>OU015768.1:33459687-33681340 GCA_907173295.1 Fagus sylvatica | reverse complement strand
AATAATAATAATAAATAAATAAATAAAAATTTCTATTGAGTTGACATATTGCCTTAATTATATATATTTCATGTTGCCAAATGTTGAGAAGTTTTGAGGGAGAGAAAAGTAGAGGGTAATTCGAGGAATAAGAGGTGAGGGGAGGAGAATGATTACCCCTTCCTCTTATTTGGATATTTTAAAAATGAAGTAGATGAGTGATCATATAAATTGACAATTTTGACTCAAATTTGACAATTTTATTTTTTTAAATATAAGTGGAACCACTCCCTTCACACTCGAGAATTAGTGATTGTGAGTTTTGATGAATATATGGCTCTTTAAAATTAGGGATAAATAAGAAATTACTTATTTGTATTAGTTAAGAGGACCACATGTATAATACAACGAGAGGAATGAATAATTTCTCCTTCCATTTCTCCTCCAAATTCTCCCAATTTGCGAAATTGAAAATGAGGGGTTTGGAGGAATATCTAATCCCCTCAAATCCTTTCCCCTCTTACTTGAAAAAGAAAATAGTTTACCTTCAAACCGGTTTGGAGGAATCCTTCTCCAACCCATTATGTGGCAATTAAATATGGAAATATGTTTACCTCCAACCTACTACGTAGCAATTAAATGTATGTGACTAAAAGTAACATGACCTATTTACTTGCCAATCAGTGGGTTGGAGGTAAACTTTTCCTAATTAATTAGTCGCTAACCCGTGCGATGCACGGCAAAGTTCAATACAAATTACATATATTTATTTTGGTTGAAGTTACAAATTACAATGTTCATCTCACAATGCCACTTGAGAATGAACTTTGATCATCATATGTAAGAAATACATATAGAGAAAGATCATAAATTCAACCTCACTGGAATTAAAACAAATGAGTAGCTGCACTAAAGATAACATTTGAATAAAGGAATTTACATTCTTGGTCTCTGACAGTTATGCTTGGAAAGGCTCTTAGATTTCTAGAAGAACATAATAATATTATGAATTTGCTCAATAGAGGCTCATCCAAAGAGAAATTGATACACAATTCCTGAATCAAACTTTTGCCTAGAAAACAACAACAATTCCATATCAAAAGGTGCAATAAAGAAGAGCTAATATAAATAAAAATGTTTAGATCCCAAAGAGAGAAAAAGAAATTTTTTTTACCTTCCAGATGCAAAGACTTGGCTTAAGATATCTCTAAAATTAACCTTTCTTGCAACTTCAAGCAGAGCTGGAACACCAACATAGAAAGCATAAATAGCCAAAATTTTCAAGGATCAATAATTTGGTTAAGCATCAGAACAAAATATTGATTTAATAGAAAAGATCACAATATGGATCTAATAATATATATATATATATATATATATAAGATAAAGAGTAGTCCTCTTGTCTACCAGAGTTTTGAACTTGAAATTAACATTTTTGAATGTACATCACCTTGGGCAACAAATTAATTAAATTTCTTATATAAACAAGTGCCTGAGACACAATGCCTATTGCACCTCTGACACAAATATGCAAATAGAAATACTCATTGAGCATAGTATCGTGATTTAAAAGAGGAGAACTACTCATGGATCAAGGCCCGAACCACAAATCAGAAAATTATTAAACATGCTACTAATACCACAATTTCTCCACAAATAAAGAGAGTAGTTTATTAACTTCTTGATAACTATTCCTAAGAAAAGCAATTAAATTCTTATAAATACTCTCCTTAAAATTCACATTTGTATAATTAGTCAGAATATAGCATATGCAAATTATACTGTAACCACTAATGCCATATAATAGTTAGATTTTATTGAAAAAATTGTTGTCTTTTCAATTTCTAAAACGGCATTATAACAGAGGCAAATGGACTATTGAAACTATAATTTCATCACATGCAAATTTCCAGAATTAATTATTTTAGTTGCTGAGTAATTTTTGAACAGGGATGGGGCTAAAGGCTTCTTTTTCATTGTGCAGAGTGTCGCATCTCCTATGCTTGGGAATATTCTACAGCAATCAAAAGTAAAGAATGGTATGAGATAAATAAAGATTCGGTGCCTTATCAAGCTGTCTCTGTTTTCATCTGTTTTCTATACTCATCTTTCTCTCAGATAGCAATTCTAGCTTAAGACAATTCTAATGCAGCTATGAAGAGGAAGCAATGAAGAAGTTTTTTCTCCATTTGCTGGTTTTGTCACACTCCTACTCAATTCCATCACTGAAAAGAGTTTGTATATATGTTCTACAACATGGTTGGCTGACCAAAGAAAACGTGATAGATGTGCTTCAATTGGCAAGGAACTGCAATGCACCGCGGCTCTCCTTCATTTGTGTTCGAAAGTAGATATTCCAATGCGGGACATGGTCTGCAGAGTACAATTAATTTCTCAATATGACTTAGCCTAATTGGTTTGCTACCTCTTAGAAACAAAACATCAAACACGTGGTGAGGAAATTAGCATTTGGTAAAAACATATAAACTAAAACAATTAAGCATTCAAAAAGTAATTAGAACTTGCATTACAAACAAAAATTAAGTGACAATTTAGCATCACCTAAACAAAATCAAGATGGATAGAAAACAAAAGAAAAAAATTGGTACGTAAAAGAAATTGGATTACCAAAGATTCAAGAGAGGATTGAGGAATTCCTCCCAAGCAGCAAGCAACAAACCGAGTGTGGTATTGAATGCTTGATAGGTTCCACACCGACCTCTTGCATTTGCCTCCAGATCCGCTAAGCATAGACCAAAGCAGATATTTGGAAAAAAAATAAAAAAATAAAAAAAGCTCAAAATTGAAATGGAGAGAGAACTTACTGGTAGAAAATAGCATTTTGAACTCAACTAAGGAAAGTTTTTTGAACTCAACTAAGGAAAGTGCGTGCATTTAAAGGGTGAGTTGGGATTTTGAGATTTTGGACAGAGATGGAGAACTTTTAACTTTGCAAGCACCGTTACAATCTTAGAAACTACGTGTCTTCCATTGATAAATGGAAGGATGTGAATACATGTAACTGAAGACGTGTGATTATTTGGAATTTACTGAAGCATAGGAAATACAAACTAAGAAGAGAAGGAAAACCGAGAGAGAAAAAAAGGAAAGGGAAGAGAGAGAAAGAGAGTTAGAGGCATTAGAAAGTTATAGGGAAGCTGAAAATTTTGGAAGTCTGGAAGTGTTAGAAAAGAAGAGGAATAGACACACGGTGGAGAGAGAGTTAGAGAATTAGAGACGTGTGAGAGAGATAGTGAGAAGGATTTTAATTGATAAAATTAAATGTTGAAATCAATAAGTGGGTTATTGAAGGTTTTGACGGGAAGAGGAAGAGGAAGAAAAAAAAAAAAAAAAACGTTTAGGGAGAAAGAAATAAAATTGAATTCTAGAATAAATTAAATGAGGTGAGTGAAAATAGAGGAGGAGTCATGCGTTTGAGAAAGAGGGAAATCTTTACATATAAGGGTAAAAATAAATTACAATATTAAAATAAGAAAAAAATAGATAAGAAATCCCTTCAAATAAGGATAAAAATAAATGATAATATTAAAATAAGGAAACAAATATGGGAGAAATAAATGTGATTTGGATTGCCATGAGAATAGAAAATCCTACGTGACATATATAGGGAGATAGCTGAGTCCTCAGCTATTAGTTTATACTAGTCGCAAACCCGTGCTATGCACGGAAAATGAATTAAAATTAAATCTAAAAAATTATTGGTCTAACTATGATTTTTATTGTCTTTTATATTTTATCTAAATATGAAAATTGATAATTATTAAAAGACATTTATTATTATTGTGTTTATATATAAAATATATTATAGTATTAGGCATTTATTATGATTGTGTTTATATATATGGAATAATATATTATTTCTATTAAAGAAAATATAATATGTCAAGATTCTAATGAGATGTTTAATTATAGAATAAAATTTAAATTCAATTAAAATATATATATTAAAATAATGAGGTGTAAAATTGTGAGAACTCAAAAACTTATATGGCTCAATATTATAAGGTCAACCAAAAGTCAAAAAACTTCGGTTTTACATTATAATATAGATAATAGATATAATAGATACATGTGGATTGTTTATTTAATTGACACGTGATGGATTGAAAGAGAATTTCTCCAAACTAGGCTGGAGGTAAACTTTGTCCATTAAATATACCATTCACTTGTACTTTTAGTTACATGATTTATTATAACTTTTTTAATGAGTCATGTGACTTGTTTAAATAACACACGTGAATAGTCTATTTAATTGCCACGTAGTGGGTTGGAGGAGAATTCCTTCAAATTGATTTGGAAGTAAACTTTGCCCCTTGAAAAAACTTCCAAACAAGATTCATTAAACCTTTCTTTAGCATGCTATCTAATCTCATTTGCTTTTCAAACTCTCTGTCAAATCATTGCGCCATGCTTCCTTCAAACCTTCAAACGAATAAAAATGAAAAAAATAATAAAAATTTGGTATTGATTTGTATCAAACTTAAATAATTAACAATATTATTCTAATGGTTTTAAGTTCATTTTGAGATGAGACATGATTGACAAACAATATTGTGTAACTTATAAGAGTCTATTGGTTTTAGCTTAAAAGTTCATATTATTTTTAACAACATATTCAATTTTTTATAACCTATCTTTTTAGATATATTTGTATTTTTTTTTTCTTTAAAAAAAAAAAAAGTTCATCTAAACACACTATTAATCCACTAAAATTTATGAAAAAATTTATATAGAAATGTATTCATAAACGACAAGAGAGATTAATTTTGAAATAACTTTTTTTTTATTAATAAAAGTACAGTTTGTACATAGAAAAATAAAAACTTAAAAAGATCGAATATAAATTAAATAAATTGAATAAACAACTTTTATCCCATCACTCATCCAAACGAAACACTGACACACCATTATTCCCAGATTGAAAATATCTTATCCTCTTACTGCTTTGGTGAATAGTAGTGGTGAGTAGTGACAGTTACATTGACGTGCATTGATAATAGGGAAGTCGAAACCAGCTAAGGAAAATGCGTAATTACATTTTCGGATTTTGTTTTTCAAGTGAGTCAATTCGAAGGGAGGAATAAGTTTGGGTATTTAGCAGGAGTCAAACAGGCTCAAATAAACAGTGAAGTACTATATGAGAGAGTGTGAGCAACACGATCATGTGATTGGATTGGATTGCCAAGGTACTTGCATAAAATGAATCTCTCTTTTTCTCCCCCTAAGATTTCACATGATTTTAACTATTTCTTTCCCATGGTGTTTGGTGGCAAAAAATCATATCCTCTTGGACGCAACTAACTCAGAAAATGGAGTCTTCTGCTAAGATAATTGTGGATAATTCCTTATTCATTTCTCAGATTTTGAATTATCCTCGTACGCCCGCTTCATATACTTCTTTAAATGCTATGTAAAGTGAAATGTACTCATTGCAATTGCTTTAGAAAGAACAACAGAATCTTCTCAAAAAAAAGAAAAAAGAAAGAACAACAGAAAGGATTATATCCACGGAATAATCAATTTGCTGCTACTGTATTTTCATAATCAATCCAATAATCAGTTGTTGTATAAGTTTTGCAGTTTTTTTTTTTTGCTTAGAAATATGTTTTGCAGTTGGAGGCCTGCATCCACCCATCTTTTGATGAACTTGGTGATCCTAATATTCGTCTCCCTCATGGACACCCCTTACCACCTCTCTTCTACTTCAAACCTCAACGAAGCCTCGGACAAGTGTGCATAAAAAATAAAATAAAAATGGTAGTGTGAATTATTTGTTGAATAAACTGTCTTAAGTAGCTTAATAAAGATGGTCAAATTAAATAATTTTGAGGAGAAAATGCATTTTTCTTTGTTCGTAAACTAAGAAACATTTCAAAAGTTTAGTTTGAGTGTGACACTTTTTATAAAATAAATAAAAAAATTATAGCATTTGAATCTATGAAGTTCGCTTCATGATGATTGTTCTTAACATCATGATAAGACACCAATGATTTTTTATATAGGTAAGATTCGAACTTAGGTTATTTACTTGACAACGAAACACTTTACTTGTTAAGTTTATTGAAATCCATTAAAACTTAACACCTTACGATTATATCTAAAGTGAGAGTCGAACATATACAATATACATTTCCAATTTTTCCGATTAGAAAAAGTTACTTTACTCTACACCTTTTCTCATCCAATTACTTAACTATTCATAATACAAAACCTAAAATACAATATATAGTTTTCTTGTTTTTAATCATCGTCATGACTTTACATTTTTTTTTTTTATTGATACATTTTTTAAAAATGCCATAGGGGTTGTGTGTTAAAAATTAAACTTTTTGAAGGTGCCATATTCAGAGGGAGGTAAAATGTATTTTATTTTAAATTTGCTTACTGGATCAACTTTTGTTTTGACTAAAAGTTTATAATGCTGAAAATGTGTTGTTTCGTGTCAATTATTTTGTCTAATGTCTTTTTCTAAAAAAATAATAAAATAAAATCTAATGTCCAATCTAGTATAGATTGAAATTTGAGAGATGTAAGTATTCCTCAATATGAACATTTATTCAAGGAGCTCTTAACTGTTATTGGACTGTTGTTAAACAAATGGTCAAATGAAAAGGATATGGTTTTTGAAACTTTTGATGTATTTACCCTTTTTTATTTTCCTTCTATGCCCTATAAATCAATATTTTAAGCCTTTTTTAATTTGTAGAACTCAAATTTGCCTTTCTATTCACCAGTGCTAGTTGGGTTGATTGGCCAAGGGGCATGTAACTCTTGGTCTGGTTGGGCGTCCTTGGTTCAATTCCTAGATGAAGCAATTTACCATGTTGCATGTAAGGATACTTCTTGTGTGGTCGGTACATGTAACCAGGAGTATACTCTCCAGGGGTAGGGTTGTCCAACAGTGACTCGAACTCGCTCAGACCATTCTACTCGAGGCTATCCAATCCAAAGATCAACGACAATTCCAAGGCTTCGACACCCGCTTGTGTTGAATTGAGTGGCAGGTTTTCTTCCTAGAAGCCCGAGACCAATCGATTCGACCGGTCGTCTCCTTCCTTCATAGAAATCTGGTGAGATCTTCGTCCAATTGCCACCATTGATGGGATCTTGTCGGATTTCAAACCAAATATGACGGAGATCTTTTGATTTCTTCCATGATGCCACCATTGATGTTCAGACCCATCCATCTAATTGCTAATCCGACTGAAGTTTTGGGTGGATCATACCCATTAATTCGACATCCACGAGTTGAGTGACGGTTTACCCCTAAACTTGATCTGTTCTGACCCATGGACAACCCTACCAAGGGTGGGTCCCAAAAAAATTGTAAATCTCAAACAGCATCAAGGAGAAAATAATTATATCGGTAGTTATTGCCACAATTAATTCCATAGTTATTGCAGAAATTGTCTTAGAAAAAATAACTACAATTACATCAACAAAATTTGATCAACCTACGAGTGATTATTCAATACTTCTGGAGTACAATAAATACATACTTTTTCTTCTCACATGAATGGTGGATCTACTAATTAAATAAATGGTGAGACCTACCATGAACATGAGAGGAGGGAGTATGTATTTATTTGTATTTCGGAAGTACTGAATAATTTTCCAGAATCTACTAGTTATTTTATAAATGGTTTTTTATATTTGTCTTATGGATATAGTGTCTACTTAAGAGGGCGGTTTAAATCAACACATTTTCAAAGTACGATTTTTAATAGTTCTACTTTTTTCTAATCTATTTTTAAAAAAGCAAAAATAAATTATATCGAATTAATATTTAGTTCTAAGTCATAATGTGCAAGTTTCACTTTAATTACCTCTTAATTGTCGTAAGAAGCAGTTTTTGTAACGCCTAATACAATTCATGACAAGAATGTTCTATTGAGCTTTTGTAAGAAAAAATTAATATTCTATTGAGTTGACATATTGCCTTGACTGTATAGATTTCATCTCAGTAGGCCAATGCTGCCTAAAACTAAAGTGCAATTCATATTTCAATTGCTTATAGGTATACATTTAGCCAAAAAAAAAATTGCTTATAGGTATAAGAATTTCCATTACAGAAGTTTTTGTTCACCATGCTGTCCGATCCCATTTGCTTTTCAAACACCATCGCAATTCCTCTCCGTCCAACCATTGTCCCCCTTTTTCCTTTACACGAAAAAAAATGAAAAAAAATAAAATAATAGAAACATCCTCTTACTGATGATTACGAATTTGGTATTGATTTGTATCAAACTTAAATAATAAGACTTAACAATATTGACAGTGATTCTAATGGTTTTAAGTTCATTTTAAGACGAGACATGATTAACAAACAATATTGTGTAACTTATAAGGGTCTATTGGTTTTAGCTTTACATTTCAATTTATTTTTAACACCATATTGTTTTCAATTTTTTTTATAACCTAATCTTTTTAGATATAACTGTACTTTTATTTTACTTAAAAAAAAATAAAAAAAAAAGTAAAAAGTTTATCTAAACACACTATTAATCCACTAAAATTTATGAAAAAATTTATATAGAAATGTATTCATAAACGACAAGAGAGATTAATTTTGGGATAGTTTATTTTCATTAATAAATGTATAAATGTACACAAAAAAAACAAAATTTTAAAAAGTTGAATAACATCTTTTATCCCATCAATCATTCATTCTGACAAAAACTGAGACACACCATTATTCCAAAATTATAATAATTATATTTTCTCTCAAAATTCTGATTGGTTGGTGGATGTGGTGACTGGTGACAGTGACATGTATTGATAATTTGTAAGTGGAAACCAGCTAAGAAAAATGCATAATTACATTTTTGGACTTTTGTTTTCCAAGTGATTCAAGTCAAAAGGAGGGATAAGTGGGTATTTAGCTGTGGCTCAAATAAATAGAGAACTGCAATATGAGAGAGTGGATTGTTACTGTCAAGGTACTTGCATAAAATCGTCTTAAAAGAATATCTCTTTCTATTTTTCTATTTTTTTTTATTCGAGATTAAAATTAACTTTTTTACTTTCAAATCTCAATCATTGAAAAAGGATTGTATGGTGCAATAGATTTAGCTATTTCACCAAATCTTAATTCCTCTTTTCTCTCCCCTAAAATTTCTTAATAACAATTCTTGTAGTTGTAGCATATATATATATATATATATATGATCACTTAATGTCGGTTTTTTCTAATGCTTGTGTTTAGACTTTAGAAAGCATCGATTGTTTTAGACTTTTAGTTTCACAACGCAAAGACATATTTCGAAGCAACCATATGAGACGCCAATAATGGAGGCTGTGATGAAAATGTAGTTTCGTTGGAAAGAAACTGATTTTCTATGTCGTAATCATATATTCAACATTAAAGGCTTTACTATGGATTATTTGATGGAAAAAGGATGCTTTTTTCAATTAAATTATTAACAATTTAGTTCAATTATCATATATAACAAAACATAATAACGTTATTAGTTACCCATGACTCGTGAGAAGCCTATCTGCCTATGAATTCGAATTTTTTTTAATTAAATCATGATTTGCTTATCAATTTTTTTTTTTAATCAAATCATGATTTAAAAAAAAAATCCCAACTTTATGATGTAAGTTACCTTCTAAAATATCAAGAAATTCTTCTGTGGCTATAACACACACAAAAACAAAAAAAACAAAAAAAAACCCTGAAATATAGTTAACAAAAAATATTATAAAAGAACCCTTTAAACCAAAATTATAAATAAGAATTTAAAACTTCACATCACATCTCTCACATATAAATATTAGTAAAATATTATTTCTTAAAATAATTCATTTTATAGTACTTCTAACTTTATATGTCATCATAATTATAGCTAGGACAATAATAACTTCTTTCTTTTCTTTTCTATCAAGTCTCAACTTTTTGTAAAGAATATTGAGGTAAGACATTTAAATTTATTCTCAAGACTACAAAAATTTTCATACTCGCTAATCCATTCCACAACCCAACTCAACAAAATAAAATAAAAAAAATAAAAAATAAAAAAATATAGTGGGACCCCTCAACTATACTCCAACCAAAGGAGCTCAAAACAAATCACATTCACTAAATCTTCACTGTGATTCCAATATTCATTGTACCCTCGCTTTAACGTTATGGCGTAGCGAGCGAGTATGTACCACATATTTACTCTGTAGCGAGTGCTATTTACAGTTGGTTGGTTTTTTTTTTTTTTTTTTTTTTGGTTTTTTAACTTTAACCGCTCCCCGAAAATCAGATTCCGAGCCAAAAGAAAAAGGGTCTTCGGCCTAGTCCCCTCCTCGTGCTTCAAAGCCATTCTCTCTTCAAATTTCACGGATTCTCTGCAACAATTCCAATTTTCTTTCTCTCTCTACACCAGATTTTCTTTGCATGTAGAGCTTCCTCTTCTTTATTTTATTTTTACCTTCCTTTTTGTGTGTGTGTGTGTGTGTTTTTTTACCATTGCTTTGACTAATTATTTTGTTTCAAATTTTAACCGATGGGAGGTTTTTACAGAGACGTAGTAGTAGTCGTACATTACCGTTTTTACCGGAGGTAGCTTCAGAATCAGAGAACATTTCTCGCTTTCTCGTCTCGGAGAGGTAAATTTCTTAACCGTTGTTTTTAAAAGAAAGTGATTTTGGATTTTAATTTGATATAAGCTTTGTATTATAGAGTTGTTTTAAGCATATTTGTATTGCTCTGTTTGGTTGCCGAGAAAATGGAAATTTTTTTAATTTGGGGAAAAGAGTGTTTTGTGGACTGTAGGATTCACTTTTCATTTCATTGCATTCAAAACTACATGCAAAATATGGTCAAAACTCAAAATAGGGTTTGTGATAATTTTATTTTATTTTTCTTGAAAATTGTTTTCTTAGCAACGAGGTTTATTTTGCTGAATATTTGTTGTGTGGAGGATAATTATTCTTGTTAAAAGTGTTTGGTGTAGAACAAAGAGGATTGAGATATTGAAATTAGAGTTTTATGTGGTTCAAGATGGTTTGGGAACACCCTAGGGGTTATTGGCCTGGTAATTATCTGGTACATGTGGGACGGGACCGTGGGAATTTGGGGATTTAGGAAATAAATTGTAAGGGTTTGGTTAGGGATACATATATGAATCATAAGGTTTAGTTGAGTCACATATTTATTCAGGCTGTGTTTGGCAAGGTTCGAGGTTCGTAAATTGGTTTCGGATAAGGCATTGAGTCAATGTATAAGCAAATGAAATATTGTTGAACCGAGCCAAGTATTAAAAGTTCAGGATTGTTTATTTAATTTTATTTAAAACACAAGCTGATCTCAAGCTCAATAAGTAGATTTCATGTTCAAGTTTTGTTCATTTTCTAATCGACGAAGCAACCAAGCTCAAGTATGTTCACGAGCAACTTGATTACCATATTCTTTTTCTATATATAGTAAACACCATGACTAAAATATTTACCCCTTCAAAAATTTATGTTTATAATTAATTAATAAATTATAGTCAAAATTATATTATTTGAGTTAATAAGATAAAGAATGGTTTTCTAAATTAGATTCACCAACATTGTTTGTTAAAATTATATGTAATTTTTACTACCTAAATATATTATTTATATTGCCAATAAATTACAAATAATAATTTCATATCTTATGAATTTATTTACAAGCTTACACAATCTAATATCAAGTATATATTAGTATTATTTTATATTTGTATACATATAAACATTTAATAATATATTTGAAATTGAGTCTCATACTTACGAGCTTGTTTGCGAACACATTATTATGTTTGAGCTTGACTCGTTTAATAGTTGAGTCTAAAATTGGGCTTGAGCTTGTCTCCTTTGCTAGATAAATGAACATAAATTCATAAACAAGCTTTTTCTTGAGAGGCCGAGCTGTTCATAAATAGCTTAGCCTTAATTAGAGATAGATTCGTTTTATGTGGTCTTGGGGTTAAGAAATTCAGGCTTAGCCTGATTATTGTTATGTTTAGTGTCTGATTACTAAGTTAGGCTTGGCCTGATTATTGGTATGATTGATGTCTGATTACTAGCTCTGTGTTGCGTGCTAAGTCCTTTGAATACAAACATCTGTTGGGAGGCGTAGAAAATCATCGCATTGGGTCATGTAAGACTTAACAAATCTGAGGAACTTTTCCTTTCTTACCGTTTTACTAAATGAGTACACAGACTATCCTTAATGAAATTGACAGTGAAAAGAAAGGCAGGTATTCATAAACTGAAATTATGTTAATAATTAGTAATATTTTGGACTAGGATATATAGACAAATGGATGGTAGGCCTATATCTACTGACATACCTGTTGCTATATATTGCTTGTAACTTGGTTAGATCAATTTTGAACTCTGCATTTCAGAGGATTCCATACTCTCATATTCCATTTTGCTGGAAGGGGCAATTAGTGTTTTCTAATAATGGCAGTCAGTGCAACCCACAAGCTCTTATACTCTTCCAAGATTTTGGTGTCTCCATTTATAAATAGAGTATTTCTGTTTAAGTAATGGATTCTTTCACTTTTTCAGATTTAGGGAAATCGATTAAAAGCATTTTAAGCTATGAATATAATGTTTATATTGATTATCATAAATCTTATGATTTTCCCATTTCACAGCTATGTGTTTGGGGTAGCTCTGCTGGGTATGCAGAAATGCTTTCAGGATGCATGACCAACCTTGTATGAGCAGACATGTAAGCTTGGCATTGTCATTATGATTGTGAAAATCTATAGGCTACAGTCAGGATGATTCAGTTACATCGTACTTTAATGACTTGAATTCCTTTTACTTGATTTAAAACCCAAAGTTTGTGATCCACTTGTATGAAAGAGTCTTTTCTGGCAAGAAGCTCCGACTCTTTTTCTACATGTGCATTTGTACATTGATGTGTTTCTTGGCATATGGCATAGTTTTAGTGAATACCTGGTGGAATGTATGTGATTCATCATTGTTTCAATACTTTGGGTTTGTTAGTCATCTTGGGATATTGGACAGGTCAGTGGATCCTATATGCTTGTTTTGGATTAATATTGTTTATTTTTGGATAAGTTTTGGACTAATATTGTATTTGGTTAGAGGAGTTCTAGGTTAGTCTGGGTTTGGTAGCTGGGGTGTGAAATGTATTTTTATATGTTTTATGCTCTATGCTTAACATGATGTGATTAAAAACAAATATGTGCTTGTAAGAGATTTTGTGTAAGAATCTGACCAACATGAGGTCTTGGTTACAAAATTTCCAACTAGCATTTTAGGGCCACCCCTAAGGGATTCCTTCTTGTAATTACTTGGTGTGTGTGGGACGGGGGGACTACATACACTTGGGGGAATAGTAAGGTGCTCAAAGAGCTATGGACACTCACGTTAGCAATTTTTTATTTTTATTCGACAAGAGACTCTTGGCTTAATTTGGGGAGCTTGGGTTGAACCCTGGGGGCTAGGTCCCCTCAATTGTTTTTTTTTTTTTGAAAACGTGATACAACTGATTTTATGCATTATAGTGAATTGGTTATGATGGCTTGCACTTTGTAAGAGGGTGTATGATCCAAAAAGATCTTGGTCAAAAGCTAGGTTGCACGGGTACTCCATTTTGGCTCACGTACCTTTACTCGTATCGCACCCGATACTCGTATCCGTATCGTACCTAATATCTAATATCCATTGTAACCCACATATGTTTTTAAAAAATGATGTATCCCCGTACCCATACCCGTATCGGGTACGACACCGTATCCGTACCCGTGCAACTTAGGTCAAAAGTTTTGGACCAAAAATTGATGGCCCCACTTGATTTGATAAGTTCTAGCATATATGGGAACAAAGCAAAATTCGATATTTCAAAGTTCTGTGATCATCCTAACATCTCACCTCATAAATTTCTTACATAGGACCTGAGTATTATTTTAGGTCCTAATCTACTATAAGCAAACCCTTTATGTAAGTCACATGGTGCATAATGTAAACGTATGGAATTTAATATTCGTCATTACTCTTGTATTTAGTTATTGCACTATAATTTGACTTTATTTGGCACTTATTTCCTTATTTGTATTCATGAGCAGCTTGGAAGCCTCAACTTTGCACTAAGCTAGAGATTGCAGAGAAATGGTACTGTTTGTTATTCATTATAGCTTTATATGTTTTAATGTATTATTTTGGCATCCTTTTATTTGTCATAATAATTCTTCATTTTTGTTACAAACCAAAATCTTGGGCATGACAGACCATTAAATAGTGGGGGGGTGGGGGGGGGGGGGGGTGGGGGAACCAATTGGGGTATCTATATATTTGTCAGCTGTGATTTCAGTTCTATTCATCATGCATGTCTGTGTTGATGTTTATACTTGAGCAGGATGGGGATGCTTCTGGTGTTGAGGGTGACAACTGTGACTGGAACACTGAAGATGAGCTGGAAATTGATAACTTCTCTTTGTCTTCTTCTTCGAGTTTGACACCTCCAAATGAAGAAGTTGTTGCTGGCTCTGGGGAGGTAGATTTTTTTAGCAGCCTATTCTAAATTCCCTTTTTGTTTTCAGCATTAAAAATATTATTATACTGGACATTGAAAAGTAACAAATGGATTCCCGTTATATAATGTTATAGCGTAATTATTAAGATGATTTGTGATGGAATACTTCATATTTGGTAGTATCATGGAAGTATTTGAATGCAAATTCAAGGCATTTGGTGGATATTAAGAAATGAGATACTGGTCTATGGTCAAGTGTTGTGCATATTCTTAATAGGAGTTTGTAGCCCGTTTGTTACAACCCACTATGTGGCAGCTTATAAGACCATTCACATGTATTATTTAAAGAAGTCACATGACTCATTAAATAGGTCATGTGACTAAAGTACATGTGGATGATCTTATTAGTTGACACGTAGTGAGTTGTAGTGGGTTGGCTAAAAACTGGTTTGTAGCCAAACTCTGTCCTTAATATTGTTAAATAATGCCCATTTCTTATTGAAATATTTCTCTTCTGAACTAGCTTCTACAAAATTTTCCATTTACTTGTTCATACGGTTTATCATCCATCTTTAAATAGTAATTTTACCTGATTATTTAGTTTTATTTTGTTTGCCAAGAATTTAAACCAAAAAGAATAAAAGAAAAAGAAAAGGAACGAACATGGTTAACCAAAATGGTTCAAGTAACCAAACAGATACACATGGTAGATCACCAAACATATAATTTAATTGTTTATCCAAGATTTAAGTGCGCCTGTCAATGTTGCCTCTTGAGGTTCATTTTTGTTAAACATATGTTTTATTTTTCTAATCTTAAGGATTTTTCTTTGATCATTAAAATCTTTAACTTCTATAGCTATTCCATTTGGGGTCTTGGAGAGATATCAGACTATTCATTCAATAAAAATATCTCCCGATATTTTCACAAATTTATCTCCTCTTGTTTTAATGCCCTCTCATAATTTTTATTTATTTATTGGTAAGTTATACATACACCTAGTGGGTCTTGAACCCACAACCTCAGCCTCTATCCCATTATTATGGGAGTAGGAAGTACTAGTTGAGCTATAGCTCGTTGTTTTATGAATACCCTCTGTTCATTTCCAAAATGAAACCAACATCTCTGTTGCCTGAATTCATAATGTGAAATTTATGAATATTTTCCATGCATTTCTTTTCTTTTAGGATACCTTGTCGCATTACTATTGAGCGGCATGGACTTGTCGGTTTCCAATAATACAGTAATCCTACCAGTTATTATTCTTAGTTTTCATCATCCATAAGAATGCATATGCATATGTTATATGTTCCCTTTGTTTGAGATGATTTTTATGCCTCATTTAATCATAATATATACTTCCTTCCGGTTGGCTTCACCCAATTGCAATGATTTCTATGCAAAATTGCTTCCCACTTAAATACTTAGTCTATACATGTTCATGCACATGACGATTTATGTAGAAATACAGATTGATCATTAAATAATTATTTACTTTTGTTTTTTCTGCCTCAAGGCAAGCTCTTCTGCTGGTTCTTCCAACTCCAAGTTGTTTGATAAGTTCATAGGGATGGGGTTTTCTGATAAGATGGTTGCAAAAGCAATTCAGGAAACTGGTATAAGCTCTGTCTTACTTAATTATGCATATGTTTTAACTTATAAGCATTACAGATAACCCTTCTCTGATGAATATCCAGGAGAGGAAAATATGGATTCTATTCTTAATACACTCCTTACATACTCGGTGAGTTAATGATGCAGGTAGTACAACCAAAATTATTTTAGAATTTATTATTTCAGATATTTACTTATTTGAGATACCTGTTCTCATATTTGAATTTGAATTTAGGCTTTAATGTTGTTGAGGATTTAATGGGATATAATTGTGGCTTGATATAATCCTTGAGGCCCATTAAAAAGAGGCTCCAGGAATAGTTTGAGAGAGTACAATTTGAATAAAAAACTCTTGAGTCTTGAGTTAAGTGTTTCCTCTACAGCTTGGTGCTGATTGCAAGCACCATTAGGTGGTGAAGCCTAGGATTTTATTTCCTCTTTTATTTTTTATTCATGCAAACCTGTTCTGCATCAGTTTATAGCTACCTAATCCTCAGGAGCTGTTTTTCCTACTTCTGTCTTGGCTACATAGTACCTTGTTATTCTCCATTCTCTTCATCTTGATTCTGTGGAACTAAACGATATTATATACATATATATATATGTTATGTTATGTTATTTTCTGATTCTTCATCCCGTCTTGGCTTGATATATGTTATGTTATGATTCTATGGAATTGAATGATACTGTATGTATTTTATGTTAGGAATGTAATTAATATTTTGAATATATTATTTTTGCAAACACACACACACACGCGCACACACACACACACACATATATAACTAGATAATATAAAATAAAAATTACTTATCTTTTAATGAAATAATTACTTATCAAAAAAAAAAAATAATAAAAATTACAAATAATAAATTGTTATCCTTAACTTGAATTAATCTTTTCGAGAGAGAGCAGGGAACTTTAAATATGCATGGTACTCACTTCTAAACTGTTGCAGACCTACTTTTTGCGCATGCCTTATCTGGTTTGGGTAGCCCATTCAATTGCCTCACGTTAGACTGTGAATTCTTTCTATGGCGTAATGATTGGCTATGTTGTTAGACCAGAATATATTGTCTATGGTCTTGCGTTTTATGATAATATTGAGAACATTCCTGTCCTTCACCTTTCACAAATTGAATTAATCTTCCATTAGGGGTCTCAATTTCTGATATTTATATTATTTTTGTAGGCTCTTGAAAGCTCTCCTCAAGAACAGCAACATATCGATTCTGATCATTGCTCTTTGGAATGTGATGGGAACTTTCTGGATGATTTTTCCGATATTGATCGTTCTGACAATGAGGTAGAGATTTTTATTTTATTTTGCTAAATTATCTACTTTTTTTTTTTAATAATAGAGGTAGAGAAACTAAATTAACTACCTAGATGATGTTTTCTGTATGGAGTTTTGAACAAATTTTCATCTAATATACTCTTCTGTAAACATGCACCCAACAGCAACTCTTTATTTTGCATGGCTTCCTAGTGCCTCTTGTCTTCCTACCCACCGAGATTGAAATTTAAATCTGCAATATCATTGGAAGTTGTGCACTTTTTTTTCTTTTATTTTTTGCTAACGTGGGTGTTCAGGGCTTTTCAAGCACCTGACTATTTCCCCAGGTGTGTGGATTCCCTCCGTCTCACACACATCAGGTAATTATAGGAGGAATCCCTTGGGATGGCCCCAAGATGTTGGTTAGGAGATTTGAACCTAGGACTTCATGGCTCACATGAGGTTGAAAGTTGTGCACTCATTGATGCACGTACATGGGACATGTACGATTATGAAGGCTTAAAATGGCAATTATGTTTTTCTTGCTGAGTATGTATAACAATTGGCATATAATTTGTTTATCTTGCAGGAAATCACAAATCCCGTGTTTGACGAGGAGAATAAATTGTTATCTCTAGTGAATATGGGGTACACAAGGGATGAGGCTTCAATAGCAATAGAGAGATGTGGTGCGTATTTCAGTGTTATGCAGATTTTGAAATGGTTTAGCTTTTTACTCATTTCTTGTTCAAGATTATGTTATATCTTTTGAAGAATTAAGATTTAGTTTCTCACACCCCAACCACCACCCCTAGTGGGGAAAAAAACCTTATGAAGATTTATTTAAGATTTGGATTTTCACACCCCAATATGACTCCTCTAGTTTTATTTCTAACTAGTCGCAAACCCGTGCGATGCACGGAAAAACTATTGAATATGATATTTAAAGAAAAAATACACCAAATAATGCAATCCCATGCAAATTGCACTCAATATAAAACAGAGTTAGTATTAGTTAAACTCTAGTATCAAATGTGGCATTTATAGATAAAACCACAACTTAGAATCCCTTGCAATAACCACACGATGATATCCTTCCTACTTGGCCATTTGTATTGCCCAATGAATTCCTTTTGCTGCTTGGCTATTTGTACCGCCAAGCATAATTGCACAAAATTATTTTCTCACCTTCGTGCATATTAAAGCATATAGTAAACATGCATGAATCTAAATAAAACCGCCCAAACCAATAGTACATGCTAAACTTTTTCATTCAATTTCCAGCACTACCACATAGTCTCTCACAATGATGATCCGTAAGCTGATGCATGAAACCACTCCTTAGCAGAGCTTCTCTGGTTCTCCATAGCTTATTATTACATATTGTTTATCATATCCAAACTCCTTGATAAATCTCTCCTTGGTCCAAAATCTTTTGTCAGTGATTTTGTTGAAGCCCTTGAAAAAAAGAAGAAGAAGATTTATTCAAGTTCCAATTTATCAAGATTAAAAACAGTATAAATACAAAATGATAGAAGGGAAAAAAAATTAACCAAAATAAAAATCAAATGAGAATGGCTTTCATCTTCCTTCTCAATCTAAAGCAATGCCACATTAGATGGTGGAGAGGGACACGCGGTGGAGTGCCTACAAGCTTCTAGTAAATAGATAATAGATTAACTGGTCTAAAACCAATTTCAAAGTGACAGCTTATTCTAAAGTGCGGGCTTCTTGTAAATAGATAAGAAAGCCACGTAAAAGGAGGTAAGCTCTATACAAAAAATGTCACCATTATTATACTAATACATCCAGAAAATGTTTCCATGTTAAAGCTAAACTAAAGATGCACTGTCAATGTTCAGATCAAGTCAAAATAAATAAAAACTAAACTAAAAATTTAAGGTGGAAGAATAAGCATACAACTGGGCATCTTTCAACGTTTGTGATCTTTAATATATGTATGCAGCAATTATCAACGTACTAAATATCAAGAAGAAAGTAATATACTCTGAATAGTTTTCTGCATATATTGCAAACGTTGAAGCAACATTTAATACATGCATTCATCCCCCTGAAAACTTTTGAACACTCTCCTTATAACACATTCTAATGTAAGATAAGTAATAGAATTGACCCTGTCTATGAATTCTTACAACACCAATATTGTTGTCAGGGAAAGGAAGATATATATATATATTTTTTTTTTTTCACTTTTGCAAACTATCTTACATTCATCAAATTTAAAGTTTGGCTCTCTTCACTCTTCCTTTTTGTTGCCGTATACTAAAAAATTAAAATGCATAAAATATGAGAAAATTATATAAACTAATAACTTTCATGGTCTGCCTCTCCTACTTTCTCTTATACAATATATCAAACACATCATAAGAAACCACATATAAATCTTGCCCTTGGGATAAAAAACTATGAAAGATCAACCATTTACCTCTTTGAAGTGTAATATGTTCTTGATATCTCCCAGGAATCAAGTAGTACTTATCCAGTTGAACCTTTTCTTTTCTTTTTTTTTTTTCCCTTGGTTAAAAGATGTCTATTCTTTCCGTTGTCATTTGATATCAAATTCTTGAAGCTTGCTCGTTAGGTTCCTATTGTCCCCTTGCAATTTTCACTTGTGTTCAAGTTCAACTTCCCTTGCCTGCAAAGAAGTGTTTAGAGGGATAGAACAAAGCAAAGGATAAAGAAAAGAACAAACTGAGAAGTTATACTTTCCTCTCTCTCTCTCTGTCTCTAGAATTTTTCTCTGCCTCAAATCTTGTTCTGACTTTCAAATTTGATTGTAAGCAAATTTGGGCTTGGTCTACCTCTGGGTCTTTTTTATTTTCTTGGGTGCACCTCAAACAAAAGCAAATCATATAACCAAATAAACCTATGGAAGGCCAATTAGTCAGAAACAATCACAAATCCAGTGAAGAATAAAAAAATCGTGGAGAAAAATAGAGAAAAAACACTCACCTGTGTTCCTGCAAGCAAAACAATGGAATGAAAGGACATCTATTACAAATATATTACAAACAATTGAAACTGAAGTAGAGGAAGAGTCAAAAAAAAAAAAGGGAGAGAGAGAGCCAGAGGCAAAGTAATTGACAGTGTATACATTAGCAATCCTAAAGGGCAAAAGGAAGCCAAGCTCAAGAGTGAGGGAAAATTAACAGCATTGAAGCTGAAGAATTCATAACTGAAGAATTTAAAAAGGTGTATTGGTGCTGACCTGAGCAAAAGGAAAGATAGGGAGCCGAATAGTAACGGTTGTGAGATAAGCTGAGGAGGAAGGGGAAAAACGGAGAGGGAGATGAGGAGGCAAGAGAGAGAGAGAGAGAGAGAGCGTTAGATAAAACTAATGGAGGAGGCGTGTGGTTTAGAGGGACCGTGTGAGAGAGTGAAATACAGATACGGGGGAATTGTTTAGGGAAAAGCAAATCTGACGTGGCGGTATTTGGGGAAACCTAAAACTTTTCTCTCAGCTCCACCTTTTAGTTTATATTATAGATGAGAAGCTCTATGTAATACTTCTGGGATGATGTCTTTGCTTAGTAAAGTTTAATTTGAATTGAGTGCTTTATTGTGAAAAAATCTGTACAGACCCTTGACAGTTGTTTATGGCAACCTTACTTCCACGTTTACCTTTTTCTTTTTTAATTTTATTGTAATAAAAAATGTTTTGGGATCCTGATTAGTCTGTTTGGGATCATAGTCAATCACAAAATTTTGAGATTAAGGCTTGGTTATTGTTGCGCAATAAAATTGTTTATAAGAATGTCAAAAGGAAGTGTTGCACAAGAACATAGGTGGTGTACAAATGGGATCACCCCAAAAATACAAAAATAAAATGAAGAAATTTTTTCCTGTTAGTCTTAGAGCAGTTTAAAATTTATAGTAACATGACAAGATTAGGTTCTTTAGTGTTGGGAGAGGGGTGGCGATGGGAGTACTGAGAGTGAAGGATGAGTGTTTTGGAGATGGTAGTAGGATATATATGAAATGATATAGTCATGTGCTTAAAGAGTTCTCAATACCCACGTTAGCAAAAAAAAGATAAAATTCGATGTGGGATTAGACAAGATGGGGTAGGCAAAATCCATCCCCGCCCCGTCCCCTCTTCGGGGCGGGAAAAACCTGCATAGGGCAGGGTGGGGCATTTTGCCATCCTTATTCAAGTTCACTTGGTGACCTTGGTTTCTAGGTGCTGTTATCCACAATAATGATTCATACGTATGCACTTCTATGGTCCTTGACCCTCAGTCTTCTTAAGTGATTATCTTAGTTGACTGTGCAATCCTTCTTCAATCTCTTGTTATTATATCAGAATGTACTTGTCCTGTTTCTTTTTCCTTGGCCTTATTATACCCTCAAAACAATGCAGGTCTCAACTCCTCACTTGCAGAGTTGACTGATTTTATCAGTGCTGCTCAAATGTCGAAGGTAGCAGATGCTCATCTCCCCCTTGAAGTAAAGGTAATCAATTTTTTCTCTTGAAGTGGATATAAATTTATTCACCAAAAAGGAAGGTGAATTTGAAGCTTTGTGAATATTCTTATAAGTTTAGTTTATTTTCCCTTTAATTATAAATGCAGTATTGAACCATAATTTTATCTAGTGATTCTATTTATATCATGTTGAATAACATGTGTCAAAGGTGTTTTTTTTTTTTTTTTTTTTTTGACAAGAAGTGTGAAAGGTGATTTCTTTCATCTATTTTCACAGCCGAGGCCTAACCATTCATTCAATGAGCACAAGAAAAGAAAACAATTGGATTATGAGATGTGGAAAAGAAAAAAGCAGGTGGGGTTAAACAGAAGGCTCCTTCATGATGATGATGAGACAATTCGTCTCCCAAATCCAATGATTGGATTTGGTGTCCCTAATGAATCAGAATCTACAATTCATAGAACTCTCCCAGAGGCAGCTATTGGACCTCCCTATTTCTATTATGAGAATGTGGCACTTGCTCCTAAAGGCGTTTGGACCACTATTTCACGGTTCCTATATGATGTGGAACCGGAATTTGTTGATTCAAAATATTTCTGTGCTGCTGCCAGGAAAAGGGGCTATGTTCACAATCTCCCAATCCAAAACAGATTTCCTCTTCTTCCGCTTCCGCCACACACCATTCATGAGGCATTACCCTTAACAAGGAAATGGTGGCCTTCATGGGACGAGAGAATAAAGTTGAATTGCTTACAAACTTGCATTGGTAGTGCAAGACTGACAGATAGGATCCGAAAGGCACTTGAAGACTATGATGATGAACCACCTCTGAGAATTAAAAAGTATGTACTTGATGAATGTCGAAAATGGAATTTGGTCTGGGTTGGGAGGAATAAGGTTGCCCCTCTTGAACCTGATGAAGTTGAAATGCTTTTGGGGTTCCCAAGGAACCACACAAGGGGAGGCGGAATAAGTCGAACTGATAGATATAAATCACTCGGTAATTCATTCCAGGTGGGAATTTCTTGTCATCTCTTCATCATCAATTATTATCTCTGATGAGTCCTTTTATAAGATGAGTCAATAATACATGAATTAATCATGAATATCTTGAAATGTTGCATGATTTTAAAATATTTGCTAAATGTTAGCTATCTTGTGCCAGAAATGCTTGTTAATTAATTTTCCCAATAGATTTCCTAATTTTGAGTGGTTCCTGTTTGAAAATATCCTTGGGAATTGTTTGTCACTTAGCTTGTTGGATCAATTATTTTCAGGTTGATACAGTAGCATACCATCTCTCAGTATTGAAAGACATGTTCCCAGGTGGCATCAATATGCTCTCTCTTTTCTCTGGGATTGGTGGTGCGGAAGTAGCCCTACATCGGCTTGGTATCCCTCTTAAGAATGTTGTGTCGGTTGAGATTTCGGAAGTAAATAGAAATATTGTCAGGAGCTGGTGGGAGCAAACAAACCAGAAGGGGAATCTGGTTGACCTTGCAGATGTGCAGCAGTTAAATGGAGACCGGTTGGAGCAGCTGATGGCCACATTTGGCGGATTTGATCTTGTAGTTGGTGGGAGCCCTTGTAACAATCTTGCAGGTAGCAACAGGCATCATCGAGATGGACTGGAGGGTAAAGAATCTGCACTCTTCTATGACTACTTTCGGATTCTAGACTTGGTCAAATGTATCATGACAAAAAATCAATGATTTCTTGTAAAGGGACCTTTCTTCCTGGTACTTGTATTTAGATTAAATTTTGTCCTTTCTCCCCTTCCCCGCCTCTTTCTTTTAGTTAAAAGTTGAAACAATGACCTTCAAAATTCTTTTTAAGCCAACAGAAAAAAGAGTTATTGGTAAAGGAAGGTAAACGATATTGACCGGATTTATCATTATGTTTGTGATGCTGGTGGTCCAGTATTCTGTTGAAGTATTTATTCTCTTTAATGAGATGAATGAATGAAGCGGCCTCTCAACATTTTGAGTATCATAGAATGAGATGGTTTTTGCCAGTGTCCCCTAGCCTTCGACTTAACCTGATAGTCTTCACTTTGTTGAACTCTGCCTGGTAGCAGCTGAGGGTTGAGATCAATGAAGTGCTTAGAGGGCATTTGATCTTGAAGAATTTTTTTTTTTAAGTAATGATCTAAGAGAAATTGAACTAGGAGGATCAATGAATAAATTGATTGAATCCATACCTGAGGATGCTTGAAATTCATCTATTCTTGAAGGCCCAGCCTGTTCCAAACTAAGCCCAAATTGTAGTTTTTGAAAAGATGAATTTCAGTTTCTCTTTCTTTTCCACACAATATACAAGAGCAATTTCTCTGCAATTTTGTTCTTCAAATGCAAGATTCCCACATAGACCCTCCATATCATCCTTAACCTCATGGAGCTTACACTTTTATAACTTCTTCCAAAATCATTTCCTGATTTCCTAGATTAAATCTTGCTTTTTGGTTAGACTAGTAGGTTGGAAGTGACAGAAAAAAATACCGCTCTTCTCTTCTACCCAACAAACTTTGGTAAGGTCTTCCATGCTTTTGTAGTTGAATTTTTAGAATTGCTTGGATTGTTTCATCCTCAAACCAGTGTCTTGAGTTTTTGAAATTCCCTTATTCCTTTATCTAGCACGATTAAATCTGCCACTATCAATTCTTGAGATCTCGTCCTTGAATCCAAAGGTTTTTTTAAACGTTTATATTATATTCCCATTACTTTCGCAATATTAGCTTTTCTAGCCTCAACCACCCTCCCACCCAAAAGGCCTATCTTATTTTCCTTCCACCCAGCCAATCCTCCACTTTCCCATATTTGGTTTGACTAACTTTTACATGTAACGTTTATGGCTTGGTTGCAAAATACCAGCCAATTTTTGATAGCATAGCAAAATTAAATATCCTTGAAACTTCTAAACCCCAAGCCTCCATACTGCTTAGGCTAGGAAAGATCATCCCAAGCTTTCAACGCTGGAAAACTGTGATTGTTGCATTTTTGGTTACCACCAAAATTTCACACGCTTGGGAAGGCACTTTAAAAAGTTGACATTGTGTATAAAGGGATTGCGTGTGCCACAAATTTTATCAAGGTGACTTTCTCAGCTCATGACAAGCATTTTCTACCCCATGGCCCCAACTAGACAACTTTGACGACTCCTTCTCTTTTAGGAAAGCAAAATCGTTTGCCCAGTTAAAATCATTGTGCCACCTTGTTAACCGTCCAGTATTCCCTAATATGTAATTTTTGTTTTTGTTAACACACAATTAGAATTAACCAATTATGCTATTCGTTGTTGAAGAAATCCGCGAGATGCAAATGAGCAAATCATTTATTCCTCCAACCCCCACTCTCCTAGGAAGGAAAGAAGTCAAAATACATTGTAGTGGAAATAACACCTCAAAAAGTAGATAATAATGTTCATCAATCATTTTCTTAATTTTTATGATTTAATTGTAGTGGAAATAACACCTCAAAAAGTAGATAATAATGTTCATCAATCATTTTCTTAATTTTTATGATTTCCCATTGTATCGAGATTCGATATTACAAAATGCTTCAGACCAAAAGATAATGTCCCAAATTGCTAAAACACTAAAATAAAATTTCAAGACACAAAACAATTTAGAAAAAAGAAGAAAAAAAGATCAGCCTAAAATATATTAGTAGGTAATAATGTTCATTAATCATTTCTTAATTTTTTGTTCTCAAAAAATGATTTTCCCATTGTATCGAGATGATTACAAAAATGCTTCAGACCAATAAATAATGTCCTAAATTGCTAAAATTCTAAAATAAAATTTTAGGAGTCACAATAATTTAGAAATAAGAAATTAGAAATCAAATCAGTGACCAACACAACCAACACTTGCACTTGATTTCCATTCCCAGTCTTTCCATTTTTCTCATTGAATCTAACACCTAGGCCAAGAGCATTATAACTCAATTTGCACTTCATGGTATTTCCAAGAGAAACACCTAAAGTTCAGATCCTCATTCCTTTAATTATCAAATTTTCCCAAAAAAAAAAAAAATATATAATAACACCTAGACTTTTATTACCAACGCCTAATCTATTATAGATAAGTCTAATGTCAAGATATTTTTCATAATTTTTTTCCACAATTGTTAATATGACCTATTGTGATCGGTGTATAATAAAATTAGTGTCAATAATAAACAAAATAAAAGTGATATTGATCCAATCACAACCGACAATGTCAACAATTATAAGAAAAAAAATTTGTGAAAAAATATTATATCCTTATCATTACTTATCTTTTCTCACCATCGCACTAATATATGTTTTTCATCTACCAAATAAAAAAAGAAAAGAATAAGAAGCAAAGTAACAATGATAGAATCAATATATTTTATTTTTAAAACTTGCTGAGATTGCAAATTAAAATAAGTGCAACATCATTTTTATATAAATCCTTAATAAAGGGTACAAAAACCACGCTTGCTTGAAGTTTGAGATAATGTAAGGTATTATCAAGACTTTTAAAAAGTATTTAATTTGCTTCCTAAACACAAATAACACTTAACATTCATGTACTTTTACTCAAAAATATAAATTTTACAACTTTTGAGATGATATGCTGTAATTGGTGTGTAGTAAAAATGATGTTAGTGATTGTCTGAGTGAAAGTAATGTTGCATTATTCACAATTACAATAAAAGTTATAATTATTATTTTTTTAACAAAATTTGGTAGAACCTTTGCATTGATTCAATCTTCATGAATGATTTTAGTATTTTATCTTATATTATCTCAATAAAAAAAAAAAAAATTGTCACCTGCATATATTTTTTCCAAGGTCAAAGGAAGATGATGGCTTTAACCACGGTCAAAAAAGGACACCTAAGCACTGAACCATAGTCAGAAAGCTTAACCAAACCAAACCCAAGTGGCCAACCAAGTCCCACTTTTCCTCATCGCATTTTCTATAAATATCCCTATTCATCCATCGCGTTTTTCTTCTCTAACTTTTCTACGCTTCTTACCCTTCGGAAGCGTAGTTTTCTCTCTCGAAGGGTTATAACCAAAAACCCGAGATTCTCTCTCTTTTCTACTCTCTATACGACGTCGTCAGGTACACCTCCCTTTTCATTTTCTTCTTTTTTAATTCTGAATTTCTCAGATCTGAATACCAATTCTCTTTCTTCTTTATGTGCGACCTATGAGAAAAAAAAAAACAAAAATTGAATCTAGGGTTTTTGGTTAGTGCTATTTTTTTTTTAGCTTTCTCTAATGCTCTGTTTGGTTACTCGGAATTGACTGATTTGTGTATTGATTTTCTAAATTATTTGTTTGCATGTTGGAATTTTTTTTACCTGTTTGGGAAGTGTTAGGTTTTTTGTTAGTTTTCTCGGGAACTAAACGGAAAAGTTGTGAGGATATGATTTTGTTTGTGAGTTAGGTTTTGTTACTTTGTTATATGTTGAATTGTGCGTGGACTTAGGGTTAGTGGAAGATTGTGGATCTGGGGTGTGTGAATCTGTGAATTTATGGTTCTTTTTGAGCTATGGATTGCTGAGATTTATTTTGTTTTGTTAATCATGTGCTATTGTGCTTTGTGTTTGCTTAAAATCATTGAACAATGTTTTTTTTTTTCATAGTTTGGGGTCTCAGATTATGAAAATTATACTAAAATAAAATTTAGCTAACTCAGTTTTTTAGCTTTAGTGGGCAAGTGTTAATCTTTTTATGGCTTGTGTTTTCTTCGTTAGCTTCTACTGATTTTTTGAGCTTGTTGACTAGTGGGGATTAGATTTCTTTGTTTTGCATTCTTGAGGTTACACTGGTTTTTGTATAGCTGGTATGCGCTGTTTCTTTCATGTGTTTCATTTATGCTATTGGGCTTTAAAGGTTGGCTTATAAGTTGTCATGTTTTGTATTACAGGTTTGTGTTGGATTGTTTTGGTTGTTCCCTTGCAATGGCTGCCACTGTGACTGCCACTTCCTCAGGTCCGCGTTATGCACCAGAGGACCCTACGCTCCCCAGACCTTGGAGAGGCCTTGTTGATGGTAAAACTGGGTACCTTTACTTTTGGAATCCAGAGACAAATGTCACCCAATATGAGAGGCCTGCAAGCTCGGCAGCTCCACTGAAGTCTTCAGTGCCTAGTTCTTCTGTTCAAGTTCAACAATCTTCTCAAGGGCAGCGTCGTGGCTATAGTCCTGATGTGGATGATAAGTATGCCAGAGGAAGCAATGGTGTGTCAAAACCTGAGGCTGGTTCAAGGAGCCAGCAGGTATGCATTCCACTTGTCTTGGCTAATTTTGTTTCTTGAATGGTTAGGTGGCGTGGCCAGTGTTACTTTTATATGATTTTATTTTAATTCTACTCTTGCCCTTTTAGTGGGTGTAGAGTCTCGAAAAGTAAAAAAATCTGTGTTTTAAACAGCACATTCTAAGAGGTTGGAGCACACATGGACACTACATACCTGAAGAGTTGTTGGTTTACCTATAAAAAATGTTATGTTTTTATGATTTACACTTTTTGTGATAGATCCAGTTCTAGAAATACGACGCATGCTGGATAGATGATATTTATTGCTTTAAACTCAAAAAAGTTGGATGATATCTGTTTTTCTTGTGTTGAGTAATGAAAGATGTTCCAGAGAAGCCAATGGTCCTTGGACTGAATGGCATATCCTCCCTCCAAAACAAGGGGTGGAGGTGAAGTCACAGGGTTAATCCCATGGGGGTATGCAAATTATATTTTCCTATAAAGAAATTGATAGTTGCAAAGAGACATTTTGTAATGGGTTTAGTTTGTGGCATTGAGTTGCTATCTAAACTGTCACGGTTGTAGCTTTTGTCGCATCGGATTGAAGAGCCTCAAATAGCTTTTCATCTGTTGATTTTGGTCAAAGAGACTCAAAATTCACACATTTGTATCTCTTTTTGGTGTCTGATTAGGAGCCTTGGTTCGGATTTCTATATGTTTCTTGTTCACTTTTTATGAAGAAGATTCCAAGTAGCATTTTGCATATGAAAGTTATACTAAAATTTTAAGAATATATTAACACCTTGAACCCTAAATTGTCTGCAAATCAATTTTAAAATGACCAGTAACACTTATCCGAAACAGGAATGTGGGCAGATTGAAGCTTCCCCTACCCACCTTTAGACTATTACAAGCATATATTATGTTTGTTTTACCTTTATTCTTGACATTATTTTGCATTAGAGTGCAAGAGGTGGAACTGTGCATTCCAGTAATGTTCCAAATGGGATACTCAGTGCCGGACATGGAGGATCTTCTATGAAAGGGCATGGAGCTTCAGATGTAGGAGTTGGTTTGTCTGCGGAGGCTTACCGTCGTCGGCACGAAATAAGTGTTAGTGTAAGTATTTCAAATCAAGCATTGGGTATGATACAATGATGTTTAAATTTCAGTGATCTTGACATTATATTTGACTGGATGATTGAAAGCTGTTTGCCACACCTCTTTTCAATGATCACTGGATCCATTCTAGCTTCTCAGATTTTGTAAACTTAATTCTAGTTAGATGGATGATTAGTTATTTACACTTATCAAAAAATGATTAGTTATTTACATTAAATGGTCTGGCTTGATTATCTATGAGGCATGGAAAGACGTGTTTGTAGATTATCCCCTCTTGTGAGTTGAAGAGATGGGGAATGTAGATATTAGGATTAATTTAGTTATTTGCAAGATTCTTAGCTTGCTTGAAGAGCTGATCCATTTGTTGTCATATTTAATTTTTTATTTTATTTTGTTAAGATAGTAATTTATGATATTCTCAGTTCAGACTTGCATAAAGAGCTAATTTGTTTGCTGTCTGAATGAAGCTCTTGCGATTTTGAAGATGAGTATTTGTCATTGTTTCTCACTATCCCAACATTGTTTAGTTGGGCTTGAATATGTGTGTGATTTATGTTGCTGGCACTTTTTAAATACAAACAGTACTATCCTCTTTTTCCCCCCTCAAACAAAGCACGACTTACCTGAATTATATTAGCTAATTTCTCTTATACTGAAGTAATTCCATTACTGTTGCTACTTTTCATTAGCAACTATTTGGTGGAAAGTGGGGTGGATTATCAACTATATTTTCTGTGGGTTAATGAACCATTTGGGTGTTCAAAGTTGCATTTCTCTTTCGTTTTATTATGTGAAATTTATGTTCAGAAACATAGGTTTATATTTTTTACATCTATCGTATGGTTTGATGTGTTCATCTTTTTATGATTGTTGACAATTTGTTTTTCCTTTAATTTTTTATTTTTCAGGGTGATAATGTTCCTCCACCTTTTTCTTCATTTGAATCTACTGGCTTTCCAGCTGAGATTCTTAGAGAGGTATGAACTTCTGTTTCTCTTTTGGTCCTGTTGTTCTTTTTCCTTTTGGTCTTTATGAAATACTGGTTGCCAAGATTTCACATAAGTTTTCTAAACTGTGTCCTGAGTGTTTCTTGTGCAAAGTCTGTGATTGCTGGAGGTCCAATGTTGAGCTTCAGACTCATGTTAATATTTTTTGCCATCTGTACTTTTTGTCGCAGGTGCGATATTTGCTCCTGGGAGGAGCTAATGTCGTACGCTGTGTGCCCTCTTTGTGGGGGGTTTGCATTTAATTTGGAGCGCCCTTTTATGGTGGACCAATTTTTGGGAAGGGCTTTCCGAATCACCCAAGTTCGTGGCCAGGACTGCTGTTGGTGATGATTTAGTCTGCCACTCGGTCCGAACAGAAGAAGAGGCCTCCTCCTGCTCTAGCTTGCATCCGCAAGCATTGGCCGCCTGCATATGGGGGATGGTGCTTCTTCTGCCATTAGCCAATAGTTCAAAAAAAAAACACAACCAGAAATCTTGAAGCCAGTACCTCTCTCACAGGGGTTGCTGGATTTTGCTTTTTCCAGGTACAAAATGCTGGGTTCTCTGCGCCAACTCCAATTCAGGCACAGTCCTGGCCGATTGCTCTTCAAAGTAGAGACATAGTGGCCATTGCCAAAACTGGTTCAGGGAAAACCTTGGGTTACTTGCTTCCAGGATTCATTCATCTGAAGCGCAGCCGTAATGATGCTCAATTAGGTCCAACAGTGCTGGTTTTGTCACCAACAAGGGAGTTGGCAACACAGATACAAGAGGAAGCTGTGAAGTTTGGAAAGTCATCAAGACTTTCTTGCACGGTAGATTACCTGTTTCTCCAATTACATATGTAAAAATATATTATATATCTTTTCTGATTTAGAAAGTGATGTTCATGTACTCCTATCAGTATTTTAAATATTGAGCGAGTTTCTTCTAACTGTTTGCTGTTGCTTATACATGACGTTATTATCACTGATATTGATTATCACTGATATTATCTGTTTTTATGTTGTTAGTGTTTGTATGGAGGAGCACCCAAGGGACCTCAGCTAAGAGATATAGACAGAGGAGTAGATATAGTGGTTGCCACTCCTGGCCGCTTGAATGATATTCTTGAGATGAGGAGAATTAGCCTCCATCAAGTTTCTTACCTTGTGCTTGATGAGGCCGATCGCATGCTAGACATGGGTTTTGAACCACAGATAAGGAAGATTGTAAAGGAGGTGCCTACTCGCCGCCAGACCCTCATGTACACAGCAACATGGCCAAAGGAGGTTCGGAAAATTGCAGCAGATCTGCTGGTCAATCCTGTTCAAGTTAACATTGGCAATGTGGATGAGCTTGTTGCAAACAAGTCCATCACGCAGGTGTGAAACCTATTTAAGTCTTGTTGCTTGTCATAATTTGGTGTGAAGCATATGTGGAGATATCTCTTTATTTGTTTAAACCTTCATTGTGTATTGTGTTGTATTTCCTTATAGGGGAATTGTTGGTGAAGTTTTATGGTCATTTGTATGTGATATTTTCTAAATTGGCATTTTGCAGCATATTGAAGTGTTGACATCCATGGAGAAACACAGACGCCTGGAGCAGATATTGCGATCTCAGGAACCAGGATCAAAGATAATAATCTTCTGTTCAACCAAGAAGATGTGTGACCAACTTGCCCGCAACCTTACCCGCCAGTTTGGTGCTGCTGCCATTCATGGAGACAAATCACAGGGTGAGAGGGATCACGTGTTGAGTCAGTTCAAAACTGGGAGGTCTCCAGTTCTTGTAGCCACTGATGTTGCAGCTCGAGGACTGGATGTCAAAGACATCAGGTTGGGGACTATCTATTTTATAGTCACTTAATCTAGGTTTTGGTATACTGCATTCTAATGTAGATTATTTCTGTGGTTTGAAATTTGGGGGCAATGATACACCATGCAATAATATCTACCCTCCTGCATATTTTGAGATGTCAGTTCAAGTCATTACATGGTTGAAGTTTTAACAGTACCTGGATGAACGTTAAGTTAATTATGAATGTACTGAAAAGGATAAGGCTTATCAAGGAGTAAAATCTCCTACATCCCAAAAATTGATTGTATAGAGCACATCTACTTTGGCTACAATGACAATTGAAGTGAAAGAAAATACATTCATTTTGCTTGACATTGTTTACTTTGAGAGTAGGAGACTTAAATATGTTCTTGTTGAGTTTTTTATTTTATTTTTCATAGTAGTACGCTAAGTGACTATTTGAAGTATATGTGCTGATTTACACTACTTATTGAATCAGCCGTATATCGTTCACTTGACCGTTTCTGTTTTACAGTGCAGTCAGTTTTTGTTTTACTTCCTTTTTGTGCGTATTAAATCGTCTTATGATGCCTACTTCTAAGTTAATAAAGAATTAGAGGTGAAAAATTGTGTCCCTTTTCCATGTATTATTGTTTCCTGAGGTGAAATATCATAGCAACAATTTGAGTCCATAATTTCTGTCACAGGGTGGTTATCAACTATGATTTCCCTACTGGAGTGGAGGATTATGTTCACAGGATTGGAAGGACGGGGAGGGCAGGTGCCACTGGTTTGGCTTACACATTCTTTGGTGACCAGGATGCCAAGTATGCTTCAGATCTCATCAAAGTTTTGGAAGGGGCAAATCAGCGTGTCCCTCCAGAAATTCGTGATTTGGCTTCTCGTGGTGGTGGTGGGATGGGTAGGTCCAGACGATGGGGTTCTGGTCCTAGTTTCGGTGGTCGTGATGGGGGCCGTGGTGGACGTAATGACTCGGGTCATGGTGGACGAGGTGGGTGGGGATTTTCTCCTCCCTCTTCCAGCCGGCCAGAGAGAAGTGGAGGTCGTGGATATGACTTTGAGTCACGTGAGAGGTAATGGGGCTTTTTTATTCTTTTATTATTGTGATTATTTTTACCTCTTAATATAACTTTATATATTGGGTTTGGTGCCTCTGGAAAAATGAAGTTTTCCTACCATTCTACAACAATTATTTCGGCTTACCAATTTCTTTGCATGGTTTTGTATGTGTTAGTTTTTACTTGGTGTATAATATGCATAAATTGGAATTACTATAGTGTTACTTTTAATGTTTTATCTGCATTTGGTATTCATATTTTCTAGTGGAAGTGTTTCCCTCTTTTCTCTTTTGTCATTGCTGCCCCATCTTTTTGGGAGAAAAAGAAAAACAAAAGAGAAACTTGGTTGAATTTTCCAGTGAAAGGGCCACCTTTTTTTGAAAGTGGGGTGAGGAGTAAAACTAATATATATAATTTTTGTGTCTTTGTTGAACTTGAAATGATTATCATGAATGTCCTGTTATCAAAGAAAAAAAATAATAGCATAGTGATAATTTGTACTCATTTTGAGAAATAATGGTTGGATCCTTTTTATTGTGTGGGACAGGAATGACCGTGGTTATAACTATGGACAAGATAGAGGTCGCAGCCGGAGCCCCAAGGGGTCTGCTTTGGGTGATCGCAGTAAAGGTTTAAACCGTGACCGCAGCCGCAGTCGTAGCCTTGAACGGTTTGATAGGGCTCCACAAGCACGTGAGCGCTCCCCAGCACGCAGTTTTCACCAAGCAATGATGGAACGTAGTCGGCCATCTCCGCCATCTCAACAGCAGCGCAAGGATTCCCCACAAGGGTGGGGAAGATCCTCGGGTAGTGGGAAGGATGATAGAGGATTTGCCAATGGATCTCATTCTTCTTATTTTGGGGAAGAAGAAGAGGAAGGCATGATACGTCAGGATGATGATGACATGTACCGTGCAGCTGATGGAGATGCCCATCGTTCCCCTTGAACAACAATTTTTTAAGGGGTTTAAAATGGTTTGAGCATGTCTTCTGATGCTGTTGTTTTTGGTTTGATTTACTGTTGTAATTGGAAGTAGGGCTTGTAACTAGGGTGACTGGGGGTGTGGAAGTCGACTTTTGTTGGATGTCTTGAGGGTTAAAAACTGAACCAGACCCCTCTTAAAAACTTTGACAACTTTTTGTTTCTCTTTCTTGTTTTGGGTAGGAAAGAAAGGGCAAGCATGAAAGCACCACTCAACGAGTGTTTTTTTATGTATTTGCTTTGTAATACACTGACCTGCATGGTCGTAGTTATTATATCCAATATTTAATGGTCTGATAAATTTGTGACGTTGTCAATGTGTAACTTTAAGACCTCAGGAACTACTGAAATTATATAACATGCTCATTGTTTCTAGTGCCAGCATGATTCATGCGTTGGTGCGAGTTGACACACAAAGGAGTGTTGTTTTTCATGTGAGTATAAAAACAAATTGAACAAATGCTTGTCTGTCTGTTTTGAAAGCGTCGGTCATTACTTGATGATGCAGGATAACTAGGAGCAGAAGTTGAGACTTCTGAACATGTTGGCCCCAAAATGATCTACACTTAGATTGCGTGCTCTTGAGAGGACAACCCATTGGTTAGGTTCCTTGTAGTTGAAAAGCCTTTTCATCCTGCACAAGCAAGCATAGCTAGATTTTGAGACTGTAGATATATCTGGAGTTTTCAGCTTTTGAATAGACCGATCACTGAATCTGGTAATGCTCTTTCTTCTAATACTTAAATGGCAATCCGCTTCCAGACCATTGCTCTCTCATCTGAAGACAAAGAAGCTGGAAGTTGTTTACCTGATTCTATTTCAGAGACTATTTTGGTTTGATTAAAACCGTATATAGATTTTCCAATATGCCGTTTCTCATTATTTTTAAATAATATATATTATATATATTCAAAAAAGGGTTAATTGCACTCTCTCTAAAATATAGGGAGAAAAATTACAAAATAATATCTTTTTTATTATTAATTATTAAAATTGGTACTGTTGCGAAATAATTTGGGAGAATAGCTATTTTTTAAAATCTTGAAAAAATAATAAAAAATCGTGTATTATAGTGGCAATTTTAGAGTGCATGGTCTGGCGGATGAAATTACAAAAATACCTAACAATTATGTATCAAGCCAAGTTGAGAATTTCACCCAAAATTAGACCTGACAAACGGGTCAGGTCAATCGGGTTCGGGTTCAACCCATGCGGGTTCGGGTAAAAAAACGGGTCGTCTTAAATGGGTTGCACAACCTATGACCCTTACCCTGGTCTTTTAAGGATCGGGTCAAAACCGGGTTGACCCGTATTTTTACACATGAAAATATATATATATATATATATAAAATGAAAATAAACTTGATCCTATAGTCCAAAATTATCATTTAGTTTTCTTTGTCTTCCTTTCAATACAAATAAGAGAACACATAAACAAAAACACTCACAAATAAAAGAATATGGGAAAAAAAATAGTAGATGTCATAGACCATATCAAATTATCAACCTCCTTAGATGTACTTTTTTTTTTTGCTAATTGAACCTCCTTAGATGTATTAGTTGCATGAAAATTATGAAATTAAATTAAATTACCTGTCAAGATGACAATATATATAAATTTTCAAGAATAAAACATAATATGTTTGGTAAAAAAAAAACTAAATAAATTAATATGAATTGGACCTCAATCTACTCGAAGTTGATAGTAGTTCTAGCAGTGAAAATATTTATACTTAAAAATTGCACCTCAAGTTGGTGAGTAATTTCATTAATATTTTCATTTATAATACAAAGTTTTAATATAACTTTAGTATACAATGTAAATGGGTCAATAAATATTTAAAAGTTAATAAATATGGCTATTCTATTAATGGATTAGATATTATCTTCAAATCCATTTAATTAACTTTAAGTGCAAATCAAAATTTCTACACTTTTTGGCAAAAGACAAGATTGATACTAAGAATTTTACTTCAAATGCTAAAAGTTGATTCAGAAGTAAACGCAATTATAATAATACTCAAAAGAGCGTGTGCCATTAAAATATTAAATAAAACTAAGAAAATAGATTGCAATTCTCTTTCTACCAAGAAAGAACATCCAATTTTGTGTGTTGATTTGGTTAAGTCTAGCCTATTTCAGATACAAATTTAATTTAAGAATTGTTTTTTTAATTGGCATTATGTGAACTTTTATAATAATCAAATTCCAAATCATTCAAAAAAAAAACTCTCATAATACTTTAATTCCTAACATAATAATATAGACTCCGAAAAAAAAAAAAAAAAAAAAAAAAAAAAAAATCCTTTGAAAAACGGGTCGACCCATGTGACCCGTGGGTTGACCCGACCCGACCCATCATTTTACGGGTCGGGTACGGGTTGACACCATCTTTGTTCCCGGGTCAAAAAACCTCTACCCATACTCATATTTTTCCTTCGGGTTCGGGTAAAAAAATGGGTCCGGATCAGATTTTGCCAGGTCTACCCAAAATGGCCGAGATAGGTTGAAACCGTACAACATTTTAAGCGAGATGGAACAAAGGATATAATATTCTCTTTTTGTGATTGGTATGAAATATTTTAGCCTTTCTAGCTATCCAGGATAAAACGGACTTTGCAACTTTGCATGAGTACTAGTTTATAGTTTTTTGTTGTAAAGATTGCATCTAACTAGGATGGCATCATATCATTCTTTCCAAAGAAAAAACTTTGCCTTTGGCAAATGGCAATGTATGGGGATCCTAGCTTAGGCGAGTCTTATCTTCTCTTGCAACATAACTGATTGAAATGATGAGATTACTTGCACGGTATTGTTAAAGAAAGGACTCATGTTGTACTTGTAAGTTGTAGCAATACAACAAAATTTTGGAAAAATCTTGATATTCTTTTGTAGCGTTTGGTTCGAAGAATTTAATATGCTCCTTGCCATTCAAATTTCCGGAAATATGATGAATGCTCATTGTTGCTCTTTTTTTTTGAAGGCCAAAGACCAAGAAAGCGCAATTATTTATTTATTTTAAGCCAAAATGCATTGTTTATCCATAAAGTCATGCGATTTTAATGGAGAATTTTGAATGAGTGTTGTTGGAAGGTAAGAGTATACCTATTTGAGCTTACCCATAGACCGAAGGAGTGGATTTTGCAAAGTGAGCTTGGAGCACTTGCAAAATCCATGAGCCTATGAGTAGGCCCATATGCAAGTCACAAAACTAGAAAATAACACCCCCAATGATCTGTTGTATATCCCCCAATTGGGTTGAAGAAAAGACCTCTTTCATATCTGATCGAGGTCTTTACTGCTACGAAGGGATGCCATTTGGGCTGAAGAACGCATGGCGACTTCTTCTTAGAAATTGGTTAATGCAATGTTCAAACAACATATTGGAAATAACATGACGACATGCAGGTGAAAAGCTACTAGGCTAGTTAACACTTTTATGACTTAGAGCAGATCCTTATTACCCTCAGGAAGTATAGTATGAAGCTCAACCCAGACAAGTGTGTTTTCAGAGTTTATTTTGGGAAATTCCTCGGCATTATGGTATCCCAATGAGGGGGTAAAGTGTTTATTATGCAAAGTTATGAGGGACATTACTACGTTTTAAACTAAATGTGAGATTTTGCAATTTCCTTATTTTTAAAGGCGGAGGAGGGAAAGTGCAATTTACCTTTAAATTTAACCTTTTAAACCATTTTTGTTTCAACAAAGTGGCTATTGTTTTGAAGGTTAAAACAATAGGTCGTTAGATAAATTTTCATACAACGAAAAAAAGTAGGTGAATAACTAATTTCGTTATTGACACAAATTTTTTTCTTCATAATTTATTAATGTAGTAAGTTGGGAGTGATGTTCAATCATTTTCAGATAAACCTATTACTACCATCACTTTTATTTTTTCATATTTACAATTTGTCACCTTATCAATTTAAAAGAAAAAATAAATGTTGCTATACATATTCTTAAACTTTTACTAAAATGATTAAGTATCTTGTACTTTAACTAACATCGATTGGTCTCTTTTATAATGAGAACTAGGGTTCAAATCCCCTTCCTTCAACTATCAAATTTTTATTTTTATTTTTATTTCAAACTAAAATGGATGCTCCATTAAGTAGAAAATCAACATAGCTACCAAGCTAATAAACCTGTAGACTGTAGTGCGTTCCGTTTGTCCTATAAATCAACGAACTAGATTGAGACTCTCTCCAGTCTCCAGCAGGAGTGCAGGACCTCGTTTTTGTTTTATTTTTATTTCTTTATAATTTGTATTTTGTGTTATTTCCGGTTTTGTTTAGGCCTTATTTTTGAAACACACTACTGGTGACAAATGGGACAAAGCTGTCCATCCAGCTTCTGCATGTGCAGGCATCTGGAGCTCCAATTCCCTCTTGTAAGTTGTAAAGTGAGATAGGATCCTTCATATGACTTGTTTTGTCTTTGAGTTGCTACACATGTATTTCATGCACTACATTTCGCCACATTATCAGCTAATATATAACATATTCCAGCTACCCAAGTCGACCTATATAGTTTTCTTTTACTGCCTCCAAATTTCTCATTTTGCCTTTTCTTTTTATATATTTTGGTTTGTGTTTGGATGAACTTAATTTTGTTAGGCTTATTTTATTTAAAAAAAAAAAAAACTAGATAAAAATACAATTGTACGATTGTATAGCAAAAATGATGAGGTTTTAACTTTTAGGAAAAAATAAGCTAACATTATTCATGAAGAAACTTTTTTTTTGTTGCTAAATTATTCATGAAGAAACTTGGTCCCTTCTCTAATCACACATCCAATACATTTAAGTTAAAATAAACATGGCCTTAACCTCCACTACAGTATATGGGACACCCCAAAAAAAGACTTACAAAAAAACTTAGCATTACATTTTCTTTTTCTTTTTACTCTATTTTTCTATCTATTCTCAATAAAGTGTCTCAATGGTGTGTCGAAATAATTTGAGAATCTTCATGAAAGCTGCAAACAACTAAACATCATGGCACTTTCATTTCAAATACTGTTTATGATTCAAATTTGAAGAAACCTTATTGATGAATAACAAAAAGGACATATGATTAATCAAGAGAAAATTAATACCTTATTAGATAGAAATGAGAAATTAGAATTGTATCTCATCAAAATATTCATAAAAATTGAAATTATTTTTTCCTTTTGAAAAAATAAAAAGAAAAAACTGAGTAAGAGAGAGAGAGATGCAAGAGCAAGTAACATATTTCAATTCCTAAGCCAAAAGGATCTCCAGTCGGCAACATTCAATTATTTCTGAAAAATTATGTGATCATGTTTTATCTTAATCCTTCTCAAGTTTCATCTTTGAACAGAAATTATCTAGCAGTATATATATATTGGTATAATCTATTTCAAAGATTTCGACTGACAAGCAAGTGATGCTAAATTCAGTCATTAGTCATGGCCAACAATATAGATATTTATGAGGTAATATATTTGACTTCTAAATGGAGTATTTATCAAGCCTTTACTAGAAGTATATTAAACAACAATAAAGTCTCATCTTAATTGTTCTTAAAGCCCATAGAATTAATGAAATGAAATTTATACTTCATTTTTATTGCTTCTTGCATTCCAAATACGATATTATGCAAATGTTACTTGTACTATGGAAGAGAGGAAGAAAAGTGGAGTAAAATAGATAAGGACTAAATTTTTGGCAATATCCATGTCAAGTAACTGTATATTTCTAACTTTAGTAATAACTTTATTAGGAGAGCCATTAAATTACTTGCCAATTGAGAAGGTGTGAAAATAGTCTGTTACAATTTAAGTGCTTAGCTTTAATTTACACACATTGCTTATTAGTCATGGCTTCAAACAAACCCATCCAAGTTTCAAGTTTCAACCTCACTATCTAGAGAAATCATTCCACACTCAGTGTATTACATTTTTTGTTTTAGTTATGTGTTCTAAGAACTCTAGAGTCTGAACACCATCCTTTTAAAAAAAAAAAAAAAAAAAAAAAAATCAATATATTTCATCTTACTTTCACATAAACATGGATCTCATATGTAGGACCTATATGTGGGATCCATTTTGATATGAAAGGAAGGTGTATTATACTTGATGCACGACTTTCAAAAAAAAAATATATATATACTGAGTGCACGGAATAATTTCACCACCATCTAAAACTAAAAGACAAATATGGTTACCGACCTGAGTTGTGAATGACTTTATTACCCTCAGTTAAGACAAAAAAAAAATGTGAATTTTATTTAAAAACACATCTTTCACTTTGTGCTCTGGCTGAGTTATTGGTGGTCGGTGCTACAGGATAGAGGATATCTCGCAAGTTGGCAGAAAATGGTCAAATAAAAGTAATTCAAAATTAAATTGCTTTCAAATTCTATAGAAATATTGAGAAAAAGAAAGAGCTATTGTTTTATGAGAATTGAGCTTCAAAGAGGAATCTCTAGAACTCCTAGGGTGACCTTTCCTAGTTTCCTTGTTAGTTCTTACTCTCACACTCCTGACTTTCTTATTTTGATACGGGTTTGAGAAATAATTCTATTTCAGGTCCAAATGAAAATTATAGTTGGACATATAAGTAAACCGTATCTCTATTAATTGATGTGAACATTACCTAACAAACATCATTTTATTATAAAATCTTTGCAATTTGAGCTCTCCTTCTCAATATAATTTATCAATCTCGACTTAGCACTTTGACTCACAATTGTAATTAATATAAAATAACATTTAAAGCTACATTTAAAAATATGAACCCCAAAATTTGTTCTCTCAAAATTAGTTGGCACTTGCTAAGAAACATTCCAAAGAAGCAAGAGATTAATTGTTTAAGCTCATGATAAGGGTATTAGAGTGCCCTCGTAGTAGCCAAAACAATATTTTCTTCTTCAATTGTTGCCACCAAATTGTAGCATTGTCCCACTTTAATCCATCTAATTAATTCCCACCATGTAATTTCTCCTTAGAACCGTGATATTTGCTTTGATGGGCATGATGAACGGTTCTGAATTATATATATATATATATAAACACAATAATATAGAAATTAGAATATATGCCTTAGAACGGAGTGAAAGGCAGCACACATGTCTTCCATGTGTCTTTCACTTGTCCGAGAATTTTCCTCATAAAGTACAAAACTTATAACGACCTAATCATTATAGTTTTTAGTTTTTTTATTTTTATTTATTTTTATCATTTTTATTTTTGCCGCACTTGAAAATACTAAGAGTGGAAGCTCAACAGTCACAATCAACAAGCAACCTTAACCGTAGGATTCAGGAATGACCAACGGTATTTGAGTGACTTGGGTCCACAGCCAAGCCTTTCTCACACTAATAAAGCCCCCCTGAGCCCCCCCTCCCATTTACACCACATTAAACCACCCTTCCTTTCTTGAGCCTTTTTTCTCTCTACTGCATGGAGTTCGATACAAACTTCAGAGAGGATTTTCCTTTTCTTTCCACCCTTGCTTCTAATAGTCCTTCAAAACCACCAGAGCTGCCAAATGAGTTGGGGGGGAATCAATTTTCCTTAGAAGCCTCTTCTCCTAAGGGCTTAATTCACAATTTTCACAATTTTGATAACTTTCCCCTCAATGGGTCCAATTTGAATCCTCATCATGTTGATCATGTCAACATTGAGGGATCTACCACACACCCCCTTGATGGGATTCAAATCCCATATTCTGATCCATTTGAAGCTTATTCAAATGGGTTTTTCAAGGAATTCAATGCTTATGCATCTACTCTTTTTGCACCGGATGGCAAAAACGGAAACATGCATGGCTTTGAGAGTACCATAGGCCTTTGGGACAATCCCCAAAAAAATTTGGTTCAGCCTATAGCCCAAAATCAGATATATCTGCCTCTGAATTATCAACAACTTGGATCAGCAAATGGTAGGTTGGCAGAAGATATGTCATGCACAACAGCCGAAAATGGATATCATATGAAAGCTGATGAGAAGAAGAGGAAGCGAATGAACATGAGAAAGGCAAGTAAAGCTCAAAAGAAAACCAACATAATCAAAGGGCAATGGACTCCTCAAGAAGACAGGTAGATAATTATTTTAGTTTGTTTTGTTTTGTTTTATTTGATGGAAAATTCAGGAATATATTCTCTAAAATTGTTCTCTAGCTTTTGTTTTTTTCCTTCCAATTAGGGTTTTATGTTTGGTATTAATTTTATCGACCAATAAATCGGTCATGTAAATGCTTATTTGCAGGCTATTGGTGCAATTGGTAGACCGGATTGGAATTAAGAAATGGTCTCAAATTGCTAAATTACTGACTGGGAGAGTGGGAAAGCAGTGTAGGGAGAGATGGCACAACCATTTGCGGCCTGACATTAGGGTTTTCCCCCTTTCTTCTTCTCCTACATTACCTTCCATATATACATAAATTCATAGATACAAAAAAGCACAACTGTTTTATTCAATTTTATTCTTACATATATATACATATATTTACATGTTGTGTTGTAAATTTGTAGTTTTTCATTTATTAAGTTTCCCGTAATTATATTTACTTTTCTGACGTGTGTAATCAAATGTATGGAGATTATGACGTTGCATTTCTTGTTGTTATTGTTTTTTTGCCTAGGCGTTTTTAAAAGTGTCTAACACTTACCTCATTCATCGTTTGTCGGTATGCTTGACAACGCATGAACATGCACTGCGATGAGTGCCAAATTGTACTAGTTTTTCCTAATCACAAAACAACTGGCCCTTGATGCTTTTGGTTGCACGCAAATTGTTTTTCTCTTATTCCTACCATGTATAATTTTGCCTTTTTATTATGACATTGTAGCTTTATTTGGGATTTGATTCTCGGATTTGATAGGATTTCAAAAATCTAGGTACGATTTGACATTAATGATTTATAAGGTTTATTTTGTAATAGTCTTAAATTTTGGGGTTTAATCTTTTTCTTTTTCTTTATAACTCTAGGGTTTAATTTGTTTGTTTTGCACACAAATTGCTTCTCTCTCATATTCCTACAATTGTATAATTTTGTGTTTTTATGATGACATGGTAACTTTATTTGGGGGTTTGATTCTCAGATTTGATACGATTTCAAAAGTTCATGATTTGATTTGATATTAAGAGTTTATTTTGTAATAGTTTTAAATCTTAGGATTTAATCTAAAATTGTTAAAACTATAGGGTTTAATTTGAAACTAATATAGGATTTAAAATGTAATTTACCTTTATTTTATTTTCAAGCTATATCTTAGGTCCAACACCACAAGGAGATTTTTAAAGTACATCAAGCTCATAAGCAAATTAGAGCGAATCATAAAACTAGCCCTTAATATTGTTGATTTTCATTATTGTAAACTTAATTATCTTTTCAAAATACCATGAATTATGTTTTCATTTCAGATGATGAAGTTGCAATTATACTTAAAATAAAGGTTAATTATTTTCTTCTTTGAAAGCTCTATTCAAAGTTCAATGCTACGAAAGAGGGGTTTTTTGAACCACAATGTTTCCCCCCAATCCCTCCCCCTTTGTTTTCCCTACAATTTTTATCCACCCCGAATTTGAATTTTAAGTCGTATTGCTAAGGGTAAAATTTCTTGACCAAAGTCTTAGTTGGTGTACATTGTGAACCCTGAAACTAGCTAGCCTTTTAATCATGTTGGTTTTGCATTTAATTTTCATTTACTAATATGATGTAATGATATTTCCAATTCATACTATATATAAGAGTTAAATACTATTAGAATAATGGTTCATTTTCTTTTTTTAGAATTTCATCGATATTCTATTTTAGCCACTTCATTCGATGAGATCACGATATTTTTTGGATATATAAAGATTGACCTTATTATCTTTTTAATAAAATTTCTAATTCTAAGATCAAGTACTAGAAGGTGATTGAACTAATATTCTAATAACAGTAATTATTTTTTTGTAATTAATAATCAGTATTTTTTTGGTATTTCTAGAGTGAACTTAAAAATAATGAGTTGATATATTTAGTATCATGACAGTTATGCTTTTTTTGTACATGTCATTGCATATAAAATGATTGTACGCCAATGAATCTAGTCATGCAATATATATAGAGTGAGTGTGTTTCAACCAACGACACAAGAAGTAGCACATTAGAATGTTTCATTTGGAAGTAGAACAATAATATACATGCATAAATGTTTCAATAGTTAATTATCTCTTTTCTTTGTATTCACAAGTCCTAAATATGAATTTTTCAATTACATATACATGTTAGAAGAGTGTTGCACGTTGTAAATATACAACATTACATAAGATATTTTCTATCACGTGCACATATTGAAATCTGTTTCATTTCAAGTGAAATTGAGATGATCTTGTTACGCGGAACACACAAGACTTTACACATATACAGTATATCATACATATATATGCTTATACATAGCTTTATCATAATATCACCTCAAACAATTTGAAGTTGCAGATTTCATTGCCATCCTTATTGCATGCATTAATCTTTGTCATATTATTGCAGAAAGATAACTGGAGCGAAGAAGAAGATAAGATACTAATTGAAGCTCACAAGCAAATTGGAAACAAATGGGCAGAAATTGCTAGGAGGTTGCCAGGAAGGACTGAGAACACTATAAAAAACCATTGGAATGCAACAAAAAGAAGGCAAAACTCAAAGAAGAAAATCAAGGACCCAAACTCCAAGGCCTCCCTCCTGCAAACCTACATAAAGAACGTGATGACCTCACCAAAAAACTACAACATCAATCTCTCAGAATCAAGCGTACAACAAATGGTCAATAACAACATGTTGACCAAATCCCAAGTTCAGCTCGAGAGCTCAGACCTCACCTCCCCAGAATGGACAATATTCCCAGCCAATTACGATCATATTAACGAGGCCAATACGGGTTTGTCTTTGGACAAAACTATGCCTCCTCATCAGAATAATGGGTTTGTGCAGATGCTTGAGGACATGCCTTGCAGTTCTGCGGTTGATGAGGGGAATATGGAGTTTGAGATGCCATTGGAGATGGATAGTCTTTTGCAGACTGGTCGGTTCAAGAAGGAGGTGGATTTGCAGGAGATGATGGAATATAAAAGAACTAATGCTTAATTGAGCTCTGTAGCTTCTTGGTGCAAGGTGGTCATATGGAGTATCTCAAAGTTCAAGTTGCTTAGCCCTCCAAAGCTTTTGCAAAATGGGAATATGAAGATATGTAAGTAGTGGGTTAAATATTATCATTTCTGCTGACATTTTCATTTTTTTTTTTTGGTTTATATTAGTGTGTGTGAATTAATTCCTATCCTCCACCCCCCCCCCCCCCCTCAAAAAAAAAAAAAAAAAAAAAAAAAAAAAAATCATTTGTACTAGTTGTATTTTTAACTGTCAGACAATGTAGACCCAACTTATGTGTGTTGAAATTAGAGGACTGGTTTATTAGTATCGTGTATGTTATATGGGTATCTCTCTTTTGGAAATTAAATGTTTGTTTTTCGATTTTCACACCTGGTGGATAAATTGTGAACATCATTATTATCTAATTATCTAATACTATTAGGAGGATTCATGCCCTCATGTTCACTTTAATGTACTGTCAAAAATACCCCATCATATCTTCTAATTTTTCCTAATTTAATCAATGACTTCAAATAATAATATGTATTAGCAAAAATGGTATAATAGTTGCATCTAAATATAGAAAAATGTCCACTTTAGTGCACAGACTAAAATACTCTCATACATTAACATTAGATAACTTGAAATAATTGGGACAAATAAGAAAAATAATAATTTTTAAAAATCCTAAAATTTAGGGTCCATTTTAAAAGGAACCCAAAAATTAACACAACTATCCTCATTTGAATTAAAAAAAAAAAAAAAACATCACGTAGAAAAATAAAATCATCACGTTTAATGTTTTCCTTCTTCTTTTTTTCCTCGATTTGAGTTAAAAATCATTAATATTTATCTTATCTCATGCAATTTAAAAATAACTATGAATATTTCAAACTATTATTAAAATAAATTAAAGAACTTCCCTTCATGTCTACTTTAATGAACTTCCCAAAACACCCCTAATATTTAGAGAATATTGCTATGAAAAATAATTTTATGACGGTGAAAAAGTAATTCACTAAATTCTTGCATAAAATTAAGATATTTATTTCCACGTTTAGGAATGGTCTAAAATACTTTTAGATTTACTATTCAATTAAATAGTAACACACAAAAGATATATACGTAATTTACAAAAAAAAAAAATCAATAACTCTCTCAATCGACTCTCCCATATATCCAAACCATGTCTCCATTATCTCACGTTTAATTTTTAAGTTTTCAAGTTTTAAAACTTTTAACTGCTCTTAATTTCTTATCCTTATCCTTTTTATTTATCTATTATAATTTAAGAATTCTCTCGTATCAGACTTTGTCTGCTTCATTTGTTCCACGTTTCTTTTTCATTTGTTTCCTTTCATCTCCATCTCCTTTTCTATACATAATGATTTTACATTATTTTATTTAAAATTAAAAATTTTCTGCTTCTCAATTAATATTATTATTATTATTATTTTTTCTATGAACTGCTACAATTTAATGTTTTCATGTAGTGAAAATAGCCTGCATCAAATTGGAGGGTGACAACCAACGGCCAAGGGCACTTTCGTATCTCTCTCTCTCTTCTCTTTTTTTTGGTTTTATTTTATTTTATTTTTTTTTTGGTTTCTCCGGTTGTAAAACTTAATATGAGAATAATTCTTTTCATGTTTTTTGCCGTGTTGTTTTGTATCAGAATAGGCAACAGCAATGCTTTTGGATAGCATGGGTGAGTTAAATAATCCATAACCGTTTGTTTGCATACATTTCATATTCTATCCAATGATAAAATCAATTTATGAATGGGTTAGTATATTTTTGTGAGTTGTGATAGATACTTTGTTTGTAGGAATATGAAATAAAAAGGGTAGGGAAACAAAATTGGTTTTAATTTTGGTAGGGAACAAAAGGGAACAAAATCGGTTCTATCCATAAGCGTGTGATTTCATTCGTTATTTAGAAAGAGTTCTACAACTTTCTCCTATCCCATTGAGAGAGTGATGAGTATTGATTTTTTTTTTTTTAATTCTTTAATTGTTATCAATAAATTATGTCTCAATTATAAACTATTCAAAAAAATGTTATTATTTTTTTTATGGTGGTTTCACTCTTCAGAATTATAAAATTCTATTATGGTTTGAAATTTAAATTAAATCTAGGTTTAAATACCGTTTTGGTTCCCAATCTTTTGCCTTTGTGTCAAATTGGTCCATAATCTTTCAACTGTGTCAAATTGGTTCTCAATCTTTCAATCTTGTGTCAAAATGGTCATCGCTGTTAAGTGTTAGATGAAAAATACTGACATGACTAACGATTTATTTTTAATTTTAAAAATGTTTGATGTGACATGCCAACTCAAATTTTAATAAAAACAAAAAATGCCATCTCAAATTAAAAAAAAAAAAAGAAGAATAATTTATTAAAATTTGAGTTGGCACATGTCAAATAAAAATCCAACTCAGTTCCACCTCACCCATCTACAAATGGAATCCAAAAAAATTTCCAACTCTCTGTTAACCCTCAGGTCTCTTTTTCTTTCTTTCTCATCGTCGGACTTCACCTTCATCCTCATGGCGAAGTCACCTCACCGTATCTTTAGATCTACAACGTCTTCAATCCAGACCCAACCCACTAGCTCCGCTGACCCGAGTCCATGGAGTGTGAACTCGCACTGGCCTCAACAGTGGGGTCTGGCCTGAGTGCCTATCACTTTCCATTGTTGATAAGATTTTGCCGTTTCAGTTTGAATAAATGATTTCCATTGGATTTTGCTTTGATGCTTTAGTTTTCTAGGAATGGGGCTACGTGACAAAAGGAATTGGCATTATTGTCTAGCATCATATCTGCTTATTTCGATGAATAAAATAATGGGTTCATGGACAAATACGTGTACAGCAATGAGAGAAATTTTTGAGGAAAAATGAAGTCAGATTCATTGTAATTTTAGACACAGATGCTTTTTGGATTTCAAGAAAACACAGATGTCGGAGGACTGTAGAAACCCAGCAGTTACAGAGAAAGACAAGACGGATAACGGACAGTTACAAGATCTATTAGGTTCCGTTTGTAAGTGGGTGAGGTGTAGCTGACTTAGATTTTTAACTAGTTGCACACCTTTGCAATGCATAGGAAAATTATTGAAAATAAAATCTAAATTAACTTTGATTCCTTTTACTCTTTTTTTTTTTTTTTTTAGTTCAAAATGTTGTAGGCAAGATCGATAAAGAAATTTTACAAATCGGATTTATGATAGATCCTACTTTTTTGTTTAAAAAAATAACTAAGAAAGTATTTACCATAGGATAATTAAAATTTAATATAATGTAATTTTTCTTTTGACATAAGTTGAATATAGTCCAATTTTTATAAATCACGATTCATGTTTATATTTACCATATGAATTATGTTTCCATCCAAAAATAAAATAAATGATACTTAAAATAAGAAGAATGACAAATAAATACATGGACACATGATTATATAATCAAACCTAAATAATTTTCATAACTCATTTCAAGCTCACATGGTTTCATTATAACAAATCCATTCATCTTTCTCCATTGCTAGCAACAAAATTAAATGAAATACATAAGAAAAAAAAAAAGAACTCTAAAAATCTTGATGAAAATTGATAATTATGATTATTATTAAAAGATATTTATATTGTGTTTATATATGGAATATATTTTAGTATTAGACATTAATTATGATTGTGTTTTATATATGGAATAATATATTCTTATATTAAAGAAAATATGATGTGTCAAAATTCTAATGGAAGGTTTAATAATAGAATAAAATTTAAATTCAATTAGGAAATATATATTAAAACAATGAGGTGTAAAATTGTGAGATTTCAAAAGCTTATGTGGCGCAACATGATGAGGTCAACCAAAAGTCAAAAAGTTTCGGTTTTACATTATAGTATAGATTGACATGAGGAGTTCTAATTAGGCCACATAGTTAACGTTGTAGGGATTGTACTTTAAAATATTGTAGCTGATATGGTCCCTGCCACGTCAGACATTTTTAAAATTAAAAATAAATTGTTAGCCGTGTCAGTATTTTTTATCCAACACTTAATGACAATGACCATTTTGACACAAGGTTGAAAGATTGAGGACCAATTTGACATAGTTAAAAGGTTAGAGACTAATTTGACACAAAGGCCAAAAGTTGAGGACCAAAACGATATTTAAACCTTAAATCTATCTCCCACTCCTAAGTCCACTCAAATTCATTTTTCCTTACTTTTAGTCTTTAATTGTGATACAAAGTACAAACCAATTAAGAGGATAGAAAAAAAAAAAAAATTCCAAACATTGAACTCCACGTTATTATTTTTTACTTTTTATGATAGTTTCACTCTTCCTTCACTTTCCACATTCCCACTAGAATTTAGCTTTAAAAATAACACCACAACATATCTATTTTACTTTACAAGTTTGATTTTTTTCTCTAACTTTTTAAAAAACAAATTTAAAAACCATACATCTTTTTAGGGACAAACTTAAACTATTATCACCGGTTAAAAAAAGAAAGAAAAAAAAAATTTTATGACTTAAGATAAAGATTCACACTTGAATTTAGTTTTAAAAATAATATTACAACATATCTATGCTATATTTCTACTTCCTAGGTTTGATTTTTTCTATAACTTTTTTAAAAACAAATTTAAAAACCATACATCTTTTTAGGCAAACTTAAACAGTTATCACTGGTTTAAGAAATTTTTTTTTAATGGCTTAAGATAAAGATGAGCAATTAATAATAGTTAGTGTTTTTGAAAGAAATAGAGTTAATCAGCATAAATTTACATTTGTTGATTTAGTTACCGGGATTTTTTGATAATGATGTGTACTAACTTTCATCCAAATTGTCTTTTATTGAGAATTGAACAAATATCACAGAACCATAAGACTCTTGACTTTAGTTATTGAACAAGTACATTTACTTAAAAAAGATCATTGTAAAATTTGCCTAGAAAATAAAAAGAGTGAAACCAAAAAATGAAAAGAGCCTCAAAACACGCGCGGAGGCTAGTAAAGAGACATATATGGATCAGTGAATTTGAATCCAAAATAGCAAAAAAATCAGCCTAACAATGGACTTGGTTGGAAGTTAACAATATTTGCTCACTTTTGAAAACTAGGAAATCAAAAGCCTTAAAAAATCAGTGTACATATTTATGCTCCTAAAACAGAAAACCAAGTCCATCTAGAAAAACCATCTTTACTGCAACATACATACCTTAAAAAACTTCCAAGCACCAAAACCCATAAAATAAATTGAACAAGGATAGGAAAACGTTCAAGGGAACAATATATTAAAACACAGAATCCCAGCTACACAATCTAGGATAACATTATATTAAATTATTATATATATATTTTTTTACTATAAAGAAGGGAAAAAAGTGCAAGACTTACTTACGGGGAATTATTAGGTAATTTCGGACTACCAACTCAGCATGCTGATTTTGTAGTCCAAACCAATTAGGTGATGACAGATAATTAAAATTGATGATATAAACATTAATTGACACGTAGTTTATTAGAGAAAACGAGTTAACGCCGTTATGCTTTAGATTTGGACGGGCTTTTGAAAATATTGGTAATTCAAGACTTTCTAAATTTCAAATCTTTCGTCAAATATTTCACATCCATCATCCATGTCCAACCTAATCCAAACTATTCTCTACCAGCCGCCACCAAAGGATTACTCCTCTACTATCGTTCACTTCGTGGCATAAGCGCTGCGCATCATCACTGGTCAACACTGCTAGCTGCACCACAAAAAACTAGTGGGAAGTGCTAGGTAATTTCTAATCTTTCTTTGGCTCAAGCTTGTTTGAATTTACTGGGATTGATTAAAATCAAAAACTCAAACCTGATTTATTTTGGATGAGGAAAGAATGGCCAATTAATGTTGGGTAGAGGATCACGGGGTAAGAACTAATAAGATACAAGTATAAGTTTCATTTACAGGGATTCATTTCGTGCTTATTAAAATTTGCATTAGTTGCATTTGATTTCAACTCAGGCTTGTAAACATTTGCTTGGATTTTTTCTTTGTTGAGTAAAAGTTTCACTTTTAATAGAATCTTCGTACACCCTTTACAATTTTTGCTACCTCTGTATGAGTTGCTAGCATGGATGAGTTTCCTATAGATGACTTCTATTTTTTTGACAATTATATATCAAGTTACATGACAATTAGATTTTGTAATAACTATTGGATTGCATAGGTAATGCATTCACAGGAGGTCATTGAGTAGATATTTTTGCCATGGAGCATATCGAAGCTAGTGAGGATGGAGGAGCTCTTCCATGATTTTGTTATGGGCCAAATTAAGCACTTGCATAGGCTCGAGAGTTAGTCTTCCAAAGAGAGATGAATCATCGGTTTCTCACAAGAGAGTGAAGAAACACCAATCTCTTTAGCCATGGCTTGGTTCAAAATGTACATACCACTAGTTAATCTTTCTGATTTACTTGTTGAAGGTCTTTTATTTGTGATACATTAAGAAAAGAGAATCTCTTCATAAGGAGACTTGTAAGAAATTCTCTAGCATTTACACATGTTAATGGTTGAGCAATAAGACTATAGCAATAAGGTCAAACATTGTTATTGTATGAGCAAAAAGCTAGAAATTCTTCTAGCAGTTAAGTATTTCAACAATGTGGATAGAGGATGTATATATTATTGTTAATTTCATAATAGACTTATTTATCATATAAAGTTGCTTATAAATAATGTCGTTACCTTCCCTCATAAGATTTTCGTTGCAATAATATTTGAAGATTTGAATTGTTGTCTATAATGAACTGGTTTGGCTAAATAAAAATAAGAGCAATAGTCGTTTCGAGGAGACCAATCTCCTGAGTTGAGAGAGAAGTGGGATAAATTTAGCTTGCTTTATTCATAACCTTCCACTACTTAAATACAGTGAATAATTACAAGCTAATTACACCCAAAATAATAAGATAAATACAATAATGATTGGATTTAAATTTGCTACTAAAGAGATAACCACCAAGCTAACCTATTCCCATCAACATAAATTATTGATCAACTCAACTACTGATAAATACTGAACCTATCCATCTATCCGCAACTCATCTCTTCATCCATATCAACCTACATGGCTTCATCCTTATCTATTGTAGTTGTTACTTCCTCTGCCATCTCTATCTCTTCCGCACCTTCCTCAGCCTTCACGTTAACCATACTGATGCTATCCTTGTCATGATAGGTAAAAAATGGAATTTTTTTTTTTTGATAGATAATAAAAATTTTATTGCATCAAAAAAAGAGAAATGTCCTAGAACACAGGTAGTGTGCTAAAAGCATATCTCGAAAGAATTACAAAATACAATAATCCAGAAAATCAAAAATAGGTGAAAAAGAATTCAATCCCGATGCATTTGACCATTCCATCAAAGTGTGAAGAATAAGCCATTTAAGATCTAGTTGATTTCTTTCTTTTCCCTCAAACGATCTTGAATTTCTCTCCCACCAGATGCACCAAAACACAGAATGAGGAATCGAGTTCCACAACTCCTTAATCTTTGACCTTCCTCTGCCAGCCCACCAACATGCTAACAAATCTCTAACATCTCTTGGCATGACCCACTGAAGACCAAATAGACTGAGAATAAAGTTCCAAAGATCCCGAGCAACTGAACAATGTAACAGAAGATGAGAAGGAGATTCCCCACTGTTTTTGCACATACAACACCAATCCATAATAATCACCCGACGTCTTCTAAGGTTATCCGTGGTAAGAATGCGATCCAAGGCAGCAGTCCATACAAAAAATGCCACACAAGTAGGAACTTTTGGTTTCCAAATACTCTTCCAAGGACCTACTGTTGCAGTCTGAGGTAACAAAGCTTTATAGAAAGATTTTACTTGAAAAACCTTTTTTTGAGATCCACACCAGCAGACCTTGTCCAGCCCATACCCCTTCACAGAGCTTGAATATAGTAAATCCAAGAAAGAGGATAAAGACTCCACCTCCCAATCTTGAATAGGGCAAATAAAATTTAGCACCCATGAGACCACTTCATTACGATATTGGAGATGCTCCTTAACCAAAGGCTCTTTATTCCAAGTAATGCGAAATAAGTCAGGATAGGCCTCCTTGAGACTAGTAGTCCCACACCATCTATCAGTCCAGAAACGAACCATATCTCCATCTCCAATCTCGAAACTCAGGAAACGAGAGAAAGTGGTCCATTCTTTCCTTATATATTTCCATAAACTGACACCATTGGGACCAACAACCTCCTCAGAACTCCATCCTCCATGCAGATTACCGTACTTAGCTACAATAACCTGCCTCCACAAAGCCTCCCTTTCATTACCAAAACACCATAACCATTTCCCCAATAACGCTTTGTTGAATAGTTGCAAATTCCGAATCCCCAAACCACCCAAGTTGATTGGTTGACAAACTTGACTCCAGTTGACTAAATGGAATTTCTTTCCTTCCCCCATTCCACCCCACAAGAAATCTCTCTGAATTTTATCAATTTGAGAGGCCACCGCCATAGGAATTGGGAAGAGAGACAAGAAATAAGTGGGTAAGCTTGATAAGGTGCTCTTGATCAAAGTAAGTCTTCCTCCCTTAGATAGGTACATGCGTTTCCAACCAGCTAATTTGCGTTCCATCTTCTCCAAAATGGGATCCCAAATAGCTTAAGACTTAAATTTTGCACCAAGAGGGAGACCTAAATAATTCATAGGCAATTGAGCAGTTTTACAACCCATGATTTCAGTTAAGCTCTTTAAATCCGAAACAGGACCTACTAGAACCATCCCAGATTTACACAAGTTAATCTTCATACCCGAAACAGCTTCAAACCATGTAAACAACAGACGGATATGAAAGATATGGTCGGGACTGGCATCGGAGAAAATTAATGTATCATCAGTAAATAATAGATGTGATATGTGCAACAAACTATTGTCCACTGAACCCACTTGAAACCCAGACAGCAGACCTTCCTCAATAGCCCTCGTCATCATCCTGCTCAAAGCCTCTGTAATGAGTACAAAGAGGAGGGGTGATAGGGGATCCCCTTGTCTAATCCCACGAGTGCTTCCAAAGAAACCTTCTGGACTTCCATTAATGAGAATGAAAAATCGAACAGTGGAAATACAAAAGTGAATCTACTTCCTCCATTTCTCAAAGAAACCACATCTCTCCAATAAATATAATAAAAATTGCCAATTTACGTGGTCATAAGCCTTTTCCACATCCAGCTTACATAAGACCCCAGGAATAGCAGCTTGTAACCTACTATCAATGCACTCATTTGCAATAAGAACCGAGTCTGAAACCTATCTGCCTTTCACAAAAGCATTTTGAGTTAGAGATATGATGCCACCCAAAACTGTTCAAAAAAGGTTAGCAAGAACTTTTGCAACAATTTTGTAAATACTACCCACCAAGGCTATAGGCCTAAAGTCTCTCACCTCATTAGCATTAGACTTCTTTGGAATTAGAGTGAGAAAAGTTGCATTAATGCTTTTCGCAATCGAGCCTTCCAAGTAGAGGTCTTGAAAAACAGCTATCAAATCATCCTTAATCACATGCCAACATGCAGGGTAAAACGACATAGGGAAGCCATCCAGGTCGGGGGATTTGTCACCATTCATATTTCGAACTACTGTGGTTATCTCTTCTTCCTCAAAAGGCCGTTCCAACCACGCAGCCTTTTCAGGCTTGATAGGAGTAAAATCAAGACCATCCAACTTAGGCCTATATCCACTGTCTTCAGTATAAAGAGACTGATAGAACTTGGAAATCTGAGATTTGATAGCCTCTTGGTTTGAAGAAAGCTCACCATCAACATATAAGTGATGAATAGTATTATTTCGTCTATTGGAGTTTGCAACACTATGAAAAAACTTAGTGTTCTTGTCACACTCCTTAAGCCAAGTTGCCCGAGATTTTTGTCTCCAACTAATTTCTTCTAGCAAAGAATTCTTCTCCCAGTCGAGGATCAATTTTGCTTTGGCTGCCGTTTCTTCTTCAGATAAGGAACGAGTCTCAGCAGCAGTCTCTATCTCATGTAAGGAGTGTAAAATACCTTGCTGTTGATAAGCAATATTCCCGAACTCTTGGGCATTCCATTGTTTCAAATCTATCTTTAACGCCTTTAATTTACTAGCCATGATATAACTCGAGGAACCCTCAAAGACATATGCTTCCCACCAGCTTCAGACCTTATCAACAAAACCCTCCACCTTAAGCCACATATTCTCGAATCTAAAAGGACGCTTTCCTCCAATTATCCGACCACAATTCAATAAAATAGGAAAATGATCTGACAATACTTGGGGAAGCCTCTGTTGATTAACCAGCCCAAAGTGATCTGCCCATTCAGTAGAAAAAAGAAATCTGTCTAACCTAGACATCAAGGGAAGTTCACGATTGTTAGACCATGTAAACTTGCCTCCTTCCAGAGGAATGTCTAGAAGACCAAAGTCAGCTATAAAATCTGAAAATTCCTGCATAGCTGTAATAAATGGAACCTGCCCAGATTTCTCACTTGGAAATCTAACAACATTAAAGTCACCTCCAATACACCAAGGGGCATCCCACCAGCTTATTATCCCAGCCAACTCCTCCCATAGGGCTCTCTTATCTCTATCAGTATTAGGACCATAGACTCCAGTGAAGATCCATTCAAACTGATTGGATACATTTTGGAATTTGCAGGACAAAGTGAAATGGCTAGCAGTTTCATCCATCTTTTCCAAGACTCTCTTATCCCATATCAGCAAAATAACTCTCGAAGCACCATTTGATCCTAAACTTAACCAATCAAAATGAGGACAACCCCATAAAGACTTGATTAAACTTCTATCAACTTCTCCCAATTTCGTTTCTTGCAAGCAGACTAAATCTGCTTTCCAAAGTCGGATTAAGTTTCTGATCCGGAGGCGCTTGTCACTGTCGTTCAACCCTCGAACATTCCAAGACATAATTTTCAAATTCATTGGGAAACCATCAAAGCCCTTTCCCTAGAGAATCGTCAGCTCTCTGGTGTTCTTGGTTCATAGTTAACAGTACTAACGAGACCCCTCAATTCTCGTTGTCCTTTGGTTGCTGCCACTGCGACGGCCTCCCTCTTTTCAATACAGATTCACTGTGACTCTAGGGGTGGCAATTCGTGTTCACGGGGCGGGTTCGTATCGGGTTGGCTGATATATTTTCGACTATTTGGGTCAACCCGAACACGACTCGTTTATTAAACGGGTTGACACGATACGACTCGCATAACCCATTTAATAAACAAGTCGGGTTGGGTTGACACGACCCGACACAACCCATTTGACCCGAATTACTCAAAATGACATATGTAACCCATTTGACCCGAATTCCACAAAATGACCTACACAATCCATTTGACCCGAATTACACAAATTGACCTGTTTAATAAATCATGTACAACTATTTAAATATAGTAATTATAATTATACATTTATACATTTACAAATAACAATAAAAGATGTGACTAAAATTACTTTCATAAAATAAAATAACAAACCAACTAACCAAGTTCCAAATTAAAACAATAATTAAAAAATTACAAGTCCAAATACTAAGCTAAATAAGTAAATATGCACCCATAAAGTCTTGGTGTAAAGACTAAATAACATAATAAAACCAAAATATTAAGCTAAATATACACCCACAAAGTTTTGGTGTAAAGGAAAAATTAGTAAATTATACAGGGAAATAAAAAAACACTTCTTCATCCAGCTTTTTTTGCATCGAAACAGTGGTTGGTTCCTTCATCACTGCAATCATCCATAAGGCCAACATGTTCACCATTAGCAACAACATATAATAAACCAACAAAACTACTAATTTAGCATTAAGTTCTACTTCTAAAAATAACACACTTAACAATAGTTCATACCGTGTCAGCATTAGAACTCATTGATGGAGGTTCATCATTGTTCTCTTTGTTGATATTCATCTTCATGATATCTTCAGTTAGATCGTCCAATTGAGATTCTGCAAGATCTACATCAAAACATGAATTCAAACATTAAGAATTTAGCAAAAGTATTATAAACACTAAATATTAAGACCCAATGTTAAAACAAGAAGTTACCTTTATCTCCATATAACCAATCTCTACTGCAAATAAGTGCCTCAACAACATCAGGTTTCAATGCACTTCTAAATTGATCAATGACTCGTCCCCCAACACTAAAAGTGGATTCTGAAGCAACAGTAGAGATAGGAATACTCAAAACATCACGAACCATAGCAGCTAGTTCAGGATATCGAAATTGATTTCCTTTCCAAAAAGAAAGTATATCTAGTTTTGCATTTCCTATCCATCCTTGGTTCTTCCAAGTAAAGCTCCAATTGAGTTTTTTGTGTTTGCCCAACAACATCATCACTTTCAAAACAATCAAATTCCTACATGTAAAACAATAAAACAAATGTTATTTCAAACTAAATATACATAGTAGAATATTAAATAATTCACAACATAGAAAAAATAACATACTTTCATCACAAACATTGTCTCCTTGCTAAAAGACTTGAATTGGAGGTCTTGAACAGCTTTACCACGGTTATTAGAAGTTGTGCTTGAAGGTGTAGGAACATTACTCACATATTCCCCAAAAAGAGCAAATAATTTTTCACGAACCTTCAAATACTCATATGAACCACCAACTCCATAAAGCTTTTGATAGCAAAAATCTACGAATCGAAGCTTATAACGAGGGTCCAAGATAATTGCTATAGCTAACACTACACTGAACTCTGACCAATATTTCTCAAACTTCACAAGCATTTGTTCCGCCATTCTTCTCATATACTCATCCTCACTCTCACTACCTTGCCTCAAAGTTAAATAAACCATGAAAACTGATGGAAAGTATAAGTTGGCTGTTGGATATTTGGTGCCAGAAAAGACACACGTAGCATCATAAAAAATAGCAAAAAAAGTTCTGATTTTTTCCACCTTATCCCATTCATCAGCAATGGGACAATGCTTAAAATTAGAGTCAGTTAACTCTAAATGATGAAAAGCACGTCGATAAAAAATAGTACTCTCAAGCATAAGAAATGTAGAATTCCACCTAGTAGGAACATCTTGCCTTAACCCTTTCTTCCCATCCAAAGACATTTGTTTGATAGAATCAAAAAACTTAACTTTTCTCCCTTGTGATTCTTTAACATACTTAATGCATTCACGAATTTTTTGTACAACACCATCAATTTCCTTCAAACCATCTTGTACTATCAAATTGAGAATATGAGCACAACAACGAAGATGAAATAAATCACCTTGACAAACAAGTGCTTTCTTAATATTCAATTGAGTTCTTAACATGTCAACAGAAACATCATTGGATGAAGCATTATCCAATGTCACAGAAAAAATCTTATTCTCAATGCCCCACTCACATAGCAAGTTATAAATTTTTTCAGACAAAGATATACCATTATGTGGTGGCGACATTAAACAAAAATTCAAAACCCTCTTATGCAAGACCCAATTTTTGTCAAGAAAGTGTGCAGTGAGGCACATATAACCATCAGTTATTATTGAGGTCTACAAATCAGATGTTAAACTAATTCGGCCTGGAGTTGATTTCAACATAGATTTAATTCTATCTTTCTCTCTCTTATATATCTTAAGAGTATCAGCCTTTGCAGTATTTCTAGTGATATGTACTACATCAGACCGCAGGTAAGAAAATATTGCTCATACACCAATATACTCAACAAATCGAAATGGTAAATCATGCATAACAATTGCAGCAACCAATAATTCTCTAAATGTGCCAGGATCAAATTTAGAGGAACTTACTGACATTGATCCATCTTTGTTACCAAGTATAAGTTGGGCAATATCGTTTGTGCGTTTTTTGTAACAACTTTCGATATGTCGCTTTAGAGTTCCAGTACCATAGGAACCTGGACTCACATATTGATTTCCACATTTCTTGCATCTGCAGTAGGGCTTATCACCATCACCCTTAGCTGGAAGCATCTCAAAGAAAGCCCAAACAGCTGAAGTCTTCCTTCGTTTTGCCTTCCTCTTTTGAGTCCCCACTGTAACTGGAACATCTTCTAGTTCAACTTCAACCAAGTCATCATCATCTTCATCTACGTCTACTAATTTATCAACCGGTTCACTAGTGCCTCCCATTACTTCCTCATTTTCCATCTGAAAACATAAAAAATCAACCACCAACATCAACATGTAGAGAAATGAGGTTAAACAAATTAATCTAGAATTAAAAAAAAAAAAAAAACCATATTTGTAGATTCAGCCGATGAGCAAGCGATGGTGATGGTAATAGAGTAATAGACTGTGTAGATGACTAGATGAGCCGATTCAACAAATTGACTGATGTGGGTGGCGCGGTGAGAGGGAGACCGGCGAGGGTGTAAGAGAAGCTGAGAAGTGAGAAGATCGAGGTCGGCAAGAGAGTGAGGGAGGCTGAGCCTGAGAGCACAGCAGCTCGGACAAGGGAGTGAGAGTGGTTGAGAGGCCGGACCAGAGAGGGTTGACTGTTAAGGCTTGGTTCACTTCTGTCACGGAGAGAAAGAGAGAGAGAGGAGGCGGAAATGGAGTTGGAGGCTGTCACGGTGCCACGGAGAGAGAGAGAGGAGGCGAAAATGGAGGCTTGGAGCTGGGCTGCTGGAGGCTGCCACAGAAAGAGAGAGGCGGCGGAAATGGGAAATGTGAAATTTACTATTTATACCTAGGGTTTGTAAGGGCATTTTAGTAAATTTAAATTAATTTAATTGGGTTTATACGGGTTAGACGGGTTGACCCGAATAACTCGTTTATTAAACAGGCCTATACGGGTTCGACCCGAATATGACCCGAACCCATTAAGCCCCAACCCAAACTCGCGAACTTCGTGTCAAGTTCGTGTCGGGTTCGCGGGTTGTGTCAAATATTGCCACCCTTAGTGACCCTTTTGAGCTCTACAAGCCTCTATATTTTGAAGTAAACCAATCACAATCTCCTCATTTCCTTCATAAGATGCACCCAATACCTTGCCAATCTTTTTCAAGTGACCCATAATCCAATCAAAAAGTTGTTGCTGAGTAATGACTACTTCCTCCATTGCACCTGTATTTTCCGACACCTCCTCCTGCAAAGAAAAATCTATAGCAAAGGGGGTGATTTCCATGGTATCGGATGTATCCTTTGTTACCCAAATATCAACCTAAGAGGGGGGGTGATTTAGGTTGAGGCAAACTTTTTCGATTTAAATGCGGAATTAAAAACTATTTTCAATTAGCAAAAACAAATTTAAGAACACAATTCAATTGCAATAAGATATGATAGAAAATCAAACACAAGCATATATAAGCAATTGAATAAGTAAGAGATAGAGATAGAGAAAATCAAACACAATGATTGTTATCGAGGTTCGGCTTCCCCGCCTACGTCCCCGCCTCAAGATCACTTCTCGAGGATTCCCAAATTCACTAATTTGACAATCTTCTTTCGGGTGAAGATCAAAACCGTTACAAATCTTCTTTACACGGTGAAGAGTAACCACCGAGTGAAAAATCCTTTTCACTCTTAGGATTTATACCAAGACCCACAAATCTTCCTTACAAGGTGAAGAGTAACCACCCAGTGAAAAATCCTTTTCACTACTTAGGATTTATACCAAAACCCTAACAAAAACACTCAATGGTTTCAACAAAGTATTTGTTGTACAAGATAAGGCTCTCTCAAAGAGTAATTGTACACAATATGCTCACTCTAATAGTATATCAAGGATTTGATCAATATGGCTCAAAAAGTGTTTAGAGAAATTTTCAATCAAGGATTTTGAATGATATGAAAATATAAGCTTGAGAATGATGGATTGATGTATAAGATGTTATCTTTTCTATCTTTGATTTCTCTTGTATGCTTGATCTTTAGAAATGAAGAAAGGGTAGTATTTATAGCCATCATGTTGTCTTCTTGATTTTCAATCAATCAATTTTCTTTCTTTGAAAACTTTTCTTCTTAAGATTTTTTTCAACCATAATTGATATGGTTGTCTTGCATGTGAATTTCAATCAATTAAGTTTGTCTTTGAAGACTTTAAGAGATTTTTCAATTGATATTGTTGTCTTATATTTGAATTTCAACCAATCAAGTTGTCTTTGAAGACTTTAAGAGATTTTTCAATTGATATGGTTGTCTTATATTTGAATTTCAACTAATCAAATTTGTCTTTGAAGACTTTAAGAGATTTTTCAATTGATATTGTTGTCTTATATTTGAATTTCAACCAATCAAGTTGTCTTTGAAGACTTTAAGAGATTTTTCAATTGATATGGTTGTCTTATATTTGAATTTCAACTAATCAAATTTGTCTTTGAAGACTTTAAGAGATTTTTCAATTGATATGGTTGTCTTATATTTGAATTTCAACCAATCAAGTTGTCTTTGAAGACTTTAAGAGATTTTTCAATTGATATGGTTGTCTTATATTTGAATTTCAACTAATCAAATTTGTCTTTGAAGACTTTAAGAGATTTTTCAATTGATATGGTTGTCTTATATTTGAATTTCAACCAATCAAGTTTGTCTTTGAAAACTTTAAGAGATTTTTCAATTGAAGTTGGTTTTAAAGTTGAGCCTTAAAGATCAAATCTTAATAAACTTTACAAAACCTAACTCTTACTTCTCATATGTCTCGGATCATTGTCTTTGAGCTTGATTTCTTTGTCTTGAGTCTTGATGACTTTGATCTTCAATGAATTTGCAACTTATCAACTTTGCATTTGCTTGATATTTGAATTGGCCATCTTGGTCCAATTAAATCAATAGTCAAAATTAAGCTTTAAAACATAAATCATTAGTTCATATGAAAATATCATTAATGAATAACTTAAAATCATAGTTATCATCAAAACTACATGAATGTCCTTGGATTAATTAGCCAATTAATAATTATTGAAACCTTGAGGCTAACATCCTCCACCGTCATCACTACTGTACCTGGCTCTCTAACCAAAGAATCTTCTATAATCGGCTCATCAGAGCTACCATGAGGCAAACCTCCCACTATCGGTAGCACCATCACGTTGCTGCAATTGAAGTGAGGCAAGACTCGTGCAGAGTCCCACGGCGAAGCAGAGAACTCAGGAATCACCACTCGTCACCCATCTTTGAAGATTAAACTCCAATCGATCCATGTTGTCATCTCTGCTAGAGGATCCTCTCGAACCTTCTCGGCCCTTTCCAGCACCTCACCCTGGGAGCAATCCTCTAAGTCTGATGATTCAGCCTTATTGGGTTTATTAGTAAGTGTCGGGTCAATCGAAAACAATGGGTCAAGCCCCCGCCCCGACTTCGATTCTATGGGTTTAATACACGCATTGTTGACCCGGGCCTCTTCCATCACATTTTTAGAAGACTCACCCACTTCAAAAGTGGATTGGGCCTGCGATCCTAATAATGCCCCATTTTTACTTGTGTTCTTTCCAGGCCCAAGCCCAGGCCCATGTGGTACCCACATTTGTTTGAGTTTATCCTCTTTTAGGTTCCAAATCACCTTCCATTGACCCTTATCATTCAAGCTAATAGTTATTCCGCCTTTTACGAAATTATTTTCAGCCACCAGAGCAGAATAAGGGAAAAATTGTAACGGTTCACGTTGCTTTGATTGTGCTGCAATTTTCAGCACATCTTGAAATCCCTGATTTCCCGTAATTATTTCCTTCCTCCTTTCCGGCGCTCTAACCACTAGCTTCGCCATCACCGTCATCTCTTGCTCAATTCCCCCCGCCGCCATCAAATACGATTTGCGTTCGCCAGAATCTATGCCTAAAGGCCGTGTATTCTTCGATTATACCCTTCTTACTGTCCTGGTTTGAATTCCACCTTGAGTTATACCAGTGGTTTGACATTGTTCCGGTGACAATAGGAGTTTTAACTCCTTGACAAAGCCTCGCCAACCATTCTGCTTTTGACCCTCTGGTATAATAATTCTACCCCTACTTCCATCTCTGCCACACTCAGTTACCTCGACATACCTCCCATGGTTATTGCTGTATTGTTGAATAACATACGTCTTATTATGTTCACCCTGTGTTCGTATGAAAGTTTGTTCCCTCTCTCGTGTAATGTTTTCCTCTATACAGCGTCCCCAACCATATTGCTCCCTCTGTACCGGTGAAAATATCACACTGATGATGCTTACCCATCTCAGTAAACTTAACATGATTCGGACCCTTCTCTCCCAACACCAAATCAAATCACTTTGATTCAATACGAAAACTCTGTTTGCACCCCATTGAAACTTGCCCCACCAGAGGTGGCGGAGCCACTCGATCACAACTATGTGTCTCACTCTCTCACTGTGTCTCACTCTCTCACTCTCTCACTCTCTCAATAGATACAGCATAGGAAGCTCATTACAAGATACTCAAGAGGGGACACAAAAAAATGGAATTTATCAATGGTGTGGTACCTTTTTGGAACTTAGTTTTTTGTGGTTCATAAGTTTTATATGCCACAATTGCAAAGGATCAACTATTTATAATACAATATTTCAAAAAAAAAAAAAGAGAAAAACTATTTATAATACAAATGATAAAATTTTCTTTGTAACAATAACATGAATCTCAATGATAACAATAACATTTTCATGGTTTAGAATTTTATATAGATGGATGACCATCTATTATGTACTCTGAGAATCTTGAATCTTGAATGTTTGACAAATTAGTTTTCATTTGCTTTATGAATCTGCTTTATGACCTCACCTCTCCTCTCCAATAACATTCTTCTTTGGGTAACTGATGCTTGAAGTTTCATTGAGGGGTGAGTAGCTATCTTACAATGCCCACTTGAATTCCATTGACCTCTCCTACACATTAGGCCATACATTACTTAAGACAATGGAATGAATAGATCCATAAAAACTAATGACAATTTTATTAGCAATGTATAAGGGCAAACCATAAATGGGAAGGTGCGAAACTTCGAAAGAAAACTTGAGTTTTTGGTGTTTGTTGTGCCTATCAATCCATGATGCCCAAGTCATTAAAGCTCTTCTAAAGCCATTAAAACATCAAGCCAAGGATGAAGTTCCTTCCCTTCCTGGTATTAAATGATCCTGCTATAAGAAATCCATGTTAAAATTTAGATAACACCATTAGGAAAACAAGGCAATCTTTAAAAACTTAATTTATTATATTTATCTACAGGAGTTTCCACACGAGAAGCCTATTGTGATACCTTTACAGCAGTAGTCAGAACCATTTCTATTCTATATCAATTTCAATTGATCCTACCTAAGAATAACAAAACTGTTAGTGAAGAAGAAAAATGAAGCAGTGGTTGTAAAGGTAAGTCGCTTCAAATTCGGTACTGGACTGACTACTATAGCTAGGATCTCTATCAACATGTGCATACTAATTAGATGGAGTTTTTCCCCCTAAGCAAAGAAAAAATTTCTTTTACTATAAAAACAGTGCTCTAGTATTTTTGATAAAGATGCTCAAACTAAAAATACAAACAAACAATTCATTAACAAGCACACGCCCTTCAAATCAGTTGTTTGCCAAAACGAGCACACCACCACCATATCTGGTGCAGCTAAACTCTATCTTATAGACCTATGCCAAAGGCAATGAAAAAGAGATTTATGTTGTGTGTAATGAGGATTCATTGGCCAGTGGATCACACACGTTAATCCTACTCTCACAAGCAACGATTCCCTAAACAATTCTACACAATTCATATATGTTTTACTACAGGTAAAAAAACAAAAACAATTCATCAAACACATGGGCTACATAAGAACAAATATATAAAATTACAACAAAAAAAATCCCAAATCCAAACAGAAAATAGAGCAAACAAAAAATGAAAAAAATCTTCTACATCATCTTCAAGAAATCCATAAACTCTTAAAATCAATCAAAGGCCACAAACCTAAATCATTATAAACCCAAGGTAAATACCAAACATATGATCTGGAACACAAGTAAACACACGTAATGACGTAAGAAACTACCAAAAATCCAAAACCCAAATAATAGTATTGTTAGCCTCAAGGTTTCAATACTTATTAATTGGCTAATTAATCCAAGGACATTCATGTAGTTTTGATGATAACCATGATTTTAAGTTATTCATAAATGATATTTTCATATGAACTAATGATTTATGTTTAAAGCATAATGTTGACTATTGATTTAATTGGACCAACACGGCCAATTCAAATATCAGCAAATGCAAAGTCGACAAGTTGCAAATTCACTGAAGAACAAAGTCATCAAGTCTCAAGACAAAGAAATCAAAGCTCAAGAATCATGTTCCGAGACATATGAGAAGTAAGAGTTAGGTTTTGTAAAGTTTATTAAGATTTGATCTTTAAGGCTCAACTTTAAAACCAACTTAAATTGATTTTAAAAAATAACGGCTAGATTGATTGCAATTCAAAACAAATAAATCAATTACGGCAGAAAAATTTTCAAAATATTGACAAAGTCAATATTAATGGCTAGATATTTTGATATTTAAAGATAGCCATGTGAATACAAAGAAATCTCTTACGGTGAAAAATTTATGAAATAGAAAAATTTTCAAAATATTGACAAAGTCAATATTAATGTCTAGATTGATTGATATTTAAAAATATCCAATGTGAACACAAAGAAATATCTTACAGTGAAAATTTTCTGATTTCTGAAAAGTTTTCAAAATATTAAACAAAGTCAAAGAAATTGGCTAGATTGATTGAAAATCAAGAAGAATGCAAGACAACATGATAACGGGAAGAAAACAATTATGGCTATAAATACTACTCCTTCTTCATTTCTAAATATAGAGCAATACAAGAGAAATCAGAGAAAGAAAAGAAAATATCTTTTACATCAATCCATCCTTTCTCAAGCTTATATTTTCATATCATTCAAAATCCTTGATTGAAAATCAAATTCCTCTAAATACTCTTTGAGCCATATTGATCAAATTTTTGATATACTATTAGAGTGAGCATATTGTGTACAACTACTCTTTGAGAGAGCCATATTTTGTACAACAATCCTTTGTTGAAACTATTGAGTGTTTTTGTTAGGGTTTTGGTATAAATCCTAAGTAGTGAAAATGATTTTTCACTGGGTGGTTACTCTTCACCGTGTAAGGAAGATTTGTGGGTTTTGGTATAAATCCTAAGGAGTGAAAAAGATTTTTCACTCGGTGGTTACTCTTCACCGTGTAAGGAAGATTTGTAACGGTTTGATCTTCACCCGAAAGAAGATTGTCAAATAGTGGATTTGGGAATCCTCAAGAAGTGTTCTTGAGGCGGGGACGTAGGCGGGGAAGCCGAACCTCGATAAAAATCATTGTGTTTGATTTTCTCTATCTCTATCTCTTACTTATTCAATTGCTTATATATGCTTGTGCTTGATTTCCTATCATATCTATATTGCAATTGAATTGTGTTATTAAATTTGTTTAATCAATTTTTGCTAATTGAAAATAGTTTTTAATTCCGCATTTAAATCAAAAAAGTTTGCCTCAACCTAAATCACCCCCCCTCTTAGGTTGATATTTGGGTAACAATTATCAATCAATTTACATGCTCACTAATCTCGACACTGGTGGTGTGCTTGGTGACTTTCTAGATGCAGATGATGCAGCCATGTACAATTTGTGGAGTATACTCTTGTGCACGGGCCATACTGTACTCTTCTTCGTATTCCTTGTCTCCGATATATGTTGATTGTGTTGCCTCTATAGGTGGCCATATTGTTACCTCGAGAGTCAAGACGACGGTGAAGACAAATGATGAGAGAGAGGCATGAGATATTTTCATTTTTCAAACCAAATTTGTGAGAAACATTTTGGCTGAAAATTTTTGAGAGGCGCTAATGGACAAAGGAAACGGCAACGGCGTTAACTCGTTTTCTCTGTTAGACTGACATGTCAATTAATGTTTACATCATCAATTTTAATTATGTGTCATCATCTAATTGGCTTGGACTACAAGATCAGTATGCTGAGCTGATAGTCCGGGACTACCTAATAATTTCAGATGATGTAGCCATGGTACAATTTGTGGAGTATACTTTTGTGCACGGGCCATACTGTACTCTTCTTCGTATTCCTCGTCTCCGATATATGTTGATTGTGTTGCCTCTATAGGTGGCCATATTGTTACCTCGAGAGTCAAGACGACGGTGAAGACAAATGATGAGAGAGAGGCATGAGATATTTTCATTTTTCAAACCAAATTTGTGAGAAACATTTTGGCTGAAAATTTTTGAGAGGCGCTAATGGACAAAGGAAACGGCAACGGCGTTAACTCGTTTTCTCTGTTAGACTGACATGTCAATTAATGTTTACATCATCAATTTTAATTATGTGTCATCATCTAATTGGCTTGGACTACAAGATCAGCATGCTGAGCTGATAGTCCAGGACTACCTAATAATTTCCCCTTGCTTAAGAGCATGTTTCATTGAGAAGCAACAAAACCAAATCAACCTTAATTAAAGCATCGCAAATGCATCACCACTAGAATTAAATAAACCCTAATAATGCAACCTGAGAAGACACAAAATCCAAGCTCTAATAATAAATATATTATATAAAAATAGTCCTCAAATCAACAACCCTCAAAAGGTCAAGCAAGGAGTTAATGGCAAAATTAATATCAAAAGTAATGGTGGCAAAAAGGTTATGACAAATAACTATACTCGAAATAAATTTTTTGAACTCAAAATAAGGGGAAGAGTACCAATATGAGATTATTGAGAAAACCCAAGAGAAGCCTGATTTCAACCCAATGTCAATCCAACAAATTGATTTCCTGACTCATAAATATCTTAATCCAATACGTAAACCTTCAAATGTTAGGAAAAGAAAAATGAAATCAAGATAGAAAGAGAGCATATTGCCACAGGTACCCAACAAACTTTGTTGTCCAAGTAAATATACAAGAATTAAATTTTGGGTAAAACTTAATTACAGTTCCTTAGGTTATGTACATTAGGTTTTCCAATTAAAATTCAAACACATGGTTGTATTAATCAATGAAACACAAACAGTGTTATCTTTTCCAAGAATATTTAAATTCAATATATTTGAATTCAACTAGGAATCTAATGTACTTGACCTAAGGAACTGTACCTAAGTTTTATCCTTTAAATTTTTTAGGAGTCATAAACCCAAAAAGATCCCCTGCACAGTCCAACAATACAAGACAAATCCATATAACTTTAAAACACTATACAGAATACATGAGAAAGCACAAACATGTACCTTCAGAATGTAACTGATTTATCTAATAAGATTGAGCAATAACAATGAATCACAATATGGACCCAAGCTTCAAAAAGCATAAGAGATGTAACAAATTGATAATCTTAAGTAGTAAAAGTTTTTCATAATGCAAGTCGATGGAAATAGGAAAGGAAAGTTTACATATCAACATTAAAACTATCAACAAACAACAGACTTTTTTTTTTTGCTGAAAACAAACAACAGACTTGATTGTGCATTTACAGTGACTAGGAAATCAATCAAATTATGATGATGCAAATCCAGAGAAATAACTTAAAAAATCTATACCAGCACTTGAAGAAGAAAAAAAGATGGTATTCGTGTAGAATTATAACCAAATCCAAAGTCTGGTTATTAACGCCGTTTAACGCTAACCGACTCCGACTCATAATTCAAAAATAATAAAAGTTAACTTTAAAAATAAAACGACACTACGAATCCATATTCGAAAAGACTTCAATTGGGAATGGCACTCGGAAACCCAAAGGAATTGGAATAGCCAAAATATATAAACCCAGCTACCCATGCATATATTTCTGCCATTCTCTCTCATTAGAAATCAAATCAACCATGACTGATTTGTTGTTAGACTACGCCAAAGAAAAGTGGATTGACGGCAAATTCAAGGAGGCTTACGACTTAGCCTCAACTGCCAAGGAACTCGACCCTTACTTTCTCAATGTCAACAACCTCTGCGCTGCTTACAGAGTAGATTACGTGGTAGAGACCAAGAAGAACAAAGTGGGCCAAACTGATCTCTACGCTATTCTTGGCCTAAACCCATATGACACTTCTCTCACCATAGACACCATCAATTCCACCTACTGCAAATTGGTCAAGTTGGTTCATCCTCAAGTGCTTTCTTCCCCTGTTGCAGAGGGTGCTCTTCGATTTATCACCATTGCATGGGAGACTCTCACTAATGAATCTACTAAAGAAACGTATGATGTTCGTAATGGACTTCGTTTGCCAAGAAACATTAAACGACTGGCTCATCAGACTGGAACTGATCAGAGGGATCAAGTCATTCGAGTAGGGATGAAAAGATGTAGACCTATGGAGGACAGCAGTTGGATGATCTGTGCCAAAAGATGATGAAGATCTTGATGTTGATCTCAAAATATGGTGATTCTCTAAGGGTAATTGAAGTTTACCCTAGTACGAGGCTTTCACAAGTGGAGCGATAACCTGGTTCTATGGTGTACAAATATGTAATTACACTTACCCTTATTCTTTCTTTCAATTGATTTTGTAACTCTTGGTTTATGAGATTTTGTGATTTTGATAACTCTACTTTAGATTGATGTATTTTGGTATTTTAGTGTTATATTTCTTAATTCCCCATATAACATGTTCTTCCTTCCCTCTTATGGATAAATTGTAGATATTTATGTTCATAATTTTTGAATGGTATGAAAAAGTGATATCAGAATTGTGTGAATCTATCATTGTCTTTTTTTCATAATTCATTAATATTACAAGTTGTAATTAGAGTTGTACTCGAATTATCCAATTTCTTTTTTATTTAGAAATACTAATTATTATTATTATTGTTAGAAGAATATTTTTTTTGCTAAATTAGTTAGAAGAATATTGGACATAGAATTAGATAATAAATATGATTTTTATTTAATTTGTAGATTACGGGATAGTTAGCTACAAAATCTATTTATTTAAAAAAAATACAAATAATTTAGAAATAGTTATTTCATATCTTTTTTTTTTTGTTTTGGATATTTTGTTAACATATTAAAAGATAGAAAGAAGTATTTCTGAATTTTTTGAATTTTTTCTAATGAAAAACATAAATAAATATTGTAGCTATAGTTAGCTTCCCCATAATCTACAAGTCAAAAAAAGTCATATTTATTATCAAATATTATATCCAATATTATTCTAACTAAAATAATAATAATTATTTTCCAAATAAATAAATAAAAAATAAATGGATAATTACACACTACCCACCTTTTGATTTGAGCCTATTGCACTTACTCACATGCAAGTTGAGCTTGTTGCACTTTATGCACCAGTGGTTTAAAAAATATCATTTTGCCAACTTGAGGTTAACCTTATTATGCAGCCATAGTCATGGTTTTAAGAACCGAATCATTTAAAGAACTGAAAAAATGAGAGATTTAAGGTTATAACGTTCAACCATATGATGATTTCATAATTAATGTAACAATTAATTAAAAGAGAAATAAATGGATTAAATTTGTTAAAATTAACAACATTACTAAAAATAATATCTAAATATATTTAAACAATTTTTAAATATATTTTCACAACTTTTATAAGGTAAATATAAAAGATAAAAGAATAAATAAATACTAGCCTCCTCACACACGCGTATCACTTTTAATTTTTTAATTTTTTTATTCAATTTTTATCTGGAGAATATAATGAGTATGTGTGTTTCTTCGTGTAACTTTTAAATTTATCAATTTACTTTTATGTATTTAGTTGTTCAAACACGATTGCGTCATGTGTGTTCATTCAATCAAAATTGAAAACACAGTTTCTTTTTAAACAAAACATTATATATATATATTTATATATAATATATATATATATAACAATGATCTCTTCATTGTTGTTACTTTGCAACATTAGTTGGTCATATTCTTATTGGTCATAATCTATTTCTTTTTATTATTCAATGAAAAAGTTTAGAAGTCTCATACCATATTTCTTGATAAAGAACAAAAAAAAAATAGCGAAAAAAAATAGCGGAAGTATGAAAGAATAAAAGAACTAAACTCTAAAAAAGAATCATTTTTTTTTTTTTTTTTTTTTTTTCTAAATAGATCATTTATTTAGTTGATTAACAATAAGAAATAAAGTTTATTTGAATTGTTGTTTACACATAAAAATAATTTTATTATATAGTGTTATATATATAATATTGACCACCATAATATATTAAATTGGTAGCCATATTATATGTGTAATTTATATAGAAATAAAATTATTTGTAACTTCCATTTATATGTGTCATTATTTACAACTTTCATGGAGGTAGTTAATGGTAGGATGTAACCACCAATAACTTACATGATGTGGATGACATGTGTCATGATCTCCAAACTATTGGGAGTAGTTATTTTCTTAAAAATAAATCACCCAAAGTAGTTATTGATGGGTAGTTATTTGATGGAAATAACCACCATTTTGACTATTAATAAGAAAGTTTATTCTTCAAAGACTTTCTCTACAACTCAACCTCCACAACCTATGTGCAAGAGATCCATTGTGTTCTAAAGTGTGTTTAAGTGTGTTCAAAGTGTGTTCTTCAAGTGTGTTCAAGTGTTCTTCAAGTGTGTTCAAAGTGTATTCAAGTGTGTTCATAAGTTGTTCTTATTGTACTTGTATCTTGAAAGCTTGAATGCAAAATATCTATGTATTTATGTTATTCGATCTACAATTCTACTTCATCCTTCATACTTTGTTTGGTGTCATACGAAAAAAGTCTTCTTAATTGAGACATAATTCGGACCAAGCACACCATTTTGAAGTTTGAAGTTAGATTAGCAATTCCAAATTCAAGGTTTGTAACCAACTTTGAATAAGTTTGATTTTATATCAAACAAGTGTGGTGATTAAAAAATTAAGCTTATCTAAATCCACCAAAATTATTATCTTCTTGCACTCACTAATATAAGTATCAATACATCCCAATTAATGGAACTGTGAAGATATGGAATTAAGGCACTTTGTTTAAAAGACTCATAAGTCTAAACCCCCTTCTCACAAAAAGCAAGAATAAGCACAAAATAAAAAGGCCAAAACGAATATATAAATAACAAACATAATAGATTTTATTATAAATATATGTTTCATTAACTCTTGCATAATCTTGTTGCTTTTTTTTTTTTTTTGGCCAATGCACAATTAAATTATCTTTTCTTCCATATTGCAAGGTTTCTTTAAACTCCAATGCCCTTTTAAAGAAATCTTTAATTTTTTTTTTTTGCTAAATAAGAAACCTTTAATTTTGCTTGTTAGTAATACATCCATGCCATTAAATCTAAAAAAAAAAAAAAAAGAAGAAAACAAAGAAGAAACAGAAGACATACACATTCATTTATTCTATTTTGCAAGGTTACTTGATCCAATTGGGTTCATTAATCTATTCATAAGATGAATAACGAATTTTCCTATAAAGAGATGAACACAGGAACATGCACCACCAGAGTTTCTCTCTCTATCTCTCTAAAGTAACATTGAGTGTGTCTTTGTTTGAGGGTTGAGCATATCAAGAATTGCTATCGAAGTAATCCCATGAAAATGTTGATTCGAAGGTAATCCCTGAAAATTTCAATTACCAATTTTGTAAGAATTTTCAATTGGACATACAATTTAGAACTCATAAATAGTTATAGTTTGGGTTACAATAATTTACATCAGGTATAATTTGAACTCAATCATATATTATATATAGAGAGAAAAGAATACACCCAAAAAAATAAACAAATTAAATAATTGTGTATTGAATTTAAATTTTATTCTATTATTAAAAAATTTGACATCATATTTTCTTTAATATAGAATATATTATTCCATATATAAAACACAATCATAATTAATGTATAAATATTTATAATAATCATAATATATTATGATTTTTAATTATGTATTTTGTTGCAATGATAGATTTGTTATAATGAAACCTCTTTATATTATTTTGATCATATAATCATATGTATTTATTTATTTCTTATATAATTATTTTTATATATGAAAATTATTTGAATTGATGTTATTTTATTCTAGTTTTTTCACATATGGTAAATATAAACTATTGTTATCATCTTTGTATCCAAAAGTTATGTCCATATGGGAAACTCCTGGTATACATTTATATAGTACAATGGTCATCATCATCTACATATATAATATGTATTAAAAGGTCGTATTGTTGAAGAATAACAACTGAAAATGAAAAATAGAAACAAAAAGAGAGAAAGAGAGGATTGAAGAGAGAAATGGGTGGGGCTTGATCCTGTATTACATCACTGTCTCAAAGCATCACAGTACATGCTTTACATTGGGGCTTCCTTCCTTTATCATTTGAATAGAAATAACTCCATGACACATTTGCATCTCATAAATAAAATAAAATAAAATCCAATACTATTTACAATATCTGAAATCAAATCAAACTCGTAGAAACCTCATATATTACTTCAAAAAAAGATCATGAAACACATCATTTTCATTCATATTAAGACTCCAAAAACACTATAGAAAGTTAGAAACTCAATCTGACTAAAATTTGAACAATTTTTAAACTAAACCCCACCTTAAACAATGACGTATCTACTAAAGATGCCATATCCACATCAGCTGCTTTTAGATTTTTGTCTCTATCAATTGCTATTGTACAGCTTATGAAAAACCCAAATGGGAAATTTCGAAGAAGAGGAAACTGGGAAGTAGGCATTAATCACCATCATCGTGTGTTTTGGAGTTGAAATGAGACAAGTCCAAAAATAATATAAATGTGGGATGAGTTTGATTAACTGCTTTTTAGTAACTGTAATATTCAGTTTTATTTTTTTTTGGAAACATCATGGGATAATGAGTTTGAGTATAACTACAAATGAGGGATAATGCAAGAGATATATCCCATTATTAAAAACCCAAACAATGAGATAAGATATATCATTATCCATCATATCCAATTGCCAATTTTAAAAATGGAAAACTCAAACGTGGGTTTCTTTTATTTTGTTAGATAAAGGTGACCTAAAACTAAGGATTTGTTAAAATGTTATTTTCCTTAAATAAATAAATAACTAACCGGTGAAAACTCTTTCCCTAAAGAGTTCTACTTTTTTTAAATTTGATTTTTAATAAATTAGAGAACTTTTTAACGTGGGAAGTGGAATTTTGCTAGACTGGAACTTGCCCCAAAGTCGGGGAACATGGAACGTGGTGGATAAGGAGGTGTGAGAATTGTTTTTCCATTTTAAAGATCATCTCTAAGAAGCTATTACCATTTTGGAATTTGAATTTTGAAGAGGATAAGCAAGAGCAACTGAATAAATTAATAACCGTTCAAATATTTGGATTAGTTAAATAAATAACTGAAATTTATTATCTCCTAGAGGTTGTTACGTTGTGGAAGTTTTATTTTTTTAAAAATTAACCGGTGATTATTTTTAAGTGTATCCAAAAAAAAAAAAATTGTATTGTTTTTAAATTTGATTTAAGTATTTAAAAATTGGTGAATAACTCAAATGTGAGAAAGTTACATAAAAAATAAAAAAACGTCAAACATGAGTGGGAAGTGGAAACGTGTGGATTGTGGGATTAGATATGCTGTAGTGCTATATGTCCTGAAATTAATAAATAAAGTGCATGTGGGTAGGAATTTTCATATATAACCCTTGTTCAATATTTAGGAATATACTTTTTTAATAAGGGTGTTTCGAGAAGTTCATTAAAGTGGACATAAGGGAATGAATAATAGTATTAAATTAAAATAAGTTTATCAATCCTTCAAGGACAAAGTATTTTAATTTAAAATAAGATTATATCTAAATTAAATAGCACATTCATCTGTAAAAGCACAATTCTTAAATTACAAATAAATTTAGCAATGAACATAAATTCATTGTATAAATTAAGACTGCTATGATAACAATTAGTAAAAAAATATAATGAAAAATTATAAATATATATGATATAATCAAAGTAATATGAAAGTTCATTTATAGTAAATTGAGGTCACTGCTCACTTTCAAGTGTGTGTATCAGAAATAGAAATGGACATAATGAAGGAGGGGTCTGGGACCCATTTGGGAGGACATGGGAGAAAATTGAATGAAAAATAAATTTATTAGTATATTCAATAGCTACAACCATTGGTGGGTTGGTAATTTTAGTTGATAGTTTTTATTAATCCTTTTTATTTTTATTTTTTTTAATTGCATTCTTACTTTGATTGTGCTGCTTAATTTTCAGTACTTTTAGTTTGATCGTGGCTGATTTTTAGATTTATTTTAGTTGTTTTGACTTTTGTATTGATATTTTTAAGTGGTGAATTAAAGTTGTAATTTAATATCTATATAAAAATATAGAAAAATTCATGATTTTTTGTACGAGCCAAATGCCAGAAAATGTTTTGGAGAGCATCTTCAATGGCACAGTTTCCTCTAAAAATGTTTTCCGACATAAAACATTTTACACCCAATCAAACATAGCCTTACTAACGAAATGCAGATGAAGTGTATGTTTAAACTATAATGATCTGGAATGAATAAGGCTATAGAAAGGGTGCAGGGTGCCCATGTGCCAAGATGTTTGAGCTCCCTAGCATCCAATTGTATTTTCTTGATCTTTTCCCTGGATTCCGATATTTCAAGTTATCAACTTACTCACCAATGAGTAAGTAATACAATCCAACAGCTTTCTGTGAAAGATGTCAATGCAAGGCCTTCGTTCCTCATGGCTTTCCAGACACATCTTCCAAAATTCATACATGTAACATGTGGAGAAGCTTCATCACTTTTTCTTTCAAGGAAGACAGTGTGTTAGAAAGCAAGCAATGACTGGCACAAAAATTATATTCACAATTAACATGTGGGAATTTTCTTTTAAATGGTTAAAGTTCATATTTTCTGTACAAACTCAAGCAGCCTTTGGCTTTGGCTTTATTCGCTTTGCTCTTGAATACAAGAAGACTCCAGCAAGAGCCACAGCAGTTCCTGCAGTGAAATCAAGTCAACTTGAGTGTAAAAGAAGGAAGAAAGATAGTAGAGAAAGTGAGAAACTCCACATACATATATGTATAAGCTAATTGTAAAAGAAGTAAACAACAATCTTGCATCTATTACCAATAGGTAATGGGAATTTACCAAGGGAGTTTGTGGGTGAGACAGGAGTTTGAAAGAAGATAATTGAGGAGACTATGACCACCAAACGCTTCACACAATTTCCCACTGCATGGGTGACAGGTGATACCAATTCTAGTATCATATAGGAGACCTGCCACACAAAAATCAATAGAATTGATAATACAGTAATATTAGATCAAAGTTGCCTATAGTTCTTCATAAAGTGGAAACAGTAGTTTCATATGGTGCCAAAGAACATATATTCTGATAAAGTTTTCAATAAGATGTTTTTCTTTTTTCTTTTTCTTTTTTAATTTGTTCAAGGTCGTTGTTGAAGCTCATTTAATTCACAACATCTTTCATATGTTATTCCATATGCTATAACAGAACATTGGCAAGAGGAGGCTGGGTCCCAAGTATAAAAAATGAGCTCTATCTGTGAAATCGAACCATTTATATGGATTAGCTTAGATGATTATGCTTAATGGACGATTGCTGACTTGCATGAGAAATTGTCCTATCAACCAAAATGTGAAAACAGTGGTAGTCCAAGAGCCATCCTTGCTAAAACAGTGGTAGTCCAAGAGTCATCCTTGCTGCCATAGCAAGTGTGACTCTTGGACAATTGAATGGCAGACTTTTAGTTGTCATCTGCCAGGATAAAATCCAGTGCTAGAGTGTGACATATGTCCAACCTCCCTGAAATAAGGGAATAATAATCTTGACGGAAAAGTCCTCTTCGCAATAGATTGATATAACCTCAAATTAAGATGAACATACACATTCAAACAATATAGTTGGAAGGGAAAAAAACAGTAGTCAGGAAGAACTTATAGCAATTGACCCAATGAGCTGCAATTGGAAGAGGAAAAAAATAGTTGCAGGAGTACCATTTGACAATTTATATTCATAATGTCGCCCACCAATGATACAGATTTAGTACAATAAAAGAAAATTGTTTAGATATAAGCAGTATCTAGCAACTGTTTGCCACTGCTAATAGTTTACTATTAATGTTTCTATTGTAAAATTACGGGAACAGAGAAACGGGCTTTTGGACCAATCTAAAATTTTCAAACAGTGTGATTTTAGTTTTTCACAGCTTTTTGAGTAGTTGGTATCATTCTAAATCTCTATAAAAATGAATGGTTTTGTAGAATAAATGCTCAAAAAATATTGAGCTTTTAGCATTTGAACTTGTAATCACATCCTAGCAGAACTATGAGTGAATTATACCAAAGCAGAATATGATTAACATAACAGGAAATCAACAATCAAGCTGAGCACAATGCTCAGAAAAGAGGTCTATGCACTTTTATCATATGCGGTACACTAAGTAAACATAAAGTGTGCAAAAATAATCAATCAGCCTCACCTGCTGGTAACTATGGAAGCAGAACCCAGCGAGAAGTGATCTCACACATAGTTCTCTAACATTCAAACCTTGATTTGCCTAAAACAAGGAGATAAGAAAACTACTTAATGCAGGATGTCTCTTATTTTATTGAATTGATTGATTATTGTAAATATTAAGTCGGCGTAAATTCTAACTATTGATATGTACTACTTACAGCAGATTGCAGGTATGAAGGAGTAAACTTAACACCTTCCAAGAAAATAGCCACAGGAACCGACAGGATAAAAGAAATAATGGTTAATACTGAGTAGAGATTGATATTGTCCAAAGATTCCTGTTATGAATAAAATGCTGTTAGAAAACGCAAAAGATATGATCTACAATAACTCGACAAGGCATTACGGATTTAACCAAATAATTGTGCAACAACTGCATAAGTGAACTAATCATGCTTCCATTTGTACTAATGCAGTAACTTGTGGACCTATGGTGATTCAAAGACATGAATATCTATGACTTGCATGTATACCTCATTTTTAACCATTAACTTTTTGCTGAATACATTGCGGGATTGATTTACCAGATTGGAAGCCATTGCACTATAAAAACCAGTCCTGATTCAACATGAAGGGATGAGTGACATGTCAGTACCAGGACTAAATATTTCAAATAATGTAATTGTTTTATCTATTAGCAGAATCTATAAGGAGTTCCATCTGAAGTAACCTCTATGCAGAATAGAAATGGTTTTTACATAATCCTTAATGAGACAACTGTAGTTTGTTCTCTTACCAATTAAAAGATGCCTCAGTGAAAGATGCCAGTGCCACTCCACCTACAATTGGTAAAAGGGAAGAAACTACCCAAAGAGTGGGCCTCTGTGTGCACAGTATGGTAAAAAAAACATCACATTACCTTATATATAGATTAACTGGAGAGTGGTATGTGTTATGAATATGTATTAGTCAAGCACCTTCATAGACTACCTGCACTAGTATAGATCTTCATGGTCACAAGAATAACGAATTTCAGAAAGCACAAATATCACAGAAGCAGGGAAAAAGGTGGCTTGCAACCACTCATTTTAAGTGAGAATTGATTAAAAATTTATGTTTTTATTTCAAATTATCAATTTATATATAGGAGCTGTAAAGGCACAAATGAAGGACCGCCAATGTGGCTCAAATTAGTTTCTTGCAATTCAAGGACCCCAGACGCCCAGATACGCTTCCTGTTATGATAAAAATATCCACTTGCATTCCTAATATTACTTATGTTATTACTAAGAACATTGACAGTTTTGAAATTACAAAGGTCTAGCATCCTTATACGTTAGGGTTCAGTCTTCAAAGCATTGATATACAAATGAAGTTCCCAAAGGAAACAAGCAGATAACTTGGAGGTAGGTGCTAATTCTTCATTTCTTGCAGCTAGGAACAATAATTCTAGGCACACAAAAATTCACAATCTTTTTCACAACTGCATGTTGTAATTGGTGTTAATAAAAGTGGTGTCACTATTGGGACCATGTGAAACTGATGTTGCTCCAATCACAACTTGTCACATCAACAGTTGTGAAAAAAGTTATGAAAATTTGTCCCTAGCATTACTCAGGCTAGAAAGAGAAGAAAGCCAAACATAGGACCTAGTTCTTCCTTAATCTTCTACAATTTTAAACCTTATAACAAAATGAATTTTCATTGATTATTACTTTTGGCAATTTGATTTGCACAAAAGCAAGAATTAATGGACTAAACTGAATAGTCCACTGTAGAAGAGTTTAAAAGAGAGTCAGCAAGCACCTTAAGACAAGGCATAAAAAGGGAATATGGCATCAAATGATCAAATACTTTCCAATATTATTGCACACAAATATATGTTTCTCACAATTAAATCATAGATCCATACAGTCAGACAATAAAATCTCCAAAAGAAAACAAGAAAAAATGGGGTAGAATCCCTTACCGCACCAAGAAACAAGGCAGAGAGTATAACTGTGAAAAAGGGCTCCATAGATTTGATTGTGTGAGTGAATGAAACAGCAACTTTCCCAAGACTAATGTTGGTCATGAGGTTCCCCAACGTGTGTGCCACAGCCAAAGGTAAAATTGCTGCAAGCTGAAAGTGAATATGTTCATAAAATACATAATCAAATAGAAACTAAGTACATAACTCTTAACAATTTCATCACAAGAACAAAGTACCTGTGAAGTAGTAATCTTTGGTCTGGTATAAAAATTAGATGTCCACATCAAAATAATCGTCAAACTCGCAAGGCCAAATTGAAATGCTGTAACCGTTGCAGGAAATGGATAGACTTTTAGAACCTATAAATAAACGAGTGGTAGCATTCAAATTCTAGCAGTCTTGAGATTAACCAAATATGACAATCTCATAGCAATGTTGCAGAATTATATCTTTAGATATTGTAAAATATAACTAACCAATTTTTGACTCTCAAGAATCTATAACTCTCGAAATTTGAAATTCTCAGCTACCGAACACGCCCTAAAACATCACCAAATACGACAAGCTTGAAGCAATGTTACAGAATTGTAACTCCATTAGATTGTGTAAAATATAACTGACCAATTTTTTCCTCTCAAGAATCTATAACTCTCAAGATTTGAAATTCTCAGCAACTGAACAGGCCCTAAAACATAACCAGTGTGATTGAGACTGGGAGGTGGAAGAAACATTTATGATTTACCCCTCTATTTGGAAAACAGAAGTAACAAAAAAATTATAATTTCATGTTTGGTTCCAAACTATACTAATAATTAGTAGTCTTGTAAAACAAAACATAAAAAAGTTTTAACTTATTCAGAATTTTAATTTATTTTAGGCAACCAAAATCACTTAGAATTCCAATTAATGGGTACTATTGCTTCCATCAAGTTTTATATTGTATGAAAAAGAAAATTGGAGATAAAGATAGAGATGATGAACCTGCTTGTTGTAGATGTTGAAGCAGATATTCAAAATATACCAAATTACAAACATAAATCCCAGCTGCAAAGTCTTAATCACACCGCTTGGTTTCACGGTATCAGCTGTGTTCTCGGGCACCAAAGCAGCCCTGACCTTAACACTGTTGTTTCTTTGGTTTGAAACAAGAAAGGAACCACATACTTGCATTTTAAAACATGATGAAGAAAATGCATACGTAGGAATTTTCCGTTGACTTCCATGAATGAAATTATGGTTGAGTCGTGTCGAAGACGATGAGTGTGAAAGTTGGGTTTTCTTGGGTTTAGGATTTGGGTTTAGAGGTTTGAGAAATGTGGTTGAGAGCTTCAGAGGAAACAGAGTGCTCAGCATCTTGTGGTGTTGAAGAACAGTGTGGGACAGAGAAACAGAGGTCTTAACGTTGCATGGGCCGACAAAAACATCGGCCTTGGGTTTTAGATTTTGGATTTTGGAGGGTCGTTTGGAAAAACAATCACAAGTTTTCACAATCTTTTTCAAAATTGTTCACGTGTCATTGTGATTACGGGTACGATCAACAATTCTACACAAGAGATAACGATATAACAATTCTTGAAAAATTAAGATACGATACGAAAATTAATTAATTATTAATTATAATTTTTATATTGTTGTTGGACATATATTTTTTTATATATTATTAAGCATATATTTAAGAGCAATCATAAATAACAAAGTGTATCGACGATTAATTGGTCTTTAGAGTACAAACAAAGATCCAAAAGAGTAAATAAAAAATAAATGTTCAACCTTGAAACCAAAATAAGATAAAAGTTTGTAATGAATCCAGATTCTTTCGGGTTCGTATCCCACAAATACATGGATTAATTTTTTGGGTTCCACTTTCCAAAGTTTTTTTTTAAATTCAAAAATGAAAAATTACGCAGCTACAGAGAAAAAAAATATCTTGTGTAACATTTGCTTACAATACTCTTCTATAAGTACACGTGATCCACAAATGGATTACACATACATATCATATGAGAGTGATTGATACATGAAGTCGTTCCATAAAATATCACCTCGTTGGGACAAAGAAAGCTAGAAATATTTGTATTGTCACGTGCACCCATAGACTTTGGAACTAAAAGACAGTAACTACGATTTTTCTTTCTGAATGTAGACAAATATAAAACTTGACTGTAATATAATTTGAGGAAATAAATTGTGGATAAATGATCAAGTAATGCCTGGTGGTTTCCTTTCTCGTTGATGTGTTGTCGAAGATGTAATGGTGTGTTTGGATAGCGGTCAAGGCCTCAATAAAAACAAAGTGTCCACAGGTGAGACTTGGTGAGTGGTTTGGATGCTAGTGCTGAGTGGTAGTTATCTGGTGAAGAAATGAATGGAGGGAGTGCCATTTTAGTCTAATGTGTACGATATTTGCTGAAACAAAAATGTGGCAAGGCCGCATGGGCTGCTTGAATTTGGGACCATATTTTTCAGTGTGTTTCACAACTCACGAGGAAATGCAACTCCGTACGGGATGGTGAGTGTCTAGTCTATTTCAAGAGGGGTGGTTTTTCGTGTCACGCCACGTGTCGCAACGAGATTGGTTGGAGCGTGAACTGAACCTTTGAGGGTACGGGAGTTGAACCCAAAATTCAACCGAGGGCCCAAAAGGCGGCCCAAGGGCTAATGGGGCAGCTTCCTTAAAGAAGTGAGGGCCAAATCTGCCAAGGCCCAAGTCTAATGAGCAGCTGCAGTAATAATAACCCAAATGGCCCAAAATGTAACGTCTTGTTAATGAAAGCCCAAAATAACAATGGACTAGTGCTTCCACTATTTCATGGAGAATCTGGACTCAAAGCATAACAACTTAAACCCAAGATGGACTCAAAAGTCATTAAGACATGAATCTGTCACTAATATCTACTGCAATGAATAAAACTCATAACAATGAACTTGTAGGGATTAAAAGAGTTTGACTAAGTGGGAGAGAACCAATTCTATGAAGCATGCATGGGGTTAAAAAGGGAAAGTGTTTAGGGTTTTATGGTGTAAGTCTCAAGGTTGAAGAAGGCCAAGAGCTTAATATGATGTTTACTGCTGTAACCCAAATATCTGCCAGGAGGCATTTTTGGAGATGAGAGCTCAAATCATGTGTCTTGGGCCTGGGTTAGTGTTTAGGGTTTAGGAACAGAGTTTTAAGGTTGAAGATGACCTTCAAACCCTATACTGGAGGACGTGTGGTAGAGAATGCACTTAGGGGAGAACAGCCTGATTACTGCTGCAACGAGTTTCAGACTACTTTTGCAATCTCCATGGTATTTTATGATCTGGTCGTGGGTCAGTGTTTAGGATAGTGAAAATGGTTAAGGCTGAAGTGTTTAGGCTTGGCTTCCGCTGGTTGTGTTGTGGTTGGGTTTTGGATAGCTTGAGTTGAGTTGTTGTTAAGCTAAGTTGAGTTAGGTTCTATTTATAGAAGGTTCCATGGTGGTATAGGTTTGTTATGCATGCTCCTTGGCCTTGGTTTCCAAGAAAATAATAACTCTGCCCCCCAGTGGACTTTAAGCCATTATTTTAATGGAAGCCTCACCTATAGAATTAATTCCCCACCTCCATACCAAACTCCCTAAGTCCTACAAAATTGGAGAAGTGAGCCTAGCACAGAGCTGGGCTGTAAGGGCCACTTCCTCAGCCTTGATTGGCTGGTCAGGTCATGATGGTGAAGATAAAATAAGATTTTTATCCTGTCACGGATTTCTGCCGCGCCTTGTAGCCAATGGTGTTTGAAATCTTCATCATAATTACTGTTCAGGTAGCCAAATCCCTGAGTTTGGAGCTCCATTGGTCTGAGAAAGATATGTCATCCTGACAACCTACTTGTTTAGGTGAGCATTTATACTTTTGGGTTGAGCTGACTCTAGCTTGTGTGTTGTTCCTGCTGCAGGGCATGCAGCCAATGGTTGTGCTTTCTCAGCTGTATTCTTGGCCCAATTCATGAGTTTCTTTGTGCTTTTGAGGTCTGGAGTGAATTAAATGAGGGAGACAAGCTCACTTTTCAATTCTTGGAAAGGATGAGAGAGAAATGGGATTTCCAAAAGGGATTAATTCCTTGTCTAGCTTTCATTTAAAGCTGGTCTAACTTTTGTGGGGCCCTATGGACAGCTGTCCCAGCTGGCTGAGGCTGAGTAAAGGTCTTGGGCTTTCCTTTGGGCCTTAGTTGCTCATTAAATACTCCTTTTAGGCCCGAAAATGACTTGTTAGAGCTGGCAGCAAGGGATTTTCGGGCTGGGCCTTCAATTGGTCAGCACCAAGCCCAAATCACCTATTTAATTTCCAGCACTTGAGACCCATGTGAGCTGGTCAGTGGGTAGTGGACGGAAAATGGGCCAATATTCTTGGCTAGACTTGCTGGGCTTCAGCAGTGGCTTGTATCTTTTGGGCCCGATGGTTTAATAAGAATTAATGTGTATTTGGGCCCTTAAAAATCAGCCCTCTACAGTCTAATGTGTACGATATTTGCTGAAACAAAAATGTGGCAAGGCCGCATGGGCTGCTTGAATTTGGGACCATATTTTTCAGTGTGTTTCACAACTCACGCGGAAATGCAACTCCGTACGGGATGGTGAGTGTCTAGTCTATTTCAAGAGAAATGAAAATATAACAATATAGGTTGTATCTCATGTCATTTTTAAACAACACAATATAGACATATCTTTAAATTTATAGTATTTAATCTGAACCATAAAATGTATTACTTCAAAATTGAAATGATCATTTTTGCGTAGGGGAGTGAACTAAGAGTTCGATTCTCATTTAAGTATGTAAGTAAATTTATTTACCATGTACCGCCAGTTGAATTGTTATTCTCCAAGAAAGAACAGCTTTCTAACAATTTGGGGAGCCTGCTAGCAGATTTGTGGGGTTGTAAGAAGCAAGCAGATTTTGCTTTTGGAGCTGAAAGTTCCCATGGAAATTGAACAATATGGATGACAATGGAGATCCTCTTTGGGCTGAAGCAAAAACTGCACTTATGGCTGTTTCCTCTTCTCACAATTTGGGGTTATACAATGTTATCTTTGAGGGTGATGCCCTAAATGTCTTTGAAGCCATCCAAAACTCTTCTATCACACTTGGCAATCACCTCTATCATAGCGGACATCAACATAATCTCTAAGTCTCTTAATTGTTGTTCCTTTTCTATTGTTGTAAAGCATGCTAATCGTGCTACCCATAGCCTTGCCGCCTGGGTCCCCTTTTGTAATAGTCTCGGATCCTTTCCCATCTCCAACCTTCTTGCTTATGTTTTATATGCAGAATTGGTAGGTGGACAGGCCCCTAGGCTCTCTTCTATTGATAAAATTCTCATCTTATTTAGCTAAAATACAAAACAAAAAAGGCCATGAATTGGCTTGACAGCTGCTGATAGAACACTTTCATTTGCTCCTGTAAGTGCTTGCATAGTGGCCACTAGACGCCATATAAAAGAAATACATAATTCAAGGCAACCACAAATCACCCATCAAAATATTCAATCAAAATTTTCATAACTTTAGAATGACAAAAAGAATTCTTTACATGAGACCTGGACTGAACCTGTGAACCAAATACAAGAATAAGAATCCTTCCTATCCTACAATATGGAAGAGTAGCCACTTTATGAGAGGCATTTGAGTCTTGCAAATGTCAGATAGCCAGTGTGACCTTTAGCCTCATTGCATGGCCTAGCCATGACTGTTGGAGAACTCAAATTGTCTTGCGCATTGCCTCCTTCGATTGAACACTGCCGTCTCTTACAAGGAAGAGACCCAAGCTTAGCAACTGCACCCTGGCTGCAATCCATTTTTCCTTCTCGAACTTCATATGAGCGAAGAAGTATTTCAAATGTCCTTATATCTAACCACAAGCATAATACATATACAAGCATCCATCAGTGACTAAATCAGAGTCAACTAGAAAATCATAGCTAGAGCAAAAGGAGAAAACTATTTAAAATAAGAAAGAAGTTTTTTATAAGAAACAACTCCTGACTCTCGTAACACAGAGGAAATGTCTCGCACAAAAGCATACCCGTAAAGTTTGATCTAAGAGTATCGCAGGCTCGTTGTACTTGCTCAATACATGGGGAGAAGGAGCATAAAACCCCATCTGGTTTCAACATTTTAACAGCTGAAGGAATGGCCAGCCAAGGTTGGGGTAAGTCCAGGAAGACAGAATCTGCTAACCCAGAAAATTCATCTGGAAATCCTTCACCCTGAATATCTCTAACTCCCACAGTGATTAAACTGCTTAGTCCTGTCTTCTCAAAATCCTCTCTATAAAAGTAAAAGATCAAATTAACATTTCAGTATCTTATCAATATTTGGTAACAAAATGAAACTTGTGCTCAATGAGAGATTACACTTCAAGCTACTAGCTCACAAAGATAATGCTCCCTACGACTACTACTACTGCAGATTTTCAGATCTCTTAAAAAAATTCTTTTCCGATATGATTTGAGATTGGTTAACTGAGTTCTTGAGGTCCTAAGAAATTGAATTCCCTCTCCACATGATAGACAACCTAATTTTAAGTCATGTCAAACAGACTACATAAGCTGTTCCATACATTCAACTAGCTTTCATCTCTGATCAAAAGTAGTTAATGTCTTATTGTACAACTGTTTTTCGAACTAGTTTCTACTTTCAAGAAAAACAAACATTAACCTAATGTTACAGAAAATAGCTAACACTACAAATGAATAACATAATCATAATTACCAACCAGTCCACGAGGATCGAGTGGAAACATCCCTTTCTTACCTGGCTGAGGCAGCCCTTTGCTCATGAAAATCAAACGTGTACACATGTCCAGTAGGAGCAACAGCCCTTGCAAGTGATGTAGTTAGAGATCCACTTCCAGTCCCAGATTCCAGAACTATACAACCAGGAACTATTTCCAAGTACATGACCACAAGGCTTATATCAGCAATATAGAGAATTTGGGTCCTGTGACTTAGAACCAGAGTCCACAATTCAGGAGTTGGAGCCAACACGTAAACAAAACCACCCTTGTTGCTTAACACCTTGGATCCAAAAGGCTTCCCAATCCAATCCGAATGTTTAAATACACCAAACCGGTTCTGGAGTATTGAACTCTCACATACTTTAACAGCCTTCATGTTGTCATGCCTCTCATAGACTATAACCAAATCTCCATCACAAATGCAACGAGTAAAAGATAACTTTTTTGTAGGATCAATAGGCAACATCCTCAAAATCTTGAATTTGTAAAAAATAGAATACAATAACAACTACCTGTAAATATGAAATTTCCACAAAGAGTAAGTGGAAGAGCTAGTAATATTTATAAAAATCTACAGATATTGAATCTTATCGACCTCTAAAGATCCTGAGTAATAATTTCTTATACATTGCTCATCAAAGTTTTGCAAAAGGCACAAATGCCGACATGTTTCACACAACCATATTAAATTTTGCTTGCTTTACAGCATAAAATATTTTGTAAGCATAAAGGTAATATAATTATAACCAAGAAACAGAAACGAATACCACAACGTACAATAGATTCGTGCAACGAGGTTCGTAAATAGGGACACCTAAAATCCCATAAATAATTAGCATGAACTTCAATAAATCAAAAGCTTAAAAGAATTTGTAAAATCTCTAATACAAATGATAAAAGTCCTCAGAAAGTAGCAATAACTAAGTGATAAACATAATATTTTCCAAGTCATGACACAATCATATAAAGGCAATCAATAGGAAAAAGCTAAGTAGAGACTGCTTTCATCTAGTCACAGCTCCCTTCTATTTCAATCAAACAAACATAATATGTATGAGTTGTAGAAAATTCATGTAATACAAATACCTGAATATAGCAAATTAAACAAACCCATATGATGGAGTCAGCAAAACAAACATAAAAAGAAAAAACCAAAGCTGGATATTGTCAAGAAATCAAACTCAAAGCTGGAATAATGTAAAGAACCAAGATTAATAGCAAATAATAATAGTACGGAATCGAACACAACGATACTGGGTTTGGTTTAAAGGTGCTGACCTGTCGATAACCGAAGAGAGATGTCGGCTATGGCAAAGCTTGTTAATGGAGTTGGCACTCATGGGTAGAAGAAGGGTTCAGAGTTCAGACTTTGCTGAGGGTAATTTCGCCTTTCACAATTACTTTGTTTCTATTTTTTTTTTCTTGTGTTTTGTTTAAGGTTGGTTAATTACACAAATACCCTGCTTTATGTGAATAAAAAATATATATATATATATATACTTTCCTTTTTTAATTTTTTTAAATAAATTCGAAGTTTTCTTGTGATTAGGTACATAAAGTCTAATGTCTCATACGCACAGGCATCATATAATTATCGAGCCCAATAATTCTTGGAATGACCTCAAAGTCTCAAACGTCTCGTTCTAATACTAGACTAACCCCAAAAACCTTAGGAATGATCTCAAAGGACTCGTCCTAATATTAGACTACCTTGGGATTTCTCATTCTCACATTTTAGTTTATAAAGTTTTTGTTCTAGACTCACATTTATACCTTATTACTATTAGTCATGTCCTGCAATGTGGGTATATTTTTAGAAAATATAAATTATCTTACAGCTCATGCATAATCTTATTAAGTGTTTATGATATTTGAGAAATCAATTTTTTTAGATTTGATAGGACTTGGCATGTCTAAACTAAATATCATTTAAAATTTTGAACTAATTGCTTAAGTGAATTGACAAATACTTAATTGTTTTCATTATTTTTTTTTTTTTAGAAAATTATTTCCACTAACTTAGGTGCACAATCTTTTTTTTTTTTTTAATATTCTTGATTGCATGTTAGAAAATTTGTTTTTTGTCTTTTGGTGGATTTTTAGTTGCTAAATTTGAGCAAGAATGCCATAAAAATATGAACATATTACTTTAGTGAATTCACAAATATTTAATTATTTTGAATAATTTAAGTGCAAAATTATTATTATTATTATTATTTATTGCATGTCTTATTATATTTACTTTTATCTTTTGATGGTTTTTGCTTCAATTGTTGCCAAAGCAACTAAGCATGAAGAAGAATGCCGTATTCCATATTCCAAATCAATTGGGTTTCTTTTTTTCTTTTTCTTTTTTTTTATAAGAAGTATTCCAAATAAATTGTGTCTTATATGAATTTTATAAAATTAATCATATAAATTCCTTTTTATATAAATAATTAGTGCACCATTTATAAGTAATTAATAGATGAAATAAATGTATTTATCTCATTAACACATGGCAATTAATTAATTCTTTGATATAAATGGAAAGTTTGAATGAAGCTCAAATGCATGCATGGCGGAAGACAATCATAGCTAAGGTATATATATAGTTTGGACTGAGTTGAAACCGATAGTTTTCCATCCAAAAGAGGCGTTAAATCACATGTGTATGTTCAACGAGGTGATTTGAACGTTGTGGACTAAATTTTTTTCTTTTATAACCTTGGGTGTCCGGGCCAACGTTCCGTAGATACGCGCATCTCGACTAATCCCAGGGGGACACGCAACACCCTATTAGCACGTGTACCACGATAGACGCAAGGTTTTGCCTTGGTAGGTGGCCCTGAGGGGACTCGAACTAGTGACCATTGAGGAGCACACCCAAGAGCGGACCAGTTGAGCTACCCCTCAGAGTTGTTGTGGACTAAATTGTGACATGGTCCAACCACAAGGGGTAATTTACCATTTTTTTTGTTATGATAAATTTGAATGTGCATTTGGTTGATAAGGATGGTGAGGAACTCTTATTTAAATCCTCCAATTTGTCTTCAATTTTTAAAATGTGAGACACCTAACATTTATTTGATTTTGTTTGGTTTACATGGGATTTTTAAAACTATTGTATTTCTTTTTTTTAATCATGCATGTGTTACATCGAGCTAAATATGAGAGAGAATTTTAGGATTTAAGTAGGAGAAATAAATTAACATTTTTTTCAACTAAATTAAGGAAAGTTGTTTATAAATAGTTTGACTCGGCTCGTGAAATAACCTGTTTATATATGTTTATTTAACAAACGTAAAATTCAAGTATAGGTTTAAACTTGATTATTAAACAAGTCGAGTTCAAACATAATAATATTTTCATAAACAAACATATGAGAGAGAGTGTGTGTGTATATAGTTTGTATGTATACATGTAAAACATACTTATATAGATTTTAGATTGAATTGCCAAAGTTTGTGAATAAGTATATTAAATATGAAATTAGTCTATCTACTGGACTTGAATAATATAATTTTAACTATAATTGATAAAGAACAATCATCATAAAACATACACTACAAGTTCAAATCTTATCATATATATAAATAAATAAATAAAATCATCAACTAGTTATAATCATTATTTGTGAATGTGTTAAACAATTTTAAGAACAGTATTTACTTTTATGAGAAAAAATAAGTCAATTAGCTATTAATCATTTATTCAAATGTTTAATTTTTACATTTTATTCATATTCATGAAAAATAATAGAAATTAAAAAAATTACAAATACATATATAACCATTTTGAAATGAATCCATTGGCTTTTATGATTGTCTGGAAATTTGGACAATGAGATTGTCCGAAAATTTATATATTGAAAACTATACATCGTAAATTACACACTATAAATTTAGGATATTTTATTAAAAACTTGTGGTGAAAGTCTTCTTTCGTTTCTCGATGGTGAAGTAAGACGAAGCTCATGAACTTATTTTCCTAGGTCGAAACTAGAATTGTCACTATTGCTTCAACTAAGAGTATTTTATCTATATGATTTCTAGTCATACAGTAATGTCCATCTCTTATAAAAAAAAACAAGCCATTTATGGATATTATCAGGAGGTTCGTGCCGCTCTAGTAAAAAAAGTAATCTTTCTCGATAAAGTCAGTTGATTATGATCTAATCATATCTTTAGGAACCATACAAACACCTTTTGATGCATACAGTTTACCAAAAATCGCAAAAAAAATGACGATAATTTTATCTTGAACCTTTTGAAGCGAAAAAGAGACTACACTAGAGCGGCACAAACCTCCTGATATAGGTACAACCTTTGTAACTTCATGGTATACACACGGATTAGCAAGTTCCTATTTGGAAGGCTGCAACTTCTTAACCGCGGCAGTGAAATTCATCCTTTGTTTTTTTCTTTTCCATTCATTCGAATCTCTTCCGTTTCATCAATTTTATCCAAATCCTCATTTTCTTCCATACTCTAAGTGTAGGTTAAACTCATTAGTGCATGCAAAGGCTAAATTTTAAGCAATTCATAGGCAAAAATCCCCCTATGTGGAAGAGCCCCAACTGACTTGATTTTCATTGCTTGTTATTGTAGTATATAAAGTTGTACGGTATAAAGATAGACGTTTAATATAGATCAATCTACAATATGTATCTATCGTTACTAGATCGATCCATATGGTTCAATGAAGAATGTGCAGATAATATTTTCTATATAAAAAGGTCAAATTTAGATTTATATTCAATTATTTCAGTGTTATTTTCGATCCAAGAATAACAAGAATAGAATCACGCCCTGTAGGATTTTTTATTTTTCCCCTAAACTTTTAAACCTTAGATTTTGGACCTTAACGTTATATAGCACCTTGAATTGAGTCTTCTTGTTAATGTTCATTGTTAAGGTGGTCGATAAATGCATCCTAAGCTCAAAATAATGTGGTATTAGTTATGTTCAACCTACCTCTTTTTGAACAGTTTCAAGGAAAAAAATGTTTATTTTCCTTTCTCTATTGTCTTTTTTTTTAAAGCTCATTTTTTCTTTCTTTTCTTTTCTGTTTTTTTTCTCTCCAATTGTTGTTGCTTTCAACACTCCAGTTGGTGCCCTTTCCACCCAAATCAGCGTGGTCTATTAATCCAGTCAGCACAACACGGCCTAAGGTCATTCTCAACAACTAGGTACTTAAATTTCCTACTGATCATCCGCTTTTTTATAACATCATACTTATCATCCTCTTCACTTGAGAAAAACTCCGGCCAACTCCACAAACCACCACTTCTCACCAAACGACAGCACTGTCAGCATGGGTAGTAACCAAATGGTCAATTAGGTACCATTTCGGCCGAAACACCCCAAATATTTCGTTCCAATACAAGAAACACTACTCAAATGTACCTATTAGTATTTCAGGGTGTTTCAGGTAATGAACAATTTAATTTTTATGTTTTTTTTTTTTAAGAAGAAAGTTTTATGTTAATGTGTTTTAAGTGACTTTTAACTTTTATATTCATGTAAGAAAGAAATAAGTATATCACTTATGTTCAATTATAAAAATATAAGCGGAAATACCCACACCCCTAAACAAATCCTAAACCCACTCACATAAGCTGCCCAAATCCTCCACTAAAACCACCCACCGACACAATTGCAACCACCTCCACCAAAGCTCCACAAACTAAGTCGTCGGCAACACCTATGTATGAATCTGATCAAATAGAAAAGGTTGCAGATGTGTTTTGTTTTAATCACAATCGGAGAGGGCATCAACCTAGTCCTTAGGCAATCAAGGGCTTGTTAGGGAAGGACAACGATTCCAGTGTGACAACACCAAATTCTCCTCGAAGTTTTATCATAGGAATATCCATTCAATTCAAGTTTTACTTACACATACCAAAGTTTTAGAATGTTACCATAGTAGGAGGATAAGTGATGCTAATGAACCTATATGGATTTTGGGACAAGGATGCAAATGAGTATTTTGAAAACTTTGATTGCAAAAGTGACACATCAAAATTCTTGTATAATTTTGGTCCCGATAAGGTGCATTGAGATGCAATTAAACAGTTATACAGCAATGGCTACAAACATCAATCAGAACAGCAGAATTGTGTGTCCCTCGCACTTCTTTACTCCTTTTTCAAGAGGAAAAGAAAATAGGAGAATAAATCCCTCTGATACAACCAAACCAGATCAACCCTCAATATGCAGCAAATACAAGACATAAACACAACTTTCAAGTTAAAACATTATCCACAACACAAACCATTTTTCCTATGGCAAAAGTGTTTATACACGACCAAGTGCGTACAGGAACACACTAATCACACAAGACCATAAACTATGGCAGCATAATGACTAAATAAATTGAGATAGAAAATGATTTTAACAATTAAACCATTATTACTTGAGACTTCAGCTAATTTCTATGCAACGTCTATCAAGCCTAGCCCAATGAAAATCAAGTCCAATAAGACTAAGCAATCCACAAGCAACATTTTTGTAATCAAGGACCAACAGTAAACACCCCTAAGATGAAAATCAAGTCCTATAAGACTAAGCAATCCACAAGCAACATTTTTGTAATCAAGGTCCAACAGTAAACACCCCTAAGATGCTTTTAAGTGTACAAACACCTACGGGGCACCCAAATCAGATATATTTATCCCTATCCTTCAACCTGGTATATCCATGTCAACAATCATTGATTGTGGGAAAGGATTCAACTACACAGTTTAAAATTGTGAAAAATCCTTGAGAACAGTTGAATCCAACCTGTTGGACATGAAACCCCACTAAAAAAGGTTGTGCCAAGTCCATATCTCCATGAACATAAGATATGATCCAGAAGTCAAATAAATTGGATAACTACCACCAATGAGGACAGACATTGACCAGCCAACCTTGTCTTACGGAATAACTATAGATTACAGAAAACTAAGGAAACTCTTGAGACATCATTGATGCCACTGGAACAAGCTTGCAACTGCACATAACTTTCAATGAATATCTATTGAAAATAGATGCTAAGAAAAAAATATCTATTGAAAATAGATGCTAAGAAAAAAATATTATTGACCTACCAACAAAACTAAAACCATCTTTACATGTTCATCTATGGAATTTTCAACTATCAAAATACCAACAGAAAATTCCATCAGATACACTAAACCTAAAATCTAAAACACAAACTACAATAGGACATTTTGCTATCACAACATGACTAAGACCAAAAATTTAGCTGTCATATAAAAATCAACTAAGAAGCCTACACCACAAGGTCGAAGTGAATCCTAATCTTCAACAATGATCACAAATTTTAAATCTTGCATCACCAGCTCACAGCAAATATCCCCAAAAATTCAGCTGTCATATAAAAATCAACTAAGAAGCCTACACCACAAGGTCGAAGTGAATCCTAATCTTCAACAATGATCACAAATTTTAAATCTTGCATCACAAGATCACAGCAAATATACCCAACATTCCCATCCCAAGGCATTTATCCAGAACAACTTCCACAAATTAGCATGCAAAATTTTATCCTCAAATCACTGCAGACTCCCACTTCGATCTTCAACAAATCAAAATTCCCATAAGAATAACAAAACGCAAGCATCTAACGAGTCAAACTAAAGCACAGCACACTTTAATTATTATCAAAATACCAACTAGTTCAAACACACCGCTTAAACCTCAAGAGATACCTAGAAGTTTCTTTATTCAGCAAATCTAAATATTCATAAGATTACTCCAACGCAGCGTCCAACAATTTCAGACCAACCATAAGCATTATTTTTTATCATAAGCCTAATATATGATCCTCTAACAAAATAACACACTCAACACAGGAAATGCATAAATTTAAACAATATCAACTATACCATAAGGCCAAAGTCAATCCTAATGTTCAACACTGATCACAACCCACATTCTAAAACTTGCATCACCAGCCCAAACCAAATATTCCCAGCTCAAGGCATATATCCAAAACAACTAAAGCAAATTAGCAAGAAAAATTTTAGCTTCTAATCACTGCTGTGCAGTCTTACACTTCGATGTTCAACAAAATCAAATTTCCCAAAGAATAACACAGACCAAGCATCTAATCTGTCAAACTAACAACACAACCATAAATTACTATCAAAATAGCAACTAGTTCCAATCAAACACAACACTTCCACCCCAAAACTTTAAACAAAACCTTCATTTCATCAAGTCAACATTCTCTAACTCACACAAATTATCATAATCCCTTAACATTCAAAACGCATAAATGAAAATTTTAACACGCAAACAACAACCATAATTGTAACCCAAAAAATGAATCTCTAACCACCACCAGCCGTCTGATGAACAAAAATTCATCCCATAACATAAACAAATTATTCAATTGCATAAAGTCATCAAAATACCCATAAACTTAAACTGAAATAAAACTACCCAATGTCACTAAAAACCAACAAAATAACCAAAAGGGTACCCAAAAAACTCAACCTTTGTGTGTTTTTTTTGGTTTTCCATTGAATCTCTAATCACCACCAGCCTTGTTGTACACATAGGTAAGCCCGCACTTTCCACAGTAATGCCTATCGAAATGGTTAGCCATGAAGGTTCCAGCACCGCACTCAGCATTGGGGCACTCCTTACGAAGCCTCTGTACCTTTCCAGAGTCATCAACCTTGTAGAACTGAAGGATACCGAGCTTGACCTTCTTGTGCTTGTGCTTGAGCTTCTTGGGCTTGGTGTAGGTCTTCTTCTTGCGCTTCTTAGCACCACCACGGAGACGAAGGACAAGGTGGAGAGTGGACTCCTTCTGGATGTTGTAGTCAGCTAAGGTGCGACCATCTTCGAGCTGTTTGCCTGCAAAGATGAGACGCTGTTGGTCCGGTGGGATTCCTTCTTTGTCTTGGATCTTGGCCTTGACATTGTCGATGGTATCAGAGGACTCAACCTCGAGGGTTATGGTCTTGCCGGTTAGGGTTTTCACGAAGATCTGCATGGTTGCTGGTGGTGGTGTTTGAGAATGGGGAGAAAAGAATATGATGGCTTTTATAGGAGAACAGTGTGTGTTTCATTAGGGTTTTGTGGGGTTTGTGTGTGGGCCGGGCCGTGCATTGGAAAGTCATTTGGGTCTATGATCCCGGCCCAGTTACTGGCTTTATCTACTGGGCCGCCCCCTATTACGATTTGTGTTAACACTTAACTTAACACAAACAAATTATCATAACATTTGTACAAGGGTAAAATTATTCTTTATTGGGTAAATTAGATTCATTACATCTTAATTTAGGAAAATGACACTCAGCTCCCAAATTTAGAAAATAATTAACACTCCGTCGCCTTTTTCATTTTTCTTTTTCTTTTCTTTTTTCTTTTTTATTAATTTTTTTAACCAATGCTTAACTAACCAAAGTTAAAAAGAAAAATTATATTCCAATTATTTTTAGTTTAAGTATGGAATATTCTTTTAAAAATTGGGGAAAATAGGGCTGAATTTTAATTATTTTGCAAATTTGGGAGTAAAATGTAATTTCCTCAAACTAGGGTGTAGCGAGTTTAGTTTTCCCAAAATAAGGGGGTGTCAGTGTAATTTACCCTTTTTATAATTATCAACATGGGAAGTTGTTAGTGATCGATAATAAAATGATATCAGTGGTGGGTCTAATAAGAACTAATAAAAACCTATTAACTCAATTTTTGTAAAAATATTGTAATTATTTGTTATATCTATAGCATTACTCATTAATTATATAGGTGTTATATTTTTATATCGATTGCATTAGAGCATTCATATCGGATTGTTTTAATTTTTTTCAAATTTTGAAGATAAAACTCACATTTTTGCTTTTAACTACTCACTTTTAAAATACACCCTACATCCCACTCTTTATCTTCTTATCTATTTTATTAAATATTCTTTTATTATTTTAAGAGGAGTTGAAGAGGGAGAGAGAGAGAGAGAGAGAGAAAGGAGTTGAAGAGGGAGAATAGAATTTAATAAAAAAAATGTATGAAAGATGAATAGTAATCTTTCATATTTGAAGAACTACTGTAGCAGTATTGAAAAAATGAAAGAGCTGATGTAGGGTGAATTTTGTGAGTAAATGGCCAATATTTGAAGAAAGAGATGTTATAAAACATTTGATGCTAATGCTTTTAAGGGAGCAGTAATGTGTCAGGATCATAAGCAGGAAAATCCTTTTCATCAAATCTTCCTTCCATACCTTTTGTTTTGTGTCATTGGATTAACTAATGTATCTTTACACCAACTTATTCCATTTTGTTAAAAGGTGGTTCATATGGATTTTTCAAACCCTAAATAGGCTTAAGATAGGGAGATCCACTATTCCGTACCTCTTCATCCTTAGAGCGTATGTGTTATATACAATCTTCTTGAAATGAGAATATAAGGGAACAATCCATGGGATTAAGGTAGCTAAATGTTTTTGTTGGGTATATATATCATATGATTCTATAAATAAAGAACAAAATAAGATGTAAATATGTCAATGTCACAAACAATAAACTCACAGTGAATGCAAAAAAAAATAAAATAAATTGATTAAGTCTAGTGTTTGTACTATCTTCTTAAGATAGATTTCACCTCTCACAACGGTGCTTTAAGTCTCTTGGACGTCTATCTCTCATGATTAATGCTATGTTTGGATGGAGGGGAATGAGAGGAGAGTCGAGGGAATGGGAGGGGAAAGGTTTAATGAAACTCGTTTAAAAGTTTTTTTAAGTGAAAGGGAGAAGAATTTGAGGAGATTGGAAGGGATAAGATACCTCTCATTTTTTAATTCCCCCAAATTGGGGTCATTTGGAGGTGGAGAGGAGGGAAGTGGTTCCACTTATTTTAAAAAGTTTGAAATTGTCAAGTTTACTCTTATGATGTCAATTTATATTTGTTTCTTTAAAATTAGTAAATGAGGACCATAATGATCAATTTATATGATTATGTTACTCCCCTCTCCTCCCTCTATAACATCCAAACAAAGGAGAGGGATATCCATTCCCCTCTCCCCTACTTAATTTTTAAAACATTTAAACAAGTTCCATTTCCTCCCCTCTCCTTTATTTCCCCACCTTACCCTCTACTTTCTTCCCCCTCCAAACTTCCAAATACACCATAAAGGATCACTATACATAAAAGAAGCATAAACAATCTTTGTGCACAATGAACATAACTATGTTTCTCTCTCTCTGATTATGTATGCAAGATGTGTGCAAAAAGTTTTTTTTATGGAAAAGTTACATTAAACCAAATGTGGGATTCTTATTTATAAACTTATACACACAAGAGCAAAATGAATAGACATAATATTTTAATAAATAACTCATACTTATACGCACAAGAGCAAAATGAATAGACATAATGTTTTCCTATGCGAGACACACGCTCAAGTCGCCACATATCATTATTCTCCTTATAGAGGAGTATGAGAATAGTTGTTGTAGAATCCTTTCTTCCCTTTAACATGTGCAAACTCAACAACATTAATGCAACATCCAAATACGACAACCGTAAACATATTGTGAATTAGGCATAAGGCCTTAAGGGTCTGTTTATTTGGGTGGAAAAAAAAGAGGGGGGAAGATGAAGGAAAACTAGTGCTTTCCATTGTTTGGTTGGTCAAAAAATAGGGAAGGAAAATTGATGGGGCTCGAGAGTTTTCCTTCCAGACCCACAAATTTTTCCTAGCGATTTGAGAGGAAAATGGGAGAGGGAAAGTGGGGGGAGGGCATTGAAGTGAAAAGACTTATTTGACCTCCAAACTTTACATTGTTGACTCCTTCTTTTTTTCATTTTTCTTTTTAAAATAGTGATTTTTCATTGCTAAACAATATATATATATATATATAACATAGATGACTTTACTATTCTACCATGTAATAGGAGAACAATAGTAAATTCATATAAATTTTTTTTTTTATCCTTTCATTTTTATTCTCAACCAAACAAAAGAAATTTATATATTTTTCATTCTTTCACTTTTCATTTCTCTCAACCGAACAGGTACAGTGGAAAACACAAGTTTTTTTTTATTCTCCCAGCATTTTCCATCCTCCCAACCAAACAAAACCTAGGCCTAAATTTGAAAACGAGTAGGACCATGCCACTAGGGATATATCTCTTTACGGACAAAAATGGGGCAACTAACTAAATGTCACAATGTTAAGCCCAATTCACAAACGAGCAAGACCTAGTTATGGGTTTCAACCCATTATTTTTTGGAATTTCTTGTTTTTTCGTTCAAATAAAATGAGTGGCGACTCCTTAACATGTAAATCAATCTTCAATCTAGAGGGTTGGTCCATCGTTGATTGAATCACATTTTAAGCCCCATTTGAACTTTTCAAGGTTCGTGGTTCTCACAGTATGATCTATGTATGAATTGTGTATTTATTTGTATTAGCAATTATCATAATGGATTTTTTTTGTTATAACATATGTATAACCATAAAAATAAACATATAACATGACATCGGTAAAGTATATAGTTTTTGACTTATGAAGAGATCTACATCGGTAAAGTAAAATGACAGGAATTCTTTTATTTTAACATTTTGGAAAATTCAATGAAGGTATCCAGTTTATATATGTTTACTAATATTATATATATATATATATATATATATATAATAAAATAGATTCTGCGAAATATGAACTAGATTATATGATCTATATCAAACTTGGACAGACTTTTAGTTTCTAATTTCAAAAAGAGGGACGATACCGATATAACAGGCCAATCTTTTAGTTTAGAATTTTAACAACAATGAGTTAATGACAAATAGAATTACTTCGAATTTCAACAACAATGTTTCAACAACTAAATAGAATTACACCTACGATAGTGATAAAATCAATTATGTGTAAAACAATAAAATTTATCGAAATTCTAATTTTAAGAATTTATGTATCGATTTTCTAACCCTTTACTCATATTAATATTTAATAATATATGTATATGAATTGATATATGGTATGATCATGTTATTTTTTATATTATTTAATATCATTACTAAACCTTGTGCAGTATATTACAAAGCAAAAATGTACTTTTAGTCCTTATATTTTGGAGATGTTTTCATTTTGGTTCTATATTTTATAATGTTTCATTTTAGTCCTTAGTTTTTTGGACATATGTTATATTTGGTGAGAAATTTTTTTTCAAAAAAATAAGAAAAATCAAGAGGGTAAGAACTCAAATGAACTTATATCTAAAAATTAAGGACCAAAATGAAAATACCCAAAAAATTCAAGGACTAAAAGTGTATTTTTGCCCTACTACAAAATATGTATAACAATGAAAATAAACATATACTGTCACATTTTTAAAGTATGTTTATAAATAATTTCATGAGATATAAATTTTTCAGGGTACATTTTAAATCTCATAGTTTTGAACAAGTTTCAAATTAAACTCCAAGCTTACCGTCTGCTATGACTCAAATCCAAAATAGGATTAAGAATCGAATCGGCATGCTAACATCAAATTTATACTTGACATTAACACGAACCACAAAACTTAAGTATATAAAATTTTCTTTTGCTTGACATTGTTTCATTTGAAGGTATAAGTGATCACACCATAATAGTGTGGATACTTATATACTATAATTTAGCCTTGTGGTGGTTAGCTATTCCGTTGAAAGGAGAGAGTATAGCATATAATTGTAAATAAATGTTTGGTGGTTATTGGTGGTTACTAGAAGTTATGGAATTGCGGGAGAAATTATCTCCACATTTTAAGGGGTGTAACTGTTGGTACTTTATTCTATAAAAAGACTTATGTTACACTTAACAACATACACAATTATATAACGTATAATTATTTATTTCTCAAGTAATAAACACCTTAACAGGAATCCACCATACCCTATTATTGTTGTTATTATTGTCCATTAGTGATATCAGAGCAACATTCATGTTGGAAGAAAAGAAGGATAGGCATTTAAGAAACTTGTTGTTAGTGATCTCTAAGACCATTGACAGACAAGTTCTTGGATTATCCACATTTATTGCTTTTTACAACAACCACCGTTCTATTGCCTATCTCACGGACAAATTACTTCAAGTTACAGTAGGCGGTTTGCGCTATACTGGAAAATTAGAGCGACTTGAACATAGATATAAAGTAGAAGACAAGTACTACTCTTTTCCTTATATATCTTTTCTTTTTTTTTTTTTTTTTTTTTTAAGAAAAAATGATAAAACTGTTATTTCACCTCTATTTCATTAATTGAACAAGTGTTCATTCCACTATGAATATTTAGGAGGAAATAGAATATAATGTGAATTTTTAATGCTTCCTACTAAACTTCCAAACAATGAAATATATTATAAATATACTTTCTATTTTATTATTTTTCCCTCATCCAAACTGATGGTTAATCTCTTTCTCTTATAATTTGTAGTTTAGTGAGGATTTGAATTTTGATGGAGATTATTCTCAAACTTTTACTACATTATTGTTATCTCTCAAATTAATGCAAATAAATTGTTTTTCTCAACTTAGTATCAATTACATTTACTTGATTCGATTATTCCATTATTATTACTTGTTCTTAATCAAAATCGTCCTGATTAAGTAGACACAAACCATCCCATTGGAAAGACACTTTGAAAAATAATTTTCCATTTAAGATTTTTTTTTTCCCTCTCTCCCTGAATTATCTTGAAGTTATTTAGATTAGAACTTAGAACTTTCCCTCGAAAAAGAGCGCGAGTGGGATCCAATTCGTTTCTGACATTACAAACCGCTTTCTTTCCTAGAGACACAGCCAAACTTCATAAATTTCAGCTCTTGTTCCAATACATATAAATATCTAACTAACTATTCTTATCTCGTTGTAGTGATCCCCAAGACGAAATAGGAAGTCCCTCTGGTTCTTATTTCTTCATTGCAAAATCTACATTACACATTCTCTGTAAGATATCCTTCATTTTTTTTTTTTTTGGCTTATTACTTAATAGTTTTTTCGGTGCTGAGGAGTTGATGGAAAATTTTGAGGAAAAAGAAAATGGAGAAATTCTATGATGGGTTTGGGTTTTTTTGGCTGTTGTGGGTCTCTATGTGTTTCAAATGGTTTTCTAATTCTTTCTCAGCAACCAAACAGGGCAGCAATGAAAACCCATTTTAAGTTTTATGAATTTGTTTTAGCTTGACACTTATAATATCTGACAGGCCCATTATTTGTGTCTTATATATCTCTTTGTTGGTCATGACAGTTTGATTATTGCTTGAGCATTCACTAAGTTATACTTGTGTTTTTGTTTTTGTTGCATTTTGTTCTGCAGAACCGGCCTGAGAACTTTAATTTTGAGTGTGGATAAGTTGCATTGCCATTTGGGATGTTGGGTTCAGAGATTTATCAATTTCTGTGCAAGATATTGAGAAAGTGGTTTCATTTATTAGTTTGATAAGGAAGTTTTAGGCTTTATATATGTTTAAAAGAGATACAAAATCAGGGAATAAGGGGAAATTTTCTTTTTAATTAGGCTAGCTCTATTATTATGATTATAACATTGATAAGCAAAACTATGAAAACTTTGAATGTTTAGAGATTGTAGAAAAATATTTTACACATACTGCCTAGAAGGGAGCATTGCAATAAGAAAAGCTATAGTAGTTATCTCTGTTGTATCCACTTTCTCATAAACCAAGCAAAGTATGGATGGAAATTCTCCAGTGCATTCTTAAGAATCTGTATATCCTAGAAGCAAAAATGTACCCTTTATATGTCTTAGTTAATTTTTTTTCTTATAAACTTTTTTATTTCTTACTAAAGGTTCTTTTTCTGAAGGTTTGGGTTTTGTACTTTTGTTGTTTTTTACTCGAAAAAATAAAAGCATATGAAAATATACAAAGCATTATATAGAGAGTGACAATTGAGATTTAGCAGAAGTAACATGGTGATTCTTTAGCAGGATGCAGCTAGAGGAGGTTACCGCTGATATTACCACCCTGAGTTACTGGTTGAACTGGAGGGTCTTACTATGTGCAGTTTGGGTACTGATGCCTATGGTTATAGCATCATTCATGATATGGAAATATGAAAGTTTGGACCATTTGAAATCTGACAGAGGAGAAACTCAACAAGACAAAAACCAGATTCCACATTACTGTAAAGCATGGAGACCATGTCTCAAAGAAGTTCACCCCATTTGGCTGCTGGCATTCCGTCTTTTTGCATTCTGTTTGCTCTTGGGAACACTAATTGTCAAAGTTGTTGTTAATGGAGCTGTCATATTTTACTATTATACTCAGTAAGCCTTCTCTCAGTTTTGGTCTCATCTGGTACTAATATGGAGTTTAGGAATTAAGGAGTCATTGCTGGAGATTTTGGTACCGGGGATATTGAGCATGGCTTGCACTTAAAAGTTTTTGGATGGTGTAGGATATCTATGAAACAAATATTGTGAAGGGAGAGAGAGAGAGAGCTATTTATTTTTTTGTCTAAGAGAGAAAGTGACTCATATAGAGAGAGCTATATGAGTCATTTTCTCTTTTAGAAGCGGTATGTTTATTACCTTTGGACACTGGAATGTGCTTGATCATAGCCCACTGATCTTGAAGGTTTTTTTCTTTTTCTTTTTTTGCTGATGTAGGTCCATATTTTCTTTTAAATTATATGCTAATATTCCGTTTTGTTCACCTTCCTAATTAATTGTGAAATGTGGCTTTTATATTCTTCTAACTTCAGGTTGTGATGTTTCTTTGATTCTGGACAGGTGGACTTTTAGTTTGCTTACAATTTATTTTGGGGTATACCTTCCAATTTCCTTCTTCAAAGCATTCTGTTGAAAGACTTCAATTATATGATAATATATCTAGTGAGTAGTGACTACATTATATGTCGCTTTCCCATGAAGCCTGTCATTAATTATTGTTAGTATTTTCCCTGGTGTCTTTAAATACCTGGATTTTAGCGTATACATTTTTTTTGAACATTACAGTCTAACTTTGTTTTGTAGTGTGGATCATTCCTCTCAATATATGGGTGTTACCAATATCACCTATTAAGCAACAGGGATTTAAATGTTCATCATGTTGGGACAGATGAGGAGCAAGGATCATATGTGCCTCTCACATTCGGCGAAACAACAAATATATCCAAAGATAGAAGAGTTTCAGATCCCCAAGAAAAAAATTGTGTTTTCCAAGCTGCAGGCATTTTGAGTTACGTCTTTGAAGTCATGTTCCAGGTAGCTTGTTAGCTAAGAAGCACTGAATTAGTAACGGCATTGTTATAGGATAACAGGGGACTGAGATTGGCAGCTTTGGTCAGCTGCCTGTTAACGAATGGGTTGTACTTCTAGCATGATTGATTTTGATGTTCAAAAAGTTCATTCTACAGATTAAGTCTGTTAATTTGGATGTTGAAAATTATCAAGCATGTTGCGAAAAGTATTTCAGCTTTCTTTGTGCCTGCATACATACATCTCTAGTCATTAATGCTTTTGCTTTCCTTGACTTGTAACAGATGAATGCTGGGGCAGTTATGCTCACTGATTCTGTTTACTGGTGCATTATATTTCCGTTTCTTACCATCAAAGACTATGATCTCAATGTTGTAAGTTCAACAAAATCACTCGCCCGTTTGATTTACTGTTTCTTGCACAGGTGGTGGCAAACTTGTTAACTTTTAAGTTTAACATTTATAGCCCAATGCACAGGGAATCGTTTGGACCACAACTTATCATATTATGCCCAAATTACTTATTAAAAAAAAAAAAACTGATATTATGCCCAATTGGTTTAACCACAAATATAAATAATGAGCAGATACAGCATAGTTGATTCTCTTCGACTGATATTTGAACATTTTTTGTGAAGCCTCTGCTGCCACTCATCGAGTCATCGTTGCTTATTTTATTTTTATTTCTTCAGATAAGGATTTTCTCCCTCTGTTGCATAAGTTCCATTTTAGCTGAATAATATGTCTGCATTTCATGTCAGATGACCGTGAACATGCATACACTCAATGCAGTTTTACTCCTTGGTGATGCAGCATTGAATTGCTTGGTAATATCTGTATGCTTTCTCTCCCCTTTAATTATTTTCTATAGTTTACTTTTATACCATCATTGAATTATTCCAACTTGCTGCTTCAGCGGGTCCCCTTTTTCCGGATTTCATTCTTTGTTCTATGGACGGGTGTTTATGTCATTGTGCAGTGGATCATTCATACTTGTGTCTCAATTTGGTAATTTTGTTTACGTTTATGTATATCCACATGAGGATATAGTGGCCCAATTCTAAAATTTTAATATTTCTCTTTTGTATACAGGTGGCCTTACCCATTTCTTGACTTGTCATCACCATATGCTCCATTATGGTATGTTATCTCATATGCATCTGGACATCTAATCATTGTTGAGCCATGAGACAATTACTCAAACTTAATTATACAAGAATAAGTTTGTATTAAAGTGTCTACACCTTCATTTTATTCTAATTGTTTATGCAAGTGAACTCTTTTTTCACATAAGTAAGCTCTTCGGTTTGAAACTGGTGACCCAAGTTCAAGAACTTTATAAGGATCAATTGAAAAGTGACATTTTTATCAAGAGAAACTGATTACTTTAAGACATTACATGTAAAGCATTTTTTTTTTTTTTTTTGGTTGCTGAATCCATTACATGTAAAACCATTACTTCAACATCGTTAAAAAGATATACCATATACCATTGGTAGACATTGTGTTCTAACCTTCAAATCTATTGCTTGTAAAGAGTACATCTCAGGAGTCAGAAGCATCTTTTTTAGCATATAAGCTTAAATTTTCAAACTTAATGTTATGTTACTAATCCATTTGTTTGTGCTACCAAATTCCAGGTACTTGGTGATAGCATTGATGCATATCCCATGCTATTGCATCTTTTCACTAATTGTAGAATTAAAGCATTATTTGTTGTCAAAATGGTTTCCTCTGTCTTATCAGTGTTAAGACAAGAAATCATATCAGCTTGACTTCATCTGCACCAAAGTTACATTCAGGCTCTTCCTGTTGCAAGCGTGGTAGTCGAATATGCTACATACTTCTTGAGGTGTCTTCCCTCAACAATGAAACAGGATGAAAATTTTATTTTTTGATAAATAAAAAACAGGATGAAAAATGTCAAGGGATAACACTAGGACTTGTTAAAGTGCTTTTTTTTTCTTCTTTTTCTTTTTTTCAAATTCAGATGTATAAGGTGATCTACAAATTTTGGATTCTGACCAGAATTGGGAAAGGAAAATAATTTAATTGTGAAGAATTTGCTGCATGTGTACTACAATCGTTTGTTCTCTTTTCCTATCATGAATTTTGAGCAATTGTGTGATAGTGGGATAAAAATAGAAGATGTCATCGACAACGGTTAAAAATTGGATCTGTACCCTTAAAATGTTTTTTTAATATTAGGATCTACAAATTTTATTCTGCAGAATTGGGAAAGGAAAATAATTTTTGGAAAATTTGCTGCAGTACTACAATCGTTTGTTCTCTTTTCCTACATGAATTTTCAATTGTGTGATAGTGGGATAAAAATAGAAGATGTCCAAACGGTTAAAAATTGGATCTTCATAATATTAGGTAGCGTTTGGAAAAAGACACTTCTCCAAACATTTCTGTCCGTATTAATGACGTAGTTGTTAAGTGTTACCTCATCTCTAAGTGAAAAGAGGTGGGGGTGGGCTGGAGTATGGGTCTTAAAATGTATAGACCATAGGCATATGTTTATATGAAACTTTTAACAATTAGCTGAATGCTTTTCCATTTCCCCCCTGGTTTAATTGACTTAATTGAGCAAGGTGATTTTAACCAATCACTTATAGCCTTTTAATTTCAAGTTAATTTCAGATAAGTCTTGCTTGTGCTAGAAATAATTCAGAAGTCTAAATGAAAAGTAAAATCCAAGATTTAGTTACTTCTCTTCTTACATAGTTACATTATCACATTATGAGGTGGATCAGGCTGTGTCGTAGGCTTATTGGTTTTGTACCCTTTACTTCCAGTACACCCCGTCCATATTAGACCATGGCCTCAACAACCACGGATATGCATCTCCATTACAAGCATATGACCAACAGGCTCATATACCGGCCATGAAGGACGCCTAGGAGGTGGCTTTTGGCTCAACTGCCTTCAATCAGAAATAAGGAATAACAAATTGCATACACCCATAGTGGACTAAAAGGCCCTGTGAGTATAATTTTCAAAGCTAAGAATGAGAATCCAAAAGGGACCTTCACAACCAAAAGCCAGGCAAGGTACGACACTTTAGAAACACAATCAGGTTTGGACAAAATCCAAGCCCGCAGCTCCAGCACTCCTCTCCACCTCCACATGTGAAGAGCCAAAATGCAAAAACCGGCTCCAGCACTACTCTTATCCCGCTCTTCATCCCTTTAAGTGCTACAGTAAAAATTTACACAATTGATTCTTCACCATTATTTTAAATTTTGAGTTATATAAATTTTTTTTTCTTCCTTTCCCCAGGATTTTTTTCTCTCTCCATTTTTTCCCTCTTCGCTGTGCTCTCCCTCTGTCTCGGGTTGCCGATCTGGGTTTGTGGGGTGCCGACTGGGTTGGATGTGGTGGTGGAGCCGTGTGGGGTTGCCACTATAGAGCCGTGTGGGTTGCCGATCGGCGTGGTGGTGGAGCCGTGGGTGTGGTTGTGGGGTTGCCATCTGGGTTGGGTGTGGTGGTTTGCGTTTTGGTCTCGGCGTGGTGGTGGAGCCGTGGGTGTGGGTGTGGTTGTGGGGTTGCCGGTGGATGAGGAGGGGGGCGAGAAATGAGGAGAGAGAAAAAAAGTTTAAATAAAATAATAAAAATATTATTTTAATAAAAATTAAAATGGACTGGAGTTGAAAAAAATCCAAGAAAACTCTCCCATGTGAAGATAAAATGAAGAGCAGTGTTGGAGATACTAAAGATAATCAGTCCCTAAATGACAAAATAGGTAACATCAAACCTATATTCAATCCACTCATTAACCCTAAATGACAAAATAGGTAACATCAAACCTATATTCACTCCACTCATTAAAAAAAAAACGTATATTCAATCCACAATCCATATCATTTGGCCTAGTAGTGCAGCCCACTCCCTTGATTTCCATCCATAAAGGGTGTGGGTTCGAAACCCCATTTATACAAAATTAGTGTAATGTATGCATGTATTTCTATCGTTAATTCAAAAAAAAAAAAAAAAGTGTTACTAAAAGCAAGCCTAAAGTGCAACGCATGAAACTAAGACCCCAGGCGTGAAGCAAACGTGCTTCTTTTTCTTCTTTATGGCCTTTGATTGAATCTTCTCCCAGAAAATAATAAAATAAAAATTTATAGATGCAGATAAAAATATCAAATGCCCACTAGATTAACCTCAATAGAGAATTTCAAGTCCAGTGTTATTTAGATTTTCCAGAAAGTTTTAACATATTTTTTTTAATAAGCAGAAGTATTAGCAGAGAAGGAACAAACACCACAAATATAAATAGCAGACACTTATCATCCTTTACTCACAAACCAGAAACTACATTTCTTTAAGCAGAAGTCTTAGCAACAGCTCCAGCTTGAGTCAGCAGAGGGACCAGCTTTCCTTCCTTGTGCAAGGCTGTAGTTGCTGCGAAACATTAGACAAGAATATTATTCATAAAGGCCCAAAATAAACACATTTGTTCTTTATATTCATATACGAGTCCAAATGCGATTAGGAAGACTATAGTTTGTTTAAGGGGTCAAGATCCTACTGTCGCAGCCACCGATGTGGTTCCCGCCAATGAATACATTTGGCACAGTCTTCTGTCCGGTCCACTCTTTGAGTGCTGATTGTACATCACTTCCATCAGCTTCAAGAGGTCAGAAAGTCCACAATAAGTTTCTTATCCATTTGACATTATAAAATTTCACAAGTATGGTTACAAAGGTCCCAACTCTAAAGTGATGAACAATCAAAGCTTCAATGGTCACTTTTAAGAATAATTTTTTTTTAAATAAATAAAATATATATATATATATATATAGACAAGGTTTGGCTACAAACTGGTTTGTAGCCAGTTTATTACAACCTACTATGTGACAGCTTATAAGACCATCCACATATATTATTTAAAGAAGTCACATGACTCATTAAATAGGTCATGTGACTAAAGTACATGTGGATGATTTTATTAGTTGATGGAAAGCTCTCTTGGGACCTTTGCTTAGTTCTTCAAAATTGAATTGAGTCTTATTTTATTGTTCATTTGATGTTGGATCAATTTTAATCAAGTTTTTTTTAGAATAAGAGCAATATGGTAAATTCCAAAGGTCCAGAGTTTTATTTTGTGTTTTGAATTTCGAGTCCTTTCCTATTTAGGTTAGAAGTTTTTAAGTAATTTTTTTCTTCATTATTAGTTGTCATAGTTTTTCTAGGAATATGGTTGTTTACGAATCCTAATCCTTCCGGAAGTAGTATTGGCAATAACTTATAGATTAGGCTTTGGGTAAGTTACACATGCATATGCTAGGGTGTTTTGGACTCAAGACCTCACCTTCCACCCATTCTTGGGGTTGGTATCTTATGTAATGGGTATATGCAACATCACTCTCACATGTATTGGGGATGGCTGAGTCTCATATGCATGTGAGAGGAGTGTTGCATACACCCATTACACGAGACACACTTTTACCATTCTGGTGGGAAGATGAAGTGCTATTTGAGCCAAAAAAAAAAACTCTCCATTTTGCTTTGAAATGGTCACAAACCAATTCACCATTAAGACATAATTTCAACAAATCTAAAGGTGTAGATAGTATCAAATAATTTTAAAATCTTATTCCGATTTAAAATGATGTGACATTATGTACATCTGTTAAATTTGTGTAAAATCATATTTATTCATTACACAAGCAAAAGTAGAGAGGATTGGTATCTACAAAGAGACCAAAAAAAAACCTAGTATATGTGGCTTACTCGCAATCAAATTAAATCACATCAAAGCAAATATAGCAAATTATTGTTATATGTGGAAAAAAAGAAAAATTGGATTAACCAGCTTAAGTATTTGAAGCCAATTTTTCAATTCGAATTCAATTCCACGCACATGCCAAAAAAAAAACTCACTTTCAGTGTCCAACTCAATAGCCTTGAAAGTAGCTCCCAATTGAGTCAATAGCTGCTTCACGTTGACGCAGAACGGACAGTAAGTCTTGCTGTGATTGGATTTATTAAATTATATCAATCAATTCAAAAACAAACCAAACGAGTTTACAAACAAACACAGCGAGAGATAGAGAGAGAGAAAGAGAGGTATTAGAGACCTGAAAACGACAACGGGATTGGACGAAACGATCTCCTTGGTCTTCGGCAACGCCATTTCTATGAAAATCACTTGCAGGGTCTCTGAGGAAGCAAGCGTTTGATGGTTGGTTACGCGTGTATGAATACTTTATATAGAGAGAGAGAGGTGGTGACTGGTGAGGTCAGTGCGTGGATGGATCAGAACCGAGTAAAAAGTATGATGCGAAAACGATATGAGAAATGATCTGGACCGTTGAACTTCATTTCCGTCTCTAACGCTCTACTTTACTTTGCCACCTCACACCTTTTTTTTTTTTTTTTTTTTTTTTGTTGTTGTTGTTGTGTTTACATCTTTAGGAAACTCTGGTCCTACAGACGGGGAAGACTGTGACTCGTGATTGTAATGAGGTTAGGTTAGGGTTTCTTTAGATTCAGGGCCGGTCCTAGAGGTAAGCCCAACAAACCCTGGCTAGGGCAACCCCCCACCAGCCAATTATGGAAAAAAAAAATTTAATAAAAAATAAAAAATAAAAAAAATTATACATATTAGAAAAAAAAAAATTGTATTCATAAAATAAAATTTTTATTAGAGGGCAAAAAAAATATTTAGAAAACAAAAATAAAAAATAATCATAAACCAGGAGGATAAAAAAAATATTTAGAGAGCAAAAATAAAAATTAATCATAGACCGGGAGGACAAAAAAAATATTTAGAGGGCAAAAATAAAAATTAATCATAATCCGAGAGGAACAAAAAAATATTTAGAGGGCAAAAATAAAAATTAATCATAAAACATCCCACAGACCAGTAGATCTAAGCTATAATCCAACACAAAACCAAAACTAAACCCAAAAATAAAATACAAATAAAACAACACATCACACATAACCGGCAAAACACATTACCAAACGTGTGAAAAAATAAATAAATCCTCAAATTCACAATCCAGAAAAATCACAAATCCCTAAACCAACAGACCAACAAATCACTTGATTCAGCCACTAGATCCCGTTATTCCCGTAACCACCGGCATAAAGAACTGAAGCTTAAAGGAGGAGCAGCAGCCAGGAGCCAGCCACCGCTACGCAAGAAGACGGAGAGCTGCGCACGTAGTGCACCGCGCATGGCACGCGACGCACGGCAGCATCTCATCACGCCTGGACAGCTGGACTCCGGTACTCTCTGCTCTCTCTCTCTCTCTCCCTGTGATGCTTTTGAAATTTTATTTTATGAATGGTGAATGACAATGTGGACTGTTAAGGCTTCAGTTTTTTTTTACTTGCTTTTATGGGGGCTGGGGAAGTGGTGTCAGTGCATGCACTGACCCGTTTGCTTCCTTCTTTTTTTTTTTTGAATTTTCAGTTTTTTTTTTTGCACTTTACTTGTTTGCTTTTACTGGGGGCTGGGGAAGTGGTGGGTCAGTGCATGCATTGACTTTTTTTCTTTTTTTTTTTAAATTGAATTTTCAGTTTTGGTTTTTTGCACTTTACTTGTTTGCTTTTACTGGGGGTTGGGGAAATAGTGGGTTTATTTTTTTATTTTTGATTGAATTGTTTTTTATACTTTGATCGAATATATTGTAATTTGTGTGAGTGTTGTACTGTAGTGTTTGTATTTGTGAGTATTTATTTGAGACTTTGAATGTTGTGTTGTTGAATTATTTGAGATTTTGAATGTTGTGTTGTTGAGTATTTATTTGAGACTTTAAATGTTGTGTTGTTGTATGTGAATGTTGTGTGGTTGAGTATTTATTTAAGACTTTAAATATTGGCATGTGTGGTGTGGTTATGTTTGTATTGACCGAATAGTGTAGTGTTATTTTTATTCTTTGGATGGGAGTGCTGCGCATTAGATTTATTTGTCTGTGTTGTGATTTTATTTTTATTTTTTTATGGGAGCGTAATAGTGTTATTAACACTAAAACATTTTTTAGTTAAAAACTATTAAACCTAAAATAATATTAATAGGTATTAGTTTAGATTTTTAGGAGTGTAATATAATTTTTTATTATTTGAACGAGATTGTAATATCATATAGGTTGTAGGTACTATGACGAAGAATGAGAATGACAAGAACAGAGTGAGGTTTCGAAAACAAAAGTTCGGGATATTAAAATAGAAAAGTCAAGCAACGAAAAGAAATAATGGCAAAATCATTAAAGGGTTCGATTTCTAACCTATTTAATGCAAGAATTCAAAAATCTCAATCTTCGAGTCAAGTTGAAGAAGCTAGTGGTGAAGATATGAATGAAGTCCATGTGGAGCCTAACGAAAGTGTTGTAGCAAATGAAGAATTTAGTGAGGAAGAAGCTAGTGGTGAAGATATGGATGAGGCTCATGAGAGTGAAGGTGTTGATGTAGCAAATGATGAATTTAGGGAGGAGCATAATGAAGATAATCTTGGAGATGGAGGTGTTAATGAAGAAGCTAGTGTAAGTATGTTTGACCTTGAGAAAGATGTTGATGTGAACTATGATTTGGGGTTGTGGGGAATTATTAATGACACTAAGAGGGTGATGTTAGTTAAAAAATGATCTCATTAAGATCTTAAAAGAAAATGATGAGTTTCCAAAAGAACCGAATCGTGGGAGACACTTTTCTTCTAAACTTTACACTTGTGATCGTCCAAATGGTGAGAAGCAAGAAAGAAAATGGCTTGTGTATTCAAATGGGTTGGATAGGGTCTTTTGTTTTTGTTGCAAGTTATTCAAACATAAACCAATGACAACTAGTTTGGCTGAAGATGGAACTAGTGATTGGCATAACTTTCCTACAAAGCTCAAAGATCATGAAAAGAATCCAGAACACAACCACAATGTCGTGAAGTAGGTGGACTTGCAAATGAGACTTAAACAAGAAGCAACAATTGACAAACAAATGGAGGCACTAATCAACAAAAAGAGAGTTCGTTGGAAGTTGATACTAGCTCGAATAATTGGGGTTGTGAAGACTCTTTCTCAAAATAGTTTGTCATTTCGTGGAAGTAATGAGAAGATTTATAAGAAGAATAGTGGGCTTTTTTGTCAACTTATTGAATTTCTTGCGAAATTTGATCCTATTATGAAAGATCACCTTCTGCGTGTGGTAGATAAAGAAGTTCAAAATCATTATCTTAGTCACAAAATTCAAAATGAATTGATAATCTTGTTGGCAAATGAGATTAAAGAAGAAATTAGAAGAAAGATTTTAAAAGCAAAGTACTTTTCGGTTATCCTTGATTATACTCCGGATCTAAGTCATGAAGAACAAATGTCGATTGTTATAAGATGTGTGGATGTTGAGGATGCAAGTAAAGTTAAGGTGGAGGAGTTCTTTCTTGGGTTTATAAAGGTTGATGACACGTCGGGACTTGGGCTTTTCAAGCAACTTGAAGATACTTTGGTGGATTTTAAACTCAACATTGATGATATAAGAGGACAAAGTTATGACAATGGCTCAAATATGAAGGGTAAACATCAAGGTGTACAAAGAAGGTTACTTGATGTAAATCTTAGAGCATTTTATATTTCATGTGGATGTCATACCTTAAACCTTGTACTATGTGATATAGCAAAATCTTGTGTGAAAGCAAGAAATTTTTTTGGATATGTGCAAAAGATTTATACTTTGTTTTCGGGTTCAACACATCGGTGGGATGTTCTTAGAACATATGTGAAGGGCTTGTCACCAAAGGTATTGTCGGTAACGCATTAGGAAAGTCATATTGAGAGTGTTAAAGCAATAAGAAGTCAAGTGGCGGAATTAAGAGATGCCTTGATTGAAATTTCAAATAGTTCTAAAGATGATGTTGTGGGCGGAATTAAGAGATGCCTTGATTGAAATTTCAAATAGTTCTAAAGATGATGTTGTGATGGCAGAAGCTAAAGGCTTGTGTAACAATGCTTTGAAAGATTTTGAGTTCTTGATAAGTTTGTGTATTTGGTACAAAATCTTAGACAAAGTTAATTGGGTTAGTCAAGTACTTCAAAAAGAAGAGATCGATCTTGAGAATGCAATTATAAAAATAAAGGAGCTCATTTTATTCTTTGAGGAGCTTAGAGAAGATGGTTTTCTAGACTTGATGGAGGAAGGTAGAGAGCTTGCAAGGAAAGTTGGTATTGAACTGGTATTTACAATAAAAAGAGTAGTTCGTAGAAAGAAGCAATTTGATGAAGATGCGGTAGAGGATGCCAATGGAAGTCAATCGCTAGAAGAGAAGTTTAAAGTTACCTACTTCTACCACATTATAGATCAAACTTTTACATCACTTAAGGATCGGTTTGAGCAATTTCAACGTCATGAAGAAATCTTTGGATTTTTGTTGAATGGAAAGTTCAAAAGCATTAGTGAAGACAAATTAATTGAACATTGCAACCAATTACAAAGTTTCTTGGAATATAAAGAACATTGTGATATTTATGGGGATGAGTTATTTTAAGAACTTAGACATTTGAAAACATTATTACCGAAGGATGTAAAAAAAAATGTTTAATTGGGACGTTTAGGTCTTCTTTGTCCACACTCCACACCAAAGAATACCATATGTTTTGAATTTCTCACCTAATGATATTTCAATCTAGTGGTAACATTGACTAGTCTTCTTTACTTAGAAAACCAAGGTTCAACCCCCACGTCCACTTATAACAATTGAATTTCAAAAAAAAAAAAAAACTTATAGTAAATTCAAATCATTATCAAAAGAAGGTTCAATTCTTATCTACTAATAGAGATTATAATTCTAGGTTGGAGTGTCCAGACACCATGAAACCTTACCTATTCCCCATTCGATGTGATCATGTCGAATGACAATTTGAGCTTGTACCCAACTCGACTTGACCCGTGGATACCCGCTAACTGTAGGTGTTAGTGATATAAAAGAGGAAAGCATTTATAGGAGAGCATTGTGACTCTCAATTGCACTTCTTGTGAGAACTTAGGTCAGAATTATCTTTAAACGAAAAAGGAGGGCATTGAAAAGATGGAGGTATTTAAATAACCATGGTAGATTATGGCATTGTAGTTGTAGTAACTTTTGTGATAGTTCCACCTGGAGTTAGGTAAAAGGTTGCCGTTGATTGGGTGACCATAATCGGAGAAAAACTTTAGTGGTGGTGTGACGTGTCCCAATTTTATAAATTCACTACCAATTTGAAAGTCATTTTTGTTGTTTTTCTTTTAGTTTGAATTATTATTTGATCCTCCAATTATTGGTCAAAGCTCAATTTGATTCTTTAACTATTAATTTTAACAATTTAGTCATTAACTTTCAAAATCAAATCAATTTCAGGTTAGAGCTAACCTAAAAATAAAACTGACTTGTGTTTTTTTAAGTTGAGGGACAAAATTAACACAAGTAATAGTTAAGATACTAAATTAAAGTTTACCTAATAGTCAAAAGACCAAATCAACTTGATTTTAAAAATGATGGAAGAAATTTACACAATAATTGAGAAACTAAATTGAACTTTACCTAATATAGTTAAAAGTATAGTGATAAAAATCAGACCGAACCGACGGTTTGACTAGTGAATCGACAAACCCGATAAAATTCTGATCCAATTTGATAAAAATACCGACTTTACAATTTAATTGGCCAAACCGTAAAATATCAATAAAATACCAAATCGTGTGATATTTATTGAACCAAACTGAGTAAAAAATTATTATTATTATTATTTTTACAAATAACCAAATTTTTTAGTGTTTCTTTCATTCTCATTAAGGGTCTTTTAGTCTTTTAAATTCAAAACCTAAATATAACAATAATAGTATAATGTTTTTAAGGTTTTCTAACATTATTTTTATAGTTTGTTGTTGGATTAGCTGTCAAAAAGCCATACTCCTTTATGAGGGCGTGGGTTCGATCCTTGGGATCCCCAAAATATACGTGTTTTGTGAGTTTAGATTAAAAGATTCTATAAATATATATATATATATATATTATAATAATAAAAAAGAAAAAAAGAAAAAGTGGGCCTAACTAACATATAATTTTTTTTTTAGTAATTTAAAAGTGGTCAAACCGGTGGTTGAACCGATCTAGTTCTTGATTTTAACAGTTGAATTGGGATTACTGGGTTTTCTAGTATTTTTCTTAATTTTTGGTTTTTAAAGTGAACCAGTCTAGTTTTAAAAACCATGCAAAAATCGTGTTTGAAAAAACACAAAAGATATGTTATCTACTCATGAAGCCTAGTGCATTTATGTCATATTTTATTTGCATTTTGTAAGAAAATTTTTAACATTTATATGCCAAAAGAATGAGAGATTTTTAATCAATTAATTCGGTATCCATATAAAATCCAATTTTTATATAATCTTCATATATTCATATTTTGATAGTTTTGGGATATTGGAGTAAACTAAAGATGTGCACTTATATATAAAAATAGCCTCGGCTTTGGTAATCTATATTTTATAATATAAATTAAAAGCCGAAATAGAGAGAATTTTTTTTTTCTCCTCCAAATACCGCCACATCATAATCTTTGCACCCACAGACGTCTATGTCATCCTACCTTTTTTTTCACTCTCTCTCTCTCTCACATCTCATCTTTCACCTCTTCATCTCCCACTCTAACTCCCGCTCATCTCTTCATCTCCCACTCTCTTCATCTTCTCACCTCATCTTCTCACTCACTATCAAAAATGGAAATAGAAATAAATTCTTCCCATTCTCCAAGTTCTCATTTACTCCATCATCAACCCACAAACGGAAATGGAAATTAATTTCTTCCATTTTTCAACTTCCCATCTACACCCCTTCAATACCCAAATGGAAATGGGAATAAAGTTTTCTTATTTACCTATTTCATTCCTCTCTCCCTCTGCATAATTGCCGCCGCCTTCTCTCTTGAAGAGCTCAATTGATGTCTTCTCTCTCTTCACTTACCATTTTTATCTTTCACCCCATCAATACAACAAAAAAAAAAAGGGAAATGGAAAATAAAGTTGCCTATTTTCCTATATCATTCCTCTCTCTCCACATAATTGCCGCACCCCTTCTCTTCTTCAATTAAACGGATGATCTTTCAATTGTTCGGTGGGGTAAATAGAGTGTTAGGAATTCCAGAAGACATGGGTACAAGTATATATGTACATACTTGGAGGAAACGTCTATGTATATTGCCAAATTACAAATCAAGAGTAACTTTATTGTATAGTCTTTGAAATCTCGGCCCTTTCTTTTTCTTGATCTGTTTCCAACTTTGCATCTTTCCAATGCTGGATAAGCCACGGAGTACAAGTATATATGTATATGTTTATTTTGTATTATGATTATTTGATGTTGTTGCATGCCATATGTTTGACGAAATTCATATCTGATCTTTTGATTTTTCTTCCAAAGCCACTACATGAATCTTTAAAAAACAAGAGTTGTAAAGTTGATTTGGAAGAAACATTATTCTCTTAAATGTCCATGTAACTAAGTTAAATCACCATTATTCTCTTAAATGTCCATATAACTAAGTTGATTTGTGCCATTTATGTTCCTACCATTAGTTAGTTTTTTTTTTTTTTGTTAATTATTTAATATTTTCACAAATTATGGTTTACCCCTCTAATGGATTTCAAAATATTCCTAATGAGTGATTTGTTTTTTTCATGAGCTATTTAAGATTTGCATATACGCTCAGATTTCAATCTAATCTTATTAATTGATTTGTGTTTTCATGTTTTTTTGTATGTTCTATTGCTACATGTATCATTTAACGCTAGAAATGTAAATAAACTCAATCAATACAATTTTTCACTTATCTACAATAATAGATGATTAGTTGTACTTTTTTATTTTTTTTTAATAAATCCCGTGCATCGCATGGGTTTACGACTATGTATATATAATGCTTAGATTCTTATACCCAAGCTTCTCCATTTTATTGGGAATGTTGATCTTAAAATTCGATTCAAGGCAACAAAGTGTTTAAGAAAAACTGATTTGTATTTAGCAAAAAAAAAAAAAACTAATTTGTAATTTGTGTATTTAATAATATTTCACATCTATTGTTAAAACTTCTTAAATCCTATTATAATTTGCATGTATTTATATCATTTGAGCACTGTAGATATATAGGTGTTCTATATATAGTTTGTATTAGATGCTTCTTGTTTCTTTTTCTGCTGTCGAAGTCATAACCTCATGTCTAACATTATGGGTCGTACACAGTTTGGCTACATTTGTAACCATCTTTCTACAAATCACTACGTGGTAATTATTTAGACTATCTACATATACTTTTAGTCACATGAGACATAACTTATTTAATGAGTTATGTGACTTGTTTAAATAATACATGTGGATGGTCTTACAAGTTGAACATCCACATATACTTTTAGTCACATAACCTATTTAATGAGACATGTGACTTGTTTAAATAATACATGTGGAATAGTCTTATGAGTTGCCACGTAATGAATTATAGTAAGATGACTACAAACCGATTTGTAGCTAAACTATGTTCTTATGGGTCTAGGCGTCCTTTCCTTCTTTGTGCTACTAATGGACCAACCGTTGAACCAATGAATCGCTATACCAATCTCTTGACGGTTCGATACTTTGTACAGTTCTAACAACTATGGTTGAAAATTCAAATTAGTAATTCAACCTTTTCTCTTCTTTTTTTCCAAACAATTTTAGAAACATTTACCCAAAAGTTAATCTGGCTCCTTCAATCAAAACCCTAATAAGACACCAACGCCAGAACAGGTTCTTACAAAGAGAGTCGTCACTAGTAACATTTCATGGATTGCATTATGTTTTCACACTCAAACAATTAGAAAACACATGTTTATTAACGGAAGTTTTCCCATGATTGACATTGCAGCATAATAGCCATAGTATTCTTAAGCACCCATCTCTTAAGAGGTACAAATAATATATATTTTTTTATAAGTAATAAGAAAATCCATCTCTTAAGAGGTACAAATAATATGACGTGAAACAGAGATAAGTTAAGAACTAGAAACAAAAATCTGTTGGAAATTTGAATTATAAATTGCACTAAGGCAGAGAGACCTTATTATTGCCAATGTATACAAACTCGTTCGAAGATAGTAAAAATAAGATAGGAGGATATTCACTCACTAACGTGACAGCTAAACCTCATTACAAAATTCTCCCTGCCATGAATGACCATCTCACAGAGTAACTAAACATCTACTTAAACCACCACAGGTTCTCGAAGCTTGGCCTCAAGATTTAGTGCAACAGCATCAATAAATTCTTCAGTGTTCAAATAATATTCCCTTGATACCCTGCAGCCACCAATATCATCTCAGTTATTAAGAATTGCTGTAAGTTAAGGCTAATATGCTTACAATGAGTACAATTAGGATAATCAATTCTCATAATTATCCTAATATTTTCAAGAAGTAGTACTCGTAATTATCCTTATATCTTATAGTTATCACACATTTTGTAATTTTTTTATTGGTAAATTACACACACTTAATGGGTTTGGAACCCACGGCCTCACCCTCCACCTAGCACTTGCAAGGGGAGGAAGTACCAGTTGAGCTAGAGTTCATTGGCACACACATTTTATAGTTTTAACTACACTGACTCGATTCTTTTTTCATTTTTGATAAGTAGCTACACTGACTCCATTCTGAGAGCAACATTAAGTAGCCATCCACCGTTCACTTGTTAAGGCTAATGTGCCTAACATTTGAGAGATGTGCCAAAGTTCTATAAGCAGTAGTCCTTCAGGTGACCCAAGTCCACAATCAATTAAGCCACAACAAGTTGATTCCCAAAATAAATAACATAATCAGAGACAATGCATAATAGAGGAAAGGTGCAACTTACTTGGAACCATGGATCAAAATGGCAAGATCTTTGGTCATTTTCCCTGTTTCCACAGTCTCAATGCATGCAGCCTCCAACTTGTGAACAAACTCCCGCAACCTCTCGTTTTTATCTAACTTAGCCCTGGGAAAACAGAGCAAGAAAATAAATTGACAGTAGAATCAACAGACTAATGAAAATATTAAAAAGAATCCAACATAAAATGTTAAATTGTAAAATGGCAGTGAGTACACTTATCAAAACTAAATAAAGGGTAGACACCTTCCCTAAATTGACATAGTTTAATATGGCAATTTACAGAAGTATACATTCAACATAAGATGGTATACAGTCAAAGCAAAATATGTCACGCTTCAGCAAATTTAAAAATAAATAAACTCCTGGAAGTGGAAAAGAGTAATAAATGACAGCAAGTCAGAAGCACTTTCCAAGCATGTTTCTCATTAAACCAACCCCCTCCCCCCCCCAAAAAAAAAAAAAAAAAGGTGCTAGATATTCCCTAAAAAAGCATTGTAAACAGCAAGATATGACAGCTATTTATATGTACTGATATGATCAAGGTTAAATATTTTATTAACGTAAATGTTTTGAAAAAGGGGAAAAAAGCAATTATTTATTTACATGTGTGTGTGTGAGTGTAAGCCCAAAATAATGTTGAAGAGCCTGTTCGTAAACTCAGGACATCTAACAATGTTTATTCGGGAAGCGATTTTTAGAATGAAACCTTAAAAGTGTAAAATATAGCATCAATTTTTTCAAAACAGCAAACTGACCTATGTTCTAGCCCACGAGTCCATGCAAATATAGATGCAATACTGTTTGTACTAGTTTCTTGCCCCTTCTGATGTAATCGGAAATGGCGAGTTACAGTCCCATGAGCTGCTTCGGCTTCTAATGTCTTCCCATCAGAGGATAACTGCACAAATTGTGGTTATTAAAATTTTCCATGATCCAAGACCAAAATATAGATTTCAGCATTAAAACCCCTTAAAAAAAAAGATACATACCAACACAGAAGCCATGAGTCCCAAGGAGCCAAATCCTGCATGAAAGAAACAAACATTCAGACAGTTTCGATAATATTGCACAGCACTAGTGAACACTTTGTGGTCAATCATATTAACAATGACAAGGGGTCCATTTATATATTCACTCCAACATTTGGCATTGCAATCAAGCTTTTTGTAAATGACCAACCAGATATAAAGAGAACTATGTCATACATAATTGAGTTACAGAGCTCCTTATTTTATATTAGACTAGGATCAGCTTTGACACCCATCTTGCCTTCCCATTGTACATATCAGCAGTCATATCCTTAATGTTGCACTCCTAGCCACAGATTAAAACTTTACGTGCAAAGCAAACCTGTTTTCGACCCAATTTACTTTCCTAGGTCCCCAAATATATGGTGAGCTGATAGTTGACTGATAGTACAAAAACACTAGGTTCTCAACGCTAAATGATTAAGCTAAATCTTCAAACAAAATGAAGAAAGAAAAACAACAAACGAATAAATAAATACTAAATACTAAAGGTAGCAAACACAAGTTGCTATTAAGTATTAACACAGATGAATAGTCATATCTCACAAAAACCACTTGTATATTTTTAAAGGAACAAATTCAATGGAAGTATGCCTTTTTTTAAAACCTAAATATTCTAATCCGTAGATATTAACCATTTAGTTGTTCCTTAAATGAACCGATAACCCATTCAAGAGTATATAATTATAAAAATGCCCTAACTAGTACACTTCATTATCATGAGCACATAATATGCCTAGAGTCAAAATGTTTATGACGTTATGCAGCCAACCCCCCAAAAATTAGAATAAGTTCTTCAACAGCACCTTGAGCAAGTAAATCACTCTGCACATCTCCATCATAGTTTTTGCAAGCCCAAACATATCCACCTTCGCTTTTTAGTACATAAGCAACCATGTCATCTATTAACCGATGTTCATACCTAAAAACCACACAATCTTTCAGTTAACTATTTGAAAATATGCAAAGCACAGACAAACAAAGCCATAATTCACAGTGGGAAGAAATGAACCATATTGAATTCTCTTCAAACTTTTGCTTCCACTTCTCTTCATATACCTCCTGGAATATGTCCTTAAACCTGCAATAGTTTTAAAACTGTGAACATTGTCTGCACCTCTTTACAGATTCGAATTGGAGGTTGATACAATTGAGATGAATTTGGGGAAGAAGCACAGCTAATTGGAACAGAGAAGCAAGGATCACCTGCCGTCATATTTCTTAAGAATTGTATTTTTGGTGCTTAAGTAAAGAGGCCACTTCTTTTCAAATGCCAGCGACATGGACGACTCAGCAAAAGCTCGAATAGACTGATGATGTACAGAAAATTTTGTCAAAACAGAAAATCAATATATTGGAAGTCATACTAAGGACATAAAATATGATTAGACCAACCTCATCAACATTATACATAGCGAGCGCAACGCCTGGTCCTTTAAAATTAAAAACATCAAGCTCCACTGGGGTCTTTCCATCATCTGGGACTGAGGAAAAGGAACAGACAAATCACTTCTTAAGAAACAAACAATTTTTGTAGGAGCAAAAAACTTTTCAGCTCATTATTATGAGCAGGAAAGTTTGAATCAGCTTACCAAAAACCATTTTAAGCTTTCCTGGCCCTTCAATGACTGTATCAGTGGCACGATACTGGTCGCCAAATGCATGCCTACCAATACATATGGGTTTCTTCCAACCTGTAAATTGGAAATAAGTACTGAACAGAATATCCCAATTTTTACCTTGCATTCAGTATTATGACTTATGAGAGGAACTGAACAGTACCATGAACGATTCTGGGAATGTTATGGCATATGATTGGTTCACGGAAAACAGTACCTACAGAAGTCAGCAATCCTTACATTAGGAAAACAAAGGGAGAAAACGTCTCACTAAATATAGGTCTGAAAAGATGAAGGATCCAGCCTTTATTTTTGTTACACATTTCACCTCCATTGAATACAGACAAAGAATCAGATTCCGTAAAAAGATTAAATTTAATATCCTCTGCTTAATCAAGCATCATAAACCATACTCCAATTTAATAAGAAAAAATGCTACTAAGTAGCTAGTAAGGTCTAATCAAGAGTTGTAGAACAGACATAATTCCAGTCTTCACTGCAACACCTCTCCTAGATACCACTCCCCCCACCCCCCCCCCCGGGCGAAAATAAATAAATAAATAAAGGAAATCCAGCTAAGAAAAAAAAAATGATAAGAGGAAAGAGAGAGACAAGGAAACCCCATAATTAATTTTCACATATGCACGTATATTGTTTATTTGTAAAACCAATATATATCTTTCAAGTGGCTAAGTTGATGGTTTTCTATCAAAGAACCTCTATCATTCACAATAGCTCACTTAAAAGGTAGAATGACTATAAGCTCTGGCAAGTACTACAAGCTCTGGCAAGTCCAACTAATTGTCTCGCCCATGAGGACTCCACTTTCCGTGAACTGACTCACTTCCTTTTTACAAGGATACAATTTAATCAATTGTGCTAAGAGAATAAGAAAAGGTTAGTATAATGCTGTAGTAACTGGGAAATAAAATTATACTAAACTAATTAAATTAAAATAACAGTTACTTCAAATACATAATGACAAGTCCATCTAATTGTCAATTGTGTGAAGAATAACTGATGTCAAATGAATAAATAACAAAACCAAAATCATTTAATTTTTTTTCTTTTGATAAGGAAGATTTTTTTATTTTTGATAAATAGAGGGAGATATTCTTCATCAAACACAAACCATTTAAGATGTTTCTGATTGTGCCATTTGGACTCCTCCACATAGACTTCAGCCCAAACTCCTTGACTCTGGTCTCATCTGCAAAATATGATTCAAATGACAGTCAATGATTCATGATTAAGCAGCAACAACAATTGCTGTGCACGTTGTAACCATATGAATTATTATATGGACCAGCATGCTCCAAATGTTCACAAAACAATGTTTCCTGCCAACCATAATAGAAACAAAAGAGGCAGGAGAAAATCAAGAATAACTAACCAGGAGTAATAGTGGCACATTTTACTGCGACATTGTACCTAAAGCATATAAATGGTTAAACATAATTGCAAAAAATAAAAAAGTCCCTTATAAAAAAAATACATGCAAAAAAGGGGTCAAATATCATTAAGACTTTAGGAGTCAAGCTAGTATACAAGGAGACTTTCGTTTGATAAAAATGCATTGAATTTTTCATCGCTGTTATTCAAGCCTCAAGACAACTATTCCATGAGCCTTTCAAGAATTCAAAACGAGCACCTAGTATAAATCATGTTACTTAAAATCCCTTGTCGTGGGTTTGATCCCCCTCCCCCTCTCTCCTTAAAATTAGCAACAACAGCAATAGTCTTAGGGTCGGCTATAAGTTCTCAACAGACTAGTCAAGGTTGGCCACATGTATTCTTTTCCATCATTCTATTATGTCCGAACAGAAAGAGTAATATGTAATGCACATCAATTTAGCATTACTCAAACATTTTTAACATGTTTTCAGCTCAATTACTTACTTAAGAGTGGCTTCTGCGCTCTCTACCGTAACTTTGTCATCCGTGGCATCGCGATTCAAAATACCCAAATCAAAATACTTTATATCCAAATCCAAATATGGAAATATAAGCTGCAATCACAAAACAAAGAACCAGAATTCCCCAATAAATCAACTCAATACTCATCTAAAAATCCATTCTTCAGAAGGAGAAAAAAACAAGGAATTCACTCAAAAATGAAAATTCATACTTTCTCTTTTATCATTGTCCATATGATCCTCGTCATTTCATCACCTAAGAGAACAAAAAGATAAACAAAAACTCACACACAAAAATCTCCATACACCGAGAAAACTACGAAAGATAATACTTTGTTGCATTGAATTTCTCAATTTTCCATCATTTTCTCGCCAACCAAACATAGAAAAAGAAAACTCACCGTCCATTTCCACGATAGGATTCTGAACCCGAACTCTATCGAAGCCAGACGAAGACGCGTAGCACCGCAACGAGACGTGAGCGAAGCGAGACGCAGAAGAGAACGAGACACGGTTCTTATTCCCTCCGCGTAGCACTCCTCCATTGAAGAGGCTCGTGGTCGAAGAGAAGCGCAATTGCAAGCTAGGGTTTCTCAGGGACATAGAAGAAGAAGACGACGACGACGACGTGGAGGCTATCATTTTAGCGCCGTACGACATGGCGCTCAAACGGAGTGTCGTCGGTCTTTGGCTTAGCATTCGAGGTTTGTAAAAGGGTCGATTTTTATAGATGGAGAGTCTGAGTGACGCTTCTCTGTTTCTTCGGGGTTTTAGATTAGAGTTTTAACTTTTAAGAGGTTTTTGGATGTTCGTATGAGTACTCATGTGCTTACCGTATTTTTAATAAATAAGATTTCATATTAATGGTATCAATATTACATATTATGATATTTATTATTTTTATTTATTATTTAAATTAATATATATAAAAAATAAGATAGTACTAATATCACATTGGATAGTACCAACATCACATATGATGGTACTTATATCACATTTAATGATACCAATTGATACCATACCCAAAAAAATGTGAATATTGTAGAATGACCGTCTGTATGTGGGATTAGTGAATGTCGCTACTTAAGTATGAGATTTGTTCCTTGGCAAACAGGTTTTGGTGGGGTCAACGGGATGGAGGGCGGAAAATTCACTGGCTTAGTAAACAGAAGTTAGCTCAATCCAAATCTGAGGGCGGTATGGGTTTTCGTGATTTCCATTTGTTTAATAAAGCTCTTTTGGCAAGACAGGGGTGGAGAATTTTACATCAACCACAATCTTTAGTCCACAGAGTTCCTCAAAGCCAAATATTTCCCTCATCAAAATTTTTTAGAAGCTTCTATTCCTAGAACTGCTTCTTTTATTTGGCGGAGTATCTGTGGTTCCAAGGATGTGTTGATAGCCGGCCTAAGATGGAGGGTGGGGACAGGGGACAAAATTAAAATCTGGAAGGATCCCTGGTTGCCCTGTCCTACGTCTCATCGGGTTATTAGTCCTATGTCTGGATCGGATGAGAATGCAACAGTGGACACCTTAATTGACAGAGACCGGGTGTGCTGGAAGACTACTGAGCTGGAGCGACTATTCATGCCTAGAGATGTGGAAGCTATCCAACAGATCCCATTGAGTAGACGAAGACCTCCTAGATTTGTTGATCTGGACGGGCACAAAAAATGGAATTTTCACAGTGAGAAGTGCATATCATTTGCTTAGAATGCAACAATCTCAGCCAACAGCTTCCGGTTCATCTTCATCACATCCTGGGGCGCAGATTTGGACTGGTATTTGGGCTGCTCATGTTCAACCCAAGGTCAAATTATTTGTTTGGCGGGCTTGTAAAAATATTTTGCCCACACAGACAAATCTTTTTGACAGACGGGTGATCTCTACATACTCCTGCCAGTGGTGTGAAGAAGAAGCAGAGACCAGTGATCATGTTTTGTGGAGATGTGAATTTCGCCCAGCGAGTTTGGCAGCAAACCAACATTTCTTTTCCGCCTGGGTATGCCACTCATTTGACTTTCTTTGATTTAATCTGGTGTTCATTAAATGATCTACAAAGTCCAGCTATTGAAGTATTATTCACGACTGCCTGGGAACTCTGGAATGCAAGAAATGCGTTGCTCTTTGAAGAGACTATGACCACTGTCAATGACATTTGCCAAAAGGCTGCGGGTGTTGCCTTAGAATTTCTTGAATCGACAGCTCAGCTAGCTCCCATTGCTAACACGCAGATCATGATAAATGAGGTGAAATGGAGGCCACCTGCAAATGACAATTTCAAGCTAAATGTTGGTACTCATGGGTCCACTGATCAGCACATCTCTGGGTTGGCAGCTTTGATTCGTGACTCTCAAGGTTTGGTTACTGCTGCTTTATGTTCTAAGATCCTGGTTCGAGGGAATGGACTGCAAAAGTATGCACATGCTGTTTTGTGGGCAATTAACTTTGCATATGATATTGGTATTCGACGGTTGGAGGTGGACCTCACTAACAAGGAGTTATGGGGAATGCTGACTTCATGTGGCCCATGCATGGCACCTATTGGAACACTTGTGGAAGATATTAGTGCATGGAAGGACCTATTTTATTCTTTGAGTTTTTCTGTTATTAAAAATGTTTGTAACAAAGCTGCTAATGCTTTGGCTACAGAGGCTTTGTCCTCAATTTTAGATGAGGTGTGGTTGGAAGACTGCCCTGCATCTATTATTTCACTTGTACAGTTTGATTACTCTCAATAAAATTCAGCTATCGTTTCAATCAAAAAAAAAAAAAACAATTTGAGTCTTATATTTGATTTTAGAGGTTGGATCAATGAAGGGTATAATTGATACAATTTTTTATATTATTATTTATTTCTCACCAAAGAAAGGCATCTTCTCTGTGATGATCCAAAGTATTCTTCTTCCTGTTGATATGGGGAATCTCATTGTTATTGCTCAATCCGATATGTAACTATTAGAACACCTTATCACTTCCTAGATATGAATGAACTATCGAAAAAGTCTTGTTACTTGATCACATTGTCTAACATTTCCATGGAAAGTGTACGATGTAGGATTTTAAGTAAGCTGCACAGCACAATAGTACCGTGCATTAGCACACAAGATCCATTTTCCCTCTTTCTCCCTCTCTTCCTCGTAGTTTATTTATTTATTTATTTTTTTTGCTAAGCATTCTTCCTTGGTAGTTTATATAAAGGTCACCACTCTCCCTTGTAAATGAAAGGAAAAATGACCAAATATATGAACAATAACTCAAAGAAATCTTCAAGATGTCAGCATTTTAGGCCGAACCATGAAAAACCTTCATATTGATTTTCTCCTTTCCTCCCTCATCCATGAATTTGCGGTTCCAACAATAGAAATGGATTATAATTTGATCCACTACAGAAAGGATCATAATTCAAGGTTTGGAGAAACATAGCTGCAAGGAGAGACTTGCCAGTATGTCAAGCCAAATAAAGAGTTGGAAATAGGATTAATATTCCCATTAATCCCCAACCTAATTTCTTATCACAAGCGGTGGCTGCGGTGCAAATAATCCCATATTGCAACAATAGTTAACAATAAAGCTATAAGACAATAATAAATAATAAAGTGATGTAATTGGTGAGGTGTCAAAGGTGTCAAGTAATAAATAATAAATAATAAAATGATGTAAATGGTGGATCTAAATGAAAATTAATAAAAACATGACAATTCAACATTATTCTAAAATTGTTGTGCATGTATCTTTGCTCATAATTAAATACCACTATTTTGATTGATTTGGAAACAAGGAGTTCATAAATCAAATCTCACGGGGCTGTGTTAAGAGGATTTTGGCTTTGTCAATTTTGAAGATAAGTGACACCTACGATCAAGTAGTGTAGCCACAATACCAAGCGAGAAATGGTCACCAATTATTATTTTTGTTGATAAATACGTTTTACCAATTATAAAGTTTTTTTTTTTTTTTAATGTTACAATGTGAAACAAAGTTGTTTTAAGAGAGCTAATGGTGTTTTCCAAACGGCAAGTGATAGAATACTAAAATAATAACCTTGTCAAAGTTAACCACTAAAATGATAAAATTTCAACTTAGTAGAATAAAATGACAATTCACCAAATTGATAGAGTATAAATTTTATTTTTGTCTTTTTTGTTTTGTTTATGTTTTAACCCCCAAACATAAAATCTTGATCACATCCCTAGACAAAAACACATTGGTGATCATCTTTTTGTCCTTAAATTTTAAGTTTTTAACTTATTAAGTAATTGACTAAAATGCATTGTACACTCTTTAAATTTAGCCAGTTTTGATTTTGTTCCCTAATGTTTGAAAGTTTTGATTTGCTCCCACTTCGTTTGGTTCCGTTTGTATTTTGGCCCTTTTGTCTAAAAAAATTTACCCCCTGAACATTAAGTGCCACCTAGACTTGATACATGTGCTTAGTTGGCCCAATAAAATCATGACATGTGTAAATTGAATAAAAAAAATTAAAACTATTTTCTGAAAATTTAAAAAATTATAATAAATAATTGAAAACAAAAAATGTTCATCTCTCTCCCCTCTCTCTCTCTTTCTCCCATCTCGATCTAGGCTTCTCTCTCTCTCATCTCCTCAGTTCAGAGATGGCTTCTCTCTCTCACTCGCTCTCTCTATCCTTTCCTCCGACCAGTCCATGAACACTCCCAATAACCACCATAAACAACCTCCCCCAATCATGAACATTCTACCGTACCTCCACCATCAACACCACTCCACAAACAACCTCCCCCGGCCCAATCATACACCCACAAACTATAACGACCCCCCAAATTGAAACTCTGATATCTCATCAAATCTCATCAAATTTATATATATATATTATCAAATCACAACGAAAGCCAACATGAACTGTAATATAAAGGTAACTAACTTTCATTACTCCTCAAAAGATTACATCTTTACAACATAATTTACAAAGATAATCTTAACAGAATTGAAAGCCTCAGTTTTTCTAAGATATCATTAGAAGTTACTACAACGTAAAACAAAATCATTCAATTTAATGTTGGACATTCAAGAGCCATAGTTGCTGCCTTTATCCATCGTCTCCTGAAAATATAATTGTGTAACACCATGAACAACACGACTCAGTGGGTAATTCATCTTTCTGTTATTCCATATCAAACCCAATCCACCAAGGATAAAACTTTACCCATTTTAAATCCACATGTCAATATGAATCAATACATGATAGTTTATGGATGTATTTCAAAATTATATCATTACGATACCCTGCAAATGAAAACACGATTCATGAAGATAATAGCGCACAGCCACAGCACACATGCGTCCTTGCATATTACTTTCACCAAAGGATGACTCAATCCTTGCTGTGTCTACAACCATTAAAACAAATGAAATTTCATGCTGAGTTTCAACATAAAATAAAAGAAGATTAGTTTCCTCAACATAACGATTTATGTGATTCTTGAATCAAATGTTCATCTCCTATTTATTAAAACCTGGGGAAAAGAGGAAAATGGAAATCATCAGCATATACTAAACTCAACATAACATGCCATAAATTAAATGCCCAATTACTTGGGGTGTCGGCCTTAGAAATTCCATTTGACAATTTGATCTATATAATATAGGACCATATTCTTCTTTCAATCATAGCCACTTTATAGGCCATGTAAGACTGTTGATCATGATCAACACGTGCAAACATAGAGAGAGAAGTGTCATACTGTATGCATATGGCAAATTAAATACTAATACCATCATAAATTACTAAGCATCACACTCCATAAAAATTCTCAAATTAAAAAACATACACTAGTGAAAGCTATATATCCACGGGAACTATGTGTCCTTTAAGGTATTCAGAATATTTTACGTGGGTCGGAGTGGGCATGAGGTTGAACGGTGAAATTGAAGGAGTGGAGTACTAAGAGTTTAAGAAGCTAAAACGTATTCGATCAGCGTCGGGTTCCGCCTCCGCCGCGACAATGGAGGGGGGAACCCGAAGCAAATCGAATACGTTTCAACTACCTTAAGCTTACGACGACGTGATTGAACAAAACGATATACTTGGCCAGTTGGCCTTCGGCAATGCCATTTCTCTCTCAAATATTATTAAACACTTGCAGAGTCTATGAGGAAGGAAGCGTTGGCTTTAGCATTTTCCCATTTTATTATATTGACGTAGAGGGAGAGAGCGGAGGGGTTGGTCAGGTCATTAGTGCGTGGCGTCAGGCGTGATGTCAACTCAAAAGTCAAAAGCGAGTGAATAACTGTATTTGGTTGGTTTGGTAGAAAATACATTATTCTTATTAAATAATATATTATTAGGATATATAATGTTATTAACAATTTTTTTTAAAAAAATATCTCAATACAAGGACTAAAAATACATTTTTATCAATACAAAATTAACACATAAAAAAATCTTTAACAAAAAAAAATCTCATTCTCAACATTAATACAAAAAATAAAGTATTATATTGTGATTTAAATTAATGTCTACTATAAAAATAAAAAAAAATAAAAAATAAAAAAATGTCATGATTTGTGCACATCCTTGTTGCACACTTTTACAAAATTTGAACAATATAATAAAAATATATATGCATAAGTGTAAATTGTGTGAGCAATAGAGATATATACAAATTATTTCTAATAAAAAATATCATAAACTTTCTCTAATAAATTTTCACAAATCTACACTTTTCATCTAACAAACAAAGAAAACTAATTATTTTTTTCCAAAGTCTAAACCCCAATTTTTTTATTTTATTTCTTTTCCCTCACCCCTTTTTCCCCACCATACACGTAAACCCTCCTCCCCATTTTTTTTCTTCTCTTTTTTCTTTCCTTCTTTTTCCCCACCACCCAGTTATCCCCCCTCTTCCTTCTCTCTCTCTCTCTCTCTCTCTCTCTCTCTCTCTCACTAGGGTTGGTCTCGAGATTTGGGTTGCCTAAGTCTGTTCCAATTTTGGTTGGCCACTTTTTATTAAATATTAAAAAAAAACATAAAAGTCAAAAAAAAAAAAATGCAAAATGAAGATTTCATTATGCTTTTAGCTTGAATTATGTTCATAAAAAAGAAAAGAAAAGAAAAAAGAAAAAAAAGGTAAAATGTAATCCCGGTTATAGTGTTTTATAATTAGCACAATCCGATTCAAAGAAAACAACTTCTCCTTGCATTTTTTGAAGCAAATTCTTCAATTAAGTTATTGTACTTTAACTCATTCAAACACTCATTTTCAATTGAGATCATAGTCAATCCACTTAAAATAAATGTATAATAAATATATCTAAAACATAAACAATTTTAAGTGATTTTTCATACCTTTTAATATTAAGAATGTAAAAAGAAGAAGTATAAAAAATTAAATTATCATTACAAAAATGGTATTCTTTTATAACATATTTATTATTATTATTTTTTATAATCCAACTGAGAATTTGGTAAACCTTTCTTATAAAGACTTAGTTTAAATAAAAGGGTTCAAAATGATATGGAATTTTTTTTTTTTTTTTTAATCTTGGGTGTCCGGGCCAGCGTTCCGTAGATACGTGCACCTTGACTAATCCCAAGGAACACGCAACACCCTACTAGCACGTGTACCACGATAGGCGTGGGGACTCGAACTAGTGACCATTGGGGAACACCCAAGGCCGGACCAATTGAGCTATCTCTTAGGATTCAAAATGATATGGAATTGACTTAATTTAAATACAAACTTTTTTTTTTTAACTAAATGTATAGTATTCTATAAATAATAATAAATCTATACTATAATGTAAAAACGAAACTTTTTTGACTTTTTATTGACTTTACAAAATTTTAACACATCATCTTTTGAGTTCTCACAAAGTTACACATCAGCTTTTATTTTTTGTATTATTTTATTCTTTATTTTTTGCTCGACTTTGCTTTCTTCTATTTCACAACTTAGCCTTGAGGCAATGAGGCCTATTGGATTCACAGACGAACTGGGTAGCGTCTATGAGTTCCATGCCCAGCTTCTAATCAACTGAAAGTGTGCCCACGTCCTCTCTCTCTGTGGCTCTCTCGCCACCCATCAATGTACCACCTCCTTAGACGAAAACCATGAATACCCCAATTCCAAACAACCATATATATATATATATATGTGTGTGTGTGTTTTGTGCATCAAAATTCCCTTGAGCCATCTAAATTCTTTTTATTATTATTATTATTATTTAATATTGGCACTAAATAATTCATTAATATATATCTTAGTTAATTTATATTGGTGCACAAAATAAAGGTGAATAATACTTCTAACCATTTTGTGCAATATATCGGATAACCTTTTGCCATTTCAGAATATTTATTTTTCTTTAAAAAATGATTTTAGTTTTTCTTTTCTCCTCAAAAGAATTATTATTTTTTCAATCCAAATTAGTTATTGTGGCTTCTAATGCAACATGGATTCTTGAACATAATTCTCCAATCTACAAGAAAATATAAATAAATAAAGACATATTCAATAGAAAAATAACTCAATTTTTTTAATAAATCTCAATTTTAGTAGTTTCCCATGTATTGCACGGGTTTGCGACTAGTTAATAATAAAAGGCAAAGCTACGTTGAACAATGCTATTCTACCTCTTAAAAATTATAAACAAAGAGGTAATTGTTTACGGCTGGTGCACTTAATGCATTTTGGAGCAATTAATGTTTCTGCTGGATGGGTCCCATTTGCTTTAGCAAAATCATAATCACAAGCCAGAATTAGAATCCACAATTTTTTGGATTTTGACTTTCGCTCTAGAATTGTGAATTTGCAAAATACATTTTGCATTTGTTAAAATCCCAACCAAACATACAATGTCTTTTTCAGAATGTATTTTATGCATTGAAATCCAAGATAATTGTTTTGAGTAGAGGATCCAAACACCACCTTACTTTACTTGCCACCCGATGCTTTTTTTTTTTTTTTGAGCATTATTTCCAACCATGGCATCTCTTCAAAAAAATTTAAAATATATAATTTTCCTCCAACATCTCCAAATATTATATTAATTCACAAAATATAATAATTTCATAGTAGGTACTCAAAAAAAAAAAAAAAAAAAAAAAAATTTATATAGTGACATTTCAAATTAGGAGAGTCAGCTTTCTATTATTATTATTATTTTCTGCCAACAACTCTCACTCTCTTGGATTTATTTCCTTCCACATTCACAATATATATGGGACAAGATCAAAGCCACAATAAATTAATTGAAGCTCCAACTCATCAAATTCCACACCAAAAAAAAAAAAAAAGAGAATTATCTTTGACTATGGCCTCGTCCTTAGCCGATGACCTTCTTTGGTGATTTGCGAGGGTGCAACACCGTGATATCGTTGGCAACAACGAGATGTTGAGTGCTTGGTAGAGACGGACCATGGCAACGGTGCTTGTTGTTGGGGTTGAGAATGACATTGTCGAACCAAGGATTTTGAACAAGACCTCGGTGGCCTCAGGTGGGGCCGATGGTGGCTTGGGCTTGTTGATGGCATCGAGGAGTTTGGACTTTGGAGAGGAAGTGATGAGATGAGAGAAGTGTCCGTTTGACACAAACTTATTTGTTTTTTTTGTTGAAAATGTGTTAAAGTATACATGTACCTATAAAAAGTAAGATTTAAAAAAATATACATAAACAAATTAAGCTACTATCTTATTTGGCTTTTTGCTAAAAAATGGATTAAAATATATTTGTATCTAAAAATGGGAGACTTTAAAAAATTGTATACAAATAAAATAAGCTAAAATTTAAGCAAAAAAATTGAGGGGCAAATGGACACAGAGATGGCCAGGAGAGAGAGAGAGAAAGGGGAAACCTGAGTGAACATGACTACATGACTACATGAGGGGATGAGAACGTTATGTTGAAGATTATTAAGAAATACTTCTGTAAATCATAATTTGTTAATCTGAAAAGTAGGATAATTCTTATCATTTATAAAATTTAATTTTTCGATTATGCTATTTACAATTGGACCGGCTTTGTATACTTTTTAAGTTTTTAGTTTATTAGGTTGTATTGTAGCGGTCCAATCATTCTTGCATTTAATTGATTGCTCTCTGCGAGTACCGTCTCAACTTATATTGGCTATATCTTGCACATGCACATGCATTTGGTACTGATACACTAGTTTACATTGTTTTTTTTTATACAACTTTGACCATCGAGGTTCATGCATTCATCTATGATAATTCCTAAAATAATTGTTTCACCACCATTATAAACAAGTTTAAGTGGGACGTATGAGTTTATTGGTTCATGCATACATGTTTAAAAGATCCAATGCCTTATGCCAGCGTTTATTTTAATTTGTTTAATGATCAAATCATTTATATATAAAATTATGGGGCGTGCCAAATGAGGGATGACACACAATGATTCTTCTTGTCTAATTAGCTTTGAACTTGACTTGTCGCGTACAAATTGTCTAATTCAGACAGTAAATGTTTTGTCAATGTCTTTTAAACAAGACTCATCATCAACTATAACTTAACTTGTCATGTATTACATAAGGTAGGATTGGGATCTCCTCATAATTTTTTTTTACCTTTTCACTTTCACTTTCACATTTTTATATTTTTTATTTTTTTTACTCAAACACTTTTAATCTCATACCTTCAAAAATACTGCACCAAGTGCAATACTAAAGTATTTTAAACATGGCTCATCATGTTGTAGTGTGAATTATCCAATTTGTATCATCAATTGTTGATGTAGAATTACTTTGCATTTTCAAGCAAATAATGACTTTGTGAGGGCCCGTTTGGGAGGAGTAAAAGGGGTGGAAAGTAATGGAAGGAAAAAAATTTCATTCCCTTATTTGGGAGTTGAAGTAGAAGGGAATGAAATTATCATTTTGTTTGGAAGTTTAAGTAAGAGGAAATGAAATGGTTAGGATGAATACTCATTTCGATGCATTTTTACATCCCACAATTTCAACAAATCGCTTAGCCCCGTTCATCTTTTGCTGGATATTTAACTTGACTGATCATGTTATGGTGAGAATTATCCAATTTGTATCATCAATTGTTGATACAGAAATACTTTGCACGTTTTGTGCAAATAATGACTTGGTGAGGGCCTGCTTGGGAGGAGGGAAATGAGTGGAAAATAATGGAATGAAATGAATTTTTTAAGAATATTCTTTATATTTTCTTACTTGGAAGTTTAAGTAGGAGATATTGGAATGGTTAAGAGGGAACACTCATTCCTTCCTATTCTCTCATAAACTTGATTTTTCACTCTCTCCAAGATTGAGAGTAATTGGAGAGAATGAAATGAAGTTTAATGAAATTTTGACCAAAACGCTCATAATACTCCTTTATATTTTACAAATTTATTGGAGTAAAGGTTTATAACAATAATGTTATTATACAAATGTTGTAAATTTATTGTTTTATAGTGATATGGATGTGGGGGTTGAAGGCTTGAGCATTTGTTCCACATTAGAAACATACAAAGTCTTGAAGGTATTCATAAAATGACACAAACACCAACACTTTAAATAAATAAAGTAAAACTATGGACATGTAGCTCTACTATTCACACTAAGACGCATAGCGTGTGGCGTTATCTCAAATACATAGTGTTTATTTTGATCTTATCAATTTCTTCAACAACAAATATTTTTTTCTAATCCTTTTCATTGAACTCTCAAACAAGATTACTTACATTTTTAAAACATCTAAACAATATAGTTTAGTTACATTCCATTCAAACCCCCTTATCCAAAATATCGAATTAAAAAAAAAAAAATCATTTATTCTTCTCTATTTCTTATACTCGTTTCATCCTATTCCTTTAGAAAGTTGCTAACCAAATTAAAAGTGGAAATGATAAATTATAAATTCATAATGGAATGTAAATGAAAAGATTGATTTATTATTGATGATGTGTAAAATCAGCACGGTCGTCCGACGGATGTTCTCTCTGATGGAAGACCTGAAACAAGGAACAACAATGACGACGGTAGGAAAACACCGGTGGGGTGCCGGCCAAAGTTCCTCCGATGCCTTTGTCAGAGATTTGGTGGAGAATAATCAACAGGTAAGTAAGTAGTGTTTAGGCTAATAGTGTGCGTACCTGATGTCTTTCTGATGTGAGGTTTAAATAGATCCCTCAGGAATTAGCCGTTGAGCCTCCTTTAATTCCTTCCTTAATGGGACATGAATGGGAGCCTTTATGAAGACAGTTACAATATCTCGGGGATATTATCATTAATTGGGACATAACGCTTCTGGCATTAAATTACGTTGATGAAGCGTGGTCTTCACTGGGCCGAGGGGGAGTGTGTTCAGGACGATGCATAGGGTCGTCCCTTCATATGCTCGTCGTGAGGCATTTGGCTATATATATGTTCGTCTGTTGGTTCGGTGGTATAGTCGTCCATGTCATTCCTTTAATGAGAGAAGGACGAAGCTGTATGGTCGTCGTTGTGTCAGGGTCGTCGAGACGTTGACCCATCAGATGCCCCCTATTCCGTCGTGGTTCCGTCATGGACGACGGACGGAATATGTAGGGTTTTCATTTTTATTGTTTTGGCGCGTTTTTAGGGCGCGTCTTTTTCGAGAAGCGCGCAGCCGAAAAAGGAAATCAAGGCATTAAATGCTGAAGTGACCGGGTGAACTCCCCTTTCGACACGTGTTCTCCATTCATTGGGCGCGTCTCACGAAGCGACGGTTCGCTTCATATGCTCGGGGATTTGGCTATTTAACTTTGAAAACGAACCTTTTTCCCTCTATTTTGCTTTTTCCTTTCCTGTTCTTTGCTCCGCCGTGTTGCTCTCGTTTTCTTGTTCTTCTCCGGTGAGTTCTCCTCTATCTTTTTCTCCGATTTGAGTTTAGTTGTCAAGGCTGGATCATTCGTTTAGGAACTTTTTTGTGGGGGTGTGTCGGGTAGCAGAGAGCGAAGGTAGGGCTATAGATTTTGGGGATTTGGTCCCGCGCGATTGTGTGCTCCGTCGTGTGTCGGAGGAGCTCTTTAACTTGAGTTTTCCGGCATTGGCTACCTGGAGAGCGTTGAGGGATAGGATGGCCGATGAGGGGAGTGGTTGGTCCCCGGTCCGTTCTGAGGATCTCCCCGAGGGACTCTCTGATAGGGACGAGGATACTCGTTCCCTAGAAGAAACCCCGTCCATCTCAGGCTCGTCAGAGGGTACTGGTCCTGAGGCTAAGTGGACCGCGAGGTTTTATCTGTCCAAAGTAGTGGACGCGGATGGTGTAGACGGGTATAGGCGTAAGTATCAGATACCCGAGGACGTCGTCCTTAGGATACCAGAGTCGGACGAGGTTGCGTGCTCGTCCAAATATGGTGACGTGGCATTCTATGAGGCCGACTTTAATGCCGGCGTGAGGTTTCCCTTGCAGCCCCTGATGAGGGAGTTGTTGGATCATCTCAACCTCGCGCCAGGTCAGTTGGCCCCAAATGCCTGGAGGTCGGTGGTTGGGTCCATGGTTATGTGGAAGGTTCTGAGCAACGGGAAGGACGACCTTACCCTAGACGAGTTGCTTTTTTGTTACAAGCCGTGCCAGATACCGGCATCTCCCGGCTTCTGGACTCTGAGTATGCGTCAAAGGGGTTTGAAGTTGATCGTGGGGAACCCATCGTCCAACAGGGAATGGAAGGACAATTATGTCTTTGTCTGTGGAGACAATTGGGAGGGTCTCCAATGTGAGAAGGACGACAACTTCATCCCCGTTCGTCGAGTGTGGGGCGTGCCCCCGTCCTCTGGTGTGTGTGTGTTTCTTCGCGTGCCTTTTTTTTTTTAAGGTTTTTCATAATCTGCTACTGACGTCTTTCTTTTTCCTTTTCGACAGCGCTCAGACGACCCGAAGTTAGGCGAAGACGGCCACAACAGAGTGCTCCGAGCGCTGCATCACGACGAACATCACTTCAAGCATTTCATTCGTCCTGAGCTCCTTGCTTCGTATTCGTTCGGCCCCGAGCCAAGTGAGGCAGTATTGTCGTTACAAGAGATTAATCGGAAGAGTAAGTGTCTTTAACGTTATTTTACTTCGTCAGTCGGACGACACTTTTCTGACGGTGCTTGTGTCTTGCAGGGATGGCAACTGCCAAGCTTAACAGGGAGAAACTCAAGAAAATGATGGCGAGCCAGCAGGACGAGGCACCGTTGGTTACAGGGAAGAAGAGGAAAGCCGAAACGTCGTCCAAGAAGGCAACGGACGAAAGGAGTCTTCTGGCACCTCCTCCTCCTGCCCCGAGGCCATCTATGCCGGAGCCTGTCCAAGCCTCGTCGGTCGAGGTCATTGAGATTTCCAACGAGCCTTCCTCCAGCAGGCTTGTGGAGAAAACGCCGACGTTACCCCGAGACGCTTCCTTGGCCTGCCGTAGGGCCAAGTCTGCAGTGACGAAGGATGATCTTGGCGAATATGACAAGGTCAATACCGACGTCATCAGGGTGGCTGGCACTCACTCCCTTATGAAGGTATGATCGTTCTCAGATCGTCCTTTCGCTATGTTTCTTTGGGAATTAAATGAGGGTTGTTCTTTCTCTTTGTGTAGGGCCTGACTGAGTTGACGGTGATAGCCAATCGTTGCACTCAGTGGGAGGAGGCACTGCTGAAGCAGAAGGTCCAGATGTCGGAAGCCGCTCAAGCCAATCAAAGGTTGACGACGCTTGTTAATGAGCTGACCTTGGACCGGGATAGGGTTGTTGGTGAACTATCGACCCTCAAGGCCGATCTGACGAGGAAGGAGGATGATCTAACGAGAGCTTTGGATGACGCGAGGAGGGCAGGTGATCGAACGACGGCATTGGAGTCCCAACTTGCAACCGCTAACGTCTCTGCTGTCGAGGACTTCAAGTCGTCCGAAGCGTTTGACGATAACAACACCAAATACTTTCTGTCCGGCTTCAATTTCTTGAAGAAACAAGCAAAGGAGAAGTACCCGGAGCTCGACTTCGACGCTTTCCAGCCTTTTGACGACGATGAATCCGTGATGCCGGGTGACGATGGTAATGTAGGGCCGTCATCTCACACGGATGATGACGCTACTTCTTAGTTTTTCGATCTTTTGTAATATTTTCAAACAAATATTTGGGGGGGCCCGTTTTGAGGCTTTTGAACAATGTCTGTTATAATGCCTTGTTTTGGGCGAATCATATGGGGCCCGTTTTGAGGCTTTTTAATGCTGTAATGCTACAATGCCTTTGGCAGTTTATTATGATCTCGTTTCTTTGTTGGTTTTGTTTAACTGTTTCTGACCTGCACCATGAACAATTTGCCTTTGATCATGTCCAGATGAGGGTCTGCTTGTATGTTTTCCATTTGAACTTGTAGGTTCGTCCGTGCTTTAGACGTCTATAAGCTTTTGTGCGTATGCATGAGACTCGTTGTTATGTTCAAGTGTTTAGAGTCGTCGATACGCAAGCGTTTGCACACATGCATGGAGAGCTGAGACACTTGCTGTTTAGTACAAGCGTATAGAGTCGTCCATGCATGAGTTTTTATACATACGCATGGGGATTGAGACACTTGTTGTTCTATTCAAGTGTTTAGAGTCGTCCATGCATGGGTTTTTATACATACGCATGGGGATTGAGACACTTGTTGTTCTATTCAAGTGTTTAGATTCGTCCATGCATATACATTTGTACACATGCTCAGGGACCGTGGCACTGGTTGTTTTATTCAAGTGTCTAGAGTCGTCCATGCATATGCGTTTGTACACATGCTTAGGGACTGTGGCACTTGTTGTTTTATTCAAGTGTCTAGAGTCGTCCATGCATATGCGTTTGTACACACGCTCAGGGACTGTGGCACTTGTTGTTTTATTCAAGTGTTTATAGTCGTTCATGCATTAGCTTTTATGCCTATGCATGGAGGTTGAGACACTTGTTGTTTTGTTCAAGTGTCTAGGGTCGTCCATGCATGAGCTTTTATACCTATGCATGGAGGTTGAGACACTTGTTGTTTAGTTCAAGTGTCTATATTCGTCCTTACGCTTGTTGCTCCATTCAAGCAGTTAAGGTTGTTGGTGCGGACCTTTGGCTTGTTGTTTTGTTCAAGCGCTTAAGGTCGTCCTTATGCTTGTTGTTGTATTCAAGCGATTAAGGTTGTTTGTGCGGACCTTTGGCTTGTTGTTTTGTTCAAGCGCTTAAGGTCGTCCTTATGCTTGTTGTTGTATTCAAGCGATTAAGGTTGTTTGAGTGGACCTTTGGCTTGTTGTTTTGTTCAAGCGCTTAAGGTCGTCCTTATGCTTGTTGTTTTGTTCAAGCGATTAAGGTTGTTTGAGTGGACCTTTGGCTTGTTGTTTTGTTCAAGCGCTTAAGGTCGTCCTTATGCTTGTTGTTTTGTTCAAGCGATTAAGGTTGTTTGAGTGGACCTTTGGCTTGTTGTTTTGTTCAAGCGCTTAAGGTCGTCCTTATGCTTGTTGTTTTATTCAAGCGATTAAGGTTGTTTGAGTCTTGGATAAGTAGGGACGGAGTCACGATGCCTGGATGACTTTGTATTCCGTTAGTTTATTTTAAAACAAATACACTGGAGATTTCGAATCATATGAGCAAAAAGCAAAAAGGAATACATGTGAATGTCGTTGTCTTACTGGTAATATTTCTTTAGATGCTCGGCGTTCCAGGGGTGAGGTAGTGCGTCCCCGTCTAACTTCTCCAGGTGGTAGGTGCCTCTCCTGTGGAACTTGACGACCCTGTATGGTCCTTCCCATGTGGGACCCAGTTTTCCCTGTGTTGGGTCCTTTGTTGCGAGGGTCACTTTTCTCAGCACTAAGTCTCCAACTTTGAATTCTCTGTGCTTCACTCGTCTGTCGTAGTAGCGGGCCATCCTCTGTTGGTAGACCCTGGTCCTGGCTTCAGCTTGATCCCGAATTTCGTCCACCAGATCTAGGTTCGATCGTAGTTGAGCATCGTTGCTTTCCTCGTCATAGTTGTTCGTCCTCCATGTAGTGAGGCCGACTTCCACGGGTATGACGGCTTCGGTGCCATACGTCAGTCGAAAGGGGGTTTCTCCTGTGGGAGTTCCTTGCTGTTGTCCTGTATGCCCACAAGATATTTGGGAGCTCCTCAGGCCATAGTCCCTTTGCCCCCTCAAGTCGAGTCTTGATCATCTTGAGCAAGGATCGATTTGTAACTTCCACCTGTCCGTTGGCCTGTGGGTGACCGGGGGACGAATAGTGGTTGTGTATGCCAAGTTCTTCACAGAATTCTCGGAAAGGCGAGTTGTCGAACTGTCGTCCGTTGTCCGATATAAAGGCTCTGGGTATCCCAAACCTGCATATGATTGCCTTCCATACGAATCCTCTTATGTTCTTCTCTGTGATCGTAGCAAGTGGTTCAGCTTCTACCCACTTTGTGAAATAGTCTATTCCCACTACAAGGAATTTTAGCTGTCTTCGTCCGACAGGGAGGGGTCCCATGATGTCCAGTCCCCATTGGGCGAACGGCCATGGTGCCGTCATTGGGGTCAGTGTCTCCGGTGGTGAGTGGATGAGGTTTCCAAATCTTTGGCACTTGTCGCATGCACGAACATAGGAGACCGCGTCCTTCTGCATCGTCGGCCAATAGTATCCAGCTCGGACGAGTTTGTGCACTAAGGAACGTGCACCTGAATGATTGCCGCAAATTCCTTCGTGTACCTCTCTCATCACGTAGTCAGCCTCTGCCTTATCTAGGCAACGTAGATAGGGGAGGGAGAAGCTTCTTTTGTATAGAATGCCTTGTATCAGGGCAAACCTCGTGCACCGGACTTTCAGCTTTCTAGCCTCGACTGGGTCTGTAGGGAGTGTTTCGTCTTCTAGGTAGTTGATGATGGGTGTCATCCAGGAGTTACTGATGTTGATGGGGCTTAGTTCTTCTTCCAGGATGGCTTGGCGAGTGTTGGATTTCGATGTACTGGTCTGTTGTTTCGTCAGAAGAGGCTAGCTTTGCCAAGGCGTCAGCCTCTGTGTTCTGTTCACGAGGTATTTGGACGAGCTTAACTTCGTCGAACCACTTTATGGCTTCTCTGACGAGCTTGAGATATTTGGTCATTCTATCTTCTCTTGCTTCATACTCACCGTTGACCTGCCCTACTATCAGTTGTGAGTCGCTTCGGATCTTGAGTCTGTTTGCCCCCAGTTCTTTAGCTATACGTAGGCCTGGTCAACAGGGCCTCGTATTCTGCCTCGTTGTTTGTGGTGGGATACTGGAGCCGGGTGGAGTGTTTGAGGAGATGCCCTTCAGGTGTCTTGAAGACTATTCCAACACCTCCTGCCCCCTTGACGGACGACCCATCGATTTCAATTTCCCACACTTCGTCCGGCTTCTCTTCTGATGGTTCGTCTTCATTCACTGTGAATTCCGCGATGAAGTCAGCTAGGGCTTGTGCCTTGATAGCCTGCCTTGGGTGGTACTCGATGTCGAACTCGCTCAACTCGACAGCCCATTGAATCAGTCGTCCAGCTGCGTCTGGCTTGTTCATCGCCTTACGGAGGGGATGATTCGTAAGGACGATGATTTTGTGAGACTGGAAGTATGGTCGAAGTTTCCTGGCAGCGATTACAAGAGCTAGTGCCAGCTTCTCCATGGCTGGATACCTGTCCTCAGCTCCTTGAAAAGCTCTACTGGTGTAGTACACTGGCAGTTGGGTGCCCCCGTCTTCCCTGATGAGGGCTGAGCTGACAGCTGTCGGGGAGACTGCTAGGTACAGGGAGAGGGTTTCGCCCTGTTGGGAAGGGCTCAGCAATGGTGGGGACGTCAGGTACCTCTTGAGCTCTTCAAAGGATTGCTGGCACTCGTCCGTCCAAACGAATGCTTTTCTCAGTGTCTTGAAGAAGGGGAGGCACTTGTCAGTAGCCCGCGAGACAAAGCGGTTAAGTGCTGCTACTCTTCCCGTGAGGCTTTGCACTTCTTTCGTCGACCTTGGGGGAGTCATCTCCAGCACGGCTTTTATTTTGTCCGGGTTGGCCTCTATTCCTCTCTGGGAGACCATGAACCCAAGGAATTTCCCGGACGAAACGCCGAAGACACATTTGCTCGGGTTGAGCTTCATGCGATATTGACGGAGGGTTTCGAACGTCTCTTTCAAATCCTCCAAGTGCTTCATGTCGTCCTTCGTTTTCACCAGCATATCGTCGACATACACCTCCATGTTTCGTCCGATCTGGTGGTGGAACATCTTGTTCATCAGTCGCTGGTAGGTGGCTCCAGCGTTCTTCAATCCGAACGGCATAACTCTGTAGCAGAAGAGTCCTTTGCTTGTGATAAAGGAAGTCTTCTCTTGGTCAGATTCGTCCATCATGATCTGGTTGTACCCTGAGAAGGCATCCATGAAGGTTAGCAACCGGTGTCCTGCTGTCGAGTCTACAAGTTGGTCGATTCGAGGCAGGGGGAAGCTATCTTTTGGGCAGGCCTTGTTAAGATCTGTGAAGTCTACGCACATTCTCCATTTACCATTGGCCTTTTTCACCATGACGACATTGGCTAGCCAGTCTGGATAGAAAACTTCTCTGATGAACCCGGCTGTCAGAAGCTTTTCTACTTCGTCAGAGATCGCTTGATTTCTGTCAGGGGCGAATACTCGCCTCTTCTGCTTAGTGGGTCGAATGGACGGGTCTACGTTCAGCTTGTGGCAAATTGTTGCTGGGTCGATTCCAGGCATGTCGTCGTGCGTCCATGCAAAGACGTCCAGATTGTTCTTCAGGAAACTGATCATGGCTTCCCTTATTGTCCTGTCCATTTTTGTCCCAATGCTGGTGGTTTTACTTGGCTTTTCGTCGTCCAACACTATCTCCTCCAATTCTTCTGTGGGTTCGACGAGTATGTGTCCCTCGTCAATCTTCATTGTCTGGTGTGTTGCCTCTGGACCTAGGGATGCGAAGTAGCACTCCCTTGCCGTTGCCTGGTCTCCTTTGAGCTCTCCTATGCCATGTTCCGTGGGGAACCGGACGAGGAGATGGTAGGTCGAGGTGACTGCGCGAAGCTTGTTGAGGGTCGGACGGCCGATTATGACGTTGTAGGCCGAGGGACAGTCTACCACAAGGAACTCTACCGAGGTTCGTACTTGTCTCGGGTACGTCCCTGCTTCAATAACGAGGGAAACTACTCCCAGGGGCTTAACTCTGTCACCTGTGAATCCCACAAGGGGAATGTCGATAGGCTTCAACTGCTCCTTGTCTACCTTCATCTGTTGGTATGCTGGGAGGTAGATGATGTCAGCAGAGCTCCCATTATCGACAAGCACTCGTCTGGTGAGGAATCCTGCAATGGTTAATGTAACGACAAGTGCATCGTCATGTGGATGATGGATATTTCTTGCGTCGTCTTCACTGAACGAAATGACTTGGTCGTCCATCTTCAAGCTCTTCCTTGACCTTTGAGTGACCAAGATATTGTGGGCCTGCCGGGCGTAAGCTTTTCTAGATGACCGTGAGGCACCTCCGGACGCTAGGCCTCCTACGATAGTACGTATCTCGCCTATGATATCCCGGGGGCGGTCTTCTTGGCGATCCTTATTCTCGTCCTGCCTGGGTGGACGAGGCTCTTGACGGACTTCTGTCTTGTCCTGTCGTACGAATTTTCCCAGTTTCCCTTGCCTAATCAGGGCTTCTATCTGTTGCTTTAAGGCAAAGCAGTCTTCGGTGGTGTGACCGTGGTCTCGGTGGAAGCGGCAGTAGAGGTCCTTTGATCTCTTCGTCGGGTCTGAGCGAAGCTTCCCTGGCCACTTGATGTCTGGATTGTCCTCAATCTGTAGCAGGACCTGATCGATGGACATGTTTAATGGCGTGAAGCTGCTAGGTCTTTCTTCCCGTCGGTTGGACGAGCTTATGTTCTTCCTCTCGGCCTTTGGATAGTCTTGCCTGGAAGACTTATTCCTAGACGAGTCGAATCGCCGATCTTCTGGTTCTTTCCTCTTCCTGCTGAGGAACTCGTCTCGGGCTTGGAATGCGTCCTCCGCATTTATGAACTTCTGGGCCTCGTACATTAACTCTGACATTGACTTCGGTGGGTCTTTGCATAGCTGGAAGAGGAAATCTCCTTTGAGGAGGCCAGCATTGAATGCGGTGAGAGCGACGTATTCATTCGGTTCGTCAATTTGGACTGCTTCCTTGTTGAACCGTTGTACATAGGACCTTAGGGATTCTCCTTCTCTCTGCCGTATGTTGAGAAGGTAGTTTGCTGGACGTACTGATCTTCGTCCTCCAATGAAGTTGTCAATGAAGGCCCTACTTAACTGGGCGAATGTGTCTATGGAGCCTGTCTCCAGTTGGTTGAACCATGTCCTTGCCGAGCCTCTGAGGTTTGTTGGGAAGGTGCGGCACATAATCTCGTCCGACACTCCGTGTAGACGCATGATGGTTCTGAATGAGTCCAAGTAATCGAGTGGGTCTTTGAACCCGTCGAACGTCTCTAACTGGGGAACCTTGAACTTTGCTGGAAGAGGATATTCGTCTATCCTCTTGGTGAAAGGAGATTCAGAGCGATGGACGAGCATATCGAGGTTTTTGGCTGCCTTTGCTTTGACCTGGCTCTTCATCTCTTTCATTTGTTCCCTCATCTCTTTTAGCTCTTCCTCGAGCTTTGCTGCCCTGGCGTCTGCTGTGGATCTGGCGGGGTCCGCCACCTGACTTGGATGAGGAGGAGGGTGAGGCTCTCGATTCTGGTTGGCAGAGCTGCCCTCGTCATTCTGGTTATGATTCTGATTCTGATTCCTTCCTGTCTCGTTGTGAGGAATCTCTTCACCGTTTTGGCCCTGTCCAGGGCTGGGAATTTCTCCCCTTGACCGGAGGAGGGCCATGAGTTCTTGGTTCTGCTTCGCCAGCTCTTGCATCTCCCTGCGATCGGCAGCACTCTGTCGTGCTAGTTCTTGAATGTTGGCTGTGAGAGCCTGCAGTTGTCTCTCCGAGGCGCTCAAAGGCGGGGCACTGTTATCTCCGGCTTCCATGAGAGAAAAAGGTTACTTTGGGCGACCGCTTTTAGTTTTCTGGTAAAGAAACGAAATGGCTGGAAGCAACTCGTTCCCACAGACGGCGCCAACTGATGATGTGTAAAATCAGCACGGTCGTCCGACGGATGTTCTCTCTGATGGAAGACCTGAAACAAGGAACAACAATGACGACGGTAGGAAAACACCGGTGGGGTGCCGGCCAAAGTTCCTCCGATGCCTTTGTCAGAGATTTGGTGGAGAATAATCAACAGGTAAGTAAGTAGTGTTTAGGCTAATAGTGTGCGTACCTGATGTCTTTCTGATGTGAGGTTTAAATAGATCCCTCAGGAATTAGCCGTTGAGCCTCCTTTAATTCCTTCCTTAATGGGACATGAATGGGAGCCTTTATGAAGACAGTTACAATATCTCGGGGATATTATCATTAATTGGGACATAACGCTTCTGGCATTAAATTACGTTGATGAAGCGTGGTCTTCACTGGGCCGAGGGGGAGTGTGTTCAGGACGATGCATAGGGTCGTCCCTTCATATGCTCGTCGTGAGGCATTTGGCTATATATATGTTCGTCTGTTGGTTCGGTGGTATAGTCGTCCATGTCATTCCTTTAATGAGAGAAGGACGAAGCTGTATGGTCGTCGTTGTGTCAGGGTCGTCGAGACGTTGACCCATCAAGACGTTGACATACAAGTCAAGAGTTTGTTTAGCAAAATATATATATATATATATATATATATATATATATATATATATATATATATAAGTCAAGAGTTAAGTTTTAACATGTGTCTCATCTCATCATTTTATGATGTGTCCACTGTCTACTCTTAAACCCTAAACCCTTCACTAACTCTCTCAGTCTCTTTGTCACACTCAAAAGCCATGGCCTCCATGGCGAGCAGAGCCCACCCGCTCTTCTCCAACCTCCCACACTTCCTCACATGGCGCTCCCTTGGCTTCCGCACCATTTGCAGTGGCCGCCTCGGCTTCACCACCCAGTCTCAGCTCGACCCGGACCCAGTGACGCCCGTAAAGGCGGGCACCAAGGTCCTCGAGACATTCAAAGAGGAATTCGAGATTGGCTCGCGCTTGATCACCCTCGAGACCGGAAAGATCGCTCGCTTCGCCAACGGCTCCGTCGTTATGGGTATGGACGAGACCAAAGTCTTGTCCACCGTCGCCTCTGCCAAAGGCGACGCCGTTCGCGATTTCTTGCCCCTCACGGTACGCGCATTTCTAATCCATTTTTATTTGGTTTTAAATTTTTAATTCAATTTCTTTTTAAATTTGGGTTGGTTTTGTTGAAAATGCACATTTGAATAAGGGAAATGAATATTAGGTGTAAATGTGATTTTTTTTTTTTTTTTTTTTGCCTGTGGAGGGTGTATGTGTATATTCAATTGGAATTATGGAAATTCAAGTTTTTGTCTGAATTTTTTTTTTTTTTGTTTTTAAAAATTAGGTGACAGTGGAAAATGCTTGTTCTTTTGAATTTTTAGTTCAATTTATTTACTAGAAGGCTCAAGAAAAGTAGTATTATAGAGAACAAATCAGGGACATGGGAATTTTTGGAGGTGAATGTTTCTATCCTGGAAGAGAAATGTCAAACAGTTCTTCCGATTATCATTTCGATTGGGAAGAGCAATTTAAGGCCCTTGGTACCTTGCATTTCTTTTTGATGATATGGCCATATTTGTAAGAAATCGCTGTTGCTGTACTATCTCCAAATTGATGTTGTTTTAGATTCATTTTCTAAGATGATGCCCCTACTATCCTTGTGAGTGTACGTGTCCAGTGTGTTTGATCACTTTGTGGGTCTTAATGGATTTCGCATCTTAAAAGGTTGATTATCAAGAGAAGCAATTTGCCCAAGGTGTTATTCCAAATTCGTACATGCGGAGGGAGGGTGCTCCAAAAGAACGTGAACTTTTATGTGGTCGTATTATCGATCGGCCCATTCGACCCCTATTTCCTGCTGGATTTTACCATGAGGTTCAGGTATGTTGTTACTGTTTTGGTTGGTTAAGGAGCATTGTTATGTATTTTTCGTTTATGATAATTTTTTTTGCTTGTAATGTATATCCCTTTATATTGCATGATTCATAGGTAATGGCAAGCGTGCTTTCTTCGGATGGAAAACAAGATCCAGATGTAATGGCAGTTAATGCAACATCTGCTGCTCTTATGTTATCAGATATTCCCTGGGGAGGCCCTGTTGGAGTGATACGCATAGGGAGGATTTCTGGGAAATTTATTATTAACCCAACCATGGATGAGGTAAGGCTCAAACTCAGATTGGAATTGTTGTTGATGGATTCCTGTATGTTCTGTTTTATGGAAGTATCTCTTACATTATTGTCTTGTGGTCCTTTTAGGTCACAATATTACGGTTTACTCAATTTTATTTTCTTCTTCCAATTTTTCTGATCCTTTAGAGGCTTGGCAGTCTATTTGTAGAGTTATTGCTGTATTGCATGTGGTAAAACTTGTAATTATTTATTTCCTTATTTCTTTCTTCATTTTATTTTTTGTTATTCTTGAATTTCATGACCGCATTGAAAGACAAATTAGCGAAGAGCCAATTTCCCCAATATGAAAAATAAAGAAATAGTAAGTTATCTTGAGGGTCCTAGCTGCCAAAATCGACAAACATACTTACTTCAAGCCGGTCGGCCATAATATTGACATTTGCTCTGTTGCCTGAGTGTCATTTGCTCCTATCTCAAACTCTTAGTGCTATGCTATTCTCTTTGAGATTCTATTCCATTTTAGCTTCTTGCTATTTTTTATTTGTTTTTTTGATAGGTAGAGAGATTATTTTTATTAGAAAGGGACAACTCTGTGTGCATAAAGCATGAACACAAGAGAGTCAAATAATTGTAGATAAAGATTGAAAGAGTAGAATGAGAAATTCATAAGGAAGCTATAAAAGTAACAACGGAACTACTAGTAGTGAAACCCCAGGCGTGCAACCAATCAAACAACGAGGTTGCAAAAAACTCAAGGATTTGACTCTTAGAGCTTTCCAAATCGTCAAAAGTGCGCCGATTACGTTTCCTCCAAACTATCCATATCCAACACAGAGGAACTAAATTTCAAACCTCTGCGGAATGCTTACCTAGCCAATTCTGCCAGCCAATCCACGGTAACACCTGCTGAATCCCAAAGGAGCGGAAGACAAAATTCCACAACACAGACGCCCTAGGACAATGTAATAAAAGATGATCCACTGTTTCACCATTTCACTGTTACACTTACACATACAACATCACGCAGCCAAATCATACCCTTGTCTCATAAGATTATCACACGTAAGAATCTTACTGCAGGCCGCACACCATACAAAAGAAGCAACCCTCCTAGGAGCTTTGACGCCCCAAATAGCCTTCCAAGGGAAAGTCACTGCAAAAGAACCCTTTTAAGTCAGAGTAAAAATAACAATTTATTTTATTTATAAGTTATTCGTTGTTATAATCGATGTTCCCGAAACTCTTTGCCGTAGAGAACTAGTCTTATCTTATTCCATAAATAACAATTTAGGTTTTTTTGTTCTATAAATTAATAATAATATAATAAAAGCTCTTTCTGGTTGGTAAAGTATTATATAACTAAAACATATTATGTATTATATCAAATTATATTGTCTTTATTTATTTTCAATATCTGTAAGTCACAAACTTTTGTTAAATATTTATGGTTTAATAACCTATTTGTTTTTATTCAGTGGAACTTTCTTTTTTATCATTCACAATGTATACTCTTAAATTTATACCTTTTCAATTTGGTGAACTTTGGCGTTCGCTTTACCTTTTTTTTTTTGATGAATAATAAGAATTTCATTAAAAACGAAGAGTATACTGGGTGTATACTACAGAATACAAATTAAACAGCTCTTAAAGAACAGTGCTCTAACAGCTGGAACAAAGAGGAACAAGAAAATGAACCCCACCCATCAACCCATTCCCGAAGAGACCGTAAGAAAAATAATTTTATCTCAACATACGACCGTTCACAATCCTCAAAACTGCGCCCGTTTCGCTCTCTCCATATGCTCCACATCAAACAATGAGGAACGACTCTCCAAATTAAACAGTTCCTATGCTTCCCAAAATTTCCTTGCCAACACTCCAACATCTCTACAATACTATGAGGCATAACCCAAAGAACACCAAAGAGCTCAAAAACCATAGACCATAACTCCCAAGCAGAAGGGCAGTGGAGAAGAAGATGGTCAACTGTCTCCCCTGCCTTCTTACACATACAGCACCAATCCAGGATCAGCACATGTCTCTTCCGAAGATTATCAATGGTCATGATTCGACCCAAAGCAGCCGTCCAAACAAAAAAGGCTACACGAGGGGGGGCCCTTGATTTCCAAATAATTTTCCAAGGAAAGGAAACAAGAGACGTACCTGACAAAGCTTTGTAATAGCTACTTACAGTAAAGCCCTTGCTTTTGGCGTTCGCTTTACCTAGTATGAAAACAACTGCTTTCAGGTTTTCTTGAAACTATGTGAATATTGGTGTTATTAAAATGGAAGTCTACGTTCTCTTTAGATAAGTAGGTATCCTTTCCCATTTTCTTATTTGCATTTATCTGTTTAATGCAGCTTAGCTTAAGCGATCTTAATTTGGTATATGCCTGTACAAGGGACAAAACTTTAATGATTGACGTGCAAGCTCGTGAGATCTCAGAGAAAGATCTAGAAGCTGGGTTAAGACTGGCTCATCCCGAGGTGAGTCATGAAACTTGTAGAATGGTTCCACTGAGTTGCTATATTTATTAAGCTTGATTTTGATCATTCAGGCAGTGAAATATCTTGAACCTCAAATCAGACTGGCTGCTAAAGCTGGTAAGCGCAAGAAAGAATATAAATTGTCTATGATTTCAGAAGGAACATTGGAGAAAGTTAAAAACTTGGCGGAAGCACCAATAGAGTCTGTTTTTACCGATCCTTCATATGGAAAGGTACATACCATTTCATTTTATGGTAAATGCTATGATTTTGGGGGAATTATTTGCAGCTATCTTTCTACACACACACACACACACATTCTGTGTGTGTTTGTGTGTCTGTGGGTGTGGATGTGTGGGAAGGCATGGTGATTTTACTATCCATTTTTTTTTAAATTTATGTTATTTTTTAAATCCAGTTTGAACGTGGAGAGGCTCTAGATAAGATTACACAGGATGTAAGGAGAGCACTTGAAGAAGAATGTGATGAAGAAAGCTTGAAAGTTTTACCCAAGGCAGTAGATACAGTGAGGAAAAAGGTATCCCATGCCACTATAAATTTATATAGAGATAAACTTATATGGAGATCCAGTAGGTTAATATCTCTCATATCCAATCTGAAATTTTTTACACTTTTATCATATATATATTTTTTTGATAAGTCACACTTTTATCATATTAGTGCCCCTTAACCACTGATTATGATATTCATTTGCCTATCTTTTCTCTTTATTGGAAAGTTCTAGAATAACAGTTTCATCCAAATGAATTGTTATTCAAGAACACATTATTCTGTCTTCCTTTACTTAAAAAGTTGATTATACAGGCAAGTATATCTGTGATTTTGCTGTTGATATGTATCATTGTCTTGAAATCCTTTTGAATTGTGAAGTGGATGATAGTATTGGACTATATAATGCTCTATCTATGATATCATAACAAGATATGGCATTTGGAAAATTAATTTTGGTGTGAAATGCAAATGGAACAGGCAGTTGGGATTCTTTACTTGGTACTATAGGCCTAGGGTTTCTATTTTTTAGTTATGTATCTCTTCTACATTTATGTTTTTTTCCGCTCTTACATCTTTGGGGGTTAGGATTCTTTATAATGTATAAATATATCAGGTTGTACGCAGAAGGATTATAAACGAAGGATTTAGAGTTGATGGGAGAAGACTTGATGAAGTGAGGCCTGTATTTTGTGAAGCTGGTAGTTTCCCTATACTGCATGGGTCGTCAATTTTTTCTCGTGGAGATACTCAGGTGAGGATGGATGCTTGGGTGACTTAAGATTTAGATACTTGCGCTCTGGTTGTTTTGGGGGAAAATATTTTTCTCGGAAAATGACTTGTTTTCTTGAAAATGATCCCGAAGACATTTTATGCTGTTTTGGCTTGCATGGAAAATTGTTCATTTTCTGGAAAATGTGTTCTCTGCCGAAACAAACGGAGCGTTGATTTTTGGAAACAGCAAAAAGAAAAACTGAAAATTTGACTATGTTTGAGTGGTTAAGTGTTCTAGGCTAAGTATAACATAGCATTACTTATAGGTCCTTTGTACTGTAACACTTGGAGCACCTGGAGATGCTCAACGCTTGGAGTCCCTTGTCGGTCCCCCAACAAAGCGTTTCATGCTTCATTACAGCTTTCCACCATTCTCAATAAATGAAGTTGGCAAACGAGTTGGCCTGAACAGGCGTGAAGTTGGGCATGGTATAATAATTTACACTTCCTATTGTTATATGTTGTCAACACAATTTAAGTTAAGATTGAATAGAAATGATTGATTTGTTTTGTTCACCTTGTGGGGATGCTCTTAGTTGTCGCTCTAGTTCTATTCATTCTTGTTTATTTGTTTCTATTTTAGGTTTGTTTTTGTTTTGGTCTTAACTTAGTTAATTTTGGATCACTACAATTTTTCTTATTCCTGGTTCTGTGAATTTACACACGATATGTAATTCTATTTTCAGAATCATGAGAGTAACATTACAGCATGAAATAGGCTAGAATTGCTTTATTTGTACTAGCTGGTTGAATGCATTATGAATGTGAAATCACCACTAAACTGTTTCACATACATTGAGCACAAAAAAGTAAGAACCAAACACTTAATGGGAGTAGAGTGAACCAAGAGCAGTAATTGGGTTCTCTCAGCAGTAGTCATAATACATCAAGGACTGAACTAGACTTTGGCCCTATATTTGACTCAAGTCAAACCCACTAGGTCAAGCATTTTTTTTGATGACGAGGACCTCACCAAGGTAGGGCCTTTTGGACCCACCCGTCAGAACTGTGTATTGGGTGATCCAGGTGAAACTAGGTCAAGCATTTTAACTTGGGCTTGAGTGAAATTGGCCTGCATGAAGCCAAACTCTAGTTTTTTTTTTTTTAATCATTAGGGCACACAAAGTGACACAAACCAAATCCCTTCTTTGGAGATTGGATTGGTGTTCTAATCTTGAATTCACCCAGACCTTAAGAAAGAACTTGATGCATTCAAGTTATAAGGCATGAAATAATTTGGGAAGATTGAAGACTGCTTGAAACTTCTTTTACTGCTAAAAAGTCTTTTCCCACCAATAAATGTTTGCATTTGGAAGATCACATTATATCAAACTTCAAAAGTCTGGTGATGTAAAAAATTCATACCCTTCTGATACTTATTCTTGCTCTCTATGATATTGCATTCCCCCTTGGTTTTTTGTTCCAAAGGGAAAAAAATTCACAAAGCAACAATTGGAAGTAGGAACATCAACCCCACATAAAAAAGTGTGCTGTTTTTCTTTAATTTATTTTGGCTATTGTTACAACATTTGCTACTTGACATCAGATTATTTTATTACTTGTATTCATTGGTTTTCTGACCCAAAGATTTGATTGAAATGCACAATATTGTTCAACAACTTAAAAATGCTTGCATCTGGAAATAAAATTGGAAATGAAGAAATGTTAGAAAAAGTTTAGCCTAAAGCATTTTTCTGGCACTCCTTGTAGGAACTCTTGCTGAGAAAGCTCTGCTTGCTGTATTACCTCCTGAAGATGATTTCCCCTATACTGTCCGTGTCAACTCAGAAGTCATGGCCTCAGATGGTTCAACATCAATGGCGACTGTCTGTGGAGGTATTCTTTTCCACCTGTCATAGTAGTAGCTCTTGCTATACCACTTTTTACTCCTAACTATTTGTTATTTGCTTGCAAACTGGGGAATTAATTCTTTATTAATCTAATACGCATATGCGTGTAGTGTAATTATGTTTTGAAAGTGGTTTGTAGGTAGATCTTTATTTTATTTTTATTTTATCTTTGATTGGTAAGTTACACATGCACCTAATGGGTCTTGAACTGAGGACCTCACCTCCCACCTTATTCTTACAAGGAGAGGAGGTGCCATTTGAGCTAGAGCTTATCGGCTTATGGGTTGATCTTTACAAATTCCTTCCTATAACCTTCAAATCAACCTTTTTTTTTTGATAAGTAAACAGAATGTCTTGAGTTTGTGTTAGGAATAAATATTTTGCATGATATATTAGCCTCGTTGTTTTGTAGGCAGTATGGCATTGATGGATGCTGGCATTCCATTACGCGAACATGTAGCTGGTGTTTCTGTGGGTCTCGTTAGTGAAGTTGACCCCTCAACTGGAACGATCAAGGATTATCGTATATTGACTGATATTTTGGTAAGCTTTTACTTGGCTTCTTTGAGTCATAGATGCGTAGGGGTTATCTGAGCTGAATTCTTTTTGATACTGTTGTTTTCTTAATTTAAATGTTGAAGGTTTCCAAAAGGCAATAGAGACCTTTACTTCCTCATTTTCCTAGTTATGTATTTTATATATTTCTGTCTTTTTTACCTTTTCTTATAAGTGCTAATTATATCTATGTTTTCTTTTAATGGAATAAATAATTTAATTTTCTTTGGGATTTTGATTTGGCCCATTGATCTTTGTAGTTTTTACTTTGAGCTTTTGAGTACCATACCAATATGTTTTCGTTTCAAGTTTTAACTATTACTTATAGGAAAAAGTCTATCTTAACTATTGGCCTATTGCTAAGTTTCGTTAAGAGTTTATTATATCTTGGATTTCCACAGGGCCTGGAAGATCATCTAGGAGACATGGACTTCAAAATTGCTGGCACACGAAAAGGAATTACAGCAATTCAGTTGGATATAAAACCTGCTGGAATTCCTTTAGATATCATTTGTGAGTCTTTAGAGCATGCTTATAAAGGCCGTCTTCAAATCCTTGACCATATGGAGCGGGAGATCAATGCACCACGTACTCAAGATGAAAGGAATTCTCCTCATTTAGGTTGGATTTTCCACTTTAATTGTGTTTTTGGGTTTATGTTATACCAGTACACATTACTGTGGTGATATTACCGTTTGAGCATGCGATTTTATTATCATGATGCAGCTACCTTGAAATTCAGCAATGATGCCCTGCGTCGCTTGATTGGGCCTCTAGGAGCTTTAAAAAGAAAGATCGAAGAGGAAACAGGTTGATTCATACTTAAGAATACCTTATACAGCATTTTCACAAAATTTTAGGTCCATCTCTTCAATGCATAGAATTTGTCATTTTGGGGTTATTGATAAAATAATTTGACCATCACTCTTTTTTGGTTCCTTGCGCATCTGAATATGGTTAGTGTGGTATGTTTTTTTGTTGGTATTTTCTTATTGTTTTCATGAAACAACATGTGCATATGGTGGCATAGTTTCTTTTTTAGGGTCTGTCTCAGCCTTCCTCATGATGGTGATATTAGTAATGGTCTTCAAAAGGCACATGTCCATGACTTAAACACTTTTTGAGCAAAGATCCATGCCATTTCATGCTCTTGATGCCATTGTACTTTCAGTTAATTTATCCATGTTTTCATGCTCATGTTTGCATGGTAATCCGTGCCATTTGCAAGTTCATAGTTATATTTCCATTAACAGATTGCATTCAGTTAACAAACTGTACTTTCTTCATAAACAATTTGGCACTTTTCATGTTTTCATATTATTACTTATTTGAGTAAATAAACTTTGGTGCTGTAATTTTAATTTCTGATAGTTGATTTTTTCTATTAGATGTATTTTACGAATCTATGTAAGAGTGAACTAGTATCTCATTGACAGCCATGAAAGCAAATAGACACTTTTTTAATCATATTTGAAATTCTTTTAATATTTCAAATATATGGATATTTTACACTTAAGATAGAAAAACCATCAACTTTGGTTGTTATACTTGCTTTGCTAAAGATCTGTTTGATGCTGCCATATTGAGATTATGCAAATCAAATAATGGTTGTGTTACTTATCAAATAATCATGTCATATGCCTGCCATAATCCAGGTGCACGAATGTCTGTAAGCGATGGAACACTTACCATAGTTGCTAAGAATCAAGCTGTAATGGAAAAAGTATTAGAAAAGGTAAATCTTACTTTCAATTAAGCTATTATATTTAAGATTTAATTGGATTGAAAATGTGGGGTTGTTTCCCAGTTGTGTGCGTTTTTTAAGAAGTTCCAACTGTAATGGGTAAGAAGATCTGTTCCAATAACTATGAAATGAGATTATGCTTCAGAACTTTAACAGTGCTACTTCCTCTGGAAGAATAAAATAAAGTTCAGAGAGAGAGAGAGAGAGAGAGAGAGTAGAAAATTGAAATTATGCTTCATGAGCTTCCTTGTGATTGTTTGGCTGCTGTTTTATTATCGAAACGAAGTTTTCTGACTAACTGATGCGTTTTAAACAGGAGTGCAACTCTTGTTTATGGTGGTTCAGTTATGGGTACTATTCGAACCAAACCCTGACTATAGTCAAGTAACCCTAATCTAGTACTGAGCCAATCTTCAAAATAAAATTGAACCAACCAAAAGCATATTGGGTCAGTCTCCATGTGGAAATGATTGGCAAAACATATACTTTTTCCATGTGGCTCATGGTTAGCCAGTAGTGATGAAGTACATAGTTTGCTGTTTTTGGTGCCTCTTTCATTTTATTCTGCTCTGCAGGTTGATTTTATTGTAGGCCGTGAGATTGAAATCGGAGGGATCTATAAAGGTGTTGTAACTTCAGTAAAAGAATATGGTGCATTTGTGGAGTTTACTGGTGGTCAGCAAGGCCTTCTACACATTTCTGAGCTGTCACATGAACCGGTATGTTCAATGGATGGAGAAGTGTTTCTTGAGTCGCTACTTCTTATTGAACCACATCCCATCATAGCCCCTCTTTTTCTTTTAGAATCATTTGTTTGCTATTCTGTCAAATTTTTTCTTTTACTGAGCATTCTTTGTTATGAATATATATGTATAGTTGCCTTGAACCCTTATTGTTCATTTCAGTATTTGTAAATGTAATTTGTTTCAATCTTCATCTTGCAATTTTGAGGCATTTTTCTAGGCTGGTCAGGTGCTAGTTTGGTAGCTTTGTTGCTACAACAGAAAATTTAGTTTCTTGTTCTTTGCTTTTATCTTGAAACTTCTCTTTGTCAAGCAATTCAGAAGCTTTCCTTACATCAAAAGTTTCGGCTTTTAACCTTTCAGCTTGTTGTTTGGACTCATTTGCATGCTTTTTAGGGTTTAGCCTTTTCTCCTTGATTTTCTTGCTGTTCAAATTTAAAAGCAGGTTGTTTTTGCTTTTAAGCATACTGTATTGGAAATTCAAGTTTCTATTTTGGCTTAGATATTGCGGATTCTTTATCCTAAGACTCATGTGGGAAAAGGGCTAGATAATAGTATGGAATATAGGGTTTCTAATGGTGAAAAGGAATAGTATGATTTAGGGATAAATAAAGGGGAAAAACTAAGATTTAGGTTGCTATTCCAGTATTGTGAATAGTAACCGATGAACAGTGTTATATTCCAGTGCTATTTGATGGATAGGTGGCTTAGGATTTTAGGGTCTTAAAGGTGACAAATCAATGTGTTTTTTTGCAATGTTTTAAGTTGCTGGGAATTAAGAACGAAAAGAAAAATAAGAAACTTCTAGGCATCACACCTCGGAGAAGGTTCTATCACACAAAGCCTCATAGCCTCATAGCCTCTGAAAATTTAGAAAACTTATTCTTCTCCTCCTCAATAGAAACCATTACATTTGTATAAATCTAATACCTACTCCTAGTGGAACTTGGACTTCTTGAAACCTAATTAGAATTGGACTCCTTGGGCTTTTACTACTAAGCCCAAACTAAATAACTAAACTCTAATAAAACCAAAATAAGACCCAATGGATTATCAGAACTACCCATTCCTAGAAACTACAAACTTACAAATTTGTTCGACACTTAAAATAAAATAAAATTGGCTTCTCGCTGCCTGCATCATTTATCCATAGGAGCTAGAAACTCAAGGTGATGTTTCCAGCAGAATAAGAGAGTGAATTTTGAAGTGATGTGGGGATTTTTGAGATTGTTGTGTAATTGACACATACATATCATCTTTGCAAGATGGGTATGATTCTGTCATGCTTTGTGGCAATAGATTAGTAATGTTGATCAAGAGAGATGTCTTTGAAGTAAGTATAGATGAACTGCCTAAGGATGCTCTTATCTAATAGTGGCAAGACGGGGGGAATAATAGAAGTACGTTGGATGGCTTTACATGAGAATTTATAGCCGTCGATACCCCTACCGAAGACAAGATATGATAGTGTTAGCTGCCACATCTCTTTCCCGTAAACAAGGGGTGGACCGGGTTAATCCTGCACAGATCTGCGTGTTGTATCTCCTTTTTCTTTTTTTTTTTTTTGGGGGGGGGGGGGGGGAAGAAAGAGAAGGGTTTCACGTGCAATGAAGAGCAAATATTGCCAATTAGAAGGCTCTAATACTGTTCAAGTCGAAGTTGCTTTGAGGACTGGGTGAAGACAAAATGGACTTTCGCTAAGGTTCTGAGAATGGAAATCGTTGTCTATTTTCTTATGGAGATATGGCATCTGATAGAATAAGATGGTGGAAATAGGATTTGTTGTTGATACTTTTATTTGCAATGACATTTCAGTTTTTTGTTTTTGGTTTTGTTTTATATAATTTAATAATTACAACAATGGGGAAGGGGGGATTTGAACCCTATTTCTCCTTATAAGGGAGAGCAGACAATGCCACTGAATTACAAGGCTCTTGATATGATATTTCAAATACTCAATATTTTATTAATCAACTCCATCTCCCTTTGAATACACTGAGCACAAATATATAGGATACTTTCTTGTACTAGAAGTAGGACTCAAAGTTTGACTAGTAAACTTAAAACCTAATAAAATACTAAGTTGGACTCAAAGAAAATAAAATCTAAGATACTTAGGATTTTCTAGAAAATTCTATACCCAACTAAGCTACAAAAATACCCTTAATTTGCAGGAAATGTGGCAATTACAGATTTTCCCCTGAATACAATATTGACTATAACTAATATAATAAAAACCCAAACAAAAAACTGTTTTAATCCTTAAAGACTCCCTAGACCATTAAAATCATAGGACTTTTACTTCAATGGGACTTCGCATGTGGACTCCATAAAATAATTCTCAAATATGCGAATTTGCAAAGTAATAGCAATCAATCTTCCATGGCTGCATCAAATTAACTTGGTTCAATCAGTAAAATGTACGTCCACAACACCAAAAGCAAAAATGCTACGTCTTTCATTAATTTAATTGAGAACACATTACAGTACCCATATTTATAATGAGATTACAGAGTTTGAAAATAGGTCAATTATTAATTTATTACATGTATATTTTGAATTTGAACTTCATATCAATATAATTGATTGCTCCAATCCCTTGATTAACTCCAAGTAATCAATTTCTTGATTTCGTCTTCAATTTGTGGAAAGTGTCATACTTCCAACACTTTCATTATATCGAGTTGAAAACAGTCATGGGAACTCCAATTCCACTTTGTAGTTTTGCATATAAAGATTATTAGTATCAATACATGCAAATAACATCAGGGATTCAGTATAATTGCATTTTCTAATGTTATTTGTTTCTTCGTTATTTTCACATCTTTCATTTGATCAGGTCTCTCGGGTTTCAGATGCGGTTTCTATTGGCCAGCAGCTTTCTTTGATGTGCATAGGCCAGGATGTTCGTGGTAACATTAAATTATCCCTTAAAGCAACTTTACCTCGACCTAGAGCCGACACAAATAATGTGGTTGAAGGATCTGTTCCATCCATGAAAGAACCTAATATTTGGGCATCAGTTGAGGAGTTCTCTAATGAACAAGAAAATCAGAATTCCACATCAGAGGAGTTGTCAGGAAGCAAAAACGAAATGAATGGGGTGAACCCCTCTACTTCCTCAATACCGTCAATTCTAATTAGAAGTGCTGCAGAGTGTGATGAGGAGGAAAAATCTGCTGCCTTGAGTCAGAATCTCAAGAGAACCAGTAGTTCTGCTGGTGCTTCAAAATCAAAATGCAAGTCGAAAAATTCCCCTCCTGAGGATCATGCAAATGATTCACCATTTTCTAATTCTGGTCTTTTTTCAACTAAGAATGTTAAGAAGTCAAAACGTGTCTTGCAAAAGGAAGGAGACACAGAATCCAAATCCAGTCAGGATGGAGATACTACAAATGGCTTGGCAGATAAGGAGGATGAAGTAGAGGCTCCTATAACTGCGAAAAAGATGAAGATTGGAAAGAAACTTACTGCCAAGGTTTATGAAATTCGTACACATGGGTTGGTCCTTGATTTGGGTGGAGGACTTCGTGGCATGTATCGGTTTGAGGTACGTGTTGTCATTTTTTTAAACATTTGTAGTAGCCTGATCCCTTTTTATATATTTATTTATTTCTTCTAACTTTACCCTCCAATGTATCTCCCTTCTCCAGTTCTCCCACTCCTTTTGGACTCCAAAAAGTCCGTTGTTAAGCCTTTTGGCTTGGTTACAAACATATTATTCAGCCAAGCCCTATCTATGCATACTTTTGTCAAGTTATATGTCAACATGTCTTGTCTCACTTGCTGATCCAATACACACTGGCCCTTCTGCACCATCTCTCTCCTGAGTAGTGCTGCTTAGCTGGTTACATATTTTGACTGATCTTTTTTCTTGTCATCAATTCGTGCTACCACCAACTTTTCATGAATATGTCATATTTCAATTCTGTTGTTTCTTGACACTCCTCATCCATCACTAAGGATGATTTAAGAAGAATGCCTGGAGTAGCTATGGGTAACTAGCAAGAATAATTGGATACCATATTGCGTGGTGGTTTGCTGTTGAGCTTTGAAATGACGTAAAACATGAATGCCTAATGACTGAGAGAGATTGAAATATTTGTTTAAAGAACATTTGGATCCTTGAAAATTTCTTTATTTTCTGAAAGTGATGCATTTAATATGTTTTGCCATGCAGACTTCTGGAAAGAGGGACTTTGAGGTAGGTGAGACGTTACGAGTAGAGTGTTCAAGCTTTTCTACTAAGGGAATTCCAGTAGTATCTTTGGTGCATGATCAATAGTATTGTATCAGCAATTGTTTTATGAGATGGGTACAAGTACAACAAGATAAGTGATTTGAAGATATTTTAGCGGCTGGGAAATGTTAAATTTTGGCAAAAAACTTTGCTGGGAGAGTGAAGCAGAGGAACTTTGTTTATATTCATATAATCTGATGGGAAAGGAGAAAGGACTCAGCAAGAGTTTATGACCTGCCTAATCAGCAAGAATATCACGAATGCTGGCACTTGGTTCAGATCAATTCTATTCGAAAGTTTTCTCAACTTCTGCAAGCAGATAAACAAGTTTTGAATTAGAGATGCAATACACATCATTAGGCAATCTGACCTAAAGTCTTGATTAGGTAGGTATCTTTTCCATGTATCTTATTGTAAATTTTGGTTTCTATTTGTTAGTGATACATTATAGCTATCTCTATCTCTGTTAAAAGGGATGAAAAATTGCATATATCTAGAGAAAACAAAGAAGAATACTACAAATGATGATGGTTTTGACCTTTTAAAACTATTGTTCTTTCTCTGGTCATTTGTTGCTTCATGCATGTTCTTCTCACTGCATCATTTCTACAGGGGGTGAAACAACTAGTGATATGAGAGAAAAGAGCTTGGTTGAGAATTTTTCACGTAATCATGGATTGAATTGTTCTGTTGATTTTTTTTAAGCAAAACATATCATGTTCAAAGGATGGCTCTCTAGGTCCAGCAAGCTCCATGTTTTGTACCCAATTCACCAACATGGAAAAAATTCCTACCAAGGAAACCGATTCATTGCCCAAACATGATTTATGGTAGCTCATTTTTCCATGTTTTCCATCAAAATTCCGCTTTACTTCTGATTCGGTAGCTGGCTTGGATGCCAGCACTTTGTTTTCTTGAGTTCATATAGCTTAAAAGATGAAAATATCAGTTTGACAACCATTCTAGGGATAATTATCATGTATCTTGGTATTGGATAGACCGGTACAGCGTTTGGAAGGTTGTAGTTTCCGTGGGGCTTAAAGGATTGGCACAATTTCTTCCCATTTTCACTAGCTGGGTATGAAAGGAGGCCACTGGCAAACCGACATGTTACTCTCTCCTCCATGGATCATGGGTTTTGCTTAATATTGACACTAGCCTATAATCTATACCTTCAAAATAAAAAATTCTTTTATTGGCAAGAACTATGTCATATTTAATTGATTCTCACTGTAATTAATTTTGATGGACCTTGGTAAAATATGGTGAAAAATGAAACTAGAAGATTAGTTAATTCTATTAATAAAGTTTGTATAATTATCATATTATTGTAAAATTTCATAACTTTATAACAATATAGATTGTATCTCTATAAAAAAAAAAAAAAAAAAACTGTAAATTTACTGTTGGGTCCTATAGGGATGATAGATCTAAAATTCCATTTTAAAATTAATTTTTACCCTTTCAAATCAAATAAACAAAATGTATGTTCTAGAGTTCTTAAAATAATTGTACCACACAGCTTCTAAAATCTTATTAATCAATTTTGAAATGAATATAAACACAATCAAGTAATAAAATGGTAATCAATGTTTATTTAAATGTTTATTGACGCTGTAAAATCTATTCCTTTCATTTCAAAATAGATGGATTAAATTAATTAATTTTTTTTTTAAATCTTGTATATAATTAATCTCGGATTTGAAATTTTAAAAAAATCCAATTAAATTTACTCCTCACAAAGGTAAAATTAAAACGCATAACTCGAGGATATAACTTTGGGCAGTGGTTAATTACTGTGTTATCGATAAGTTTTTGAGTTGTATAAATATATATATAATATGATCCTGTCAACTCCACTTTCTGGCTCGGAACACCCCTCATTTTCACTCTTTAGTTAGTTGCAAATATTGCATATTGCATGCATGAGTTCGTTTTTGCCACCTCTATCTCTAACAAAACCTCACTAATTTAACACGACCGGTATAACCATGCTAAATATAACATAAAACAAAAAACGAACGAAACAAATCAAAACCACAAAACAAAATAATCAAAATACTGTCTCTATCACTCTTTAATTTTGTCTGAGGCATGCATGGCTGCCTGTTTTTGGTGTGTGATCTTCCTCGTCCTCTTTTGGATTATTCATGCAGACCCACGTGATGACGTGGTTGCACGCTCATGCAGGCATTCGAAAGTACAAAACTCATCAATTTACGTAAATTCGTATTCGAAGATAGTGAAAACGATGGAAGAAGAAATGGTTCGAAATAAGTTTTCGTTTAATGAAGTGGGTGAGCCACCTGATCGCCTTCATGTGTTTGCACAGTGCATGGCTGATCTTTCTGGCGAAGAATGTAAAATTTGCTTCAACCATATGAAGACCCTTTTACCTAGTTGCTTTCCTAGCACAGGTGGTCGTGTTTATGCTGATGGGTGTTTTATCAGGGTGGAGAATTATAGCTTTTTTGATGAAACCCTTGGACCTGATGATTTGAAGGTATTTTTATTATTATTTAAAAAAAAAAAAAAAAAAAAAAGTAAGTTACACATGATGACAAATGTCTTAACAAAAGCTACAACCACAACAATTTCACAACACCACCCAATCTCTCTATCACCTCAAACATGGGCCCATCATAATCTGCAATTTCAAATTTTTTTTTTCTTTTAAATTTTGACAAATAAGTTGGTTTTGTTATGATTTGTGAAATTGTTGTGGTTGTAATTTTATTTATTTATTTTTGTATAATTTTACCCTTCATCTTATTATTAAGGAGAAAGAAGTGTCATTTGAGATAGGGCTCATTGCTAGAGAATATAGCTTGATTGATAATTGCACCTTTTGGAAGATTTATTATTTTTTGAAGTGCTCCTTGAGTTAGTATGAATTAAGAATTTTTTATGATCATTTTTTGGCTAGTTTAATTCAGATCTAGGTAACTAATAGATGTTACGTTCTTTCAATTACAAACAAATAATTAACTAATTGACTTGGAGGTCTAGAAGAGTAAAATGAAAGTAGGGAACAGAAACTACCACACCATCCTAGGGAAATAACTCACCACCAATATAAACCCATTACTTGATATGTTACATTAGCACATATAAATTCCTCAGCATAAAAACCCCCTGACATGCTTAGTAAAAGGATGTAAGAATATAGCACTGTGGAAAATTGACACTATATTAAAATAATGATTAAACGATTAAATTTACAATTTCCAAACAACTTAAGCTTTTGGGATAAATGGTAGTTTATCATGATATCAGAGCAGATGGTCATGAATTTGAATTTGTGTCTCAATTCTACCTTAAATTATATTTCACAATTTCCTAGTGAAGCCCATCCTCGCTGATTTTCCTCTAGTATGTCTAGTGGGTGGTGTTTCAGGCATTCATATAACTATGTTCCTATTTCTTTTTCTTGCATCATGTTCATTCATTTTTGGTAAATTTTTGCTTCCTTTAACTGTAATTTCTCTTCCTTTTTCTTATGGCGTCACGAGCTTTATTATAGTTTGCTCTTCATCTAACATGCTACTGTTTTTTGGGGATTGATTGGATATAGAGATGCAGTGATAGTTTTGACAGTAGTCGAAGATTCAATGACACAGTAAGGGATTTAGTCTATAACATAGCAAGAAAGGCACCAGATAGTCGAGGATTTGCAGTAAATCATCAGAAATTGGCTTCAGGTTCATCAGTCTTTGTTATGGCTAATTGCTGGAAGACTATCGATCCTGATATGTGTTCTGCATGCCTGGCAAATGCAGCCATGGTTTCCTTATCTTGCCTACCATCAGCGGAGAGCCGTGTGATGAATGCGGGCTGCTTTCTACGTTACTCTGATTATGACTTCACCAATGGCCCTAATACTGATGCAGCTGTAGGTCAGTTTTTAATAATTTTGTACTCTTGGCAATATTAGCTTTACCATGTGTCACCTATATTTCTTAGTCCTAGCCTCCTAGGGGACAAGACCATTGCTACAATATCCTCACCATATGTGATTAATTTGAGCAATAAGCATTGTGACACATATTTATATATGTACCAAATGCTTATATCAATTTAATGTTCTATAGGTTTATTCATTGCTCCTGTTATCTGATTAAATTTTATATAGTGTGCAGCCCGCATGTTGCTTGTTGAATCTAATTGCAGGGTTTTACTTGTTGAATCTCTTGTAGATGCCGTATTTTCATATACCTTATATGCTGTTGGTGCCATTTCTGTCTGCACTTTGGTGATTATAATCGGATTCTGTGCTGGTAGAACTGTTTACAGACGAACGACTCATAGAAGAAGAGTAAAAAGTAATGTTACAATGAAATTATATATTACTTAAAAGGCTTTTGTCACACAAAATTATTTAGATTCTAGTAAATAATTTCCTCACATCATCACAAAAAATGTTTTTGTATGCTATCAGAAGGAATGGAGATGAACGAATCAGATACAAGCAGAAGCTTGCAGTTCTTGCATTTCAAGTACTCAACCTTAGAGAAAGCAACTGACAGGTTTGATATAGCCCACAAGCTTGGTAATGGAGGATATAGTGAAGTTTTTAAGGTATGTGTCTTAAGTATTTTCTATGTCTAAATTTCCTAATTCCATATTCTTTAATTTCTTATATATGCATTTCTGAATAGGGAACCTTACAAGATGGCAGAGAAATCGCGATTAAACGATTATTTGTAAGAGGAAAGGGTCGTATAGAGGAGGTTTACAATGAAATGGATATCATTAGCAGAGCTAAACATAAGAACTTAGTTCGTTTCCTAGGTTGCTGCTTCACCAATGTAGACAGCTTCCTTGTCTATGAATTCCTTCCAAACGGAAGCCTTGACAATATCCTATTTGGTAACAACTTCAAACTCAATCTCATCTCTTTGAGTAGGAAGAGACAAATGATGATTGTGATGGAAATTGGCAATTAGATGGTATGTAATAAATCTAATCTCATGTAAATTAGTCCTAGTCATCTGTTTGGTGAAAATGTTGTCTTTATGTGTAAGAGATCTAGTTATAAGTGATAAATTACCACTCTTATACTAAAATTTAATTTATTAGGAAAGAATTGAGGTTTTTAACTTTTTAAATGGGAATGATTTTTTTTTTTTTTTTTTTGTTGATAATTCGACGGTACAACAATGGGGGAAAAGGGATTTGTACCCTAGTTCTCCTTGTAAAGAAAGACTAGTTAATGCCATTGAGCTATAAGGCTCTTGACATAATGACAAGCATTTAAATAACAATTTAATACAATTTTCAACAAGTAACTACTGTCGGTTTCTAAATAATTATGAATTTATATTACTTCTAGCTTGTGTAAAATATCTTGATAAATCTTTTGCTACCAATGGAAGGAAGATCCAGAGAAGAAGAAGGAACTAGATTGGAATAGAAGGCTAGGAATAATCATTGGAACAGCTGAAGGTTTGGATTATCTCCACAAAGACTGTCAATTTCGGATAGTTCACAGAGACATCAAAGCAAGCAACATTCTATTAGACTTGAGACATAAACCAAAAATTGCTGATTTTGGCCTAGCAAGGTTTTATTCAAGTGACAAAAGCCTCATCAGCACTGCCATTGTTGGCACATTGTAAGTGTGCTTGTTTCATAATATTCTTCTTATTCTTCATGACTGCTAGTTGGGTATTTAGAGCTATTGAATTGTCGTGTTGAATCATTCACTAAATAGTAACAAAAGCTCTCTCTTGTTAATGGCTTACAGAGGGTACATGGCTCCTGAATACATTGCTCAGGGAAGACTAACTGACAAAATAGATGTCTATAGCTTTGGAGTTCTAGTGCTTGAAATAGTCAGTGGTGAACGAAACAATGAATTTCATCCTACAGAAACATTTGAAACTCTTGTTACAAATGTAAATTCTCATAACCTTGTCATTTTACACATGTATACATATCTTTCTATTTACTCTGAAGTCTTGGACACACAAAATATCATATAGTGTTATTCACAACTATTGACTGACTTGTTATGATTGATGCATGATAAAAATAATATCTTGAATAAGTAAAATGATATTAGTAATGGGCTATGTAAAAGCAAGATTACTCCCATTACAACTGGTCATCTTGAAAAATTATGAAAAAGATACATTCCTTTTGTATTCATCGTCATTGTTAATTTCAATTTTGTTGTTGTTGTTGTTGTTGTTTGAATGTAGGTTTGGAAGCACTTTCAAACAAATACAGTTTCAGAGATTATTGATGAAAGCATGGGGATTGAAGACTTTGAAGAAATTACTAGAGTTGTTCAGGTGGGTCTATTGTGTACTCAAGAATCACCATCTGTACGTCCTAGCATGACAATGGTGGTTCAAATGCTTAAAAATAAGGATGATCATTTGCCAGTGCCATCCAAGCCTCCTTTTACTGATGAATGTATGGAATCATCTTCATCGTTTGCTTCTACCCGTCGACGACCTTCTTGTCTATCTGATTTATGTACATTCCACAGTTTTAAAAAAATTGACGTTGAATGATTCCTCTTTCATTTTCATTAGGCTTTCCATCTCTCCCTTTTTTTTTTGGGATTATTTTTCATGTTATTTATGTTTGCAATGCCTTACATAGACATGATGCAACATATTTAACAAGGTTTTAATTCTTTTATTCTCTCTCTTTTCATTTCTTTTTCCAAATCAAATTTCATGTAATCTTGAGTATCATCGTTATATCAGTCCAAATCCATGTGTGCGCTTAGGCCCATTGTACTTATTGTACTATTTCTATGGGAAAAATGCATTCATCTCCCCCTAAAGCATGCAGTAAGATACTGATCTCCTTTAAAGTTTCGAATTGTACATTCATCTTTCTCACTTTTCAAAATAATATACACTAACCTCCATTGCAGGTTATTTTCGTTAAATTATCTAATAGAAGTTGAGAAAATATTATTTTATCCTCACTTTTTATACGAAATTCTCATTTTACCTCTATTTGCGTTTTTTTTTTTCATTACTCATTCTCTCTCCTCCTCTTTGTCCCTTCCCTGATCTGCCACGGCCAAACCCAATCGAGCCCCGCCCGCCACCACCACTACTAACAGTGGTGGTTCTCATCTCCTCTTCCCAGCCCAACCAAACTTCACTTCTTCTCTAATTTCTCTCTCTCTCTCTCTCTCTCTCTCTAAAATCCGTCTCTAACTCGGGCCTCCATGGCCGAGCTTTCCTCAAGCTCGACCTCTCTCTCTCTCTCTGGGATCAATGGTTGAAAGATGATGGAATTGGCAATATTTTATTTTTATTTTTGGAGGTGTTGGATTTTGTGGATATTGCATGTAGAGGTATTGTTGAGGTTTGTGGTGGAAATTTGAGTGATTTTGTGTTTGTATTATATTTGGTGAAAATGTATCGTTGAATTTTGTGAAAAGATTCTTTTTTTGCTTAACTCTAAGTTTGGTGGCCATAAAAATGGAAGAAAAAAAAAATGAAAGAAAAGACATTTTCTAGGTTTTGTGCTATCTTTACTGGCAGTTTTGATGTTGATTGTGCTGGTTTGATCTGGCGAAGAAATTGTGGCTTTTCTTCTTTGTTCTTGTAATTTTTTTTTTGGGTAAATTACATTGACATCCCCTTTTTTTGGGGAAACTAAACTCGCTACACCCTATCTTGGAGAAATAACACTCTACTCTTAAATTTGTAAAATAATTAACACGGCCCCTTTTTTTTGTTTATTTTTTATTAATTTTTTTTAACCAATGCATAACTAACCAGAGTTAAAAAGAAAAATTATATTTCAATTATTTTAAGTTTAAATGTGGAATATTCCTTTAAAAATGGGGGAAAGGGGACAGAGTGTTAATTATTTTGCAAATTTAGGAGCGGAGTGTTATTTTCCGAAAATAGGATATAGTGAGTCTATTTTTTCCAAAAGAAGGGGTGTCAGTGTCATTTACCCTTTTTTTTCTTTGTGTCTAATTGGTACCACAAGAGAGAGAGAGAGAGAGAGAGAGAGAGAGAGAGAGAGAGAGAGAGAAGAAGAAGAAGAAGAAGAAGAAGAAGAAGAAGAAAAACACCTAAAGAATGCATAGATAAGGGTAAAATAGAAATTTTAATGGAGGGTAAAATGAGAAGTTTGCAAAAAAAAAAATAGAAAACAAAACAAAAAAGAGTAAAATTGTATTTTCTCAACTTTTATTAATTGATTTAACAGAGATAAACACCAAGGGAGACAAGTACAAATTATTTTGAAAAAACAATAGAACTCAATGTACTATTCAAAACCTCATGAGAGGTCAGTGCACTTACCCTAAACCTCATGGGAGATTAGTGCGTTTTTCCCTATTAATATTTGTTCTAGGGTTAGTAGTACTAGTCGTAGGACCCGTGCCTATATTTATGAGTAATGTTACTTGCACACAAATTTTTACAATAGTTGAATTGACAGTTTTTTATTATTTCTCATCTAGATCCATCACTGACATGACTTTATTAGTTACCATTCACAACTTGACACATTACTGTGAAATTTTTGTGTCTCTACACTGATTTATATATTAATTTATAGACATCCCTCTATATAGTTAAGTTGTTCAACTTCAATACTATAAAATACACATTATTCAATTTTTCGACATACTCGATTAACTTGCCAGCGTATACAAAGCATTTCAATGTCCATTATTGTAAAAGTCATCAAGGGGAAGCACGATGAGAGAGGGAGAGAATTAAAAAACGATCTTGAAGACATTTCCAAAGGTTGAAATGATGAAAACAAAACAAATGGGAAATAATGTTTGCAAGAACTATTGTGGAACATATCATTTTGTCTTTTGGCATGATTTGGTTGTATGAAAATTGAAAATTGAAACGATTAGCATGACTCCATTAGGCTGTAACATGTATACTACTTTGACCATACTTGCATGATATTATAGATCATGGGTAGGAGGAGACTATGACTGTAAACGAAATTGGAGCTGAAAATCTTAGGAGTATGATCTTTACAGTACGTTTATATGTTTAGCTTTACATGGTGGCCGATGATTTTGAATTTTGCACAAAGCCCACCAATAATTTTTGTTACAATCTAATCATAGCTGCATTGCATTGTGAACTGGCTTATGACTTTGAGTGTAATTTTTAGGTGCAAAGGTTACCTGCGGATTCTCATGGTGACGGCCAATAGGCAATAGGAGGACGCATATGACAAAAAGATATGATTGTTTTGAGTTATGACTTGGAGTGTACCTATATAATAGCAGGTGGTGTTATGATGAAATTGAGTGACCTATGTCCGTGATTAACTCTGGCCTACCAGAATAATAATAATAATAAATAATACATTAAAAAAAAAATTCCATGGTTGAAGATCTCATCAAAGCTGTTTAGCACCTAATTTTGAGCAAAATGGACAAGTTTCCACTTTGTTATGGATTAGGATTTAGGACAGATAATAAAGAAAAAAAAAATGTCAAAAGTTGATAATGAACGGTACCTTAATTTATGTGGGTAGTTGAGTTTTTTTTTTTTTTGATAAGATGTGGGTAGTTGAGTTAAAAAGGTGTACTAGGCTTGGGGTATATGAAAGTTAAATAAATAAAGCAAACCTCACTTTTTTGGTTTTCTTCTCATCTCAAATGTTGAATAAATAAATCAAACCACGCACGTTGTGCTCACCTCATGTCACATTTCCAGTGTCATTTAGCAATTAGCCAATGTTGAAATCTATTATAAACGGGATGATTACATTCTCTTTGATTATGACATTCTAGTAGGGAATAGTGGGTTAATGTTATAAATTGTAGTATAATTATAAAAGTGATATGTCATTTTTTATCCTTTTATTTTGGTAAGAATTTAAAGTAGATTGTTGGATGTGTCTTGAAAATCAATTTTTTATAGCTTTTTTAGAGTAATAAATTACACGAATTTGGTCTCTTGACTTAATAAAAGTTTATTACAAAATATTAATTTAGTACTAGTTATGTTGTTGCACCCATTTAAAAATATAGTATTGGAATAGGTGAATTGTAATTTAATACTATATTGTTGAATAAAATGTATCATTCATTAAAAAAAATAAGAGAGAAAAATTGTAGAAAAAAAGAGATTTATCATATCACTTTATTTTTCTTTGTTTTCCAACATCTTCTCCATGTTCTTCCCACGGACAAATTTATGTAGGCTAGATTGTCTCTCCTTTCTGTCGACCTCCTATTTTCTCTTTCACCAAATAGTCAAAGCTCTACCCACTCACTTTTTTCCTTTTTCTTCCTTTCTTTCTTTCTCCTTTTATATACTTTCCAAAATCTTCCGAACCAACACAAAGTTTACTTTAGACCCATCACTAACTTTGAAATTTGAATTGCAATCTTTCTTTCAAGGAGATGGGTTTTATTCCATTAGAAAGATAAATCAAAAAACAAGGGAAAGCCGTAAATGCAAAATGGGTCTCATCAACTTGGTGTTGTAATTTACAAACCCTATTGTTTGTCAAATGTGGCTGCTTGGTGCCTTTACATGTGTAGCTGTGGTATTGCACTCTTTTGAGTCCCCCACAAAATGAAGAAAAAAAAAAGGTACATGTGGTGTAGATATGAGAGAGACACTTATATATCATTTTCCAAAATCATAAAGCAGTTGGACTTGGATGAGGATGTCAAAGAAGGGATCCCACCAAGACAGTGCGTTATTGATACTTAATTAATTGCATGCTAAATTGGTTTTAATTTGTGCACCAGGTGGACGGTGTATCTCTCTCTTTACCTACACGGATACACCTACACCTACACCTACACCGACCTCTTAATAACATTCAGAAATCAATCATTCATTTTAGTTGTACACTACAATCCACCAAACACATGATGAGGTTGCACAAAGGCTGTGTGCTGGAATTGCAAATTCCATTTCAACTGTTAGCTCATAGACATTGTAAGCACGAACTACGGTTGCCTCTCAGTCTCAATTCAATTTTAAACAACATTTGTCTCTTAATTAATTCATTTTAGGCATAAATTTTTAATCTAATTTGTACGAGCGGAATTAATTTACACTCTCATTGAGGGATATGTTAATTGGGGGGAAGAGGACACCGCGGGACCAAATGACTCATGGATGTCTCTTAATTAATTTTAAGAATATGCTTTGTCTCCTATTAATTTTTTTGACATAAATATGTATTGAAGATTGCTCATATACACTATTGTAATCTTTTTCCTTTTTTTTTTTTTTTTTTGGCTTTTAGCAACAAAACATAATCCTCGTTTTGTTGGTTGTTTGTCCAGTTTAGTGACCCAAAAGGGTATTATAAGAGTGCAATCAAATTTATAGAAGAATGTTTTTTTTTTTATTTTTATTTCGTTTTGTTAGATTTTTATATACTAAACACAACATTTACAAGTTGCAACCATACATATATTGATATATATATATATATATATATATATATAGATATATAACAAAAATAAAGGGACTCACACGTGTGGTTATTGTCCCGACCTACTTAAATTTGACATAACATGACATGGAACATATCTAGACAATAATGTGACTTGCTACTATTCGAATCCACAATTCTCGCCACACAGATGTGATGAAACATTTATAGTGATGAAACATTCAAATCAAGAAAAAAGAAGATGTGATGAAACATGAGAGCTTCTAAGAAGGCAAGTTGCAACCATATACTCATGAGATGTTTGGCCAAGAGATGACATAAGTTTGAATCTCAAGTCTTCCACTTACTAGTGTTTAGACTTTCTTAGAAGAGAAAATATAGGCATATTCCTTAGCGTAAGATAAGGCCATCAAATTGACCTGTCCATCTAATAATTGCCCTTAAAGCTTTAACTTTTAACACAAGCAAACTTCACATATACACTGCAAACCAAAAAGTACATGATAGAAATAAGTTAATGATTATTTTAAAGATCATGAGCCAAATACATAAGTATGTTACAAAATCAATCCACATGGTAAAAATCACATCTTGTGGACTTTTTTGTATTATTTTTTGCTCTGACCAAAAGCAACTCCAGATAATTTGTGCATTCGTACATAGCTACTTTTTTGAGAGCAACAATTTCCCACTTTAAAGCGTCTTTTCTTTTCACAAAAACAGTGAAAACAATCAAAATTCAAAAAGTACAGGCGACAAGGAAAACAACTCTGTTCCAACAACAACGACAACAAAGAAGACGAAGCCAACATAATAATAATACACTACTTTTTCATTCTCAGCCTAGAAAATCTACAAAATACATTGTAAGTACTTAAAAACTACCAAACATAGCCTAAATTTCTCTCTCTTTCTTTAGCTTATAGGCTGCTTTGCAATCTGCAGAGAAAGCTAGCTGCATGATCTTCATGACACCACCAACCATGAATTCCATGTATTCTTTAACTCCAAGCTACAAAAATCCAACATGGGTCTCTTTCTTTTTCAGCTTCTTCCTGCTAATCTCTCTCTCCCTCTCTGATCCAAGAATATCACAGTCTGGCCTCTTCTGTGGCAACTTAAAGCCTCCACCACTCACAAACTTCATCCCCACTTTTGTGAAAGAAATGGAAAGTCTTTCTCAGCTTGTCACCACCAATCGCTATGGCACACACTTTGTTAATTCCACACCTCCCATGTATGGCTTAGCTCAATGCTTCCAAGACCTTTCTCACACAGATTGTCTTCTTTGCTATGCTGCATGTCGTACAAAGCTCCCTCGCTGCCTTCCTTCTATCTCAGCTCGCATTTACCTTGATGGGTGCTTTCTGCGCTACGATAACTACAGCTTTTACAAAGAAGCTACTAATCCTTTGATTGACACTGTGAATTGTAGCTCCAAATATGGTGTGGTGGTTGATGAAGTTGCAAAGGAAGAGTTTTTAGAGAATGTTGGGTTTGTGATTGGAAATGTGACTAGAGGTGCTGTGGGAAACAAAGGGTTTGCAGTGGCTGAAGTGAAGGGGGTGTATGCCTTGGCGCAGTGTTGGAAGAGTGTTGGGAGTGATGGGTGTAAAGAGTGTTTGGAGAAGGCAGGGAAGGCTGTGATCAATGAGTGCTTTCCAAAGAGGGAAGGGAGAGGCTTGAATGCAGGGTGTTATTTGAGATATTCCACTGAGAAGTTTTACAATGATAATGGACAAGCACAAAATGGTCGTGGTAATTAAGTTTCTTTTTTTTCTTTTTTTTTCGGTGGCATTTTTAATTTCATAACCTTCCTGTTTGATTGCTGGGAATGAAAAAGAATGAGAAGAAATTGTTTTGAATCTGATTAATTATTTTAGTTGTTTTGGTTGTGTGGTATGCAATTTAATTAAACAGGCATGAATAGCTATGTTAGATTCATTTGAGTGGTTATTTTAAATTTCTGGGGTCTTAAAATGATAACAAAGAAAAGGGGGTAAGGTAAGATTCAAAGTTTTTTTTTTTTGAATGATTTTCCATCAATTTTTCTCAGTAGGCAAACAGAAACTAGGGGCCTTTTTTTGTTTTTTTTTTTTTTTTTTCATTATGGCAGTTGCATATTGGAGTAAAAGTCACTTTGTCTAAAGGTGGATTTGTCTTTGAGTATCTCTCTTTTCTTTTTATGTATTTTAAATTCCCCTCCAATAATGTCAATTTCCATAATGTGTGATGCTATACAGCCTATACTGCTATGTGATAATTCTCTGTCCATGTTGATAATGTTGTTGGCTAATTGCTGTCTTTGATGTGTTTCATACTTTCCTATTGTCCAGGTTTTCCTCGAATAGGAGCCATCGTAGCCATTGTTTTATCAGCAGTGGCCTTCTTGATGCTCTTTCTGTTTGCAGCATATGCAGGCTATGCAAGGTTATTAAGGATCAAAGAAGGTACAATTTTGAGAAATAGTCATAATTGAGACAAGAATTATAGTGGTTTCTCTTGCATTGCAATAGCTTTTATGATGACTTATCATGCAGTAATGTTCTAATTAGTTAATCTTGTGTCTTTCACTTCAGAGCGCTATAATATAGGCCTAATTTCAACTAGTATTGATAAGGCTAGTTTGAATTTCAAATATGAGACTCTTGAGAAGGCAACAGACTACTTCAATCCTTCAAAAAAAATAGGCCAAGGAGGAGCTGGTTCTGTATACAAGGGATCTCTTCCAAAATGGGAAAACTGTTGCTGTTAAGAGATTGATTTTCAATACCAGGCAATGGGTAGATGATTTTTTCAATGAAGTAAATTTAATCAGTGGAATTCAACACAAGAATCTTGTGAAGCTTTTGGGTTGCAGCATTGAAGGTCCTGAGAGCCTCCTGGTTTATGAGTATGTGCCAAACAGGAGCCTGGATCAGTTCATTTTTGGTAATTCTTTCTTCTTTATACTCTACACATGAGCTAGTCTGGTTGTGTGTCTCTTTTGTAGTCTTTTATAAAACGCTGAAATTTAGAGCTTTTATGAAAGGAACTCTACAATTTAATGCTCTACAGTTAAAGGTCTACTTCCTACAGCAATAACAATAGTCTCTCTTTAGTCCTGAAATTGATGTTCCACACTGGAAACAAATTATTGAATTGGTTTAGGACATGAATATGCTTGTTACACTGCTGAATTCTAGTATAATTATGGTCTAAATATAAGTCATTCCTGAATGAGCAACATAAATCTTTGCAATAAACATAGAAGCTGAGAAATGCAGGGAAAAGAAAAAGTAAAACTGTCATTTCAAAATGGTGATAATCTCTATGTCCTTTGCAGACAAGAACAAAGTTCAGATTCTAAATTGGAAGCAGCGGTTTGATATCATTGTTGGGACAGCTGAGGGGCTTGCATATCTTCATGGAGGTGCTAAAGAAAGAATAATTCACAGGGACATAAAAAGCAGCAATGTTCTTCTGGATGAGAATCTCACTCCAAAGATTGCTGACTTTGGCCTTGCTCGATGTTTTGCTGCTGATCAAACTCATCTTAGTACTGGAATTGCTGGTACACTGTAAGTAAATTTAGTAAAAAGTTCTATTTAGCCTGTTGTTTTCACTCCCTTCATATAGGACCATGTTTTTATGCTGACATATACCAGTGCTTCCAGCATTACACTGCAAATCTATTCTATGAATTCAGTGTTTTCCTTCTTATAGTTCCTTGGAGTGTCTCAATTGTCTTCCCCTTTCTCATTAACACAGCATGTCTTTTGGTATAATAGAGGTTACATGGCTCCTGAGTATCTTGTTCGAGGACAACTTACAGAGAAAGCAGATGTTTTTAGCTTTGGAGTGCTGGTTCTTGAGATTGTATGTGGTAGGAGGAATAATGCTTTCATTGAGGACTTCGGTTCCCTTCTACAAACAGTAAGACTCAGAATCTATATTCTTCACATAGAGCTATAGGACAACAAGACTCATTCAAGATGTTAAGCTCTTTGCTTATGTGGTATGTTTCATTTTAACCTCAGGTATGGAAGCTCTACAAAACAAATAAATTGGCTGAAGTTGTTGACCCTTGCCTAAGAGATAAATTCCCTGAAAAAGAAGCATCAGATGTGCTTCGAATTGGGCTTTTGTGCACACAAGCTTCAGCTGCTTTAAGACCATCCATGGAAGAAGTAGTTCAGATGTTAACAATTAAAGATTGTGAGATTCCTATACCAAAACAACCTCCTTTTCTGAGTGCCAATGTGCTAGAGCCAGGCAGCTCCATTAAGTCATGTAGCATGGACAGCTTAGTGTTAAACGCAGCAAGAAAGCTGGAAATGTCCTCTAGCTCCACAGAGTCCTCTAGTATGGACAGTTCAGATAGGGTATCACGAAGCCAAGAGTTCTTGCAGAAGTAGATTCAGACTAAACTTCTAAAATTTTGCAAGACTCATCAATGTAAGCACTACAATGTTCAATCCTCAAATTGACATTTGTAGGTTTGGAGGAAATCCTTGCATGATTCCTATACAGCAGAGCACCATGCAACCAATAATTATCTTATGCATTTGATATATACATTCCCCTCTCACAATGTGTAGACTTCACACGATGTGAGAAGGAGGATGCATATATCAGATGCATGAAATACTTTCTCCTAAGCAACAAGGCTACAAGCACTTCGGAGTTGCACGAAAGATTCAGAAGTTAAGAGATGCTAAAGGTATAGATTATGGCTAGCTCAGAACTTGATTAGCAGATCTACACCAAGTCATGTTCAGATTCTTTCTCTGTTTTTTTTTTAAAAGAATTTTGTATTGAGGGAAGAAGTCATGGACTTTGTTAACATATTTTTGTCCCAAGGCCTTCTTCCAAGACATGAATGCTTCCATAAATATCAAAAGTTGATCAAGTAGGGTAGTAATTTTTTATACCCCACTTGCTCAGTGAATACATTGGTTCCCTTTGTGTCGGCTTGTTTTAATTACTTTTTTTTTTTCTTCTTTTGGTTTAATATTTTTATCATTTGATGAAATAGCTAGGTAGTCATCACTATCACTGGATGCTCATGTTAAGGCCCTTTCACAAATTAAATTGTTCAGCATACAGGAGGTAGTTCGTTCTCAATAAATGATTGATGTCACTATTCAGAGACATGCCAATAGCAATGCCATTCTCCTGCCACGTATGGATTGGATCATAATAGTTTTGAACAGCCACAGGGTCATACATGTGGTCATACAAGCAGCTTAATTTCTACCAAGCATATTATCCTTGTCGATTATAGTTGGAACCATTATTAATTACTTAGTATTCGTGGCTAAAACTTATTCAGGCCCTAGCTTGGATTTAGAAATTGAACAGTGAAAAGACATTGAAAATTAAAGGAAAAAATGACTCCAAGCTCACATCAATGAGATGGATACCCAATTTGACCCCACAATAAGTTCAAATTGAACTACCTTGTCATAGCTTCTGATGACAAGGGAGGGATCAAGCATTTAATACTGAATGAACCAGTATGAGGCCCTTCTGTCCAGAAGATTCCAAACATTTAGTCCAGCAAAAAAAACCACAAAGCTAAGTTTGGCTCCATGGAAATCTATTGCAGTGTCAAAGCTAAGTGCCTAAATTACCTCAAAAGATTAGTCATTGTCCTCATCTTTTCTCCTGCTCACAAACTCCTCACAATTACTAACTTAAGAAAAAAAGAAAACTGATTACATATAGCAGAATTAAGTTGACTCCTACATGCTTAAAAAAAGAAAAATCAAAACAAGAAGATAAGCGGAATCAGTTAAAAACAACATATGCTATAAACCTACTCATCTTCCACCACGATACTAATTTCACCTTTCTCAAGCATATCGTAGAATTCCTTGGTCCTCTTCTGCTGATTCCAATGATATCTTTTCCAAAGGTAACCAGCCATGAGGCTAAGACCTATCCCATAGAAGATCTCTTTAATCACACTCGGACCCTGATATGCAGCATGTGCTATGTTATGAGCAGCCATGTCTACCTTGAAAAATCCACAGGCTGAACATAAACAAGATATTAAAATGTTTGGAAAAATTATTAAGTGATTCAATTCACCTATTTCCTATAGCTTAGACTTTTGAGAAAAAAAAAAAAAAGGTAGTTTATCATGATATCCTAAAATTGAACTTGGTATCAACTGTACTTTTGATATACCTACCCCACTTACCAATTCATTGAAGAGAGTCTAAACCTGGCCTACACATGAATTGGAATATTAGAACATTGGTTAAGGGTTCCAATTTAAGTTTTGGAGACAAGTGACAGTCTGCCATGAGGAAAAGAATAATAAGTATCACAAAACATTAATTTCTAGTTAACAATTCTATCATTTTATTTGGCTAACTAACTAACTAACAATTCTGTCAGCTTTCCAATTTACATCTTCACACTTCATTATATAGCTAAATAAAGACTTGCTTGAATTCCAAGTTCACAACTGCTTAGGTTTATCTAAGCAATTTTTCTATCTTTAACTCTCCAATAAATTAATATCCTTTCTTCGAAATCAAAGCCACTAACACCCTTCACATTGATAAGTTTCATTATAGTGATTCAGCAGCCTACTGCCTACCTCCATTTCTGAAAAACCAGAGGCCAGCACCAAATGCAAATTCAATAATCAATATGGTACAGACACACACATAGAAAAGGCAATGAATTTTCTAACTTAAATTTCAACCTGTGCTCATAATTGTAAAATCATTCATCAATAATTTCCTTTCCTTGCATGAAACTTAAACTTATCATAATTATGCTTACTTAAGAAATTACAATTTCAAATCTTTAAAGTGGCACAACAAAGTCCAATGCTACCAATTTGGCTTACTTTGATAAACTACTACTCGTTTGTTAGGAAATAATGAATTTAATGTAATTATTTAGTAGCATAAGAGCAAGGTTCCTTCATTTCACATAATATTGGATTCTACTAATTAAATTTCATAATTCGGGTGACAGTGAGTATTGCTCCTAAAATATTGAATAAGTTTTCTATTCTAAAACTCTCACTGAGACTAGACTCTCCACTTATTGTTAAAAAAAAAAAAAAAATGAAGACATAATATTTTTAACTTTTTAAATAGGAGGTAAATGAAGATATTGTTTGAACTTATAACTACTTACTCATAAATTACCACTTATCCAAAAAGTATATGTTTTTAGAAATGAAAGACTAATTAAAAAAAATGAATTTATTCATTTAATCATTATTCTAACCATTATTTCTTTCAGAGAACACAAACAAATTGGGAGACATTAATATCAAAACCCTTTTTTTCTTTTTAGCTTTTTTTATAAGTTTAGCAACAGAGAGACAAAGTTTAAAATAAAGTGCTACAGCATGCACTTCCAGTTTCAGTGTTCAAATCAATCAAAAAAACATACTTGCATATCCAACGAGAGCATTTCCAGCCGGTTTTGTAAAATTTATCTAATGCATTTCTAAAGATACTTTAACGGACTATGATCGTCAATATAGAGAGAGAGAGAACCAGCAAGAAAGTTCGGGAAAATAGAGCGGTAAATAAAAGTAAATTCGGTGGCGATGAATCTGGACTGTTGATTAAAACTTTGTAGAGATTTTGATGTTCTAGATTAATAGATTGGCAGTGTCGATGTGATCTTGATTCGGTGGATGGGTAGTAGTGTAGTAATGAAAGGACACGAACACGTGCAAATGAATTGCCTATTTGGCATACGTGGAGTTATGCATTGAGAAGACAAGGTGGGCGTTAAGCATGGAGAGGACACGTGTTTGAGTCATGTAACAATCGTTCCCTTGCAACCTTCCCCATATGGTCATTAATCATTTTAAGTTTATGATAGATCTAATCCAGAGTATGAACACGTTAGGGTGAATTTCAAAAGAAATGGTACATTCACAAGCAGTCTGAAAATCCATTACAGAATTTTTTGTATCTCCGTTCACTGCTTTATCTGGCATGTTATGCATTTATTCACAAGGTTGCCAGATGAACTGATATTGATTATAACTCCTGTTTGTGTCTTGGTATCTGAATCAGGTAGAAAAGGGGCCAACCTGCACACTCAATTTCAATTCTAAGGTCATGTACATTAGTGAAGAAATATCAGATCATGTTTTGGAAAAGTACGCACCATCTCCAGTTAGAAGCATATGCAATCCTTTAATGGCCAGTCAAAAGAGGAATCAGAGAAATGAAAAGACACTCTTAAACCCAAGAAATGATTCTGCTTCCTTAGTTTCGCTCGCTGTTTCCAACGAGCAGCACAGTCTTTTGAATTCATTTGGAGAACACTGCTGTCTTTTAGATTCTCTTGAAGAGCATTGTTGCTTGCTGCTACTTTTCATAGAGCTCACTGGGTCTGCCAATTGCTCCTTGTTCTTTGACATGGAAATATCAAATGATAGCATCTTAATAGATGATAGATCAGCATTGGTGCTTGAAACTCTTGGTGGAAGATTCAGTGACCCATAGGAGCTTCCAAAATATATATTGTGTTTGACCTCTGTGCTTTCCTTGGAAACAAATGCATCCTTTTCCACTTCTCTGGGTTCCAAATCTGAAGTGCTTATCATATCTCTCAAGACTTCATCTGGATTCATCTCTTTCAGTATTTCAGAGGCAGCACTACCAGTCATAGCCAGACTTTCAGAGGAATCCTTTGTCCAGAGTAAAGACTCAAAATCCATGGTCTTTAATTTATTGATAACAGGAAAATTCTTAGATTTTCTCCGTATATGATCAAATATTGATTCCTCAGTTAAAGTTTTGAACGTGCTCTCTTCAGATTCTGGAGGAGGCCCATTTTCAATAGTGGTAACTAAGCTTCTGGCAGTAATATGGTGATTTGGAGGCATACATTTGTTCGTACTAAGTCCATTGTCTTCGGCCTCTCTGGGTTCTGAAGATGGATTGACCACACTCTGTCGTGGAATCTTGTTTCTGTCTGTCTCTTCTAGAACTTCTGCTTCACTATAGAGTTCAAGCTGCTTCTCACGAGTGCGCTTTCTTGTGAAAATCAAGGCCTCTGATGATGGAGAAGTACAGGACATACTTGATGAGGCCAATATAAGAAAGTTTTTGGATTTTTCACGTATGTGGTCAAATACTGTTTTTTCAGTGATGATTCTGCATTCATCTTCTTTAACTTCAACAGCAGGCTCAACTGCAGTGATTTGAGGTAGAAGTGGTAAGTGAAAGGAAGGATACTAAACCTTAAAAAATGTCTAGGGTTTCTTTTTGAGCTATACCTTCTCCCATCTCTTCATCTAGGAGGAGGTTGAAAGTGGGCCTGGAATAGAACAACCAAGTTGATCTATCAAAACAACTTTCATGCCCTACTAAGGAGATTTAAAAATCAAATGACAAGATACTCACATGGAACCATTTTTCCTTTCAGAGTTGACTGAACTGTGACGCTCTTTGGTTGGAGCTCGAGATGTAGTTTCATCATCATCTATAATATATACTTCCTCGTGCAGAGGAAAAGAGGAAGGCTGCTTATATCTGTTATTATGATTCATGCTTAAACTGTTCTCTTTCATCAATAGAAGTTTTTGGCGGCGATCAATACCAACTACATGAATGATGATACAAAATGAACTCATTTAGTCTGGAATTCAATGCCAGCATAAACAAAGTCAAAAGAAGTGCTAAGGCCATACTGTATTCTTCAAAAATGAGATCAGACTTAATAGTCAGCTTTCCTTGATGAGGATTTGACAGGAGAATTGTTGCACTATAGGGACTGCAATGAAAACCAAGTACCTCAGACTCAAAGAATATGACATGGCAAAACATGGGTAGTTGACTAAACTTCTCCCTGACAGAAATGGGGATGGTAGTTTTGCCATAGAGCCAGTAGCCGAGCTGTTTTTTTCTAATAGCTTTGTCTTTCTTCATGTTTACCAACATCATTGAGATTTATTGTCATCGTTATAATTTACAAAATTTAAATAATAATAGTTCCTGTTAATGTTATAACAGACTAGTTTAGAAGAATCGAAATCCTTGAATAAAAAAGAAAAAGAATCTACGTTCATGTCAAGTATTGCTTTTCTAAGTCTTCATGTATGGTTGATACAGTATAGGAATGCTTCAACATGTTAATTAGTCATTAAAAAAAAAAAAAAAAAAAAAAAAAAAAACTTTATGTCTGAATACCTGGAGAACTCATCGACTCTGCTGAAACAAAAAAGATAAAGAGTTAAACAATATGTAGATGACTGAGGAACAGGGGGTCATATACAGTTCTAAACATAATACCAAGACGTTACAACTGAAGACATATATATATATTTGTGTGTGTGTGTGTGTGTGTGTGACATTAGATGTTGATTGGGCAGAAACTCCTTGGTACTATGCTTGCAGTACTATCTTGATATCCCCATTGTTGAAGGTAAAGAAAAATATATCACCTTATTTTCTCATGGAAGATAATCAAGTTATCCTCTTCTGAACCAACAATCTGCAAAAATGAATTCATCAGTAGCACATTTGTTTTGCAATACAATTAATACTTTGTGAATAAGGCACAAAATGCTGTATAAGATTCCAGATATCATACCATCTCAGCATAATGTCGTTTTATTGATTGCATTGATTGCGTTAGCCTAGTCAATGTTACTACCAGCTTAGACTTTTCTTGCCTCTTGCACTCAATTTCCTCAACCTTCATGTCAACTTTTGGAGGTAGTGAAAGTAGGGAATCCTTAATATGGTTCCCAAATGGGTATTTTCGACCAGTGACTATCTCTATCCTCCTTGGATCAGCTTTAGATAGTGTCTCAAATGAGTTAATTCCCATTGAATGCAGTGCCTGCAAATAGCATTAGGAAGATTTGTAACTAAATGAAGATTTTGAAATCATATGTAATCAGATACAATAAAGAAGTCAATAGAGAAAACCTTGGCAGTCACCATTCCAATGCCAGGTAATTGTTTCAGCAAGTAGGGACTATCATCCCAGAGTTTTTGATGGAAGGATTTCGCTAGAAGTGTTGAATTTAAGGCTCCTCTATAATTCTTCTTGTAAATGAAATATTCTTTCATGCACCTTGCAATTCTACACCCATTTGAGCATATAGAATTCATGTCCTATGGCACAGGGACCAAAATTATAATTTCATATATAAAGCCTTAAGTATATCTATATACAACACAATGGTATTATAATTTTGAGCAAATGAAAACCTGGCTCAGGGACAAATCATGGACTGAAGGATCACCAGTCAAGCAATCATTTGTCAAAACAAATATTTTTTCTTCTCTAGTTTGGATACGCTTTTTCCGTTTCCCTTTATCACCAAGGATGTGAAAGCGAAGCCGGCCATCTTTATCAGTGTTTATGTCATTTAAAAGTTTCTTCTCATTGCGTCTGAGCTGTATCCCTTCATATTCCAGTAAATAACTAAATCACTCCTTCAATGAACTTTTCAAGTACCAGAGGATACATAACCATTACATATATACATACAAGCAATTTCCTCAGCACGGCATATGATATGAAGTGCATCTTCTAAAGTGCAGTTCACAGGGGTCTGCATAATGTGTTTCATTGTGTCAAATTTCAAATAGTACTTTGTCATCAGCTTTCCAGGATCTAAAGACAGAAAGAAGAAGGAAAGGTTACAAGCTGCAGTTTGCAGGGGTCTCCATATTGTATTCCATACTATTTATCATTCATAAATACTGCAAGATACTTTTTATGTTGATAATCATACCTAGTGACTTCAAGAGGAAACCATCTTCGTCAGTCCAGATCATTTGATGTTGTGTTAACTCATTAACTTTCTGGACGCAAATCTCTGACACAAAATAACATTAATAATCAGTGGGGAGAGGGGAAAATAATAGTTATACCAGTGAAAGATAACATTACCTTGCATATGCCTCTCTATACGGTCACTTGAAGTCCCTTTTTTGACTGCATAATTCTCAGGGTTCTGCTTATGCATTAAAAGTTTCAAAAAAGTAATTAGATGGAAAACTATCTGATATCCTGAAAGGGATCTGTAAAAGTACCTGCCTTTTTCATTCTGACATACAAATATGAGCACTTCATCCATTCTATTGCTTTTGTAATATCGGAGACAGTCAGTTGAACTATCTCTGCAGTTAAGTGCTCCGTCACACATGGAAGTAGTCTGAAGTGAGAAGAAAATAAGAGTCACATGATTAGAAGATGTGCAGAATTTTAGAATATTCAAAATGGCCCAGGACACCAAATCAATTATAAATATAATTGATAAACATACTGTGATTCCACCACTTCACATCCATTCAATAGATTCTCATACAAATGTACCTGATATAATGTAAAATCATAAAAGACTGGTTCAGACTGGACAGAAATTTGATATCAAACAGAATTGATTCAATAACTACAAAGAAATGTATAAACTAATAATATAAAGCAATCACTCAGACATGTCAGGAAAACGATTTATCTTACAGTTTCTTTTCTTGTCATGATTATAACCATTCCTGTATCATCAAATGGTGGCCGGCCTGCCCTCCCGCTCATCTGCATGACAAGACAACTAACTTTTAATGGCATATTACAGTTAGCAATAAACAGAGTACATGGAGTGTTAATATAGTAGAAACCAAGATGAAAGGGTTATAAAACTTGATGGTCAAGAGATACCAAAGAGTGAGTGCTCTTGATATCTTGGATCAATAATTTATAAGGATGGAGAGATCAAAGAGGATGTGAATCATAGGATAAGAGTGGCATCTCCTATTGATGAAAAGATGAAGAAGATTTACTTGAGATTGTTTGGTTATTTACAAAGGAGAGTGACTAATGCACCAATGAGAATGAATGATTTGATTCAAGTTGAGAGAACGAAATGAGGTAGAAAAAGACCTAACATGTATAAAAGTAAGTGGAAAAGGAAATGTTAATTAAGGAGGTGACAGAGACAATAATTTTGCATAGGATAGAATGACGGAGAAGTATACATAATGGCCAACCCCAATTAGTTTGTTGAGGATTCATAGCCAACCCCAAAGTTTTGGGACTAACGCTTTGTTGTTGTTGTACTGTTAGCAATAACACCAATGAATGTAGACATGCGTGTAGTCAAAATAAAAGTTGTTTTTTTCTTCCTTTCTTCCCTTTTTGGGCTAAATACAATTAATATGAGCATAAAAGCTACGTGTATGCCTGTACACAATATCTGCCTGCTTATTGAGGATATTGCACCCTTTTTCATGTTATAATTGACAAGAATCCCTATTTGTAGAAACTTCTCTTCCTAATAACATAGAGTTAGTCCAATATATTGATCCTAGAGTTTCCACTTGGCAATTCAAAATTTTTTGGTCATATTGACCGAAGAACTTGCATTCAACATTAACATCATGACTAGTCCATCAGCATAATAGGTTCAGCCTTTCTTGTGGATTTTTTTGCAATGCAATTACCAAAATTATTATTTAAGTTGCTCTTCATGCAGCAGCTCCAAAAGATATATTCATTCAGATGCCATTACTTGGTCTCATTTCCTTTTACATATGACATTAATGTATAAACAAGTAACAAAACCACTTAAAAGTGTACAATAATATAACAGTTATGGTATTTCCATCTCAAACTTATATTTGTCCATTTTCTCCAAAAGAGACTGATTTAATGCAATCATTTATTGAGAGTTGTTTATGACCAGTGCCAAACCTGTAGTAATGTGGATCGATCATATTCCATGTAGAGACCCTTTTCCTTGTTGCTGGACAAAGAACAAATTTTGACAAATTAAACAAGGACGTATTTGGAATGTACTACAAAGTCTGCTTGATTAAATAGTTCAACATACAAGTGCTGTGTTGATTTTATCACTACTGTATGTGCCGGTAGGTTGATCCCATGGGCAAGAGTATTTGTAGTGCACAGAATTTGAATATCTCCTTTAAGAAAAAGACATTCAATGAGATTGCGATCCTTCAAGCAAAGCCCACCATTGTGATAACCAACTGCAAACATGCAATTTACTGAGTCACATTGCACTTAAGAAAAACTTTGAGGAATAACTCAAAGTCATGAGCTTGGGTGTTAAGTCCAGGCTCAAGGGTATTCTATAGCAGAATCAGTTTGCTCTATACCACCGAAAATGATATAAGATTGCATTTGTTTGTCACTGCATGACAGTGATGCTTCCCTTAGCCTTTCCTGCTGTTCATTGCTTTTAATGAATGGATTTGAATGACCAAAGGTCATTGCTATCTGAGAGAGGCGCTGTGCTGCTTCTTGTGCTCCCTTTCTAGTTGAACAAAAAACCAGAGCAGATTTTCCCCTTGAATATTGCATAAGAATATCTGCAAATCAGTTTTAAGCATCTTTAAATTCATGATTCCTTATAAAATAAGCTTTGAAATCAGATGACAACATAGGAATAATTAAAAATAATAGCAATCTATCAGAAAGTTAGTATAATAGTCTCTCTGCTTACCAAAAATATAGTTTTGAAGGCGCTGGAATTGAACAATAAAGAAAATCAGATATATGAGAAGTGGTTCATTTCATTAAATTCTGACTTTGAAATTTCATTTGTCCTAGCCAATACATATCTGCGAACAGAGGGAATAAAAAAAAAAACCTTCAATCAATAAAACACTAACCTTCTCAAATAGAAAGTCATTTTTGGCTGGGGTGTAGCCTACAAGAAAGATAGTTGTGAAAACATATCAAAACAACACACTTTATTTCAGTGACAAAATTATGTTCCAGCAACTTCATTGATAACAATATAATGGTCAAATGCATTATACCATGCAAAGTTAGGCAAACACTGACTTTCCCCCTAAACTGTATTCAGTAGTGAATACAAGAATAGTATAGTAATAAACTAGGTGAGAAACTTATTTTGCAATATAAAGTTCAAGTTATATATGCATACCAAAAACTTTAGTAGTCAACTTTACAGGCCTCATTTCTTCCCCAAACCTGTGGCAACATAGGAAAAGTAAATGAGAAAAACTGGGTGGTGGCGTTGAATTGATAAAGTTTACTTATCACCAATAACAAACTTACTTTTTAATTCCTTGGACAGGAACCAGAAGCCATTCAGCTGCAGTAGATTAATGCAGTGTTAAATTGTTAAATGTTTAGCCACTTGTAATTGTTTAAAGATAATAAGATTATACGTAAACTTTTTGAGTTGTTAACAAATGATATCATCGACTGAAGAATTTACCAAGGTCCTCAACATTTGGAATCGTGGCAGACACAGCAAGGAATCGGACATGAGCAAGAGGACTTGATCTCATCTCCGGGCTGTGAGCAAGCATTTTTATTCTGCTAACTATTGCCTCCAAAGCGGCTCCACGTGGATCATTCAACAGGTGAACTTCATCAATAAGTAGAAGTGATATATCACTGAAAAAGCTCAAGCCACCATCTTTTATGCGATAACGAGTCACAGCATCAAATTTCTATTTAAAAGGAAAAAGAAATCCATTTAGTCATGCTTCTAAAACATCAGTTTGAAACAAACCTGAATAAAGAAAGATAGATGAAATGCAACCTGTACTATCAGAAACTTGAAATATACAAATCTACATAATTTTCTTTTATAGCTAAGATATACAAATACAAATATTTGTTGACTTGAGGCACTGTTGTGTCAAGACTGTGCTTGTGCATAATTCATATGTAAGCATTCTGTATGCATAAGAAGTTTGTTTGTGCACGTAAGATGGACACGCATACTCACCTCAGGAGTAGTTAGGAATGATATCAGCTTCTTGTATATTCTTTATGTTGTAAAATTCATTATCACCTGTCAACTCCAGGCAGTTTATCCCCCATGATCCAAACTTCTCATTCCAATCACGGAGCTTCTCTTGTACTAAGGCCTTAGATGGGGCAATATAGATCTTCATAGCACATGATAACAAGGTAGACAAAATTTAATACAAAAAATAAAAAATTGCAACTGAATGGAAATATATATAAACTTCAAGCTTAATATAATGCACCCTGTCAAAGAGCAGAGGTTGTCTTTTTAATTGCAGCCATCAAATTATATGTTGGGTATCAGTGCGCATATCATTGTGAAACATACCAGGAACGGGAAACATATTATCAAAGTAAAAGTAAAAAGAATTTTAGTAAAGGTATCTATGATCTTCTTAGAAGTCCGGATCGATAGATTACACTTTTTTGCATCCACTAAATTACTAATAGAAATGTCTACAATGGTGTCTCTAAATAGAAGACTAACCGTTTTGAGGGTTCCCTTTATATGGATGAACCTCCCATCTTCACAGATGAACTTTGAGAGAAGCCTCAAAATGCAAAGCTCAAAGAGCACTGTTTTACCACTTCCTGTTGGTGCTGAAATAACCATGTTTGCATCGGAGTGGAAGCAAACAGGAAAGCATTCACTTTGCAGCGAATTAAAGTACCTGAATGTGTAAGAAACAAAACTAATGTAACTACAACATACACCAAAATGTAAAGTGCACAAAGCAGGAAGATAATAACATTATGAAGACTATGAAATCAACCATTTTGAGGTCACACACACACACATTGATATGGCTTAACACAGAGAGAAGTAAACAAAAGATTTAAGAGATAAAATGTTCCTCTTCGGTGGGAACTTCCTCATAGAATATAACTACAACATATTTATTTATGCCTAACCCCGTGAGAGTTCACATTGGTCTTTGAATAACAAGATGAAAACTCCCTACCCTATCTGTCAGATAACAATTCCAACTCTCCTACTCTAATCCAAAAACACCATCTTATCACATCAAATTAAACACTACTGCTCTAATCCAAAAGGATGGATTATTTAATCATATATTCTTATTCAAACAGATAAGCTTTGGCAGCCAGCACTCCTGTACGTGTCTGTACCATATTGAGATCACACATACAGACACTCTCACAGAGATATCATTATGTGTACTATGTTGGATACATGCAATTACACAACATTTACAAATGAAAAAGGGAAATTTGGCTTGGTGGTTTATCACAAAAATTAAAGAAGTTAATAACATACAAGCTACAAGAATAGCCTACCTTCAAATTTACATATCAACTTTAGAAAACTCAATATGTACCTGAAATTAAAAGCTGAACGAAAAGGCGCAGGTAAATCTAACACAGACTTCAGCGTATATGAATCCATAATCCTACATGAATATCAGGATATAAATTATTAATCAATATAAAAAAGAGATCACAAAAAATTAATATCTTCCCTAGTCACCACAATACAAAATGAAATGATTTGAATATTATGGGGATCAACATGTTCTTTAAGCATACAGTTTTATCGATAGGCCTTCAAGCATCCAACGAGCTCCATCATTATAATTTTGTGCTTTGAAAGAAGCATATTGTTTGTACAATTAATAATTGCCAACACTTAATATAAACAAAGTAGTCTTGTTATATTGTTTCGGATTAGGATCCTCTAACGTTCATAGGGTAACCCCACCATTGAGTTCCTAAAATCCTATCCATCTATTTCGAAATTAGTGGATTGAATTTTACCACGTCACCTATAATTTAAATTGATACCAAAATGGTGATAGCAATGTTTGTTTAAATGATGATGGAGTCACTTTAAGAACTCCAGAGGATTCTAATGCATTGTGTTACTATCAAACCCAAGTTTTTCAAAATTTTAGCTACCAAACAAATAGTGAGTTTAGCACATAGACCCAATGGTAAACAATATCTCAGCTTAAGTGGCAAACAAATATATAATATCAAATCTCTTCAGATTCTTCCAAAGTTAAAAATGGAAGAAAATTCATTCATGCAATTCAACAAGTCAAACTCCGAAAGAACCAAAAATAGAAAGCAAAAGATTAAAAAACAAGAATCACTTTCTCTTCTAACCTAAACGACACATCACTTGAACTTGCATCACATTAAACGACAATTCTTTTTTTTTTTTTAAACGGCAGCCAGTTTTGTTTTCAGGAAATTACAATTATAGTCAGAAACATAAATCTTCTCCAAAATTCAAATTTCTTCACAATTTGATCAAATTAGTAGCAAAGTTTTCAAAATTCGCTTAGTTTTTTTGTTTTTGTAAAGAAATTCCTAAATCCTCTTAAACGCTCAAAATCCTTAATAATTTGGTCAAATTTGACGCGAATTGCTTCAGAAAGCTTCTTCTGTATTCAAATTTGAAACTCTCTCCGAAGAATTCATGAATTCTCAAAATCTACTATCCACAGCAAACAATCGCAGCAATAGTAAGCCAATCCGAGATCAATATCTCAAGCCTAAGCTAAAAAATAGCTCAGTTTCTCTGATACAGTCCTACTAATTTAAACTTTGTAATGAAAAATTCGCATAGAGAATTTAATTTCGCATCCATGTGTGTGAGAGAGAGAGAGAGAAAGACTGACCAGAGAGAGCGAGGAGTAGAAGGAAGCTATTGGCTCAAAACAGAGAGGGTTTTGGAGAGAAATGAAATGGAGTCGTATTATCGAATATATATAGTGGGAGAGACTAGGGCGGTTTTTTCTTCTTCTTTTTTGGCGGGAGAACTGGAACGGAATTACGCGATGAAGCGTGTGAGCGTTTGTTACGGGGTTACGGAATGGTTGTGCTAGGCCCCAGTGGAAGAAAGTGGGATCTTCTTTTGAACGTTGAACTTCTTAGAATTATAGATTTTACCGTAATTGTACTTTCCACACCATTATCATACTTACTATTTTGATAAGTTGTTTGGCTAAATTACATATTTGGTCAAATTTTAATCACTCATCCAATTTTTTTTTTTCATTTCTTTTCAAATTACGTCTTCTAACTTTATTAGTTTTATGAGTCGTTATTTATTTATTTATCAAAATGACGTTATTTTTGGACACTTAAGAGCGGTATATTAAATGGAAAATAACTGAATTGAAAAGAAGAGGCTCAAATGAAAAAAATTAAAAAACAAGAGATTGAATGAATTGATCAAAGTTATTAAATGTAATCTGTAATTCAAATTAAATATTTTTTCTCTTTGTTGTTAGGATTTTTGTCAAAGATTTTTTACATGTTAAACTTCTATTATCACACAAACACACACACTCACTTCTTTTTTCTTTTCTTTTCTTTAAGCTTAAATTATATAATTACCCCCTGAGGTTTGGGTCATTTGCAAATTAACTCATTGGGGTTTCAATTTTACAATATAATCACCTGAGAATTTTTAATTGGTGAAATTGACCCCTTTAAGTACATTTTTTGTCAATTTTGCTAACAAAATTTGTCACATGCATTATACTTGGGTTTATAATAATGAATTTTTTTATTATAAAGTGATCATATATAATACACGTGATAAATTTCTATTAACAAAATCAACAAAATATGTACTTAAAGGGGTCAATTTTACTAAAAAAAAAACCTCATATGGTTATATTACAAAATCAAAATCTCATAGAGTCTATTTACAATTGATCCAAATCCTAGAAATGATTATGTAATTTGGCATTTCTTTAATGTGTGGCGAACAAGAGGAACCACCTAACAAATTGTACTTTTCCATGGTACTTTTTTGTCGCTATTTTGTAATTCTAAAGTCCTCCTAAATTATAAAACTAAGAAATATTCATATTGAAATGTTGGGATAAGCACTTTACCTCTATTATTAGGATTCCCGTCAAATTTAAAGTTCTATTACACATTTTTCAACAACAAAAAATTGATTTTTCTGTTAAATTTGACGGAAATTCTAATAATAAGAGACCAAGTACTTATTATCAATAATTAAGGGAAGAGATTGCTTAATTTTGAAGTTTAAACAATTTATGGACCATAATTAAGAGGAAGAAAGCCTAATTAACCTTAAATTTTACCATCGAGTTCAATTATTTGCAATGGTGTACATCACATGAACATATTAGCATTTTATTTTTTTGTTAAAGAACATTCTAAACCCATAATTTAGAAGTGATTTCAAGTTAAACTCCACTGCCCTTTTAGAAGTTATATGTGGGATGATGTCAGAGGTGAGTCCACCCTGAAGTCCCAATAATCAGATTTTTAGAATCTATCGTCCTAACTTAAGTTTGTGGTTTTACTTGATTTCTCTTCCCTTAGGTAAGCTAAAGATATTGGTCTACTTGTTATGTGCTTAGAATTTTTCCATTAATCCTTAAGAAGTGGATGAGATCAAGAGTCTTGTACCTTAGTGGTATTGCATACTCTCTTTATGAGGAGAATTAGGATTCAAATCTCTCATCTCATTATTGTAATTATTGAATTATCAAACATTAATACACAAATCAATGAACATATGAAACTCGTATGTGGGATAAGTTTACTATTTATGTGTTATAATTAGTAATTACTCCATTTATTGGCAGTATTACACAAAGTTATTGATTCCGTTCCGTTCCGGCCAGAACGGGTGGAATATCTCGTACCGGTATGCAAACTGGTACGAGATAACCTCTCATTCCACCTCGGATAAAATTTCGGGTCATTTCGGGTGTTTCGGTAAATACCGGGTGAAATAGCCATTTCGGCCGGTACACTTTTTGGGGGAATTTTTTTTGTTTGTTTGTTTAATTAGACTTCCTTGTTATGTTATGTTATGTAATGTAATTTTAATTAAACTTCTTTGTTATGTTATGTTATGTTATGTAATGAGATTTTATAAACCTTCTTGATGTGATATTAGTTAAGAATTTGTATTATTTGATGTTATTTGTTTATAGTTGCTAATTTTATTGGTATTAAAAATGTGTATATATATATATTTGCGGTAAACCCGAAACAGAACGTCGGTATTGATTGGTACAGAAATATCCTATTCCAATGGCTAAACCGAAACGGGTGCTGAAACGGTATCACCAACTTTGATATTACATTCTTTTTGCATGCCTTAGAAGTTAGAACTTCAATGCATGCAATGGTAAACCGATGGGATTTAAAAGAGGATTTATTGAAAGGACGTACTAATCACTTATTTATACAACTCCTCTAAACCCCTTTTCCACTTCTTAATTGCATTTTAAAAAAAATATCCGTTTATTGTTGTTATTTTCTAGTCATGTATTCCATTGAAGTGTTGTTGAAGACTTGAACCTATTGGCTGCAAATTTAGAATTAAAGCAGAAAAATAGTACGAGGTGATATGATGTCAATAGATTATACTACCTAAGCCAGCAGATCAAACTTGGTTCCATGAATTTGCTTATCAAAATTATGGTTTCCAATGGTTGTTGTTGTCCTACAGATGTACATTGTAATTTAAATGCAACCGAGGTAGATGAACTTGAGGATGAGAGGGGTTCCAATAGTTCCCAAAGCGGCTAGAGGTTTTTTTGTTGTTGTCATATTTCGTTCGAGTCATTCTATCTTATGTTAAGCATTCAAAATTTTGTGGTCAAATGAGCATGATGACAGTGGGATTGCTTCTTCAAATAAGGAATTTATGTTGGATTTGTTTGCCATAATCAACCTGCAAGTGCCACTTCAAAAAACCAAATTGATGCTCCTAACAAACACATTACTTGAAAAGAAAGTTAAGTTTGAGAATACTTTCTCCACATCTAATAGTCAGCTTTACACAACCTATAAGTGGGGAATGCACAGTTAAAGAAATTATTTTGGGAAATTCTATCACAATATATCTCATCTCAACTAAATTTGTATTGTGACATCCACTACATGAAGCTAAAACAAAAGATAACATAACTACTCACAATTGTTTATTTAGGGTAAAAAAGGAAGAAAGAAAGAAAAAGAGAAATCATGAAAGAATGACATACAGATACACTATATTATTGATGAAGCAAACTGCAGTAAAAATTGTTCACAAAGATTATTACATGTTATTGAGCTCAATGGCCATGCAGAGAACTTACAATAAAGCCCTCCCACCATATAAAGAATGGGTTGTGACAGTCTATTCATTGTTTGGCTGTTTAGAGGGGTTGATCTCCTCCGCTAAAATGCAGAAGGGCCCCAAGCAACAAGGCCTCCCTTTTCTCCTTAACTATAATAAATCTATATACTAGAGTTCTATACATTCTCTGTACCTACATAAATGTATAAATTTGCTAGAAATGACCATTCATATGCTTGCCTTTTCAGGTATCTGCATGTCCTTCCTGGATGTTGAGGAACGGCTGCCTGTCTCAAAAGCTCGCACTCCATATAGCGTTCTCATCCTCACCACATCGCTGGTGAACATCCATGATTTTCTCAACAGACTTGCAAATCCCATTGCATTTCCGATCAAATGAAGCAGCACAGACGTTGCCTGCCTGCGCCTTCCGCTCACAATCTGCAGGAAACAATGACATTAAGTCAAGAGGAAATCCATGCAAGCAGAACTTCATTTTTTAAAATTTATCTTCATTCTTCTGAAAAATAAATAAATCTCTCAGCACCATAGAGCTGATACAGGTTGCAACTATAACAGACCAAGCAATTGGTCTATGTCTTTAACCTCTTGAAAGACAATGGAGCATATATCTACTAATCAGGTCAAATCATTGAATCAAAAAGCACCTGTAATGGAAGGGACCAGAGAGGTGCATAACATATAGTGGACCAAAATCAATTCATCAGCAACATTTGGATTTTGGACCAACCAAGTGGAAGATCACAACAGAGTTGATGCACAGTTAGGCCAAAATGCCAACCATCACATAATTGTTAAACTTGAAAACAAATACTGGCTACAATATCTTCAAGTTTTAATTTAAGACAGAAAGCAAGGAAAAAACAATGACCGATATGAAGGCTACACATTGTCATTTCAGTAAATTGGTAGCAGTGGTGATAACAAAGACTAACTAAAAGCAAGATATTTGTGAAGAAAACAGTGTGCCATATCTCTTAGTTCTTGTTATGGGAAGACAAACTTAGAGACAGATTAGATTTAGAAATTCAACTTGTTAACTGAAACTAAACCTGTTAGAGGTAGAGAGATTGAATTCTTTTAATTATTTCTAATCCAGAGGGGGCCAATTGACTAACTCAAATGGGTATGCAGTAATGCAACTAAACAAATATATAGCAATGTTACCTCCAATAAAATCTAAACTGTTTTTGTTATTCTAAACATTTTAAGAAAATAAAGTTTTTCGATTAAGATTTTATTGGGACTAGATCATAGATATAGATAAATTTTTAAAAAGTTTGTTTAGATATTTTACAGTACATGCAACAAAGTCTACTCCCCATCCGATTTTTTATTTATATATTACTAAACACTAACCAGCTATAGGTTGTTCAAGTAACAAAAATGTGGTGGAAAAGCCATAAAAAGAACAAAAAGAAAGTAATTAAAACAACAAAATAAAATTTTGAATTACCAGGTGGGGTACCACAACAGAGTCTCCTATCGTCCACATGCTCCACATCTAAACCAATTAACCAAGTTCCCAATGAAACATCCTCATTTGCATATTTGTGCAGTATATGCCTGAGATCATTTCAAACAAAATTACCATCCAATGATTTAAGGCCATTCTACAGGCCAGCTTAATCATTTCCAATAATATATAGCTATAGACATGTTACAAATGAAGCTAAAAGAGGAACACAACCTCCTCAAGCTTGGAAGTGGACATAGCAATGGAACCAGAACCTCTTGGTTCCAGTCCATCTTATCCATCTGTAGCCCATTCAATCATAACAAGTTTGAAAATTCTTTTAACCCAAAAGGTAAAGGCACTGCAAACGTACCGGTTTGTCGATATATAAGTAGCTAAATCTTTTGAGATAGCATATAATTGTCCTGTAGCATGTCGAAAATAATTGTTTCCCACCTCACCAAATTTCCAATACTCTGGTTCATGGTATTTCATTCCCCTGTTCCAAATAAAGGATGCCATGAAAACCAGATTTTTACCAATATCTATATATTCTATTAATTCAGGGAAAAAAAAGAGAGGATAAATTCGCTTACTTTCGAGCATGGACAAGACCAGACTTCATGCAGCCAATGTAAACCTGAGGTTTCATACGGTGTCTAGCTAGAGTTGTTCCAAGCATAGCTGCGGTAAGTTTAAAGAAAATGAACTCAAATGAGACAAAGGATCAAATGTAATAACAAGAGTAATGTTAGCTACTCAAGTATATTCCTATTCTCGTGAGTATACGCCAAGATTGAGCCAATCATATGGTTAAATAGAAGCCTCTAAGAGAAAACTTTTTGTTGTCACCAACACTTTTGAACTAATTCACTCAAGAACTTACAACAATCACAACCAAGTTTCCAATATGGTAAGTAATATGAAATGTTTCTAACATGGAGTACCAAATGTGAAAGGAGTAAGTACATCAAGAAAACAATTCTGTTACATTACACATCAGGCATACCACATGGTAATATTGAAGTTGTGCTCATTAAAACGAACAATCCATTCAACCAGACATCCCTAACAATCTATAATCTAATTTCACTAATGAAATTCTAAACCAATGTGATAAAATGCTAAATCTTACATGAAATAGATCATAGGTGCATGGAACTCCACTAGTACTACTATCAATCATTCATGACAGTCTTTCTCTTTGCGAGCAATACTTATTACATAGAGGGTCAAAACAACAATGTTACAAATATCCAGTGGACCATGAAAATTTTCTCCAATGTGCATAGAAATATAAACATATTAATTAGGTAGGATATGTTTGTTGGACTGTTTTTTTTATAAGTAGTGTTCAACTATTGTATCATAGCATCACCTCTGATCCAGTATGGTAACATCACATGGATTCTAATTGCTTCATGATAAATTATAATAAAACAATCACATATGCTAAATGCAGTATCATACGTCTTCAAATTCCAATGACAGTATTAATCACATAGAGCACACAAACAAAAGACCATAGCTGTACGACTTTAATAGAACCATAACTAGATCCCAAAACTCTAATACTAAATATAAAATTAAGATATGTAGCAAAATAATTTTCAGAATAGACAGTTCACAAATGCAAGATGAAGGAAAAAATGCAGGAAAAACTGGAACAATCATTACCTATATTTACATGAATATCATCATCAACTTTAACGTAAAATTCTGCATCCCACAAGGCAACAGCAGTTGAAAAGTAAGTCTTAGTCTTGCCTGATAATTCCAGGTAGCCCTCGACATGGTCCTGCATTCACAGTATGAACAAACAAACATTAGAGCCTATTAATATTTATTTTCAGTCTATTTTCACACTAAACAAAATTTAAAGGTAACTGGGAGTTTCACAGGCAGATTTAGACAACAGCTTAAAAGGGGTAAGACAAAAAGCTCACCAGCCGCAAGAAGTCTCCATGCAACTTCTCCTCTGCTTCAATTGCTTTGTCAAGTATACCACCAGATGTTGAACTAATGACAAAAGTCCAATTAATAAGATGCAACCAAATAATTTACACTAATTTATGCAGAACACCACCTTAAAAGAAAATTGTGCTTTTGAAAAGAAAAAATAAGTTCATGCAGAGAATTCATCTGCTAAGGCCACAAACTTCATATCTTATTAATGAAACAGAATTTATAGCATGTTAGCCCAAAGAATATATACAAACAGTAAGTGCAGCAATATCTGACAATAGCTATGAAGACATAAGAAGATCACCTGCGACCTATAACAAAGCGTATCACTATCCCCTTCTCTTCCTCCAACTTCTTTCTCTTCTCACCTAATAATGGTTAATCCATGAGAACCCATCACAGATGAGATATGACAAGAAACTGAAATAGCCCATAAAAGGTTCTTAAATTGAGAGAGAGAAGGTAATGCACCTTGTGGCATCCAAGTAGCACGAACAGATTCCCTTCGCTTGCGGCTACTAAAAGCTGTATTGATTCCTATGACCATAAAGTATTTTCTTTTTGGATTTGTTTCAACATTCTTCATGTTTCGTGACATCGGAAAGCTATGCATTATAGATTCATGTTCTGCCCTATCATCTGTTACTTTCATCTCCAATTTTGTTACTGTCTTATCCAATTCCCTGCATTTCATAGACAATTAAAGGTTTGCATTTAGGTCACTCATGAGGCATATAAGTGAAATCCAGTCTAAACAGGCACAGAACAGCATACAAATAAATATGAAGCTGGGTCCTTGAAACTTACCCCATACTGGCATTGCTGTTACGCTGTACAACCTTCTGATAAAGGCAAGAAAGTTAGAGAAAATTTCGTTACAAACATATCAAATGCAGCCATGCAGGGAATTTATATTTAGCAGCAAAATAAAAGCTAAATATAACAAGCGTGCTTAAGGCTAAGATTGGAAGGAAGAATGATTTCTAGAAGAAACTAGAGTAAGATTTGCAATCTTTTGGTCAATCATATCTGGTACTTGTATGCACATTATTATTGAAGTAGGAGAATTCTGAAGAATTAGGTACTTGACGCCTTTTCACTAATCCGCATCCAACACCATTCTCCCAAAATTAAAAATAAAATTAGTTGTCAAATCTGGATTCCATAAACATTTTTTCCTAGAAATGCCATTTCCAAGCACTACAGTTTGTTATGAATAAATTCTTTAATATAAAAGCCATGGAATAGTAGGATAACACTAATATTTCCCTTCATGATATTTGCAATTTCTGAGTCAGAGCTGTATATGTGAAATAATAATAAAAAAAAACAATAGCCAAAGAAGCGGAGCATGATATGGCTCATGAATAGAAGTTTGGAATATTTACTTACAAGTTTTGGATAATTGTCAGATGATAAATTTATTTGGGCATCAAGTTTAGATGTTATTCACCTTTAGTCAGGCACTTAGATACATAATTTCTTGTTATTGCAATACCTTTAGCTTAAAAAGGCAGTCCACATCCTGATACATAATTTCTGATTAATAAGGAAACTGGTAAATTGTAATCAACATAAAACATTGTGGCCTAAAGTAATGAAAATAGAATGTAAAATAATAATGAGAAGCAGTATTAGATAATATTAAAAATCTGTTTGAAATATGGGGAAAAAAACCTGGTAAATTTTGTAATACAACATAAAATCATTGTGGCCTAAAGTAATGAAAATAGAATGTAAAAGGTGTTATCTGAGAAGCAGACCTAAAATGACAAATATATCAGTTGAGAAATATGGGGAAAAAGAATGTAATTTTGAATATTGTTCATCATATTGGTTGACAAATATATCTGGTTTGGTCTGGTTGGGTTTCACAGTTCACAGTAACTAAAACAATATAAAACAGCTAATTTAAAAGTCCTTCTCTTTTTTCTTTACAGTAGACTGCTAAGGAAGACCAACTTTGGACAATTTGACTACATCTATTGCAAGGCAAGACTCTTAAAAGTTCATGATAGATGGAAGGATTAAGTCACAATTTAACAAGTATAGTGTATTTTGATAGCATTTGACAAAGAATACCAGAATAAGAAGAAGAAAAAAAAAATATATATATATATATATATATATCTCTATCTTTACCTATTGCATAAACCTACACCTGTTCTGAAGTAATTACATGAAATTGAAAATCACAAAGCACATTGTAAACTAAAATGAAAATGAATGATAGATTACAAACAAAACAAGTGCAAAGGGAGAGAATTGGCCCTAATGTGAGTCCAACAAAACGCAAATTCAAAATCCACATCAGAAAGCACACATACACTTTTGAACTATGTTGATGAAATTAGTTCAATTCAAACCCTTCGCAATGAAATTCAACAATTACCCAATTCACAACACCGATTAATAACCAGCTAAACACATACCATATGTATGATAAATTACCACTAGACACAAAAAAGAAATTATGAATTTAATTATTTAACCATTATTTTAAAACTCTCACTAGTCCTAAAAGTTTTTTTTTAGGTCATAGTTCCAAAAGTTTAAGTTTTTAGGAAATTATGAGTTTAATTATTTAACTATTATTTTAACACTCTCTTTCATGTGTGTGAACAAACTCCCTTAATAAGTGGGGCTTAATATGTGTTTTCTTTTTTTTAAATGAAATAAAGAGTGAAGATAGGTTGGAGCTCAAGACGTGCCGTGATAAAAATACACTAGTCCCAAGAGCTTAAATTGTTAGGGTATGTTAGTTTGTAGAGAAAAGAGAGGAACAGTGGAGAGAATGGAGGGGTTTTCCACTGTTTGGTTAAAGAAGAAAATTGGTAGAAAAAGATGAGAAAAAAGTGGTGGGGCCAAGAGTTTTCTTTTTGGGTCCACAAATTTTTTCCAATCAAATTAGGTGGAAAACAGAAAAGAAATGAGTGAGTGGAGAAGGGTTTGAAGTTAAAAGACTTTGTTGCCATCCCTTCTACACAACTTTTCAATCCAAAAATAAAAAATTATATTTATTTTTTTATCATTACTTCCAAACAAACATGGAATAAAACATAAATATTTTTTATCCTTCTATTTTTCTATTTTCCCAACATTTTCTTTTCTCCCAAACAACCCTTATATATAAAATAACGACATCAACCAATTATCTATTCACAAAATCCCACCTAATTCTATGAGTTTACTGATACCTACCAGGCAAAAAAGGCATAATTTAGTCACATCAACCACTTCAATAATTAAAAATTGGAAATTTAGAGAAAGTAACAGAAACCCAATTGAGAAAACATACCTGTTAGTGAAAATCATTCCAGCACAGAAACAGAAGCTGCCTAAGCACAGCAAAAGAGCCAAGTTCTTAGACTTCTTAACATTTTTAGCATACTCTCTTCCTCCCATTCCCCTACTCTTCATAGACATTTTGTTGTAGCTCTAATTATCTCACTCCCAACTCTAAAAAAAAGTTAAAAACATATAAATAGAGAGAGACAAAACCAAATAGACCCAGAAAAGGTGTGAAGTTTGTTTCAATTAATACACACACTCTCCCTCCTCTTCAGAGGCGAGAGAGGTGTGTGTACAGCTAAGGGTGTTCCAGACGCTTGTTTAATATCCGAATTTATAGAACCATGCATGTATAAATGAATGAAACTTATGTTTTAAATTTTTAATGAACAACCATAACCGTTGAATGTAAAGATGGTAAGTTTGGTAACGGAAGTGTTGGATAGTTTTTAGTTTCATTCTTCTTCTTTTTTTTAATATATTTTTATGTTTAAAAATCTTAAAAACTGATTGCAAAACACTATATAGTTTTTATTTTTTTGGTAACATTGTTGCCGTTTGGACAAGGAAACGGTCGTCGTTTTAGGTTCTCACAGTACTTGATGGCTTGGATGAATGAAATATTTAGTGGATCAAGAGGAAACGGACCAAACTGTCTCACAAGCATATTTTATTTATTTATTTATTGATGAGACTGTCTCATAAGCATAAAGAATAATTCAAAAAATAACTTGATAGATTAATAGTTTAATATTAACCTAAGCCAAAATTAATTTCATAAAGAGAATCAAATATCATGGTTCAACGGTAAAATGTAACAAAAATAGATGAAATTTTATTATATTTTTAAAAAATACTTTACATTGGAAAAATTGCTTCTTGGTGAAGGAAAAATGAAATCTAATTCCAATTTTAATTTTGGTATTTAGAATAAGATTGTTTAGTGTGTGGCCATGTGTGAGAGTGATGTGATAATGTTAATAATTTACTATGTGAGGACACTGACTTAAAAAAAAATTAAAACATCAAATTGTTAGGAGAAATTTGTCGTCAATAATGATTTGACATTCACAATATTTTTTGTTGAAACAACTTAGGCTTTCAATTGAAATGAATTTAGATTGACTTACATGTTGATGTCTTTTTTTTATTTATTTTTTTTATATATAATAGAAATTCTAATTTAAATTCACACACATATATTTTGAAGATTTCGGGTTTCGAACTCACACCCTCATAGAAGAGTGGAGCTTTTTTGAAAAGGGAGATTACCACTGGGCTGAAAACCTAGGTGACAATGTTGATGGTCTTTTTGAGAATAAGGAAAAGAGCATACAGCATATCTATGTTTATTTTTATTTTTATTTTCATTTTTTTTTGTCAATGGGACCTTATTCTTACTGGGGGGCCACAGACCTAGGCCTAAGTTGTCTAGGCCTTCAGCCGCCTGTGTTTTGTCCACATTGAACTTTTGTTAGTGCTATTCACATTGAACTTTAATAGATTTATTTCTTAACATAACTTGCAGCTTTTTTGTTTTTGTTTTTCCCATTCTTATGCTTTTATTGCATTTAACAAAATAGCATAAATTATCTTTTAAACTCACAGTTTAAGGGTATTTTAAAATTTTAAAATTAAATCCTATAATTTTAAAAATATTTCAATTCAAATTTCAAACCATAAACTCATTTATGGTGATGTCATGAATAGAAAATGCATAAACAAAACAACATGATTCCTTTCTTTTCCCTCCCCAATATCCTTCATAACATATAAGAAAACTTTAATTATTAGGAAAAAAAAAAAGGGAAGGAATTTACTAGTAGATTCATTGAAGTCATATGCATGCAAACAGCAAAGAACAAAAGAGGGAAATTTATTGGAGGGTATTTTTGTCTAATAATTAAAAATTTTCTTATTAAATACAGTTTTTAATATTATCTTAATAGTTTTTTCTATTTTCTATGCAAGTGAAGCTAGTTAAACTCATTTATTACTTCCTTGAGGATCTTAACCTATTGTATTAATAGTTTTTTATTTAATGCAGTTTTCAATATTGCATTAATAACTTTTTATTTTACTTTAGGCCACTCATTTGGAGTGAAAATAGAAATTCCTAATTAACCTAGTCTAAGTATATGTGTGAGGGTTCGAACCTACACCTTCAAAGAGGGATGTGGATTAAGTGGAGGGAGGATAACACCACTGGACTACTACCTAGTGGATAACTTTTCTTATTTCTTATACTTTTAATAGAAACGATAGCAAACTTTTATTGAATAGCATCAAACTGTACATGTGAAATAATGCAATCAGGGCAGTCTTCCAACCACACCTAAGAAGACAATAAGGACGCAGCCTCTGTAGCCAAGGCACAAGTTGCCTTGTTACATAATTTTGTGACATAAGAATAACTGAAAATCTCAAAATAACGTTTAGATAAAACAATATCATCCACTATATTACCTACTGGAGCCAAACAAGGACCCACTTGCTTAAGCAAACAAAACAAATCCTTATTATCAAACTCCAGTTCAACCCGAAGAAGCCCAATGTCAATAGCAAACCGGATTGCCTCCACCACAGCCATAGCAACAGATTGCAAAATATCTCCAGTGATCTTTAATGTAAAAGTACACGCCGTAGTCACCAAACATGAGGAGTCACGTACCAAAACACCCACTCCCACCTTTGATAAAGTTGAACAGAACTTACATGCTATATTGACTTTAAAAGTACCCTCCTCTGGTGGCCTCCACCTACTTGCCCCCATAATCTCAATAATACCCCCCTCCTTTTGAACATCAATACCAGTTTCTAGAAAATCCATAGCAATCCCAACTGACTTTTGACAAATATCTTCCACAGATGACATCTTCTCTTCCCAAAAAAATGAATTCCGTGCTTGCCATAGACCCTATGCCGTGGTGAACATAATCTCAAGAGAAGGAGATGACAAAGATTGAAGACTACAAGAAATTACCTCAGAGAAAGAAAAGGACCTGAGACATTCAGTCGGAAAAGAGACAGAACTGGCATGCCAAACCCGTTGAGCAAATTCACACTACCACAAAATATGAGAGGAAGACTCCAGCTCATCTTCACACCACCGACATGAATAAGAGTATGACACCCCTTGTCGAAATAAATTGGCTAGAGTTGGCAAAATATCTTGACATGCACACCAAATAAACAACTTAATCTTTGGTTGCACTTTTGCTGCCCAAATCCCATTCCAAAAAGAACCCGACTTGTCCACTGAAGAAGAAGATGGCTCGTCCCGACTTTGCTGTACCAAAAGCATGTTGTAGGCACTTTTAACCGTGAAAATACTCTGCCGAGTTGCTGACCATATCAGCAGATCACAAGGACAACGTCGACTAAGAGGAATAGAAGTGATTAACTCTACATCTCTTGGAAAGAAAAGTTGGCGTATTAAATCAAGATTCCAACACATAGAATCCCAATTGATCAAGGAATCCACAGTAGCATTTTCATCAAAGACTCTAGGAGGACTAACAACTCTATTCGAAGTAGAACCCGGTAGCCAAGCATCCTTCCAAATGCAAATCCTGCTACCCGTACCAACTCTCCACCTTAGTCCAGAATTTAATACCACAAGGGACTCACAAATGCTACGCCACATAAAAGAAGCATTATGTGGAACAACCGCTTCTAAAACAGAGGAGTGTGGAAAATATTTAGCTTTTAAACCCTGTACACCAAAGACTCCGGATGTTGCAAAAGTCTCCACCCTTGACGCGCCAAAAGAGCCATGTTGAATAAGTGTAAATCTCGGAAGCCGATTCCTCCCTGAACTTTTGGCCTTGATAATTTGGATTTACTTAACCAGTGAATTTTCTTCGAATCACCCCTTTGACCCCACCAAAACCGATTTGCCAGTGAACATATCTCCGCACATAAACCCGCAGGGAACTTGAAAACACTCATTGCATAAGTTGGAATAGCCTGTATCACAGCCTTGATTAGCACCTCCTTGCCAGCTTAGGATAACAACTGCTCCTTCCACCCTTGGAGCTTTTTCCAAATACGATCCTTAATCTCATTAAAAGCCCTCCGTTTTGATCTTCCAATGATTGGTGGGAGACCCAAATATTTTTCAAATTGAGTTGAAGGTGATGACCCAAAGAACTGAAGTAAATGAGATCTTCTGTCTTGAGATGTATTCCTGCTAAAAAACAAGGTTGTTTTGTCATTATTAACTTTTTGACCAGAGGCTTCCTCATACAAAAGCAAAAGATTTTTTAGAGCCACACAATCACCACCAGAAGCTCTACAAAAAATAATACTATCATCAGCAAAGAATAGATGCGAAACTCGGGGACCCCCACGACAAATAGCAACCCCCCTGATAAGTCTATCTTGTTCAGCTTTTCGCAAAAAGGCAGAAAGCCCTTCAGCACAAAGCAAAAATTGTTACCCAAATATCAACCTAAGAGGGGGGGTGATTTAGGTTGAGGCAAACTTTTTCGATTTAAATGCGGAATTAAAAACTATCTTCAAATAGCAAATGTTGATTTAGCAAATGTTTGATCACAATTCAATTGCAATATAAATATGATATGAAATCAAGCACAAGTATATATATAAGCAATTAAATATGTAAGAGATAGAGAGAGAGAAAATCAAACACGATGATTGTTATCGAGGTTCGGCTTCCCGTGCCTACGTCCCCGCCTCAAGAACACTTCTTGAGGATTCCCAAATCCACTATTTGACAATCTTCTTTCGGGTGAAGATAAAACCGTTACAAATCTTCCTTACACAGTGAAGAGTAACCACCGAGTGAAAAATCCTTTTCACTCCTTAGGATTTATACCAAAACCCTAACAAAATACTCACAGGTTTCAACAAAGTATTTGTTGTACAAGATAAGGCTCTCTCAAAGAGTAATTGTACACAATATGCTCACTCTAATAGTATATCAAGGATTTGATCAATATGGCTCAAAAAGTGTTTAGAGAAATTTGATTTTCAATCAAGGATTTTGAATGATATGAAAATATAAGCTTGAGAAGGATGGATTGATGTATAAGATGTTATCTTTTCTATCTTTGATTTCTCTTGTATGCTTTATGTTTAGAAATGAAGAAAGGGTAGTATTTATAGCCATCATGTTGTCTTGCATTCTTCTTGATTTTCAATCAATCAATTTGTTTTCTTTGAAAACTTTTCTTCTTAAGATTTTTCAACCATAATTGATATGGTTGTCTTGCATGTGAAATTCAATCAATCAAATTTTCTTTGAAGACTTTAAGAGATTTTTCAATTGATATGGTTGTCTTATATTTGAATTTCAACCAATCAAGTTGTCTTTGAAGACTTTAAGAGATTTTTCAATTGATATGGTTGTCTTACATTTGAATTTCAACCAATCAAATTGTCTTTGAAAACTTTAAGAGATTTTTCAATTGATATGGTTGTCTTACATTTGAATTTCAACCAATCAAATTTGTCTTTGAAAACTTTAAGAGATTTTTCAATTGATATGGTTGTCTTATATTTGAATTTCAACCAATCAAGTTGTCTTTGAAAACTTTAAGAGATTTTTCAATTGATATGGTTGTCTTACATTTGAATTTCAACCAATCAAATTTGTCTTTGAAAACTTTAAGAGATTTTTCAATTGATATGGTTGTCTTATATTTGAATTTCAACCAATCAAGTTGTCTTTGAAAACTTTAAGAGATTTTTCAATTGATATGGTTGTCTTACATTTGAATTTCAACCAATCAAGTTGTCTTTGAAAACTTTAAAAGATTTTTCAATTGATATGGTTGTCTTACATTTGAATTTAACCAATCAAGTTTGTCTTTTGAAAACTTTAAAATTTTTCAATTTGAAGTTGGTTTTAAAGTTGAGCCTTAAAGATCAAATCTTAATAAACTTTACAAAACCTAACTCTTACTTCTCATATGTCTCGGAATCATTGATCTTTGAGCTTGATTTCTTTGTCTTGAGACTTGATGACTTTGATCTTCAATGTGTTTGCAACTTATCAACTTTGCATTTGCTTGATATTTGAATTGGCCATCTTGGTCCAATTAAATCAATAGTCAAAATTAAGCTTTAAAACATAAATCATTAGTTCATATGAAAATATCATTAATGAACAACTTAAAATCATGGTTATCATCAAAACTACATGAATGTCCTTGGATTAATTAGCCAATTAATAATTATTGAAACCTTGAGGCTAACAAAAATAAATAAGGGGATAGTGGATCTCCTTGTCGGAGACCCTGAGTAGGCTTAATATAACCCTTAGCCTCACCATTCACCATAACCGAATATGATGCTGTGGTCACACACACCATCACTAAATCCACCCAACGCACATGAAAACCCAACTTCAACATAATAGCTCTCAAATAATCCCATTCCACCCGGTCATAAGCCTTACTCATATCAAGTTTCACCGCCATCTGAGAATTACCACCCACCCTTAGGTTTTTAAGATAATGCAACACCTCAAAAGCAACAATAACATTATCAGTAATCATACGCCCCGGAACAAAAGCACTTTGATAATCAGAAATAACCCGAGGCAATACATTCTTCATTCTGTTCACCAAAACTTTAGATACAAGTTTATAGAGAACATTACAAAGACTAATAGGCCGAAATTGAGACATACAAACAGGTGATTTAACCTTAGGGATTAAAGCAATATGAGTAAAATTTATACTGCCTAACATTCTACCAGTATTGAAAAAATCCAAAACAGCAGTAGAGACATCAGAACCCACAATATGCCAATATTTTTGAAAAAACAAAGCAGTCATACCATCTGGACTAGGCGCTTTGGAGGGATTCATTTGAAAAAGAGCTGCTTTAACTTCCTCCACCTTGAAAGGAGCTAGCATAGCATCATTCATATCCGGACTCACTTTTTGTTCCACCAAAGAGACCACCTCATCAACAGTAGCTGGAGAAGAAGTGGAGAAAAGTTGAGTAAAATAACCCACTGCCACCTGAGAAATACCAGCTTGATCCGTATGCCAATCCCCATTTGAATCACGAACACTCTGAATAGCATTAGTTTTTTTCCTTTGAGAAGCACAAGCATGAAAAAACTTGGTATTTTGATCACCTTCATTCTACCAAGATATTTTGGAACGTTGCCACCATAAAATCTCTGCTTTCTCCATAAGAACATTTATTTCCCTTCGAAGCAAATTGACCTCATGAGAATCATACAAGCTAGGCAAAGAATTTTCCAGTTGAAAAAGCTGAGCCTTCTTTTCTTCAATAAGTCTAGGTGTAACCCGAACCTGGGAGTTACTCCATTTGAGAAGAGCAACTCGACAAGCTTTGACATACAAGTATGTAATTAGAGTTCCTCATTTATTACTTCCTTAACCTGAATTAACTAATATAATTTTAACCCTTCTAAGTAGTGACAGATGGGAATGTGGGTTCACCATTATCAACATTTTTTTATTAAATAGAAGTTGTTATTATTGTATTAATAATTTGGGTAAATACAAAAACCATCTTTAAGGTTTGAGGTAATGACATCAACAATCAAGACTTTTCGAAATATCTAGTTTACCCCTTAAGTAAAAACATTTTTGAGAAAAAAAAAAATACACAAACCGTGTTGAGTATGGTTTGTATTTTATATTTTACCCATAACTTTCCCTATTTCCTATTCAAGCGAGGGTAGTTAGATTCATTTATTGCTTATTTAATCTATTAATAATTTAAATTTGTGATTGATGGGATTATGAGCCCACAAAACTTTTTATTTCACCAATCACACACTTCAACTATTTTTTTTTTTATTTTTTCACAATTTTTTTAAAATTATTTTTTTTTTCATTAAATTTATGTGAAATCGTAATTATAAGCAAAATTGTGAAATAATCTAAATGAAAAAATATCTGTTGCCATAACTTTTCTCCAATCTTTTTTCTAAGAATTTGTTCCTTTCTTTTTTCTTCACGTCGAGTAAATCCCAACACAAATTAGAAGTTTATGTGAAATTGCAAAAAGATAAAGGTCAAAAATGTAAAAAAGAAAATGCATAATACCCTTTTTGTAATTTCGTAGAGACTGTTGAAATCTGAAGAAACTCACATGGAATATATAGTCGACACTTGACATCCATTGACTTTTGTGATATTTTAAAATCTGCTCAGAAAATTTTTGATCCCCCAAAAAACTATTTTTTTAACTTTGCTTTTGCTGCAAGCAAGTTCTAGTGAGTAAGAACGCCAAAGGACAAAATATGTGTTGCCAAATAAATACCATTTACCTCGGTAAAAAGGAGCAAAAAGCGACTGTCAAAAATGTTGTGTCCATTGTACTTCTTTAATTACCCACCTATACACACAGCTTTTGCTTTGTTTTTCCATTAATATTTTTTCATTTCTAGCTTGGTGTGACTTGTGAGCTTGGAGCCTTTTGGGTATTAAGGTGTGGCACAAAAGCTTGCAGCTTTTCTTGATTTTTTGATTCTTTGTGATCCAGTAACTTACATTATTATCATGGGTTTTGCTTATATATTAATTTATCCATCTTTTTGTATGATTAGAGATTTACATGTTGGAAAATTTTCAATGATTTTTGACCAGTTTGTTGCATGCATGCTTGGTCATGGGATTTGTCTTTTTGAGCTAGTTTATTGGGTGTTGGTGTAAAGAAATTTGTTAAATTAGTGGCTTGTAATTATAGTGTGGTGGTGCTTTATTTAAACTGTGGTTTGCATTCTTGACTTTCTCTCATTGAAATTCATGGTACAAAAAGTCATGGAGATTGGGTTATCTTCTACTATAACCATATTGGGTGGCCTTGTTAATTAATTTTATGGTTTGGGTTGGCTGAGTCAGTGTGAAATATGATTGTGGCATTTGAGCAAACTGGCTAACATCTCTGATTGAGAACTGGTATTGTATTAGTCAGAAAGTTCTATTACAGTTCCTAGTGACATGCCCATTTGTTAATTTGAAGGAAACCCTATGTTTTATTTTAAGGAAACATTTTCAAAGTAACAGCAGTAATATAAGTTTGTTGTTGGTTGCTTACATGTCTTTTCAAAGTTCTAACTCTAGAAAGCATGTAAAGCTTAAAAAAAAATTCAGTTTGGATGTGAGACTTAATGCTGTCTGTTTGGATCTTCCTGTGCATTTATTTATTTATTTTTATAATGTTTTATGGAATTAGCAATGAAACTTAATAGATCTGCTCTGCTTATTTTGGTGTGCACTGTTAAAAAACTGTGTATTGAATCTATTGATCATTCCTACTCGTCTGGTTTATTAACATGAGCTCGAATGCAAACGCTCTATAAGAGTTAGGGTTTTCATTCACAACCTTGAGTAAATGCTGATATAGATATTTTCCATGAATACACTTCTATAAAAGCAACAGCTTTTGTTTAATTACTAGTTTTTATTTTTGTCACCTTGCATGTTTTGGATTCAATATCTGTTAGTTCCCTTTTGTTTTATTTGTTTACTTGTGTATTGTGTCTATGATCTTTGCCTGTATTGTGTTTTGTTTTGCAGTGATCAAGATGAACAATTCAGACATCATAGATTTATGTAGTGATTTTGAAGAAGGAGAATCAAATATCTATGATGGTCAAAAGGAGCTGGGTCCAGTTGTTGGAACTTCCCATATCAAAGAGGATATTAGAACAAAAGAGGTTCAGCATCAGAAATCCAAATTCTTAAATGCTTTTGGTATTAGATATAGTAATAATATGGTTAGTTCTCCTGTAAATCAGTCAAGTCTTTCATCTGCACCAATTTGTCGGCAATTTTGGAAAGCTGGGAGCTATGAAACAGTGAAGGGGAAGGGTTTGAATGTCTCAAATCAAAGTAAATAATCTGTTAGTTATTTTATCATAGCTTACTCATCTTTTTGCTTTTCTATTTTCTACCTTCGTTTTTGATTTCTTGTATTTTATGAATTCTGTCCATTGTTTAAATGGGAGTCAACATGGGTCAATCTAAATGTTGCTGATAGATTAATATGTGAAAAAATTTATCATGTTTGTATAAACTAAGCATATTTGGGTGCTTAGACACTACCTAAATGGAAAGAGACCAAAGATATTGCCAGATTGATTGCTTGTTATAGGAAGAGTAGTTAACTGAGAAGCAATTTGAGAATAAGTGAACTTGTTGGTATGTGCAGTGGGCTGTGAAAGTGAGAAAAAAAAACTGTGGGACCTGTGTCAAGAAATATAGATGTTCATGTTCACATGCCTGTGCATGTGTGTAACTGTGTTTGTGCTATTTTTATTGTTTATTGAGAGCACTTTATTTTATGCTTTGGTTGCAGACTTGAGAAATCATTTGCATGTACACCCTGTTTTTCTCCACTCAAATGCAACCTCGCATAAGTGGATATTTGGTGGTATGTGGATTTATATGTTTCATTTGATTAACTACACTGTTCATATTGAACTGTAGCGCAATCCCATTATTTCTTCTAATTTTTAAATCCCATTTCTAATCCACTTTTGTGATCTTTTTTCTTTTCTCTTCTTTTTTGGTACAGCCATAGCGGAGCTGCTTGACAATGCAGTCGATGAGGTAAAGTTCCTTTAGATAATATTTTTATTTTTTTTGGTGGTCTGTATGTTTCTTTAGCCATTTTCTTTTTCCTTTTTCCTTGTTTTCGTTCTTATTTGGTTCTCTCCTTTGCATATTTCCTGGTACTAGGGCAGCGCCCCTTTTTTTGTCCTTTCAATTAAGTTTCCACAAATGACTTGTGTCCTTCTCACCTCTCTCTCGAATTCTTGTTTATGATGCTTTCCAGTAAAAGTTAGGTTCTGATTAAGGGTTTCATACACTTATGCATTGTTGTTGGTTGTATGAGCTAGATATCAAATGGTGCTACTTTTGTCTTTATAAACAAAATCTCGATTCCACGGGATTCCAGTCCAGCCTTGCTAATCCAAGGTACAAGTACAAACCCATCTCATTTGATTGTTGAAATGAAATGTGAATCTTTTAGTTATTTGCTTATTGTACACTAACAAGATTGTCATATGAATTTCTTGCTTCTGAAACTTGATGATTAACGATGAAAAGATAACGGTAGTGGGATGGACCCAGAAGATATGAGGCGTTGCATGAGCTTTGGATTTTCAAATAAGAAATCGAAATTTGCCATTGGACAGTGTATGCATTGGATTTTGCCATTCTGACTTCTGCATATTTTTCCCTTCTTTCTTTCTTTATTTGTTGGCTTATATCCTTTCAGATGGAAATGGCTTCAAGACTAGTTCAATGAGACTTGGAGCTGATGTTGTTGTCTTCAGTCGCCACTTAAAAATGAGGTCTGACCCTTAGAAAAGTTACCACTATAATTACTTTCCCAGTTGATTAACATGTTCCTTCCTCAAATACAACCCTCAGAATGCCACAGGCATATCTGAGCTTATTTAATCAACCGTCTTTTCATTAGTCCAAAGGTGACAATGAGCTATTGAGTGGGATTAGTATTCCTCCCTTATTCGATAGACCCCCCAAACCCTGATAAAGGTGGGATTATAATCCCTTTTCTCTGGTACAATCCCCTAAAGATTTTACTAGGAGGCCAGTCGACAGGTTCCATGGTAACTTTATTCTGCTGTGTTCTTATATTCATTTTTGCATTTTCAATTCTCTTTCTTTTAGGTATTTCTATTCCAAATCCTGGAAAGTGGAGATATTAGCATTTTGGTAGTTGGGTCCAACCTCTTTCATATTACATAAAATATAACACTCACTTTCATATTTGGACATTTGATGTATGCACTGTTGACTGTTTCTTGGTTGTGCTCACATTGTGGTATAATCATGTTCAGGTCACTGACACAAAGTGTTGGACTGCTTTCTTATACATTTTTGACACAAATGGGCTATGACAGAATAGTAGTACCCATGGTGAGCTCGGTCTTACAGCACCTGTTCAATTACATCTATTGCAAGTTTACTCTGACTGTAATTTTCAATCCATATTGTATCATTAAAATATATGACCAGTTAGACATGTTATTTTGGGAATCCCTCCTTGGAGATCACTAAAAAGGACCGAGGTGCATAATTGCTATTTATAGAGATTTTTTTTTTTTTTAGTTTTAAGTTGCTTCTTTTAAAACAATAGCATGCAAAAAGGAATGAGGCTTTGGCATAGGCTGGTACTTTGTTGACAAACTCATGTCATACTATTCCATAACCAAAGAAAAGACTGCAATGTCCTACTGTGAAGTTGGATCAGGAAGTGGGCTCTACTTTAGGTCATTTATTGAATCAAAATCTTGTGAAGTTATTTGTAACTTCTTTGGTTCTCTTTTCCAGGTTCAGGGCTGTCCTAATGTGCCCTTTTCCATATGCATAATTTTATTTTGTCTTACCCATAATGTCCTACCTCACAACTCACTGTTAGTTTTTCAAATATTACAGGTAACCTATGAGTTCGACGCATCATCTGGAACATTTGGGCCCATACTTTCTCATGTTAATGAAAATTTTTCTTTTAATCTTTCCACGCTGTTGCAGTGGTCTCCTTATTCAACAGAAGAGGAGCTGCTGAAGCAAGTAAGCCAGCAGACATTTCAGAATGGAATGCTTCATATAACAATGTTTCAAATTTTAACTTGCATGCCTAAAAAACATAGCACGTTTCGCAATTATTTTTAGTCCACATAGAATTAATATGTAATTGCCTGGTAACATTCTGCATAATTGACACTGATGAGATTGCCCTAAAGGGGACATTTGGAGATTCTTTGGTCATTGAATCCATGCATCATGTTTGACACAACATTTGAGAATACAAGTTGGTGTTGTAACTTGATGAGATTGTTGCAAGTGTCAAAACAAATTCTGCCAAAAATATAACTTCTTCAAAAAGGTGTTTTGCATATTTGACATTGACAAGATTGCACTAATGGGGCCATCTGGACTTCTTTTGGTAATTGAATCTGTGGATCACATTTGACACAACATGTGAGAGCACGAAGTTAGCGGTGTGACATGGAGAGATCATTGCAATCATCTTGATTAATTAGAAAGTAGAAAATCATTCTCTCCTTACCTAAAAGCTAATCACTACCCCTGCAGTCATTGTTCCAGCACACCATTGCGCTCCAAGTCTCTTTCTCCCTCTCCTTCCTCTTTAACTTAGATACTTGATTCATCACCTACAGTTGCTGCTGATTCCTAAGCATATAGCTGCCTTGCAATGATAGCAACTAGTGGGTATTTGATCGTTACAAAATGATAACAATAACATATATGCTCATTTACTTGTAAACAATAGTGGTTGTGTGGTTGTCTTTGTAAAAGTATGCACAGAATTTATTCACTGTTTGATTTTAAACCATTCATGTTAATCATAATATGTTCAATTGAAATAATTCAACTTTTGATGTCATTGGTGCTTGATTTGTGGGTACTTGTCTTACAGTTTTTGACGTAATAATGTCTTTGAATTTTCTCTCCATGCATTTACAAACATTATGTAGATTCATATATTCACCCATGTGTGATCTATATTTCCATTAATATGTACACCATCTTATTAATCCAATGGTCAGTTTGATGATATAGGGCATCATGGAACAAAAATTGTTGTTTACAATCTTTGGTTAAATGAGGATGGCTATATGGAACTAGATTTTGATTCTGATATTGAGGTGTGCTTCATCACTTTGCTTTAATTTCCTTCTAAACTGTTGAATCATAGTTGATGGTTTTGCTATTTATAAGTTGATTGTTGCAGGATATTTGTATCAATGGTGACCCAAAACTATTTCAGGCAGGTGACCACGTCAAACCAATTTGTGACCAGCACATAGCTAACCTATACCTTTATTCGCTTCGTGTAAGTATAAGATTTCATTGAGCTTGATTTGCTAAATAATTTTTTTTTTTCCTTCTCTTTTTTCACTAAATCATGTTCTTGTTCATGCTCCACAGGCATACTTGTCCATCTTGTAGGATGTCCTTCTCTTTAAATGCTTTTCAAATATGGATTCATAAGATCATGCATTTCTTTGTTGTCATCATTGCGATTCCTATCTATCAGTCAGTCAATCTAAAATGCTTTTTTGGACCTGACATGTTGTGCAACGAGGTGGCATCTCTTATACTTCTGCAGTTAGAGATCATGATTCATTAACAGAGTGTTCTAGAGAACTGCTTGTAGAAAGTTTAGAATAATATTGCGTGGAAAAGTTGTTGAAATATGTTGACTATTGTATTCCCAATGTCTAAAATTTCCTGATGGTCATCTTGTATAGGCCTGATCTTGGTAGAAGTATGGAGGTTTTTGCTGTCTACTACTAAAGTTGCCTATACCACTTTTGTATTATAATGAAGTTTCTAGATCATGATGAATCCCTTATTTACACGGATCCATTCAGTTATTCTACATGTTAATAGTCTATTGTTTTCAAAATATGAAAAACAACTATTCCATTTATGATATTTCATAAAGATGGATTTTAGTCTTTGAAATTCTGTAACGCTTTTAAAGGTTTGACATTCCCCAACCCCCTTCATGTGTTATCGTTATATTTGTTCTAGGTATTTTTTCAACATTTGTAACACTGTCATACTTGGTTAATGTACATGCATAAATTAGAATTTGTACATTGTCACATGTCTTGTAACTTTTGTGAAATTCAACAAATTTCAGTTGCTCTCCTTATCAAACCAGTTTCATAATGTATTAAAAAAAAAAATCCCTAAACATTAAACATGAAAACCTTCATGTAGTCACCAGTAACTGTATAAGATCTTCAAGCTTTTGAGTCTTCTCAAAATCTTGCTTATTGTGAGTAGCTCAATAAAATTAGCTTCCAAAAACCTATCAGTTGTATTATATAACTCATCAAATATTCATGACCTGGACTAAATACACCTTATAGAAACAATTTATTCTAGTCAAAGTTCACACCTACAATCCCTCTCCCAAATGTTCATTATTTGGAAATTGCACATTTTGGTTTATTTTAGTTTATGCAACCATTATCAGTGATTATTGAAAGGTGTTGATCATGAATTTTGAATTGCAAATTATTAGCTATAAAGGCATCTGCTATAGGCATCCATATTGGCATCATGATCCATAACAATTGGCATGGGTTTGGTGTGGGAATCCTTTAGTTAATAGTTTAGTTAAATTTTTTTTTTTTTTTAAATAAATTGCATATGCACCTGGTGAAATTGCATATGACCTCACCTGGTGAAACCATGACCTCATCCTCTACCTTGATTTTTACAAGGGGAGGAGGTACCATTTGAGTTACAGCTCATTGGCTAGAGGCAATCCATGTTGAGTACATAGTAATGCTTTCCATTCGAGTTACAGCTCATCCTCTTCCTTTATTTTTACGAGGGCAGGAGGTACCATTTGAGTTACTGCTCATTGGCTGGATGCAATCCATGTTGAGTACATAGTAATGCTTTTCTAGTCATCCCTCCCCCCCCCCTTCCCCCCAACACTTTTTCTTCATTGGTGCATACATGAATTATTGTTGGCCATTTGTGGCTGCCCCATTAATGATGGTTCCATTTTTCAGGTCACATTTCTTACTACTATAGGGTTTTTGAAGGAAGCTCCAAAGGTAAATATTCATGGTTTCAATATCTACAATCGGAACCGCCTTATACTGGTAAGGATTCTTCTATTGAACTGTTACACAACTAAACTCCTTTAATCAAATTTACTAAGTCCTAAGTCCTTAAATGATTAGCTTCTCTTAGATATCGTGATAAGAATGTTGCTAGTACATAATTTGTGATTTTTGATGACTTACCAGTTCAGGAAATGTAAACATGATCTATTGAGAGTACTGGGCTACTGGCTTGTGGCAAAATGGCTGCTTTTGTTGGCAAGTCATTTGATCTGGTCAGACAGTGGTGCTGAACACACTCTGAACACACGTTGTGGGAAGATTTATTTATTTATTTTTTAATAAATAGTGAAAAAAGGCATAAAGTAGGATTCACATACTTATTGTTAAAAAAATAAACGATCAGTGTGAAGGGTCATACTTGTAGTAAAAGTAAGCTTCTTGCATCACATTTCTTACGTTCTTTTGTTCATACTTTTCATTGTTTTTGAGCAGCCATTTTGGCCTGCAGTTAAAAATAGGACAGGAGCTGTTGGGAGAGGGATTGTAGGTGTGAACCTTTGACTAGAATAAATTGTTTCAAGGTTTTGTATTTAAGGTGTATTTAGTCCAGGTCATGGTGAATATTTGATGAGTTATATAATACAACTGATAGGTGTTTTGGAAGCTAATTTTATTGAGCCTACTCACAATAAGCAAGATTTTGAGAAGACCTCCCTCTTTCAAAAGCTTGAAGATCGTCTAAAGCAAATGACAGTGGAGTACTGGTGAGCTACATGTTCCAAGGTTTTCATGTTTAATGTTTATGGATTTTTTTTTTTAATACTATTATGAAACTGGTTTGATAAGGAGAGCAACTGAAATTTGTTGAATTTCACAAAAGTTACAAGACATGTGACAATGCATACAAATTCTAATTTATGGTATCAGATACCCATCATGTACAATTAAACAAGTATGACAGTGTTACCTGCAGGTTGGGATTTATGTTGAAAATCCAATACCTAGATTGCAGAGTCAAATATAACGCTGTTGATAGACACATGAAGGGGGTTGGGGAATGTCAAAAACTCTTTAAAAGCGTTACAGAATTTCAAAGAATAAAATCCATCTTTATGAAATATCAGAAATGGAATAGTTGTTTTTCATTTTCTCTTATTTTGAAAACAACAGAAGAGGGGGTAGACTATTAACATGTAGAATAACTGAATGGATCCGTGTAAATAAGGGATTCATTTATAAAACATGAGCCTCTAGAGACCACTTCATTATATGTCCTCTATGTATGTCTAGATTGTTATCCCCACCTCAGTAGATTACCTATCAAAAAAAAAAAAAAAAAAAATCATCCAGCTAAATATTGTTGAACCATGAATTTGATATGTCAACTTTCTCATTACGTGAGCCAATTTTCTGTTATATCTTAGCAGGAATTTACACTGTGAACTGATTGGTTATCGTCTACCGAAGAAAACTCCCCCTGCAGTATTGCCTTCTCAGGAGTCACTTTCTACAAGTCAGTTCTCTAGAACACTCTGTTAATGAATCATGATTTTCTCTAACTGATAGTTCAGGAGCAGTTTCTTCTGCAGATGGATCCTCAGAAGATCCCATAGCCACCTCGTTGCATGCTGAGACATGGCAAGTCAGGTCCAAAAAAGGTACATTTTAGATTGACGATGACTGATAGATAGGAATCGCTTAATTGATGAAACCAGTTGGTACAAAGAAATGCCACTTTTTGCTGTGTGTATCTTATGAATCCATATTTGATTGAAAGCAGATTCAAACATAAAGAGGAAGGGGCTACATCCTCCAGTGGAGTTAGAACCTGCGAAAAGGCACACAGGATCCAAAGCCTATGTAACTGATACATGGCATAATAAGGAAGTACAGGTTTGCTGAGAGATCCCTATCTAAAAGTTTAACTAATAATGAAAATTCATCTAGTTTCAAAATATCAAATGTGTACCCTAGATCCAGGTTGTAATATCCCTGAACTTCACACCTTCTAAAATACCTCAACTCTAAATCACCAGAAAGGGCTATGAATTTGAGGATTTTAATTGATATTAATTGCAAATCCATATTTTTAGTGCGTCATGATATGGAATTTGTGTCACAGTTTGTTTGGTGCATGCATTTTTGTATGTGTGTGGAATCCATGTGGATAATTCATTGGATAAATGTATGTTGCTAACTTATTGCTTCTTTAGCCATCGCGTCATTGCTTCAAGAAAAATAAAAATGGTTAAGAAGATGAAACATGACTAGTTGAGTCGGTATACTGAAGCTACTATATAAGGTTTTATGTACTACAGTTAGGTCAAAATGAACAAACAACCAATGAAGTGGGCCTCAGGCACACTTTTCTTGTACTTTTTGAAAAAGTACAAAGCACACATAGGTGCGATTTATTTTTATGCTAAAAATACACAAATCATTAAATTAATTGCTCGATTTTGAAGGAAATAACATGGACATTGATTTATTATATAAACACTATTCTTAAGGTGCTGTGTTACGCACACAATTTTTTGTTTACATATTAAAAAAAAAATGAACAAGGATAATTTACTATTCTCTTGCTTTGGTATTTTCCTTTTGGATATATTTTGATTAAACAATATACTTCATTTGATCATGGCTATCATAGTTATTTTATAAGGAAGTAGTTTACCTCCAACCCTGTTTGGAGGAATCCTCTTCCTACCCACTGAGCCACTACATGTCAATTAAATAGACCATCTACATGTATTTTTAGTCACATGACATTTTTAATGAGTTATGTAATTTTTTTAAATAATACATGTGGATAGTCTATTTGATTGACACATAATGGGTTGGAGGAGAATTTCTCCAAACCGAATTGTAAGTAAACTCTGTTCATTTTATAAAGCACCAGAGAAATTTATAAAATGTTATGTTTAAACTTTAAACTTTCTATTCACTAGATTCTTATCAATTTGTACATTAATAATTGTTTTCAAATTCTTATCATAATAATTTTTTTAATTTATCCCTCTTGGGCATGAGGATAAACTGCTCAGGGGTGTCTTGGAGTTGCTAACCAGCGTATATTAAATCTGTCCTAGGAGCCCCGGACTAGGGTGGCCTTTGGTTTTATGCCTAATGATGGAAGGGACTTGGTAGTTGGCACTGCTTCTAGTCCACCCAAACTGAAGGCTTTCCCGATGCAATAAAAAAAAAATTGTTTTCAAATTTACTATGTAAAATATTTAAGAAATTGAAATAACTTATATAAATTTGAACGTACAAACTTTGTGCAATTGCACTATTCATTTTAGCTAATAGGCAAGTATATTACTATTTTGGGTTTATCAACTTTTTATTTTTTTATTATGTGTTATGTATCTTTCTATTAGACGTTATTATATATTATATTTGAAAAAAGTTTGCTTTACTTCAATCAAGCACATGCTTGTGCTTTGCGCTTAGGCTCCAAGAGGCCTATGTGCTTAAGTGTGCTTGGCACTTTTACCAACACTGCAAACTAGATCATGCAGCTGACCCCAAATAGTTTAGACAAAGGCTAGAGGGTCAGTAAATTTCAATGTTATGCATATATACTTTTGTCCAATGTGGTTTCTCTCAGATTTTACTTTGTTGGATTGGAAATTGCAATTCTTCTCTTCGCATACGTTTATTTTTAACTGGAATTATTAAAAATGCATATGGTTTATATCCACTGTGCTGGCCCAAGAAATATCATTCTAATGTCTTGTGAATATCTACTTGTCTGATTTATTTTTCCTTTAATTTGTTTTACATCAGATTCTACTTCTCATATAGAGAATTTTCTTTTAATAGTCAGCATTACTTGCTAAATGAGGGATTCTTATTACCACTCCTTTCCATGTTGTGTTGGTAGCCTGAAAATAGCGTCAAGAACCCACTGCAAGTTCGTCCGGAGATAGCCACTCTGATGCAAGAAAATGAAAAGCTCCATTTACAGTGAGTACAGAGCAGTTATAGTTTATCCTGATTATTTTTGGTTGTAGGTAGAATTTAGAGGAGTTTAGGTTAAGTAAAACACCAATCAGCTTATGCCTAACCAATTCATTATTAGTTTGAAAAAACTAAAATGGAGCCTGAGGCTTCTTTAAAGAATTTCTAACAAAACAAAATCGTTGTTAACATGTATATTGCATATGCTTCTTTCCAACCACAAAATAGTTAGATTTTTGTTAGCTGATATTTGCAATTTTTTGAGGAAAAAAAAAAACCCACTGGAACTATTGAATTTGACCACCCTGAACTCCGTTTGATCTCTGGTGCACATGATGGGCTGGAGAGTTTTTTTCTGTGAATGTCTCAGTCTGAGCTTGGAAAGGGCATTTACAGCTAAGTTTGGGATTAACCTCAGCCCGGAAAAACCTCGGCCACTCCTACTCCCAGCTAATTATAATAAATCAATGAAATTCAGTCATTGCTTGAAATGCACTTTTTTGCGGTGCATAATTACTTTTATAAAACACATACACTACACACAGTATAACATTCTTTATGAGGACTTTGTTGTATAAACTTGGAACTTCATTAAAACATATCATTGTTTGAACTTGTCGCTTGTCTTGTTTTTCCAGGCTATTTGAATTCGAGACAAGGGAGGAAGAACTTTACCAGAAGGTAATTGGCTATATATGTGTTGCATATAAATTTTTTTGCACATATACAAGTTTCTGGTTTGTGCTTTCGTTTTAGTATTTGATGTTACCAAACATTCAACCTTTCATTTATTCATTTTGAAACATCTACTGCTACATTGAAAGTAAATAGCTTGATCATGCACATCTAGATATGTTTTTTCTTAGAATTTCCTAAGAAAAATGGAGGCCAGGGTCTTTACTTTTTCCCCATATCTATCTTCATGTTAAGAAAACCTTGTGCTTTGTTCACTTCTAAAAGGAGAACAAAATGGAGAAAAACAATGTAGCAGAGGGCCTACTGATAATCATTCAACAATAAATGTCATTATCACTGACTCAACCACTTGTACAAATAGTAAATCTTGAAAATATCTAAGTAAATACCTTGTCATTTCAGTATCAAGATCTTACTATTAAGCAGAAAAGTAAAA
>OU015768.1:33382425-33459587 GCA_907173295.1 Fagus sylvatica | reverse complement strand
AGCTGCTTTAAGACCATCCATGGAAGAAGTAGTTCAGATGTTAACAATTAAAGATTGTGAGATTCCTATACCAAAACAACCTCCTTTTCTGAGTGCCAATGTGCTAGAGCCAGGCAGCTCCATTAAGTCATGTAGCATGGACAGCTTAGTGTTAAACGCAGCAAGAAAGCTGGAAATGTCCTCTAGCTCCACAGAGTCCTCTAGTATGGACAGTTCAGATAGGGTATCACGAAGCCAAGAGTTCTTGCAGAAGTAGATTCAGACTAAACTTCTAAAATTTTGCAAGACTCATCAATGTAAGCACTACAATGTTCAATCCTCAAATTGACATTTGTAGGTTTGGAAGGAAATCTTGCATGATCCTATACAGCAGAGCACCATGCAACCAATAATTATCTTATGCATTTGATATATACATTCCCCTCTCACAATGTGTAGACTTCACACGATGTGAGAAGGAGGATACATTGCATATATCAGATGCATGAAATACTTTCTCCTAAGCAACAAGGCTACAAGCACTTCGGAGTTGCACGAAAGATTCAGAAGTTAAGAGATGCTAAAGGTATAGATTATGGCTAGCTCAGAACTTGATTAGCAGATCTACACCAAGTCATGTTCAGATTCTTTCTCTGTTTTTTTTTAAAAGAATTTTGTATTGAGGGAAGAAGTCATGGACTTTGTTAACATATTTTTGTCCCAAGGCTTCTTCCAAGACATGAATGCTTCCATAAATATCAAAAGTTGATCAAGTAGGGTAGTAATTTTTTATACCCCACTTGCTCAGTGAATACATTGGTTCCCTTTGTGTCGGCTTGTTTTAATTACTTTTTTTTTTTCTTCTTTTGGTTTAATATTTTTATCATTTGATGAAATAGCTAGGTAGTCATCACTATCACTGGATGCTCATGTTAAGGCCCTTTCACAAATTAAATTGTTCAGCATACAGGAGGTAGTTCGTTCTCAATAAATGATTGATGTCACTATTCAGAGACATGCCAATAGCAATGCCATTCTCCTGCCACGTATGGATTGGATCATAATAGTTTTGAACAGCCACAGGGTCATACATGTGGTCATACAAGCAGCTTAATTTCTACCAAGCATATTATCCTTGTCGATTATAGTTGGAACCATTATTAATTACTTAGTATTCGTGGCTAAAACTTATTCAGGCCCTAGCTTGGATTTAGAAATTGAACAGTGAAAAGACATTGAAAATTAAAGGAAAAAATGACTCCAAGCTCACATCAATGAGATGGATACCCAATTTGACCCCACAATAAGTTCCAAATTGAACTACCTTGTCATAGCTTCTGATGACAAGGGAGGGATCAAGCATTTAATACTGAATGAACCAGTATGAGGCCCTTCTGTCCAGAAGATTCCAAACATTTAGTCCAGCAAAAAAAACCACAAAGCTAAGTTTGGCTCCATGGAAATCTATTGCAGTGTCAAAGCTAAGTGCCTAAATTACCTCAAAAGATTAGTCATTGTCCTCATCTTTTCTCCTGCTCACAAACTCCTCACAATTACTAACTTAAGAAAAAAAGAAAACTGATTACATATAGCAGAATTAAGTTGACTCCTACATGCTTAAAAAAAGAAAAATCAAAACAAGAAGATAAGCGGAATCAGTTAAAAACAACATATGCTATAAACCTACTCATCTTCCACCACGATACTAATTTCACCTTTCTCAAGCATATCGTAGAATTCCTTGGTCCTCTTCTGCTGATTCCAATGATATCTTTTCCAAAGGTAACCAGCCATGAGGCTAAGACCTATCCCATAGAAGATCTCTTTAATCACACTCGGACCCTGATATGCAGCATGTGCTATGTTATGAGCAGCCATGTCTACCTTGAAAAATCCACAGGCTGAACATAAACAAGATATTAAAATGTTTGGAAAAATTATTAAGTGATTCAATTCACCATTTCCTATAGCTTAGACTTTTGAGAAAAAAAAAAAAAAGGTAGTTTATCATGATATCCTAAAATTGAACTTGGTATCAACTGTACTTTTGATATACCTACCCCACTTACCAATTCATTGAAGAGAGTCTAAACCTGGCCTACACATGAATTGGAATATTAGAACATTGGTTAAGGGTTCCAATTTAAGTTTTGGAGACAAGTGACAGTCTGCCATGAGGAAAAGAATAATAAGTATCACAAAACATTAATTTCTAGTTAACAATTCTATCATTTTATTTGGCTAACTAACTAACTAACAATTCTGTCAGCTTTCCAATTTACATCTTCACACTTCATTATATAGCTAAATAAAGACTTGCTTGAATTCCAAGTTCACAACTGCTTAGGTTTATCTAAGCAATTTTTCTATCTTTAACTCTCCAATAAATTAATATCCTTTCTTCGAAATCAAAGCCACTAACACCCTTCACATTGATAAGTTTCATTATAGTGATTCAGCAGCCTACTGCCTACCTCCATTTCTGAAAAACCAGAGGCCAGCACCAAATGCAAATTCAATAATCAATATGGTACAGACACACACATAGAAAAGGCAATGAATTTTCTAACTTAAATTTCAACCTGTGCTCATAATTGTAAAATCATTCATCAATAATTTCCTTTCCTTGCATGAAACTTAAACTTATCATAATTATGCTTACTTAAGAAATTACAATTTCAAATCTTTAAAGTGGCACAACAAAGTCCAATGCTACCAATTTGGCTTACTTTGATAAACTACTACTCGTTTGTTAGGAAATAATGAATTTAATGTAATTATTTAGTAGCATAAGAGCAAGGTTCCTTCATTTCACATAATATTGGATTCTACTAATTAAATTTCATAATTCGGGTGACAGTGAGTATTGCTCCTAAAATATTGAATAAGTTTTCTATTCTAAAACTCTCACTGAGACTAGACTCTCCACTTATTGTTAAAAAAAAAAAAAAAATGAAGACATAATATTTTTAACTTTTTAAATAGGAGGTAAATGAAGATATTGTTTGAACTTATAACTACTTACTCATAAATTACCACTTATCCAAAAAGTATATGTTTTTAGAAATGAAAGACTAATTAAAAAAAATGAATTTATTCATTTAATCATTATTCTAACCATTATTTCTTTCAGAGAACACAAACAAATTGGGAGACATTAATATCAAAACCCTTTTTTTCTTTTTAGCTTTTTTTATAAGTTTAGCAACAGAGAGACAAAGTTTAAAATAAAGTGCTACAGCATGCACTTCCAGTTTCAGTGTTCAAATCAATCAAAAAAACATACTTGCATATCCAACGAGAGCATTTCCAGCCGGTTTTGTAAAATTTATCTAATGCATTTCTAAAGATACTTTAACGGACTATGATCGTCAATATAGAGAGAGAGAGAACCAGCAAGAAAGTTCGGGAAAATAGAGCGGTAAATAAAAGTAAATTCGGTGGCGATGAATCTGGACTGTTGATTAAAACTTTGTAGAGATTTTGATGTTCTAGATTAATAGATTGGCAGTGTCGATGTGATCTTGATTCGGTGGATGGGTAGTAGTGTAGTAATGAAAGGACACGAACACGTGCAAATGAATTGCCTATTTGGCATACGTGGAGTTATGCATTGAGAAGACAAGGTGGGCGTTAAGCATGGAGAGGACACGTGTTTGAGTCATGTAACAATCGTTCCCTTGCAACCTTCCCCATATGGTCATTAATCATTTTAAGTTTATGATAGATCTAATCCAGAGTATGAACACGTTAGGGTGAATTTCAAAAGAAATGGTACATTCACAAGCAGTCTGAAAATCCATTACAGAATTTTTTGTATCTCCGTTCACTGCTTTATCTGGCATGTTATGCATTTATTCACAAGGTTGCCAGATGAACTGATATTGATTATAACTCCTGTTTGTGTCTTGGTATCTGAATCAGGTAGAAAAGGGGCCAACCTGCACACTCAATTTCAATTCTAAGGTCATGTACATTAGTGAAGAAATATCAGATCATGTTTTGGAAAAGTACGCACCATCTCCAGTTAGAAGCATATGCAATCCTTTAATGGCCAGTCAAAAGAGGAATCAGAGAAATGAAAAGACACTCTTAAACCCAAGAAATGATTCTGCTTCCTTAGTTTCGCTCGCTGTTTCCAACGAGCAGCACAGTCTTTTGAATTCATTTGGAGAACACTGCTGTCTTTTAGATTCTCTTGAAGAGCATTGTTGCTTGCTGCTACTTTTCATAGAGCTCACTGGGTCTGCCAATTGCTCCTTGTTCTTTGACATGGAAATATCAAATGATAGCATCTTAATAGATGATAGATCAGCATTGGTGCTTGAAACTCTTGGTGGAAGATTCAGTGACCCATAGGAGCTTCCAAAATATATATTGTGTTTGACCTCTGTGCTTTCCTTGGAAACAAATGCATCCTTTTCCACTTCTCTGGGTTCCAAATCTGAAGTGCTTATCATATCTCTCAAGACTTCATCTGGATTCATCTCTTTCAGTATTTCAGAGGCAGCACTACCAGTCATAGCCAGACTTTCAGAGGAATCCTTTGTCCAGAGTAAAGACTCAAAATCCATGGTCTTTAATTTATTGATAACAGGAAAATTCTTAGATTTTCTCCGTATATGATCAAATATTGATTCCTCAGTTAAAGTTTTGAACGTGCTCTCTTCAGATTCTGGAGGAGGCCCATTTTCAATAGTGGTAACTAAGCTTCTGGCAGTAATATGGTGATTTGGAGGCATACATTTGTTCGTACTAAGTCCATTGTCTTCGGCCTCTCTGGGTTCTGAAGATGGATTGTCGTGGACTTGTTTCTGTCTGTCTCTTCTACACTCTGTCGTGGAATCTTGTTTCTGTCTGTGAAAATCTCTTGATGATGGAGAAGTACTAGAACTTCTGCTTCACTATAGAGTTCAAGCTGCTTCTCACGAGTGCGCTTTCTTGTGAAAATCAAGGCCTCTGATGATGGAGAAGTACAGGACATACTTGATGAGGCCAATATAAGAAAGTTTTTGGATTTTTCACGTATGTGGTCAAATACTGTTTTTTCAGTGATGATTCTCTTTCGCATTCATCTTCTTTAAGAATGATGACTTCAACAGCTCATTTAGGCTCAACTGCAGTGATTTGAGGTAGAAGTGGTAAGTGAAAGGAAGGATACTAAACCTTAAAAAATGTCTAGGGTTTCTTTTTGAGCTATACCTTCTCCCATCTCTTCATCTAGGAGGAGGTTGAAAGTGGGCCAATTGAATAGAAAACCAATTGATCTATCAAAACAACTTTCATGCCCTACTAAGGAGATTTAAAAATCAAATGACAAGATACTCACATGAACCATTTTTCCTTTCAGAGTTGACTGAACTGTGACGCTCTTTGGTTGGAGCTCGGATGTAGTTTCATCATCATCTATAATATATACTTCCTCGTGCAGAGGAAAAGAGGAAGGCTGCTTATATATGTTATTATGATTCATGCTTAAACTGTTCTCTTTCATCAATAGAAGTTTTTGGCGGCGATCAATACCAACTACATGAATGATGATACAAAATGAACTCATTTAGTCTGGAATTCAATGCCAGCATAAACAAAGTCAAAAGAAGTGCTAAGGCCATACTGTATTCTTCAAAAATGAGATCAGACTTAATAGTCAGCTTTCCTTGATGAGGATTTGACAGGAGAATTGTTGCACTATAGGGGCTGCAATGAAAACCAACTACCTCAGACTCAAAGAATATGACATGGCAAAACATGGGTAGTTGACTAAACTTCTCCCTGACAGAAATGGGGATGGTAGTTTTGCCATAGAGCCAGTAGCCGAGCTGTTTTTTTCTAATAGCTTTGTCTTTCTTCATGTTTACCAACATCATTGAGATTTATTGTCATCGTTATAATTTACAAAATTTAAATAATAATAGTTCCTGTTAATGTTATAACAGACTAGTTTAGAAGAATCGAAATCCTTGAATAAAAAAGAAAAAGAATCTAAGTTCATGTCAAGTATTGCTTTTCTAAGTCTTCATGTATGGTTGATACAGTATAGGAATGCTTCAACATGTTAATTAGTCATTAGTCATTAAAAAAAAAAAAAAAAAAAAAAAACTTTATGTCTGAATACCTGGAGAGAACTCATCGACTCTGCTGAAACAAAAAAGATAAAGAGTTAAACAATATATGTAGATGACTGAGGAACAGGGGGTCATATACAGTTCTAAACATAATACCAAGACGTTACAACTGAAGACATATATATATATTTTTGTGTGTGTGTGTGTGTGTGTGTGACATTAGATGTTGATTGGGCAGAAACTCCTTGGTACTATGCTTGCAGTACTATCTTGATATCCCCATTGTTGAAGGTAAAGAAAAAGAAAAATATATCACCTTATTTTCTCATGGAAGATAATCAAGTTATATCCTCTTCTGAACCAACAATCTGCAAAAATGAATTCATCATAGCACATTTGTAGCAATACATTTGTTTTGCAATACAATTAATACTTTGTGAATAAGGCACAAAATGCTGTATAAGATTCCAGATATCATACCCTTGCCTCTTGCATCTCAACCTTCATGCATTTTGGAATGTAGGGAATCCTTAATATGTTCCCAAATTATTGACCAGTTATCTCTATCCTCCTTGCATTGATTGCTCAAATGTTAGCCTAGTCAATGTTACTACCAGCTTAGACTTTTCTTGCCTCTTGCACTCAATTTCCTCAACCTTCATGTCAACTTTTGGAGGTAGTGAAAGTAGGGAATCCTTAATATGGTTCCCAAATGGGTATTTTCGACCAGTGACTATCTCTATCCTCCTTGGATCAGCTTTAGATAGTGTCTCAAATGAGTTAATTCCCATTGAATGCAGTGCCTGCAAATAGCATTAGGAAGATTTGTAACTAAATGAAGATTTTGAAATCATATGTAATCAGATACAATAAAGAAGTCAATAGAGAAAACCTTGGCAGTCACCATTCCAATGCCAGGTAATTGTTTCAGCAAGTAGGGACTATCATCCCAGAGTTTTTGATGGAAGGATTTCGCTAGAAGTGTTGAATTTAAGGCTCCTCTATAATTCTTCTTGTAAATGAAATATTCTTTCATGCACCTTGCAATTCTACACCCATTTGAGCATATAGAATTCATGTCCTATGGCACAGGGACCAAAATTATAATTTCATATATAAAGCCTTAAGTATATCTATATACAACACAATGGTATTATAATTTTGAGCAAATGAAAACCTGGCTCAGGGACAAATCATGGACTGAAGGATCACCAGTCAAGCAATCATTTGTCAAAACAAATATTTTTTCTTCTCTAGTTTGGATACGCTTTTTCCGTTTCCCTTTATCACCAAGGATGTGAAAGCGAAGCCGGCCATCTTTATCAGTGTTTATGTCATTTAAAAGTTTCTTCTCATTGCGTCTGAGCTGTATCCCTTCATATTCCAGTAAATAACTAAATCACTCCTTCAATGAACTTTTCAAGTACCAGAGGATACATAACCATTACATATATACATACAAGCAATTTCCTCAGCACGGCATATGATATGAAGTGCATCTTCTAAAGTGCAGTTCACAGGGGTCTGCATAATGTGTTTCATTGTGTCAAATTTCAAATAGTACTTTGTCATCAGCTTTCCAGGATCTAAAGACAGAAAGAAGAAGGAAAGGTTACAAGCTGCAGTTTGCAGGGGTCTCCATATTGTATTCCATACTATTTATCATTCATAAATACTGCAAGATACTTTTTATGTTGATAATCATACCTAGTGACTTCAAGAGGAAACCATCTTCGTCAGTCCAGATCATTTGATGTTGTGTTAACTCATTAACTTTCTGGACGCAAATCTCTGACACAAAATAACATTAATAATCAGTGGGGAGAGGGGAAAATAATAGTTATACCAGTGAAAGATAACATTACCTTGCATATGCCTCTCTATACGGTCACTTGAAGTCCCTTTTTTGACTGCATAATTCTCAGGGTTCTGCTTATGCATTAAAAGTTTCAAAAAAGTAATTAGATGGAAAACTATCTGATATCCTGAAAGGGATCTGTAAAAGTACCTGCCTTTTTCATTCTGACATACAAATATGAGCACTTCATCCATTCTATTGCTTTTGTAATATCGGAGACAGTCAGTTGAACTATCTCTGCAGTTAAGTGCTCCGTCACACATGGAAGTAGTCTGAAGTGAGAAGAAAATAAGAGTCACATGATTAGAAGATGTGCAGAATTTTAGAATATTCAAAATAGGCCCAGGACACCAAATCAATTATAAATATAATTGATAAACATACTGTGATTCCACCACTTCACATCCATTCAATAGATTCTCATACAAATGTACCTGATATAATGTAAAATCATAAAAGACTGGTTCAGACTGGACAGAAATTTGATATCAAACAGAATTGATTCAATAACTACAAAGAAATGTATAAACTAATAATATAAAGCAATCACTCAGACATGTCAGGAAAACGATTTATCTTACAGTTTCTTTTCTTGTCATGATTATAACCATTCCTGTATCATCAAATGGTGGCCGGCCTGCCCTCCCGCTCATCTGCATGACAAGACAACTAACTTTTAATGGCATATTACAGTTAGCAATAAACAGAGTACATGGAGTGTTAATATAGTAGAAACCAAGATGAAAGGGTTATAAAACTTGATGGTCAAGAGATACCAAAGAGTGAGTGCTCTTGATATCTTGGATCAATAATTTATAAGGATGGAGAGATCAAAGAGGATGTGAATCATAGGATAAGAGTGGCATCTCCTATTGATGAAAAGATGAAGAAGATTTACTTGAGATTGTTTGGTTATTTACAAAGGAGAGTGACTAATGCACCAATGAGAATGAATGATTTGATTCAAGTTGAGAGAACGAAATGAGGTAGAAAAAGACCTAACATGTATAAAAGTAATGGAAAAGGAAATGTTAATTAAGGAGGTGACAGAGACAATAATTTTGCATAGGATAGAATGACGGAGAAGTATACATAATGGCCAACCCCAATTAGTTTGTTGAGGATTCATAGCCAACCCCAAAGTTTTGGGACTAACGCTTTGTTGTTGTTGTACTGTTAGCAATAACACCAATGAATGTAGACATGCGTGTAGTCAAAATAAAAGTTGTTTTTTTCTTCCTTTCTTCCCTTTTTGGGCTAAATACAATTAATATGAGCATAAAAGCTACGTGTATGCCTGTACACAATATCTGCCTGCTTATTGAGGATATTGCACCCTTTTTCATGTTATAATTGACAAGAATCCCTATTTGTAGAAACTTCTCTTCCTAATAACATAGAGTTAGTCCAATATATTGATCCTAGAGTTTCCACTTGGCAATTCAAAATTTTTTGGTCATATTGACCGAAGAACTTGCATTCAACATTAACATCATGACTAGTCCATCAGCATAATAGGTTCAGCCTTTCTTGTGGATTTTTTTGCAATGCAATTACCAAAATTATTATTTAAGTTGCTCTTCATGCAGCAGCTCCAAAAGATATATTCATTCAGATGCCATTACTTGGTCTCATTTCCTTTTACATATGACATTAATGTATAAACAAGTAACAAAACCACTTAAAAGTGTACAATAATATAACAGTTATGGTATTTCCATCTCAAACTTATATTTGTCCATTTTCTCCAAAAGAGACTGATTTAATGCAATCATTTATTGAGAGTTGTTTATGACCAGTGCCAAACCTGTAGTAATGTGGATCGATCATATTCCATGTAGAGACCCTTTTCCTTGTTGCTGGACAAAGAACAAATTTTGACAAATTAAACAAGGACGTATTTGGAATGTACTACAAAGTCTGCTTGATTAAATAGTTCAACATACAAGTGCTGTGTTGATTTTATCACTACTGTATGTGCCGGTAGGTTGATCCCATGGGCAAGAGTATTTGTAGTGCACAGAATTTGAATATCTCCTTTAAGAAAAAGACATTCAATGAGATTGCGATCCTTCAAGCAAAGCCCACCATTGTGATAACCAACTGCAAACATGCAATTTACTGAGTCACATTGCACTTAAGAAAAACTTTGAGGAATAACTCAAAGTCATGAGCTTGGGTGTTAAGTCCAGGCTCAAGGGTATTCTATAGCAGAATCAGTTTGCTCTATACCACCGAAAATGATATAAGATTGCATTTGTTTGTCACTGCATGACAGTGATGCTTCCCTTAGCCTTTCCTGCTGTTCATTGCTTTTAATGAATGGATTTGAATGACCAAAGGTCATTGCTATCTGAGAGAGGCGCTGTGCTGCTTCTTGTGCTCCCTTTCTAGTTGAACAAAAAACCAGAGCAGATTTTCCCCTTGAATATTGCATAAGAATATCTGCAAATCAGTTTTAAGCATCTTTAAATTCATGATTCCTTATAAAATAAGCTTTGAAATCAGATGACAACATAGGAATAATTAAAAATAATAGCAATCTATCAGAAAGTTAGTATAATAGTCTCTCTGCTTACCAAAAATATAGTTTTGAAGGCGCTGGAATTGAACAATAAAGAAAATCAGATATATGAGAAGTGGTTCATTTCATTAAATTCTGACTTTGAAATTTCATTTGTCCTAGCCAATACATATCTGCGAACAGAGGGAATAAAAAAAAAAACCTTCAATCAATAAAACACTAACCTTCTCAAATAGAAAGTCATTTTTGGCTGGGGTGTAGCCTACAAGAAAGATAGTTGTGAAAACATATCAAAACAACACACTTTATTTCAGTGACAAAATTATGTTCCAGCAACTTCATTGATAACAATATAATGGTCAAATGCATTATACCATGCAAAGTTAGGCAAACACTGACTTTCCCCCTAAACTGTATTCAGTAGTGAATACAAGAATAGTATAGTAATAAACTAGGTGAGAAACTTATTTTGCAATATAAAGTTCAAGTTATATATGCATACCAAAAACTTTAGTAGTCAACTTTACAGGCCTCATTTCTTCCCCAAACCTGTGGCAACATAGGAAAAGTAAATGAGAAAAACTGGGTGGTGGCGTTGAATTGATAAAGTTTACTTATCACCAATAACAAACTTACTTTTTAATTCCTTGGACAGGAACCAGAAGCCATTCAGCTGCAGTAGATTAATGCAGTGTTAAATTGTTAAATGTTTAGCCACTTGTAATTGTTTAAAGATAATAAGATTATACGTAAACTTTTTGAGTTGTTAACAAATGATATCATCGACTGAAGAATTTACCAAGGTCCTCAACATTTGGAATCGTGGCAGACACAGCAAGGAATCGGACATGAGCAAGAGGACTTGATCTCATCTCCGGGCTGTGAGCAAGCATTTTTATTCTGCTAACTATTGCCTCCAAAGCGGCTCCACGTGGATCATTCAACAGGTGAACTTCATCAATAAGTAGAAGTGATATATCACTGAAAAAGCTCAAGCCACCATCTTTTATGCGATAACGAGTCACAGCATCAAATTTCTATTTAAAAGGAAAAAGAAATCCATTTAGTCATGCTTCTAAAACATCAGTTTGAAACAAACCTGAATAAAGAAAGATAGATGAAATGCAACCTGTACTATCAGAAACTTGAAATATACAAATCTACATAATTTTCTTTTATAGCTAAGATATACAAATACAAATATTTGTTGACTTGAGGCACTGTTGTGTCAAGACTGTGCTTGTGCATAATTCATATGTAAGCATTCTGTATGCATAAGAAGTTTGTTTGTGCACGTAAGATGGACACGCATACTCACCTCAGGAGTAGTTAGGATGATATCAGCTTCTTGTATATTCTTTATGTTGTAAAATTCATTATCACCTGTCAACTCCAGGCAGTTTATCCCCCATGATCCAAACTTCTCATTCCAATCACGGAGCTTCTCTTGTACTAAGGCCTTAGATGGGGCAATATAGATCTTCATAGCACATGATAACAAGGTAGACAAAATTTAATACAAAAAATAAAAAATTGCAACTGAATGGAAATATATATAAACTTCAAGCTTAATATAATGCACCATGTCAAAGAGCAGAGGTTGTCTTTTTAATTGCAGCCATCAAATTATATGTTGGGTATCAGTGCGCATATCATTGTGAAACATACCAGGAACGGGAAACATATTATCAAAGTAAAAGTAAAAAGAATTTTAGTAAAGGTATCTATGATCTTCTTAGAAGTCCGGATCGATAGATTACACTTTTTTGCATCCACTAAATTACTAATAGAAATGTCTACAATGGTGTCTCTAAATAGAAGACTAACCGTTTTGAGGGTTCCCTTTATATGGATGAACCTCCCATCTTCACAGATGAACTTTGAGAGAAGCCTCAAAATGCAAAGCTCAAAGAGCACTGTTTTACCACTTCCTGTTGGTGCTGAAATAACCATGTTTGCATCGGAGTGGAAGCAAACAGGAAAGCATTCACTTTGCAGCGAATTAAAGTACCTGAATGTGTAAGAAACAAAACTAATGTAACTACAACATACACCAAAATGTAAAGTGCACGTAGCAGGAAGATAATAACATTATGAAGACTATGAAATCAACCATTTTGAGATCACACACACACACATTGATACGGCTTAACACAGAGAGAAGTAAACAAAAGATTTAAGAGATAAAATGTTCCTCTTCGGTGGGAACTTCCTCATAGAATATAACTACAACATATTTATTTATGCCTAACCCCGTGAGAGTTCACATTGGTCTTTGAATAACAAGATGAAAACTCCTACCCTATCTGTCAGATAACAATTCCAACTCTCCTACTCTAATCCAAAAACACCATCTTATCACATCAAATTAAACACTACTGCTCTAATCCAAAAGGATGGATTATTTAATCATATATTCTTATTCAAACAGATAAGCTTTGGCAGCCAGCACTCCTGTACGTGTCTGTACCATATTGAGATCACACATACAGACACTCTCACAGAGATATCATTATGTGTACTATGTTGGATACATGCAATTACACAACATTTACAAATGAAAAAGGGAAATTTGGCTTGGTGGTTTATCACAAAAATTAAAGAAGTTAATAACATACAAGCTACAAGAATAGCCTACCTTCAAATTTACATATCAACTTTAGAAAACTCAATATGTACCTGAAATTAAAAGCTGAACGAAAAGGCGCAGGTAAATCTAACACAGACTTCAGCGTATATGAATCCATAATCCTACATGAATATCAGGATATAAATTATTAATCAATATAAAAAAGAGATCACAAAAAATTAATATCTTCCCTAGTCACCACAATACAAAATGAAATGATTTGAATATTATGGGGATCAACATGTTCTTTAAGCATACAGTTTTATCGATAGGCCTTCAAGCATCCAACGAGCTCCATCATTATAATTTTGTGCTTTGAAAGAAGCATATTGTTTGTACAATTAATAATTGCCAACACTTAATATAAACAAATAGTCTTGTTATATTGTTTCGGATTAGGATCCTCTAACGTTCATAGGGTAACCCCACCATTGAGTTCCTAAAATCCTATCCATCTATTTCGAAATTAGTGGATTGAATTTTACCACGTCACCTATAATTTAAATTGATACCAAAATGGTGATAGCAATGTTTGTTTAAATGATGATGGAGTCACTTTAAGAACTCCAGAGGATTCTAATGCATTGTGTTACTATCAAACCCAAGTTTTTCAAAATTTTAGCTACCAAACAAATAGTGAGTTTAGCACATAGACCCAATGGTAAACAATATCTCAGCTTAAGTGGCAAACAAATATATAATATCAAATCTCTTCAGATTCTTCCAAAGTTAAAAATGGAAGAAAATTCATTCATGCAATTCAACAAGTCAAACTCCGAAAGAACCAAAAATAGAAAGCAAAAGATTAAAAAACAAGAATCACTTTCTCTTCTAACCTAAACGACACATCACTTGAACTTGCATCACATTAAACGACAATTCTTTTTTTTTTTTTTAAACGGCAGCCAGTTTTGTGGTCAGGAAATTACAATTATAGTCAGAAACATAAATCTTCTCCAAAATTCAAATTTCTTCACAATTTGATCAAATTAGTAGCAAAGTTTTCAAAATTCGCTTAGTTTTTTTGTTTTTGTGAAAGAAATTCCTAAATCCTCTTAAACGCTCAAAATCCTTAATAATTTGGTCAAATTTGACGCGAATTGCTTCAGAAAGCTTCTTCTGTATTCAAATTTGAAACTCTCTCCGAAGAATTCATGAATTCTCAAAATCTACTATCCACAGCAAACAATCGCAGCAATAGTAAGCCAATCCGAGATCAATATCTCAAGCCTAAGCTAAAAAATAGCTCAGTTTCTCTGATACAGTCCTACTAATTTAAACTTTGTAATGAAAAATTCGCATAGAGAATTTAATTTCGCATCCGTGTGTGTGTGTGAGAGAGAGAGAGAGAGAAGAGAAGACTGACCAGAGAGAGCGAGGAGTAGAAGGAAGCTATTGGCTCAAAACAGAGAGGGTTTTGGAGAGAAATGAAATGGAGTCGTATTATCGAATATATATATGGGAGAGACTAGGGCGGTTTTTTCTTGTTCTTCTTTTTTGGCGGGAGAACTGGAACGGAATTACGCGATGAAGCGTGTGAGCGTTTGTTACGGGGTTACGGAATGGTTGTGCTAGGCCCCAGTGGAAGAAAGTGGGATCTTCTTTTGAACGTTGAACTTCTTAGAATTATAGATTTTACCGTAATTGTACTTTCCACACCATTATCATACTTACTATTTTGATAAGTTGTTTGGCTAAATTACATATTTGGTCAAATTTTAATCACTCATCCAATTTTTTTTTTTCATTTCTTTTCAAATTACGTCTTCTAACTTTATTAGTTTTATGAGTCATTTATTTATTTATTTATCAAAATGACAAATTACAGTATATTAAATGGAATATAACAAAATCTTGAAAAGAAGCTAACTGAAAAAAATTAAAAAGCAACAGATTGAATGAATTGATCAAAGTAGTTTTATGAGTCAAATTAAATATTTTTTCTTATTGTTGTTAGGATTTTTGTCAAAGATTTTTTTACTTGTTAAACTTTGTGGATGCTAAAAATTTCTGCACGGGATCCACGTATCAATCCACGGACGGGCTGGACACGGGCTGACGTTACCAAGTTTTTGGATTCACTTAACCAGGCTGAGCGGTATATTAAATGGAAAATAACTGGAATTGAAAAGAAGAGGCTCAAATGAAAAAAATTAAAAAACAAGAGATTGAAGTCATGAACTTGCGTGGATCAAAGTTATTAAATGGGCTGTTAATCTGTAATTCAAATTGAAATATTTTTTCTCTTTGTTGTTAGGATTTTTGTCAAAGATTTTTTACATGTTAAACTTCTATTATCACACAAACACACACACTCACTTCTTTTTTCTTTTCTTTTCTTTAAGCTTAAATTATATAATTACCCCCTGAGGTTTGGGTCATTTGCAAATTAACTCATTGGGGTTTCAATTTTACAATATAATCACCTGAGATGTTTTTTAATTGGTGAAATTGACCCCTTTAAGTACATTTTTTGTCAATTTTGCTAACAAAATTTGTCACATGCATTGTACTTGGGTTTATAATAATGAATTTTTTTATTATAAAGTGGTCATATATAATGCACGTGACAGATTTCTACTAGCAAAATCAACAAAATATGTACTTAGAAGGGGTCAATTTTACCAATTTAAAAATCCTCATATGGTTATATTACAAAATCAAAATCTCATAGAGTCTATTTACTAATTGATCCAAATCACTAGAAATGATTATGTTGGCATTTCTTTAATGTGTGGCGAACAAGAGGAACCACCTAACAAATTGTACTTTTCCATGGTACTTTTTTGTCGCTATTTTGTAATTCTAAAATTCTCCTAAATTATAAAACTAAGAAATATTCATATTGAAATGTTGGGATAAGCACTTTACCTCTATTATTAGGATTCCCGTCAAATTTAAAGTTCTATTACACATTTTTCAACAACAAAAAATTGATTTTTCTGTTAAATTTGACGGAAATTCTAATAATAAGAGACCAAGTACTTATTATCAATAATTAAGGGAAGAGATTGCTTAATTTTGAAGTTTAAACAATTTATGGACCATAATTAAGAGGAAGAAAGCCTAATTAACCTTAAATTTTACCATCGAGTTCAATTATTTGCAATGGTGTAGATCACATGAACATATTAGCATTTTATTTTTTTGTTAAAGAACATTTTAAACCCATAATTTAGAAGTGATTTCAAGTTAAACTCCACTCCCTTTTAGAAGTTATATGTGGGATGATGTCAGAGGTGAGTCCACCCTGAAGTCCCAATAATCAGATTTTTAGAATCTATCGTCCTAACTTAAGTTTGCGGTTTTACTTGATTTCTCTTCCCTTAGGTAAGCTAAAGATATTGGTCTACTTGTTCTGTGCTTAGAATTTTTCCATTAATCCTTAACAAGTGGATGAGGTCAAGAGTCTTGTACCTTAGTGGTATTGCATACTCTCTTTATGGAGAGAACTAGGATTCAAATCTCTCATCTCATTATTGTAATTATTGAATTATCAAACATTAATACACAAATCAATGAACATATGAAACTCGTATGTGGGTTAAGCTTACTATTTATGTGTTATAATTAGTAATTACTCCATTTATTGGCAGTATTACACAAAGTTATTGCTTCCGTTCCGTTCCAGCCAGAACGGGCAGAATATCTCGTACCAGTATGCAAACCAGTTCGAGGTAATCTCTCATTCCACCTCGGATAAAATTTCGGGCTATTTCGGGTCATTTCGGACATTTCGGTAAATATCAGGTGAGATGGCCATTTCGGCCGGTATACTTTTTGGGGGAATTTTTTTTGTTTGTTTGTTTAATTAGACTTCCTTGTTATGTTATGTTATGTAATGTGATTTTAATTAGACTTCCTTGTTATGTTATGTTATGTAATGTGATTTTAATTAAACTTCTTTGTTATGTTATGTTATGTAATGAGATTTTATAAACCTTCTTGATGTGATATTAGTTAAGAATTTGTATTATTTGATGTTATTTGTTTATAATTGCTAATTTTATTGGTATAAAAAATGTGTACATATATATATATATATATTTGCGGTAAACCCGAAACGGAACGCTGGCATTGACAGGTACCGAAATATCTCATTCCAATGGCCAAACCGAAATGGGTGCCGAAACGGTATCACCAACTTTGATATTACATTCTTTTTGCATGCCTTAGAAGTTAGAACTTCAGTGCATGCAATGGTAAACCGATGGGATTTAAAAGAGGATTTATTGAAAGGACTTACTAATCACTTATTTATACAACTCCTCTAAACCCCCTTTCCACTTCTTAATTGCATTTTTAAAAAAAATATCCGTTTATTGTTGTTATTTTCTAGTCATGTATTCCATTGAAGTGTTGTTGAAGACTTGAACCTATTGGCTGCAAATTTAGAATTAAAGCAGAAAAATAGTACGAGGTGATATGATGTCAATAGATTATACTACCTAAGCCAGCAGATCAAACTTGGTTCCATGAATTTGCTTATCAAAATTATGGTTTCCAATGGTTGTTGTTGTCCTACAGATGTACATTGTAATTTAAATGCAACCGAGGTAGATGAACTTGAGGATGAGAGGGGTTCCAATAGTTCCCAAAGCGGCTAGAGGTTTTTTTGTTGTTGTCATATTTCGTTCGAGTCATTCTATCTTATGTTAAGCATTCAAAATTTTGTGGTCAAATGAGCATGATGACAGTGGGATTGCTTCTTCAAATAAGGAATTTATGTTGGATTTGTTTGCCATAATCAACCTGCAAGTGCCACTTCAAAAAACCAAATTGATGCTCCTAACAAACACATTACTTGAAAAGAAAGTTAAGTTTGAGAATACTTTCTCCACATCTAATAGTCAGCTTTACACAACCTATAAGTGGGGAATGCACAGTTAAAGAAATTATTTTGGGAAATTCTATCACAATATATCTCATCTCAACTAAATTTGTATTGTGACATCCACTACATGAAGCTAAAACAAAAGATAACATAACTACTCACAATTGTTTATTTAGGGTAAAAAAGGAAGAAAGAAAGAAAAAGAGAAATCATGAAAGAATGACATACAGATACACTATATTATTGATGAAGCAAACTGCAGTAAAAATTGTTCACAAAGATTATTACATGTTATTGAGCTCAATGGCCATGCAGAGAACTTACAATAAAGCCCTCCCACCATATAAAGAATGGGTTGTGACAGTCTATTCATTGTTTGGCTGTTTAGAGGGGTTGATCTCCTCCGCTAAAATGCAGAAGGGCCCCAAGCAACAAGGCCTCCCTTTTCTCCTTAACTATAATAAATCTATATACTAGAGTTCTATACATTCTCTGTACCTACATAAATGTATAAATTTGCTAGAAATGACCATTCATATGCTTGCCTTTTCAGGTATCTGCATGTCCTTCCTGGATGTTGAGGAACGGCTGCCTGTCTCAAAAGCTCGCACTCCATATAGCGTTCTCATCCTCACCACATCGCTGGTGAACATCCATGATTTTCTCAACAGACTTGCAAATCCCATTGCATTTCCGATCAAATGAAGCAGCACAGACGTTGCCTGCCTGCGCCTTCCGCTCACAATCTGCAGGAAACAACGACATTAAGTCAAGAGGAAATCCATGCAAGCAGAACTTCATTTTTTAAAATCTTCATTCTTCTGAAAAATAAATAAATCTCTCAGCACCATAGAGCTGATACAGGTTGCAACTATAACAGACCAAGCAATTGGTCTATGTCTTTAACCTCTTGACAGACAATGGAGCATATATCTACTAATCAGGTCAAATCATTGAATCAAAAAGCACCTGTAATGGAAGGGACCAGAGAGGTGCATAACATATAGTGGACCAAAATCAATTCATCAGCAACATTTGGATTTTGGACCAACCAAGTGGAAGATCACAACAGAGTTGATGCACAGTTAGGCCAAAATGCCAACCAGCACATAATTGTTAAACTTGAAAACAAATACTGGCTACAATATCTTCAAGTTTTAATTTAAGACAGAAAGCAAGGAAAAAACAATGACCGATATGAAGGCTACACATTGTCATTTCAGTAAATTGGTAGCAGTGGTGATAACAAAGACTAACTAAAAGCAAGATATTTGTGAAGAAAACAGTGCCATATCTCTTAGACTTGTTATGGGAAGACAAACTTAGAGACAGATTAGATTTAGAAATTCAACTTGTTAACTGAAACTAAACCTGTTAGAGGTAGAGAGATTGAATTCTTTTAATTATTTCTAATCCAGAGGGGGCCAATTTACTAACTCAAATGGGTATGCAGTAATGCAACTAAACAAATATATAGCAATGTTACCTCCAATAAAATCTAAACTGTTTTTGTTATTCTAAACATTTTAAGAAAATAAAGTTTTTCGATTAAGATTTTATTGGGACTAGATCATAGATATAGATAAATTTTTAAAAAGTTTGTTTAGATATTTTACAGTACATGCAACAAAGTCTACTCCCCATCCGATTTTTTATTTATATATTACTAAACACTAACCAGCTATAGGTTGTTCAAGTAACAAAAATGTGGTGGAAAAGCCATAAAAAGAACAAAAAGAAAGTAATTAAAACAACAAAATAAAATTTTGAATTACCAGGTGGGGTACCACAACAGAGTCTCCTATCGTCCACATGCTCCACATCTAAACCAATTAACCAAGTTCCCAATGAAACATCCTCATTTGCATATTTGTGCAGTATATGCCTGAGATCATTTCAAACAAAATTACCATCCAATGATTTAAGGCCATTCTACAGGCCAGCTTAATCATTTCCAATAATATATAGCTATAAACATGTTACAAATGAAGCTAAAAGAGGAACACAACCTCCTCAAACTTGGAAGTGGACATAGCAATGGAACCAGAACCTCTTGGTTCCAGTCCATCCTATCCATCTGTAGCCCATTCAATCATAACAAGTTTGAAATTTCTTTTAACCCAAAAGGTAAAGGCACTGCAAACGTACCAGTTTGTCGATATATAAGTAGCTAAATCTTTTGAGATAGCATATAATTGTCCTGTAGCATGTCGAAAATAATTGTTTCCCACCTCACCAAATTTCCAATACTCTGGTTCATGGTATTTCATTCCCCTGTTCCAAATAAAGGATGCCATGAAAACCAGATTTTTACCAATATCTATATATTCTATTAATTCAGGGAAAAAAAAGAGAGGATAAATTCGCTTACTTTCGAGCATGGACAAGACCAGACTTCATGCAGCCAATGTAAACCTGAGGTTTCATACGGTGTCTAGCTAGAGTTGTTCCAAGCATAGCTGCGGTAAGTTTAAAGAAAATGAACTCAAATGAGACAAAGGATCAAATGTAATAACAAGAGTAATGTTAGCTACTCAAGTATATTCCTATTCTCGTGAGTATACGCCAAGATTGAGCCAATCATATGGTTAAATAGAAGCCTCTAAGAGAAAACTTTTTGTTGTCACCAACACTTTTGAACTAATTCACTCAAGAACTTACAACAATCACAACCAAGTTTCCAATATGGTAAGTAATATGAAATGTTTCTAACATGGAGTACCAAATGTGAAAGGAGTAAGTACATCAAGAAAACAATTCTGTTACATTACACATCAGGCATACCACATGGTAATATTGAAGTTGTGCTCATTAAAACGAACAATCCATTCAACCAGACATCCCTAACAATCTATAATCTAATTTCACTAATGAAATTCTAAACCAATGTGATAAAATGCTAAATCTTACATGAAATAGCTAGATCATAGGTGCTTGGAACTCCACCAGTACTACTATCAATCATTCATGACAGTCTTTCTCTTTGCGAGCAATACTTATTACATAGAGAGTCAAAACAACAATGTTACAAATATCCAGTGGACCATGAAAATTTTCTCCAATGTGCATAGAAATATAAATATATTAATTAGGTAGGATATGTTTGTTGGACTGTTTTTTTTATAAGTAGTGTTCAACTATTGTATCATGGCATCACCTCTGATCCAGTATGGTAACATCACATGGATTCTAATTGCTTCATGATAAATATAGAATTGTGCTGTTATAATGAAACAATCACATATGCTAAATGCAGTATCATACGTCTTCAAATTCCAATGACAGTATTAATCACATAGAGCACACAAACAAAAGACCATAGCTGTACGACTTTAATAGAACCATAACTAGATCCCAAAACTCTAATACTAAATATAAAATTAAGATATGTAGCAAAATAATTTTCAGAATAGACAGTTCACAAATGCAAGATGAAGGAAAAAATGCAGGAAAAACTGGAACAATCATTACCTATATTTACATGAATATCATCATCAACTTTAACGTAAAATTCTGCATCCCACAAGGCAACAGCAGTTGAAAAGTAAGTCTTAGTCTTGCCTGATAATTCCAGGTAGCCCTCGACATGGTCCTGCATTCACAGTATGAACAAACAAACATTAGAGCCTATTAATATTTATTTTCAGTCTATTTTCACACTAAACAAAATTTAAAGGTAACTGGGAGTTTCACAGGCAGATTTAGACAACAGCTTAAAAGGGGTAAGACAAAAAGCTCACCAGCCGCAAGAAGTCTCCATGCAACTTCTCCTCTGCTTCAATTGCTTTGTCAAGTATACCACCAGATGTTGAACTAATGACAAAAGTCCAATTAATAAGACGCAACCAAATAATTTACACTAATTTATGCAGAACACGACCTTAAAAGAAAATTGTGCTTTTGAAAACAAAAAATAAGTTCATGCAGAGAATTCATCTGCTAAGGCCACAAACTTCATATCTTATTAATGAAACACAATTTATAGCATGTTAGCCAAAAGAATATATACAAACAGTAAGTGTGGCAATATCTGACAATAGCTATGAAGACATAAGAAGATCACCTGCGACCTATAACAAAGCGTATCACTATACCCTTCTCTTCCTCCAACTTCTTTCTCTTCTCACCTAATAATGGTTAATCCATGAGAAACCATCCCAGATGAGATATGACAAGAAACTGAAATAGCACATAAAAAGGTTCTTAAATTGAGAGAGAGAAGGTAATGCACCTTGTGGCATCCAAGTAGCACGAACAGATTCCCTTCGCTTGCGGCTACTAAAAGCTGTATTGATTCCTATGACCATAAAGTATTTTCTTTTCGGATTTGTTTCAACATTCTTCATGTTTCGTGACATTGGAAAGCTATGCATTATAGATTCATGTGCTGCCCTATCATCTGTTACTTTCATCTCCAATTTTGTTACTGTCTTATCCAATTCCCTGCATTTCATATACAATTATAAGGTTTGCATTTAGGTCACTCATGAGGCATATAAGTGAAATCCAGTCTAAACAGGCACAGAATAGCATACAAATATGAAGCTGGGTCCTTGAAACTTACCCCATACTGGCATTGCTGTTACGCTGTACAACCTTCTGATAAAGGCAAGAAAGTTAGAGAAAATTTCGTTACAAACATATCAAATGCAGCCATGCAGGGAATTTATATTTAGCAGCAAAATAAAAGCTAAATATAACAAGCGTGCTTAAGGCTAAGATTGGAAGGAAGAATGATTTCTAGAAGAAACTAGAGTAAGATTTGCAATCTTTTGGTCAATCATATCTGGTGTACTTGTATGCACATTATTATTGAAGTAGGAGAATTCTGAAGAATTAGGTACTTGACGCCTTTTCACTAATCCGCATCCAACACCATTCTCCCAAAATTAAAAATAAAATTAGTTGTCAAATCTGGATTCCATAAACATTTTTTCCTAGAAATGCCATTTCCAAGCACTACAGTTTGTTATGAATAAATTCTTTAATATAAAAGCCATGGAATAGTAGGACAACACTAATATTTCCCTTCATGATATTTGCAATTTCTGAGTCAGAGCTGTATATGTGAAATAATAATAAAAAACAATAGCCAAAGAAGCGGAGCATGATATGGCTCATGAATAGAAGTTTGGAATATTTACTTACAAGTTTTGGATAATTGTCAGATGATAAATTTATTTGGGCATCTTCAAGTTTAGATGTTATTGCAATACCTTTAGCTTCAGGCACTGTCCACATCCTGATACATAATTTCTTGATAAATATGACATGCATATGCTAACAAGCAGCTGCCTTTACATGTGACTTACCCATAAAAAGGCAATAGGAAAAAAAAAAAATAATGTAAAATAAAAATAAGCCTGTTACTGATTAATAAGGAAACCTGGTAAATTGGTAATACAACATAAAATCATTGTGGCCTAAAGTAATGAAAATAGAATGTAAAATAATAAGCCTGAGAAGCAGTATTAGATAATATTTTCAGTTGAGAAATATGGGGAAAAAGAATGTAATTTTGAATATCAGGTGTTCATCATATTGGACCTAAAATGACAAATATATCTGGTTTGGTCTGGTTGGGTTTCACAGTTCACAGTAACTAAAACAATATAAAACAGCTAATTTAAAAGTCCTTCTCTTTTTTCTTTACAGTAGACTGCTAAGGAAGACCAACTTTGGACAATTTGACTATATCTATTGCAAGGCAAGACTCTTAAAAGTTCATGATAGATGGAAGGATTAAGTCACAATTTAACAAGTATAGTGTATTTTGATAGCATTTGACAAAGAATACCAGAATAAGAAGAAGAAGAAGAAAAAAATATATATATATATATATATATATATCTCTTTACCTATTGCATAAACCTACACCTGTTCTGAAGTATTGAAAATTGAAAATCACATAGCACATTGTAAATAAAATGAAAATGAATGATAGATTACAAACAAAACAAGTGCAAAGGGAGAGAATTGGCCCTAATGTGAGTCCAACAAAACGCAAATTCAAAATCCACATCAGAAAGCACACATACACTTTTGAACTATGTTGATGAAATTAGTTCAATTCAAACCCTTCGCAATGAAATTCAACAATTACCCAATTCACAACACCGATTAATAACCAGCTAAACACATACCATATGTATGATAAATTACCACTAGACACAAAAAAGAAATTATGAATTTAATTATTTAACCATTATTTTAAAACTCTCACTAGTCCTAAAAGTTTTTTTTTAGGTCATAGTTCCAAAAGTTTAAGTTTTTAGGAAATTATGAGTTTAATTATTTAACTATTATTTTAACACTCTCTTTCATGTGTGTGAACAAACTCCCTTAATAAGTGGGGCTTAATATGTGTTTTCTTTTTTTTAAATGAAATAAAGAGTGAAGATAGGTTGGAGCTCAAGACGTGCCGTGATAAAAATACACTAGTCCCAAGAGCTTAAATTGTTAGGGTATGTTAGTTTGTAGAGAAAAGAGAGGAACAGTGGAGAGAATGGAGGGGTTTTCCACTGTTTGGTTAAAGAGAAAATTGGTAGAAAAAGATGAGAAAAAAGTGGTGGGGCCAAGAGTTTTCTTTTTGGGTCCACAAATTTTTTCCAATCAAATTAGGTGGAAAACAGAAAAGAAATGAGTGAGTGGAGAAGGGTTTGAAGTTAAAAGACTTTGTTGCCATCCCTTCTACACAACTTTTCAATCCAAAAATAAAAAATTATATTTATTTTTTTATCATTACTTCCAAACAAACATGGAATAAAACATAAATATTTTTTATCCTTCTATTTTTCTATTTTCCCAACATTTTCTTTTCTCCCAAACAACCCTTATATATAAAATAACAACATCAACCAATTATCTATTCACAAAATCCCACCGAATTCTATGAGTTTACTGATACCCACCAGGCAAAAAAGGCATAATTTAGTCACATCAACCACTTCAATAATTAAAAATTGGAAATTTAGAGAAAGTAACAGAAACCCAATTGAGAAAACATACCTGTTAGTGAAAATCATTCCAGCACAGAAACAGAAGCTGCCTAAGCACAGCAAAAGAGCCAAGTTCTTTGACTTCTTAACATTTTTAGCATACTCTCTTCCTCCCATTCCCCTACTCTTCATAGACATTTTGTTGTAGCTCTAATTATCTCACTCCCAACTCTAAAAAAAAGTTAAAAACATATAAATAGAGAGAGACAAAACCAAATAGACCCAGAAAAGGTGTGAAGTTTGTTTCAATTAATACACACACTCTCCCTCCTCTTCAGAGGCGAGAGAGGTGTGTGTACAGCTAAGGGTGTTCCAGACGCTTGTTTAATATCCGAATTTATAGAACCATGCATGTATAAATGAATGAAACTTATGTTTTAAATTTTTAATGAACAACCATAACCGTTGAATGTAAAGATGGTAAGTTTGGTAACGGAAGTGTTGGATAGTTTTTAGTTTCATTCTTCTTCTTTTTTTTAATATATTTTTATGTTTAAAAATCTTAAAAACTGATTGCAAAACACTATATAGTTTTTATTTTTTTGGTAACATTGTTGCCGTTTGGACAAGGAAACGGTCGTCGTTTTAGGTTCTCACAGTACTTGATGGCTTGGATGAATGAAATATTTAGTGGATCAAGAGGAAACGGACCAAACTGTCTCACAAGCATATTTTATTTATTTATTTATTGATGAGACTGTCTCATAAGCATAAAGAATAATTCAAAAAATAACTTGATAGATTAATAGTTTAATATTAACTAAGCCAAAATTAATTTCATAAAGAGAATCAAATATCATGGTTCAACTGTAAAATGTAACAAAAATAGATGAAATTTTATTATATTTTTAAAAAATACTTTACATTGGAAAATGTGCTTCTTGGTGAAGGAAAAATGAAATCTAATTCAAATTTTAATTTTGGTATTTAGAATAAGATTGTTTAGTGTGTGGCCATGTGTGAGAGTGATGTGATAATGTTAATAATTTACTATGTGAGGACACTGACTTAAAAAAAAATTGAAACATCAAATTGTTAGGGGAAATTTGTCGTCAATAATGATTTGACATTCACAATATTTTTTTGTTTAAACAGCTTAGGCTTTCAATTGGAATGAATTTAGATTGACTTACAATGTTGATGGTCTTTTATTTTTATTTTTATTTTTATTTTTATATATAATAGAAATTCTAATCTAAACTTACACATACATATATTTTGAAGATCCCGGGATTCGAACCCACACCCTCATAGAGGGTGAGCTTTTTTGAAGAGGGATTACCACTGGACCGAATACCCAAGCGACAATATTGATGATCTTTTTGAGAATAAGGAAAAGAGCATATAACATATCTATGTTTATTTTTATTTTTATTATTATTTTTTTTCCAGCAAAACTAATTATTCCTTTACAATGAGACCTTACTCTTACTGGGGGGCCACGGAATAGAATCCTCTCCATTTGGAAATCTCTCCATTTGTCAATTTCTTGGTTCAGATTTTATTTCACAAATCTAAAGTGTCTTGTTATTTAAAATTTTAAATGATGTGGCAGTCTGTATATTGTTAGATCTGAGATATTTAATCTAGACCATGAAATTGAGACTCTCCATTTCATTTCAAATGAAGATGATCCTTGTTCGGGGGCCAGAGACCTAGGCCTAAGTTGTCTAGGCCTTCAGCCGCCCGTGTTTTGTTCACATTGAACTTTTGTTAGTGCTATTCACATTGAACTTTAATAGATTTATTTCTTGACATAACTTGCAACTTTTTTGTTTTTGTTTTTCCCATTCTTATGCTTTTATTGCATTTAACAAAATAGCATAAATTATCTTTTAAACTCACAGTTTAAGGGTATTTTAAAATTTTTAAATTAAATCCTATAATTTTAAAAATATTTCAATTCAAATTTCAAACCATAAACTCATTTATGGTGATGTCATGAATAGAAAATGCATAAACAAAACAACATGATTCCTTTCTTTTCCCTTCCCCAATATCCTTCATAACATATAAGAAAACTTTAATTATTAGGAAAAAAAAAAAGGGAAGGAATTTACTAGTAGATTCATTGAAGTCATATGCATGCAAACAGCAAAGAACAAAAGAGGGAAATTTATTGGAGGGTATTTTTGTCTAATAATTAAAAATTTTCTTATTAAATACAGTTTTTAATATTATCTTAATTTTTTTTTTTTCTATTTTCTATGCAAGTGAAGCTAGTTAAACTCATTTATTACTTCCTTGAGGATCTTAACCTATTGTATTAATAGTTTTTTATTTAATGCAGTTTTCAATATTGCATTAATAACTTTTTTATTTTATTTTAGGCCACTCATTTGGAGTGGAAATAAAAATTCCTAATTAGCCTAATCTAAGTACATGTGTGAGGGTTCGAACCCACACTCTCAAAGAGGGATGTGGATTAAGGGGAGGGAGAACGACACCACTGGACTACTACCCAGTGGATAACTTTTCTTATTTCTCATACAAGTGGGTAGTTAGACTCATTTATTACTTCCTTAACCTATTAATAATTTGGGTAAAGCTTAGGTAAAGTTCCTTAGGTTAAGTACATTAGGTTCTCCAATTGAATTCAAACATATGGTTGTATTAACCAATGAAACATAAACAATGTTATCTTTCCCAAGAATATTTAAATTTAATTTATTTGAATTCAACTAGGAACCTAATATACTTGACCTAAGAAACTGTACCTAAGTTTTACCCTAATAATTTTAACTTACAGATGGGAATGTGGGTTCACCATTATCAACATTTTTTTATTAAATAGAAGTTTTTATTATTGTATTAATAATCTGGGCAAATACAAAAACCATCTTTAAGGTTTGAGGTAATGACATCAACAATCAAGACTTTTCGAAATATCTAGTTTACCCCTTAAGTAAAAACATTTTTGAGAAAAAAAAAAATACACAAACCGTGTTGAGTATGGTTTGTATTTTATATTTTACCCATAACTTTCCCTATTTCCTATTCAAGCGAGGGTAGTTAGATTCATTTATTGCTTCTTTAATCTATTAATAATTTAAATTTGTGATTGATGGGATTATGAGCCCACAAAACTTTTTATTTCACCAATCACACACTTCAACTATTTTTTTTTTTTATTTTATTTCACAATTTTGCTTATAAAATGGTATTTATTTATTTTCATTAAATTTATGTGAAATCGTAATTATAAGCAAAATTGTGAAATAATCTAAATGAAAAAATATCTTTTGCCATAACTTTTCTCCAATCTTTTTTCTAAGAATTTGTTCCTTTCTTTTTTCTTCACGTCGAGTAAATCCCAACACAAATTAGAAGTTTATGTGAAATTGCAAAAAGATAAGGTCAAAAATGTAAAAAAGAAAATGCATAATACCCTTTTTGTAATTTCGTAGAGACTGTTGAAATCTGAAGAAACTCACATGGAATATATAGTCGACACTTGACGTCCATTGACTTTTGTAATATTAAAATCTGCTCAGAAAATTTTTGATCCCCCAAAAAACTATTTTTTTAACTTTGCTTTTGCTGCAAGCAAGTACTAGTGAGTAAGGATGCCAAAGGACAAAATATGTGTTGCCAAATAAATACCATTTACCTCGGTAAAAAGGAGCAAAAAGGCAAATGTTGTGTCCATTACACTTCTTTAATTACCCACCAATACACACAGCTTTTGCTTTGCTTTTCCATTGATATTTTTCCATTTCTAGCTTGGTGTGACTTGTGAGCTTGGAGCCTTTTGGGTATTAAGGTGTGGCACAAAAGCTTGCAGTTTTTCTTGATTTTTTTATTCTTTGTGATCCAGTAACTTACATTATTATCATGGGTTTTGCTTATATATTAATTTATCCATCTTTTTGTATGATTAGAGATTTACATGTTGGAAAATTTTCAATGATTTTTGACCAGTTTGTTGCATGCATGCTTGGTCATGGGATTTGTCTTTTTGAGCTAGTTTATTGGGTGTTGGTGTAAAGAAATTTGTTAAATTAGTGGCTTGTAATTATAGTGTGGTGGGCTTTATTTAAACTGTGGTTTGCATTCTTGACTTTCTCTCATTGAAATTCATGGTACAAAAAGTCATGGAGATTGGGTTATCTTCTACTATAACCATATTGGGTGGCCTTGTTAATTAATTTTATGGTTTGGGTTGGCTGAGTCAGTGTGAAATATGATTGTGGCATTTGAGCAAACTGGCTAACATCTCTGATTGAGAACTGGTATTGTATTAGTCAGAAAGTTCTATTACAGTTCCTAGTGACATGCCCATTTGCTTAATTTGAAGGAAACCCTATGTTTTATTTTAAGGAAACATTTTCAAAGTAACAGCAGTAATATAAGTTTGTTGTTGGTTGCTTACATGTCTTTTCAAAGTTCTAACTCTAGAAAGCATGTAAAGCTTAAAAAAAAATTCAGTTTGGATGTGAGACTTAATGCTGTCTGTTTGGATCTTCCTGTGCATTTATTTATTTATTTTTATAATGTTTTATGGAATTAGCAATGAAACTTAATAGATCTGCTCTGCTTATTTTGGTGTGCACTGTTAAAAAACTGTGTATTGAATCTATTGATCATTCCTACTCGTCTGGTTTATTAACATGAGCTCGAATGCAAACGCTCTATAAGAGTTAGGGTTTTCATTCACAACCTTGAGTAAATGCTGATATAGATATTTTCCATGAATACACTTCTATAAAAGCAACAGCTTTTGTTTAATTACTAGTTTTTATTTTTGTCACCTTGCATGTTTTGGATTCAATATCTGTTAGTTCCCTTTTGTTTTATTTGTTTACTTGTGTATTGTGTCTATGATCTTTGCCTGTATTGTGTTTTGTTTTGCAGTGATCAAGATGAACAATTCAGACATCATAGATTTATGTAGTGATTTTGAAGAAGGAGAATCAAATATCTATGATGGTCAAAAGGAGCTGGGTCCAGTTGTTGGAACTTCCCATATCAAAGAGGATATTAGAACAAAAGAGGTTCAGCATCAGAAATCCAAATTCTTAAATGCTTTTGGTATTAGATATAGTAATAATATGGTTAGTTCTCCTGTAAATCAGTCAAGTCTTTCATCTGCACCAATTTGTCGGCAATTTTGGAAAGCTGGGAGCTATGAAACAGTGAAGGGGAAGGGTTTGAATGTCTCAAATCAAAGTAAATAATCTGTTAGTTATTTTATCATAGCTTACTCATCTTTTTGCTTTTCTATTTTCTACCTTCGTTTTTGATTTCTTGTATTTTATGAATTCTGTCCATTGTTTAAATGGGAGTCAACATGGGTCAATCTAAATGTTGCTGATAGATTAATATGTGAAAAAATTTATCATGTTAGTATAAACTAAGCATATTTGGGTGCTTAGACACTACCTAAATGGAAAGAGACCAACGATATTGCCAGATTGATTGCTTGTTATAGGAAGAGTAGTTAACTGAGAAGCAATTTGAGAATAATTGAACTTGTTGGTATGTGCGGTGGGCTGTGAAAGTGAAAAAAAAACTGTGGGACCTGTGTCAAGAAATATAGATGTTCATGTTCACATGCCTGTGCATGTGTGTAACTGTGTTTGTGCTATTTTTATTGTTTATTGAGAGCACTTTATTTTATGCTTTGGTTGCAGACTTGAGAAATCATTTGCATGTACACCCTGTTTTTCTCCACTCAAATGCAACCTCGCATAAGTGGATATTTGGTGGTATGTGGATTTATATGTTTCATTTGATTAACTACACTGTTCATATTGAACTGTAGCGCAATCCCATTATTTCTTCTAATTTTTAAATCCCATTTCTAATCCACTTTTGTGATCTTTTTTCTTTTCTCTTCTTTTTTGGTACAGCCATAGCGGAGCTGCTTGACAATGCAGTCGATGAGGTAAAGTTCCTTTAGATAATATTTTTATTTTTTTTGGTGGTCTGTATGTTTCTTTAGCCATTTTCTTTTTCTTTTTTCCTTGTTTTCGTTCTTATTTGGGTCTCTCCTTTGCATATTTCCCGGTACTAGGGCAGCGCCCCTTTTTTTGTCCTTTCAATTAAGTTTTCACAAATGACTTGTGTCCTTCTCACCTCTCTCTTGAATTCTTGTTTATGATGCTTTCCAGTAAAAGTTAGGTTCTGATTAAGGGTTTCATACACTTATGCATTGTTGTTGGTTGTATGAGCTAGATATCAAATGGTGCTACTTTTGTCTTTATAAACAAAATCTCGATTCCACGGGATTCCAGTCCAGCCTTGCTAATCCAAGGTACAAGTACAAACCCATCTCATTTGATTGTTGAAATGAAATGTGAATCTTTTAGTTATTTGCTTATTGTACACTAACAAGATTGTCATATGAATTTCTTGCTTCTGAAACTTGATGATTAACGATGAAAAGATAACGGTAGTGGGATGGACCCAGAAGATATGAGGCGTTGCATGAGCTTTGGATTTTCAAATAAGAAATCGAAATTTGCCATTGGACAGTGTATGCATTGGATTTTGCCATTCTGACTTCTGCATATTTTTCCCTTCTTTCTTTCTTTATTTGTTGGCTTATATCCTTTCAGATGGAAATGGCTTCAAGACTAGTTCAATGAGACTTGGAGCTGATGTTGTTGTCTTCAGTCGCCACTTAAAAATGAGGTCTGACCCTTAGAAAAGTTACCACTATAATTACTTTCCCAGTTGATTAACATGTTCCTTCCTCAAATACAACCCTCAGAATGCCACAGGCATATCTGAGCTTATTTAATCAACCGTCTTTTCATTAGTCCAAAGGTGACAATGAGCTATTGAGTGGGATTAGTATTCCTCCCTTATTCGATAGACCCCCCAAACCCTGATAAAGGTGGGATTATAATCCCTTTTCTCTGGTACAATCCCCTAAAGATTTTACTAGGAGGCCAGTCGACAGGTTCCATGGTAACTTTATTCTGCTGTGTTCTTATATTCATTTTTGCATTTTCAATTCTCTTTTCTTTTAGGTATTTCTATTCCAAATCCTGGAAAGTGGAGATATTAGCATTTTGGTAGTGGGATCCAACCTCTTTCATATTACATAAAATATAACACTCACTTTCATATTTGGACATTTGATCTATGCACTGTTGACTGTTTCTTGGTTGTGCTCACATTGTGGTATAATCATGTTCAGGTCACTGACACAAAGTGTTGGACTGCTTTCTTATACATTTTTGACACAAATGGGCTATGACAGAATAGTAGTACCCATGGTGAGCTCGGTCTTACAGCACCTGTTCAATTACATCTATTGCAAGTTTACTCTGACTGTAATTTTCAATCCATATTGTATCATTAAAATATATGACCAGTTAGACATGTTATTTTGGGAATCCCTCCTTGGAGATCACTAAAAAGGACCGAGGTGCATAATTGCTATTTATAGAGATTTTTTTTTTTTTTAGTTTTAAGTTGCTTCTTTTAAAACAATAGCATGCAAAAAGGAATGAGGCTTTGGCATAGGCTGGTACTTTGTTGACAAACTCATGTCATACTATTCCATAACCAAAGAAAAGACTGCAATGTCCTACTGTGAAGTTGGATCAGGAAGTGGGCTCTACTTTAGGTCATTTATTGAATCAAAATCTTGTGAAGTTATTTGTAACTTCTTTGGTTCTCTTTTCCAGGTTCAGGGCTGTCCTAATGTGCCCTTTTCCATATGCATAATTTTATTTTGTCTTACCCATAATGTCCTACCTCACAACTCACTGTTAGTTTTTCAAATATTACAGGTAACCTATGAGTTCGACGCATCATCTGGAACATTTGGGCCCATACTTTCTCATGTTAATGAAAATTTTTCTTTTAATCTTTCCACGCTGTTGCAGTGGTCTCCTTATTCAACAGAAGAGGAGCTGCTGAAGCAAGTAAGCCAGCAGACATTTCAGAATGGAATGCTTCATATAACAATGTTTCAAATTTTAACTTGCATGCCTAAAAAACATAGCATGCGCAATTATTTTTAGTCCACATAGAATTAATATGTAATTGCCTGGTAACATTCTGCATAATTGACACTGATGAGATTGCCCTAAAGGGGACATTTGGAGATTCTTTGGTCATTGAATCCATGCATCATGTTTGACACAACATTTGAGAATACAAGTTGGTGTTGTAACTTGATGAGATTGTTGCAAGTGTCAAAACAAATTCTGCCAAAAATTTAACTTCTTCAAAAAGGTGTTTTGCATATTTGACATTGACAAGATTGCACTAATGGGGCCATCTGGACTTCTTTTGGTAATTGAATCTGTGGATCACATTTGACACAACATGTGAGAGCACGAAGTTAGCGGTGTGACATGGAGAGATCATTGCAATCATCTTGATTAATTAGAAAGTAGAAAATCATTCTCTCCTTACCTAAAAGCTAATCACTACCCCTGCAGTCATTGTTCCAGCACACCATTGCGCTCCAAGTCTCTTTCTCCCTCTCCTTCCTCTTTAACTTAGATACTTGATTCATCACCTACAGTTGCTGCTGATTCCTAAGCATATAGCTGCCTTGCAATGATAGCAACTAGTGGGTATTTGATCGTTACAAAATGATAACAATAACATATATGCTCATTTACTTGTAAACAATAGTGGTTGTGTGGTTGTCTTTGTAAAAGTATGCACAGAATTTATTCACTGTTTGATTTTAAACCATTCATGTTAATATAATATGTTCAATTGAAATAATTCAACTTTTGATGTCATTGGTGCTTGATTTGTGGGTACTTGTCTTACAGTTTTTGACGTAATAATGTCTTTGAATTTTCTCTCCATGCATTTACAAACATTATGTAGATTCATATATTCACCCATGTGTGATCTATATTTCCATTAATATGTACACCATCTTATTAATCCAATGGTCAGTTTGATGATATAGGGCATCATGGAACAAAAATTGTTGTTTACAATCTTTGGTTAAATGAGGATGGCTATATGGAACTAGATTTTGATTCTGATATTGAGGTGTGCTTCATCACTTTGCTTTAATTTCCTTCTAAACTGTTGAATCATAGTTGATAGTTTTGCTATTTATAAGTTGATTGTTGCAGGATATTCGTATCAATGGTGACCCAAAACTAATTCAGGCAGGTGACCACGTCAAACCAATTTGTGACCAGCACATAGCTAACCTATACCTTTATTCGCTTCGTGTAAGTATAAGATTTCATTGAGCTTGATTTGCTAAATAAATTTTTTTTTTTCCTTCTCTTTTTTCACTAAATCATGTTCTTGTTCATGCTCCACAGGCATACTTGTCCATCTTGTATATGCGACTACCATCATGCTTTAGAATAATATTGCGTGGAAAAGTTGTTGAGCACTATAATATTCCCAATGATCTAAAATTTCCTGAAGTCATCTTGTATAGGCCAAATCTTGGTAGAAGTATGGAGGTTTGTGCTGTCTACTAAAAGTCCCTGCCACTACTTGCATCCTATGATTCTGATGTTTTGTCAATGTCAGTTTTAATTTTACATTAGCCACCTGTTTGGTTTTTTTTTTTTGGGTTTTTTTTTTTTTTACGCTAATCTATGGTCGATGGATATCGTATGTCAATAAATGACAAACTAGAATGAAAATGTCAGTATATAGAGTAGATGATTCATTCATAGTAGGAAAGGTGTCAATGGGGTTGGATTGCACATTTTTCTTATTATTAGAAAACTATCCATTTTATGTTTAGAAAAACCAGGCTTGCAGAATAATTGTTAATGGTTGCATCTGCTATAGGCATCCTGTAAAATCATGATCCATAACAATTGGCAGGGTTTGGTGTGGGAATCCTTTAGTTAATAGAGAGTCATTGTTGATTTGCTAAATAAATTTTTTTTTTGTTTAGTAAATTGCATATGCACCTGGTGAAACCATGACCTCATCCTCTACCTTGATTTTTACAAGGGGAGGAGGTACCATTTGAGTTACAGCTCATTGGCTAGAGGCAATCCATGTTGAGTACATATTAATGCTTTCCATTTGAGTTACAGCTCATCCTCTTCCTTTATTTTTACGAGGGCAGGAGGTACCATTTGAGTTACTGCTCATTGGCTGGATGCAATCCATGTTGAGTACATAGTAATGCTTTTCTAGTCATCCCTCCCCCCCCCCCCCCCCCCCCCCCCCCCCCCCCCAACACTTTTTCTTCATTGGTGCATACATGAATTATTGTTGGCCATTTGTGGCTGCCCCATTAATGATGGTTCCATTTTTCAGGTCACATTTCTTACTACTATAGGGTTTTTGAAGGAAGCTCCAAAGGTAAATATTCATGGTTTCAATATCTACAATCGGAACCGCCTTATACTGGTAAGGATTCTTCTATTGAACTGTTACACAACTAAACTCCTTTAATCAAATTTACTAAGTCCTAAGTCCTTAAATGATTAGCTTCTCTTAGATATCGTGATAAGAATGTTGCTAGTACATAATTTGTGATTTTTGATGACTTACCAGTTCAGGAAATGTAAACATGATCTATTGAGAGTACTGGGCTACTGGCTTGTGGCAAAATGGCTGCTTTTGTTGGCAAGTCATTTGATCTGGTCAGACAGTGGTGCTGAACACACTCTGAACACACGTTGTGGGAAGATTTATTTATTTATTTTTTAATAAATAGTGAAAAAAGGCATAAAGTAGGATTCACATACTTATTGTTAAAAAAATAAACGATCAGTGTGAAGGGTCATACTTGTAGTAAAAGTAAGCTTCTTGCATCACATTTCTTACGTTCTTTTGTTCATACTTTTCATTGTTTTTGAGCAGCCATTTTGGCCTGCAGTTAAAAATAGGACAGGAGCTGTTGGGAGAGGGATTGTAGGTGTGAACCTTTGACTAGAATAAATTGTTTCAAGGTTTTGTATTTAAGGTGTATTTAGTCCAGGTCATGGTGAATATTTGATGAGTTATATAATACAACTGATAGGTGTTTTGGAAGCTAATTTTATTGAGCCTACTCACAATAAGCAAGATTTTGAGAAGACCTCCCTCTTTCAAAAGCTTGAAGATCGTCTAAAGCAAATGACAGTGGAGTACTGGTGAGCTACATGTTCCAAGGTTTTCATGTTTAATGTTTAGGGATTTTTTTTTTTAATACTATTATGAAACTGGTTTGATAAGGAGAGCAACTGAAATTTGTTGAATTTCACAAAAGTTACAAGACATGTGACAATGCATACAAATTCTAATTTATGGTATCAGATACCCATCATGTACAATTAAACAAGTATGACAGTGTTACCTGCAGGTTGGGATTTATGTTGAAAATCATCCAGCTAAATATTGTTGAACCATGAATTTGATATGTCAACTTTCTCATTACGTGAGCCAATTTTCTGTTATATCTTAGCAGGAATTTACACTGTGAACTGATTGGTTATCGTCTACCGAAGAAAACTACCCCTGCAGTATTGCCTTCTCAGGAGTCACTTTCTACAAGTCAGTTCTCTAGAACACTCTGTTAATGAATCATGATTTTCTCTAACTGATAGTTCAGGAGCAGTTTCTTCTGCAGATGGATCCTCAGAAGATCCCATAGCCACCTCGTTGCATGCTGAGACATGGCAAGTCAGGTCCAAAAAAGGTACATTTTAGATTGACGATGACTGATAGATAGGAATCGCTTAATTGATGAAACCAGTTGGTACAAAGAAATGCCACTTTTTGTTGTGTGTATCTTATGAATCCATATTTGATTGAAAGCAGATTCAAACATAAAGAGGAAGGGGCTACATCCTCCAGTGGAGTTAGAACATGCGAAAAGGCACACAGGATCCAAAGCCTATGTAACTGATACATGGCATAATAAGGAAGTACAGGTTTGCTGAGAGATCCCTATCTAAAAGTTTAACTAATAATGAAAATTCATCTAGTTTCAAAATATCAAATGTGTACCCTAGATCCAGGTTGTAATATCCCTGAACTTCACACCTTCTAAAATACCTCAACTCTAAATCACCAGAAAGGGCTATGAATTTGAGGATTTTAATTGATATTAATTGCAAATCCATATTTTTAGTGCGTCATGATATGGAATTTGTGTCACAGTTTGTTTGGTGCATGCATTTTTGTATGTGTGTGGAATCCATGTGGATAATTCATTGGATAAATGTATGTTGCTAACTTAGTGCTTCTTTAGCCATCGCGTCATTGCTTCAAGAAAAATAAAAATGGTTAAGAAGATGAAACATGACTAGTTGAGTCGGTATACTGAAGCTACTATATAAGGTTTTATGTACTACAGTTAGGTCAAAATGAACAAACAACCAATGAAGTGGGCCTCGTGCACACTTTTCTGGTACTTTTTGAAAAAGTACAAAGCACACATAGGTGCGATTATTTTTATGCTAAAAATATACGAATCATTAAATTAATTGCTCGATCTTGAAGGAAATAACATGGACATTGATTTATTATATAAACACTATTCTTAAGGTGCTGTGTTACACACAATTTTTTGTTTACATATCAAAAAAAAAATGAACAAGGATAATTTACTATTCTCGTGCTTTTTGGTATTTTCCTTTTGGATATATTTTGATTAAACAATATACTTCATTTGATCATGGCTATTATAGTTATTTTATAAGGAAATAGTTTACCTCCAACCCGGTTTGGAGGAATCCTCCTCCTACCCACTAGGCCACTACGTGCCAATTAAATAGATCATCCACATGTATTTTTAGTCACATGACATTTTTAATGAATTATGTAATTTTTTAAAATAATACATGTGGATAGTCTATTTGATTGACACATAATGGGTTGGAAGAGAATTCCTCCAAACCGGGTTGTAGGTAAACTCTGTCCATTTTATAAAGCACCAGAGAAATTTATAAAATGTTATGTTTAAACTTTAAACTTTCTATTCACCAGATTATTATCAATCTGTTCATTAATAATTGTTTTCAAATTCTTATCATAATAATTTTTTTAATTTATTCCTCTTGGGCATGAGGATAAACTGCTCAGGGGTGTGTCTTGGAGTTGCTCACCAACGTATATTAACTCTGTCCTAGGAGCCCCGGACTAGGGTGGCCTCTGGTTTTATGCCTAATGATGGAAGGGACTTGGTAGTTGGCACTGCTTCTAGTCCACCCAAACTGAAGGCTTTCCCGATGCAATAAAAAAAAAATTGTTTTCAAATTTACTATGTAAAATATTTAAGAAATTGAAATAACTTATATAAATTTGAACGTACAAACTTTGTGCAATTGCACTATTCATTTTAGCTAATAGGCAAGTATATTACTATTTTGGGTTTATCAACTTTTTATTTTTTTATTATGTGTCATGTATCTTTCTATTAGACGTTATTATATATTATATTTGAAAAAAGTTCGCTTTACTTCAATCAAGCACATACTTGTGCTTTGCGCTTAGGCTCCAAGAGGCCTATGTGCTTAAGTGTGCTTGGCACTTTTACCAAATAGTTTAGACAAAGGCTATAGGGTCAGTAAATTTCAATGTTATGCATATATCCTTTTGTCCAATGTGGTTTCTTTCAGATTTTACTTTGTTGGATTGGAAATTGCAATTCTTCTCTTTGCATACGTTTATTTTTAACTGGAATTTTTAAAAATGCATATGGTTTATATCCACTGTGCTGGTCCAAGAAATATCATTCTAATGTCTTGTGAATATCTACTTGTCTGATTTATTTTTCCTTTAATTTGTTTTGCATCAGATTCTACTTCTCATATAGAGAATTTTCTTTTAATAGTCAGCATTACTTGCTAAATGAGGGATTCTTATTACCACTCCTTTCCATGTTGTGTTGGTAGCCTGAAAATAGCGTCAAGAACCCACTGCAAGTTCGTCCGGAGATAGCCACTCTGATGCAAGAAAATGAAAAGCTCCATTTACAGTGAGTACAGAGCAGTTATAGTTTATCCTGATTATTTTTGGTTGTAGGTAGAATTTAGAGGAGTTTAGGTTAAGTAAAACACCAATCAGCTTATGCCTAACCAATTCATTATTAGTTTGAAAAAACTAAAATGGAGCCTGAGGCTTCTTTAAAGAATTTCTAACAAAACAAAATCGTTGTTAACATGTATATTGCATATGCTTCTTTCCAACCACAAAATAGTTAGATTTTTGTTAGCTGATATTTGCAATTTTTTGAGGAAAAAAAAAAACCCACTGGAACTATTGAATTTGACCACCCTGAACTCCGTTTGATCTCTGACTTCTGGTGCACATGATGGGCTGGAGAGTTTTTTTCTGTGAATGTCTCAGTCTGAGCTTGGAAAGGGCATTTACAGCTAAGTTTGGGATTAACCTCAGCCCGGAAAAGCCTCGGCCGCACTCCTACTCCCAGCTAATTATAATAAATCAATGAAATTCAGTCATTGCTCAAAATGCACTTTTTTGCAGTGCATAATTGCTTTTATAAAACACATACACTACACATTCAGTATAAGCTATTCCTGGCTTTATGAGGACTTTGTTGTTTGATAAACTTGGAACTTCATTAAAACATATCATTGTTTGAACTTGTCGCTTGTCTTGTTTTTCCAGGCTATTTGAATTCGAGACAAGGGAGGAAGAACTTTACCAGAAGGTAATTGGCTATATATGTGTTGCATATAAATTTTTTTGCACATATACAAGTTTCTGGTTTGTGCTTTCGTTTTAGTATTTGATGTTACCAAACATTCAACCTTTCATTTATTCATTTTGAGACATCTACTGCTACATTGAAAGTAAATAGCTTGATCATGCACATCTAGATATGTTTTTTCTTAGAATTTCCTAAGAAAAATGGAGGCCAGGGTCTTTACTTTTTCCCCATATCTATCTTCATGTTAAGAAAACCTTGTGCTTTGTTCACTTCTAAAAGGAGAACAAAATGGAGAAAAACAATGTAGCAGAGGGCCTACTGATAATCATTCAACAATAAATGTCATTATCACTGACTCAACCACTTGTACAAATAGTAAATCTTGAAAATATCTAAGTAAATACCTTGTCATTTCAGTATCAAGATCTTACTATTAAGCAGAAAAGTAAAAAAGGGAGTATAAAAAATAGAAGAATGTTGTGGAAACAGAAGCATATCTTTTTCACTTCTGCTTTAATTGAATAAAGATTATTGCTTCTTTCTTTTCTTTAAAGTTAAATTTATATTTTGATGCAGGTGCAACAACTCAGAAGTGAATTAAAGGGTGTACAGTATGAATACACAAAGATGTTGGTTGAATTAAAATTGATGGACAATGTTGAGGAGAAAAAAATTAAAGAGTATTATTGCTAAAAAAAAACATCATATATAATTGTAACACAACCTTTTGTTCATAGGTCAGTGGTATATCAAAAACATCTTAAACCAGTTGGAAAGCAACTAGCAAAGCAGGTCATAGTATAGAGAAGAAGGTAATTTTCTTTTTTTCTTGGCTGAGCTTCTAACTCTATTTTTTTTTTATGTAAATGAAAAGAAACATTAGTTTCACTGCAAAGTCTTGTAGTTCAGTTGTATTAATTGGTCTCTTTTATTAATTGGACACTCAGATATTATTGATTTTTAGAATTTTACTTTGGCAAGTGTCTCTAAATATATATACACTTTTATCTCCATCTCCATGTAGCTTTTTATCATGTTAATATTTCTTTACCTGTTGAAACCCCCCCTCCCCCATAAAATACCAAAAATTTAAATCCATCGAGAGTATCACGACGCATGTGAGCCGCTCTCTAAATTATTACTACAAGTTGTCTTTTAAATTTGTTCTTCAAATTTATCATTCCATCCTTTTGACCATCTATTATTAAATTTATTTCAAATTTATCATATCTTCCGTCCATATCTATTATTAAATTAATTTCAAATTCATGTAAATTTAAGTGACGATTTGTTCAAAGACCAAATTCATATTCTCATCTCATCTTCTACGAGTTTTGTCTATTTATGTCACTAGCATTCTCATTTCATCTAACCTGTATTCTAGTTTTTATAAATGTTGGGTATGTATGGATTGGGTTGAGTTTGGAGTATTTTTAACACAATCAAATTTCTTCAGGTTGAGCAACCTCCAACCGGCCAACCCAACTTGGTCGTTGAGTTGAAGCTATTTTCTCAAGCCTAATAATTAAAAAATAAAAATAAACGTTTTTCATTATAGTACTATTTAAGCGTATTATTCAATGAATGATTACAATTTATACAATTGGACTTAATATTCCAATTTCATCAAAATTAAGTATCAAAATACCAAAGCAAAACAAAATTACAATGTTAAACTAAGTCCTAAAATTCAAAATAAATTAAATTAAAAAAACTTAAAATACATGTTTTTTTTAAATATTAATAGCATGGGTTGGGTCAGGTTAATTTGGTTGAAAATTTGTGAACTCAACCCGACCCAACCTAAGCTTCAAAATAAATTTAGGACCCAATCCAACCCATCAACCCATAAAATACCAACCAAGGGTTGGGTTGTGCTGATTTGTCTAATTGGTGGGTTGTTACTTGTTACTTGTTAGTAGTAGACAATAGAATGGTGTCATAATTAGTCCATATGAAAGTCAATAGCAATTTGTCAACTCAATAATTATAAAAAATAATATATATATATATATATATATATATATTATATTATTTTAGATATATCTATTATTTATGTGCTTACTCTATTTATTTATGTGAATGATCTCTCCTATCAAGAGGTGTACCGCACTTTTATTTCACATAAAATTGTGAGTTTCATATGAAAATATGAAAATCTATAGTGATTCGTTAATAATCGTGAAAAATAAATATTGTCTTGTAACATTAATTATTCTTGTATATATATATACTAGTCGCAAACCTGTGCAATGTACAGGAAAATTATTGAAAATAAAATCTAAATTAATTTTGATTCCTTTTACTTTTTTGGTTGAATATGTTTTTTTCTTTTTTCTTTTTTGTAGTTCAAAATGTTGTAGGCAAGATCGATAAAGAGACTTTACGAATCAGATTTAGGATAGATCCTACTTTTTGGTTTAAAAAAATAACTAAGAAAGTATTTACCATAGATAATTAAAATTTAATATAATGTAATTTTTCTTTTGGCATAAGTTGAATATAGTCCAATTTTTATAAAACACGATTCATGTTTATATTTACCATATGGATCATGTTTCTATCCAAAAATAAAATAAATGATACTTAAAATAAGAAGAAGGACAAATAAATACATGGGCACATGATTATATGATCAAACCTAAATAATTTTCATAACTCATTTCAAGCTCACATGGTTTCATTATAACAAATCCATCCATTTTTCTCCATTGCCAACAACAAAATTAAATGAAATACATAAGAAAAAAAAAAGAACTCTAAAAATCTTGATGAAAATTGATAATTATGATTATTATTAAAAGATATTTATATTGTGTTTATATATGGAATATATTTTAGTATTAGACATTAATTATGATTGTGTTTTATATATGGAATAATATATTCTTATATTAAAGAAAATATGATGTGTCAAAATTCTAATGGAAGGTTTAATAATAGAATAAAATTTAAATTCAATTAGAAAATATATATTAAAATAATGAGGTGTAAAATTGTGAGATTTCAAAAGCTTATGTGGCGCAACATATGAGGTCAACCAAAAGTCAAAAAGCTTCGGTTTTACATTATAGTATAGATTATTATATAATATAATTGTAATAATATTGTCTTGTAACATTAATTATTCTTGTCTATATATATATAAACAAAGAGTTTTTGAATTGAATCAAATTGCTTTCTTCTTATAAATATATATATATATAATAATAATTGTGAAAAATGAATATTGTATTGTAACATTAATTATTCTTGTCTATATATATATAAAGAGTTTTGTAATTGAATCAAGTTGTCCTATCTCTCTTACTCTTATCAATAGATCTTTGACACTATATTTTCAAATAAGAGTGGATCCTGCACACATAAGACCCACCTTTGAGAGGGAGACAAATGACACCGGCTATACGAATTGTTTCTCCATGAGTAGAGCCTAACTGAGTTGAACCTCTATCTCATAATTGTGGATAAGGATTCTCTCCATTTCCCTTTGAAATGGAGAGTCTCCATTTTATGTTCAGGATTGATTTAAATTAGATTTAAGGTTTAGAATATGCCACCTCATTTAAATTTAATAACTTAATTTAATAGCAAATTTAACTCTGGTTAAACAACAAAACGTTAACGTTAGTTGTTTTATTTTATTTTAACAAAACCTATTGTTAACTCAGTCTCAGATGAACCCCAAACTCTACCAACTCAATCTCAAATCCACCCCCCACCTCTGCCGTACTTCGTCGTCACAATCGAAAGAAACCCCAAATCTGCGTTGTCAGCACCTTTCAGAATCTTAATCGGTGCTCAAAAAAGGAACGGCGCCATGGTCAATGGCAGAGGCTGGAGGTGGTGATGATAAGACTGGTAATCTGTGGTGATGATCGGGCAGCGGCGGCTGCGTGGCGGTGTGGCGAAGAGTGGGTTGAACATATCTTTTTCGAAATTATTTGTAACTTATTTGTTCTTTTCTTGAAATTTTCTTAACAATATTCCAAGCTTTACACAAATGTTAAAGGTAAAGATATTTCAATTGATGTCTTACTTTGATGTTATTAATAATTTAGATGCATGTTTGGCTAATTTTTTAGTTGTTTCTTTATTATTTCGTTCAAAATATTTGCATCACAGAGTTTCACTGATTCAATCTCTCAAAAAGATGAAACGATTACAGAAGCTTAATAACAAAGGTATATTGTTTCCTTTTTTTCTTTTTTTTCTTTAAAGAATTCAGCTTAATATTTTATTTAATAAATTGATTAAAATTCTCATTTTAATTTCTCAGGGTGTGAAAGATGATGATGGAGAAGAGTAAAAGGAGGTTTTATGGAATAAATTAGTTAAAAGAGAGGAGAAGTGTTGTAATTTTTGCTATAATTTTTTAAAGGACATGATATGACGTGAGAATGTAGACGAGTTTTGCTGTTAATTTTAATTCAGTACAATTTGCTCTTTTGAAGTCTTATTACTGCTCATACATCTTGGAATAATCTACTAGTAGCTTTCCTACGGAGGATTCTTTATTGATAACTCTAATCCAACTAGTTACTTCCAATCTATCCTAATCCGCAATAGCAGCAACAACTTGGTCTTTATCTGCTGCATCTATATCAACAGCAGAAACCTCACACATAACTAGCCTATACAAAATAGAACACCGAATGTGTAGTCATGGACAATGTCAAATTGTCAATACACTTAACTTAACTTAAGGGTGTCTCATTCCAAGAGAGTTTTTGCAAGAGTGTGCCACAAGAGAAACTGCATCAAGAAACCTATCTTAACATAGTTGAAGATATGAAAATTTCAGTCACATAAAATATGTAAAGCCACAAACAATGCCATACTGTTTCAAGCATTAGTATTGCTGTCTAATTGACAAACTACCTAATTGGAGTGCTTGTAGGAACAACTTCTGGTCACATTGGGATAATGATATGAAATATGCAGAGAACAATCTCTTTTATTTTGTTAACAATTTTGAGAGCAATTTCCATCGGTATCAAATTGTTAGCACCTACAGAGTGAAGTATGTTTAATTGCTTATAACTATGAATTCAATCAGGTTCCCAAGTCCCAACCCAACCATGTTTTTATTCCTTCTCCATTATCCTCTGAACAATATAAAAAGAGCGTACCTTTTCTACCACTTAAATAAAATCAAAATCAAGTCAGTAACTAGATTGTTAACCAGAAATTGCCAAAATATTTATACTAAACTTTGACTGAGCTACGTGCTATATTTTTTTAAAATTAAATTATATGAAAACTGACTAATCCCTACATTAAATATTAGTAATGGATAGACACGGATTGAAATATTCAACATTGAAATGGAATCGTTTTGAATACTATTCCAATATTGTTAAGAAAATTTCAAGAAAAGAACAAATAAGTTACAAATAATTTTGAAAAAGATATGTTTAACCCACTCTTCGCCACACCTCCACGCAGCCGCCGCCGATGCCGCCCGATCATCACCACAGATTACCAGTCTTACCATCGCCACCTCTAGCCTCTGCCATTGACTATGGCGCCGTTCCTTTTCTAAGCATCGGTTAAGATTCTGAAAAGTGCTGACAATGCAGATTTGGGGTTTCTTTCGGTGGTGACGATGACGTACGGCAGAGGTGGGGGATGGATTTGAGATTGAGTTGGTAGAGTTTGGGTTCATATGAGACTGAGTTAACAATAAGTTTTGTTAAAATAAAATAAAACAACTAACGTTAACGTTATGTTGTATAACAAGAGTTAAATTTGCTATTAGGTTAAATTATTAAATTTAAATGAGGTGGCATATTCTAAACCTTAGATCTAATTTAAATCAATCCTGACCATAAGATGGAGAGAATCCTTATCCCCGTAATTGCCCTATGAAGGAAAAAAAAAAAAATTCTATAAACTCTATATATATTATAGCCACCAACTTTATTCACAATATGAACATTTAATAACCACTTCCAAATCCTTCTAAATCTTCAATTCCATGGAATCACAATCCAAAAATCAACCACCTCTTCCCTTCTCACTACCCGTAGATGAAGACCAAAAAGCCACAGAATTCAAAGCTTTCTCATTAACCCAACCTCACATGCTAGCCTTCCACCTTGCATGGCTCTCACTCTTCTCATGCTTCTTCTCCACCTTCTCCATCCCACCTCTCCTCCCTATCATCCGTGATGACCTCAACCTCACCGACACCGATATAGGCCACGCCGGCATCGCCTCCTTTCGCCGGCTCCATCTTCTCCCGCCTCGCCATGGGCCCGGCGTGTGACCTTATGGGCCCACGCATTGCCTCCGCTACACTCTCTCTTCTCACTGCACCTATCATCTTAGCCACATGTTTAGTCTCATCACCTCAATCATTCATCCTCATTCGATTCCTCATAGGTTTCTCTTTAGCCAGCTTCGTTTCAAACCAGTACTGGATGAGTTCAATGTTCTCTAGCAACGTTGTTGGCCTCGCCAACGGTGTCGCCGCAGGTTGGGCTAACATGGGTTCAGGTGTAACACAGTTAGTCATGCCGTTTCTATACAATTCCCTCATCAATTATTACGAAATACCACCTTTCACTGCTTGGCGTGTTGTTTTTATAGTACCAGCAACATTCCAAGCAATAACAGCTATAATGGTGTTAGTTTATGGCCAAGATTTCCCTTCTGGGAATTATAAAAAAAGTCGTACCCAATCCACAAAACCAACCCAGAAAGATAATTTACTTACTATTCTCTTTCATGGACTTAGGAATTATAGAGGGTGGATTTTAGCATTAACATATGGGTTTTGTTTTGGAGTGGAATTAACAACTGATAATATTATAGCTCAGTATTTCTATGATAGGTTTGAGGTGAATCTTCAATTGGCTGGGACTATTGCAGCTTGTTTTGGAATGACGAACTGTTTTTCGAGGCCAATAGGAGGAATGGTTTCTGATGAAATGGGAAAGAGGTTTGGGATGAGAGGGAGGTTGTGGGGTTTGTGGGTGGTGCAAACAGTGGCTGGCTTGTTATGCGTGTTGCTCGGAAGAATCAACACGTTGTGGGGTTCCATTATTGTGATGTGTTGTTTCTCTGTGTTTGTCCAAGCGGCAAGTGGCTTAACTTTTGGTGTAGTTCCTTTCGTTTCACAAAGGTTAGTTGACTAGCTATTATGAAACTCCTTCATGCGGTTAAAGTAATGCAATTAGTGTTAGTAAAAGATTCTCTTTCTCTATCATTAAAAAAAAAAAATTCTCTTTATTTTAAATTTCATCCATTTGGTCTATTTAAAGATCTTGATTCTATTTTCAGAATCTAAACGATATCCAGACTTGCATGTTATTTAAAATTGTCTATATTATATTGGATCATAACATTTAATCTAGACCATAAAAAAAGTCAAATTGATAAAATTTGAAATAGAGAAGATTCTATTCTATTTGGCATGACACACATGAAAAATATATTCTAGACACTTTAATCTTTTATTAATAAAAATCTAAATTGTTCTAGGTTTAATTAATTACTAGATTTCTAAGAAAGTGCAGCTAAAGCTAGCATTGAAATACTTTTAAAACTTTAGAGATTATATATGTAGACAAAAATCAATAATTCATAGACAAAATTAAAGTAAAATAGTAACTTGTCGCCATTGCTACATTTGGATTATATTGACTTACTTTTTGATTAGTTTATTTGTTAAAAGTATATAAAATAATAATAATAATTATACTTAAAAAGGAAGTCCGAAAATGAAAGTTAAACCAAACGCACACTAATCCAAATAAATCTTAAGAAATATTCTTTCAATTAGAAATTTAGAGATTATGTCTGGTGGAATAGAAGTATCAAATTCAATTATCTTCGTATATCTTTCTAGGATAAAATTTAGGTATAATTACTTAGGTCAATTACATTAGGTTTTTAGTTGAATTTAAATACATTGAATTTAAATATTCTTAAAAAAAATAACATTATTTGTGTTTCATTGATTAATGTAATCATGTATTTAAATTTAATTAAAGAATTTAATGTACTTGATTTAAATAACTCTATTTAAATTTTACCCAATCTTTCTAATAATAGCAAATTGACTTGTATAAAAAGTAAAAATGTGCGTCCTTACGTGGTCGGTTACAAAAATAGACGTGTCGAGTAAGCAGACCGTAGATGACGGCAGTTCATGAGTCATTGTTTTATGGGCTCCACTCCCACCAATAATGGTGGTGACCCTAGGCATTTGTACTTGAAGTCTCAGAACCCATGTCATTTGTTTGTCTGTACGTTTGTGCTTGATAGGATTCATTTTGTTTTGTATTAATCATTGCGAGTTCCTCTTTTTCTTTGTTGGTAAAAATCTTTTTCAGTTTTGTAACTATTAATATTTCTACTTTTGTTGTCAAGCTATAGTTGGATCAATAAGTTTAGGGTAGAAGAAGTGTCACAATCTTCGATACTACTATCTTATAAAAAAAAAAAAAATCTTTGATACTACTAAAAAATAGTATAAATAATAGGACCATGTAAAAGTATTACTACTTTATAATATAATAATTAATCATGTCAATAATTATAAAAATATTATAAATATTTTTTTAACCCCAACATTATTCATACTTTGATAAGATGATATAGGGTAATATTTGATCAATTCAATAATTATGAATATTCTTTTTAACCCCAACATTGTTTATAGTTTGATAAGATGATATGTGGTTTTGTAGGTCATTGGGAGTCATATCAGGAATGACTGGTAGTGGTGGGACTGTGGGGGCTGTTGTGACACAACTATTATTGTTTTCAGGCTCAAAATTCTCAAAGCAAACAAGCATATCTCTGATGGGTATTATGATGCTAGTGTGTACCCTTCCAATCACCCTCATCTACTTCCCTCAATCGGGTGGCATGCTTTGTGGTCCGTCCTTTAATCCCAACAAGGCTAATGAGGATTATCACTTGCTCGAATAAGTGTGAAGTCAATTGTTTAAGCCAGAAGTTCCTTAATCATGAACTTGTTAAAGTGGCACAAAATAATTCATTGTTTTAAGCCACTAAACGCATTATTGTAAGGCAAAGAAGGCACTCAATTTAAATTCCTTATATAGGAATGGAGAAAGTTCTTTTTTTTTTTAATTGTAATGGAGAAAGTTCTTAGACCATGTGAAAGTCTTATAATCACTGCCCATTGCCCATTGGTGTATACAAAGCGTTAGTAACAAAATCACACTGTGGCCAATGATAGTAAGGTAAGCGTTTCCATTGGGATGACCAAAAAATAAAAACACAAAACCATGCAGAGACCAAACTTAGAAAAAATAAAATGGGTTTTGTTAACCAGTGCCCTTAGGGCAATGGTTAAGGAACAATAAATGCTTACACTTTACGGGAAATAACGAATTTTTAATATTAAAATAATAAATAGAAAGACTAAAATGCCCTTAAAAGTTGTTTTTGTATTATTTTAATATTAAAATTTTACTACTTCCTATAAAGTGGAAGCATTAAATGCTTCCTTAACCATTGCCCTAAGGGCACTCGTTAACAGGACCCAAATAAAATATAGCAAACGCAAAGACAAAGATTGGCAAAAGAATCTGCTGGATGACCATTGAAATCATGAATATCATGTCTGCTTATGATAATGAAATATTCCCTTTGTGCAACCCTCCAAAATATATAATAATAATAATAATAAATGAATAATTAGCATATCATGATCTAATTTCAGTTTTCCTTTTTAAAAATAAAAATAAAAATAAAAATTCAATCTGATTTTATCAATTGTTAGATTTTTTATTTGAATAAATCATGATTTATTTTTTCTGATAATATCGAAGATCTCATCAAAAACTTACAACAGTTTGCTGTAAATGAATTTTATCAGACTATTGGAACTTAAACTTCCATGTCAATTTGGCATATAGAGCTTCTATTGGAATCAACCGTGGAGAACTGTCTAAGGAGTCAAAGCCTACTAGCTTATGATTTATATATGAATACACTGAGTTGAACAAAAAATATAAGAAACATTCATTCATAAATTGTGTCATGGCTGATGCAAAGAGTATCATTGATGATTAGATTCATTGGTCCAAAAGAACTTGTACACGTGTTTCTCTTCCTCTCTCTATTAGAATCAAAATTGTGAATTATTTAGGATAGATAACGTGTGGCTACTTGCTCTACCACTACAGCTAAATTATGGTATACACATAATGCCAAAATCTACTACTTGCTTGGAGTTTACAACTGCGACAAATTATCATTTATTAGTATCAGACTCTTTAGCAGCATTTTTCTCTCGGTAAGAATGTTTATGCTAGGCTGTATGATGATGATGTGCTCATACAAGATTGTAAGCCACGGCCACTCTTGAATAGGAATTCGGGAAGATTCAACACACTCCTAGAAATGGAAACAAATTTGTGAACTTTTTGACAACTATTGTCCGTCAAATGTGCTCATTTTCTATCATCCTTCTAAAGATTTAGCTTTATTGTTACTTCTCAATTCTTTGGGAGTTCAATCTCCCAAGTTGTAGCTCCTTTAGGCATCCATTTGAACTCTGTGGAACTCACATGTTATGAGAGAGTTGCTTCATGAGAGGTTCTAATAAGATAACTCGAACATTCCCTTGTAACTAGGGGTTTCAAATGGGTGGGTTTGGGTGGGCATTAATGGGCTAAAACCCAATAGCCCATTTAAACCCATTTAATAAAGTAGATATTACTCAAACCCAACCTAACCCAATTATCTAAGCTAAAACCCAACCCACCCATTTAAACCCATTTAATAAAGTGAATTTATCAAAATACCCTTAAAGCCTATAAAATGATGAAAAAACATTAAAACTTAGAAAAATACTGAAATACCCTTGGAACCTCCAAAATGACCAAAACCTTTAGAATCTTTTTTTTTTTTTTTTTTTTTATTTTCTTTTGTTTATTTTTCAGAGTTGATCCCACTAATTTCCCACATGATGAATGTCTGTAATTCGATTTTATTTTCTTTTGTCAGAGTTGATCATTTTCCCACATGATCTCCCTTCATTGGTTGTTACATAGATGATTTGATATAATTGTTACAATGAATTTTTTCTCTCACAAAAAAAAAAAAAAAAAAAAAAAATAGTGGATCAGAAGTGAGGAAGGAACTAAAACCTATTGAAGAGGAAGGAAAAACAAAATGTTTTAAGAAAAGTCATTCATAAATTGCATCATGGCTGAGGCAAAGGATATTATTGCGGATCCTGTACAGAGAGTGACCATTGTTTTGCTATCATTAGTCAAAGTTGCCTAGAAGATATTTGCATTTTCCATTGATTAACTTTCCTCGAAATTAAAAAAATAAAAGTCCTGCAAGGACATTTAGAAGGGATCAAGTGAAGAGAAACAAAACACATGGCTTTCGTTTGATGGTCCTACCCTGAAGCTAAACATTATTACTTGTGTAGAGAAGCAGCCAAATTGAACCAAAGTTGAATTACCTTTGTTTAGTCGTTTTCTAAATAATGCTTCAAAGCTCCTCCTTTTCTAATAACAGAAAAACCACCCTGACAAAAAAGTGTCGGCAAAGTCCACCAGCCACCTAGAATTCCAACCAAAGTGATCTTCTCTTCTTTTAGTTCAACTTTAGCAAGGCAAAGAAGCTTATAGTCTTGTACTTCAACTTTTTTGGCATATAATGACTGCAAAGCAAAAGATCAACACCAGTTGTTACATGTAGATAAAAGCAACCTATGTAAGAGCTGAACTTTACCAAGACCTAAATTCAAGACACCCAGATGAGAGTTAAGTTGAACTCCTCTTATTTTTATCCTGAGCTAATAAGTTGATCCACCCATTTGCTCCATCCTATTTTCAATTATCAAATTCCTTTGTAAAATTGTAATGAAATGAAGTGCATGCAACTGATTAACATTTAAATTTGAAGAAGAGTACATGAACAATTGCCCTAGACAAACTGGCGCATGATTAGATTATATGCCTATTGTGACAGCTGAGATATAGGTACTCTAAATTTGTCAATGAATACACAAGTGATTGCTGCATGATAAGCATGGGAAATACAAATTTTGGGAAACAAATCATGGGGTAGTATTTCTTCTGTTCATTTTTCCTCTTTCCTTATGTGGTAGTCTCTCATGGCCACCTGGGAGATACACTATCATTGATTGGGCATATGAATTGGTGTATTCATTGCTTATTGGAAATATTTATTGGTAGAACCAACAACCCTCAATTACCAATGTGTAATTGCAGTACTATGTAAGCCAAAACTGACACTAGGTGCTGTATAATGAACAACTACATAACATTTACATACCATAAAAACTGGAGATCTGTGAGGGCATGTAATGCAACAAATATTAAAATAAATATAATGGCAACAGATGGGCACACACCTTGACTTTATACAAGTGAGGTGCTTGGCGCATAGATTGATGACATAACTGCAACAAGTAAAGTTCAAAGTCAAGAGCTTGCAGAGGAATAGTACTTGATAGAATCCTCTCTTTTATTTATTTATTTAATGTAGTAGTAAATTTTATCTTTGCATTTGATGCATTTTTTTGATAGGTAAAAAGAGTTGTATTAAAGAAAAAAGCCACTGTGTGCATAAAGTATGCACACAAGATGACCAAGAATTACAAAAGAGTGCTAGAAGCAGAGTCGAAATTTAAAGAAACAATAAAAGCAATAAAAGCAGTAACACTTTCAGCGGTAGTAAAGCCCCACACCCTCGACCAGTCAAATAAGGAGTTGACAAACTTCTCAAGGAGTTGATTTGGGGAGCTCATCTCGTCCTCAAAGGTTCTACTATTTCTTTCACGCCACACCATCCACATTAAACAAAGAGGAGCTAAGTTCTAGATATCCGAATGGTTCTTCCCAAACCAATTACGCCACCCATAGAATAAATCCATCACCCTCCGCGGAACATTTGATGCATATAGGAACAAATAAACAAAGAGTCCCTTCTGAGATTTCAACCTCATTGCTCAGTAAAAAGAGGAGATATTATCATCTAGAGCTACCACACTCAACTAAGGCTTGATTCCCAATTAAACGTAAAGCGGCTCCCCAAATGAAATAGGCCATTGGTCTACTCCAGGTTTGCATATCTATACCAGCCACTAATTTTGCAATAATGGTACTGGTGATGACAACAATTATCATAATAAGGATTGTACATAAAAATATGCATCCTGAGATAAGTATATTGATTAAAACTTATGTTTTCACATGATGTTCAACATGATCAAATAAGTTATTCAGCCGTCAGAAAATCCAATTTTTTTTTCCCAGTTAACTGAGTTAAAAGTGGCACACACCAGAGGGTGGATTGCCTCACAATACCTACTAGTTTGTGCATGCCATAATGGATTAGACCGTTGAAAGCCCCTAATTAGACTTTTTTCAAGTCTCAATCATTAAATGCAACAAAGTAAAGTGGAATGCATCCTTACCCGATCAACAAAAACATAAACTGAGAGAGGACTGGGCTTTGTGCTGAGAAGGAATAAAATAACTTTAACTGCAATTAGTGCAATAGGATGATCCAAGTTCGTCAACACAGTAATACAGAAAAAAAATGGCAGCCAGAATTTCCTGGCAGACATCCAAAAGGGTTGTGGATCTTCTTCCACATCAGAATCATCCAACAAGTGGCGATCATCTAGCAAAATATCATGACCTGCATTATTGACAATTCGAGCTTTAAAGCATGGACTTTACATACAGGTACTTTAAAATGAAAAGTAAAACCCATAATACTAGCTAACATGTTCTGCTCACCATCCATAGCATAAGCAACATGAGGCCAAAAACTTTTTGATCCAAGGACAATGGACACGCCAAAAATGCTTCCAATACTCAGTTTATTCCCTGAAGAATCTCATCACAACCATATTACAAATGCTTCCAACAACCATATTACAAATAGATTTGGTTACGTATTAAGCAAATAACATAATGGGGCATACATACGTTGCATTAGTAAGGACATAAAATTTAAAAGTTTCAACTTCTACATAAGATAATAAGCAAAGTAGAAGTCACATTAAGTAATTAACATTACAATTTACATTAATTGTATAGCATTTCTGACACTGGACTTATATAATAGTACCACACGAAATGGATGATAAACAATAACACCACATGACCTCACAATGTAAAACCATGTACCTTAAAAGACACTCCCTTCCCAACTAGTTTGAGTAGGCACAAACTATACAACAACAACCAAGCCTTAATCCCAAAATTTTGGGGGCTATGTCTGTTCTTCGTGTCAAAGGAGGTTTGAGGTATCTTGACGACCAACATAAAATTTATTCACTTTATTATGAATGGATCCATTACAGGTGCGGACTATAATACATTTTCTTGGAAAACAAGGAAAGAAAGTTTGTTTATGCACAATAATATGTATATTGTAGCTCAGTGACATTGCTTTGTTCTTCCCATGAGGAGAACCTGGGTTCGAATCCCCCTCACCCACTTGTTGTAAGAACCCAAAAAAAGGGTGCATGCAAAAATGAATGCTACACATGATGGAAATTACATCAAGCCCAGCACTTAACAACATCACATTTCAGATTCTAAACAAGGTAATTTCAACTCAAAATACTTAAATTGGCAACAAACTCATGTTTAAGCTCAAATTCAAATATATACACAACGTGACCAAATTGTTCATTATACAACTCTAAGCCTTCAAAATGAAAAACCCAGTTACAGAACCACAAGATTTGGCATTAATAAAACAAATTGATACTTATATATACAAAATTTTAATTAATCAGAATAGAGCAATTAGAGTGAGTTACCTGAAAAGCATAAATATTTTCTTGGTGTATTAAACTTAGAGTGAAATGTTGAGGCGTAGTTGCGAAGAACAGGTTCAAGGCCCTTCATTGACGTCTTGAAAGGCTCAAATTTAGCATAGACTAGGCAAGTAATGGCACGCAAAGAATATAAGGAAAAAAAAAAAGTACAAACTTCAAATTTGTGAATGAAATTCAAAGAGAGAGAAAGAGAGAGACTTACAGAAATTTCTAGAATGAGAGATTGATGGATAAGAAGAGTTTATAGAAGTGAGAGACTGTCTAAATGGTTGAAGGAATTTGATTGTGTACGCCATTTTTTCACACTACTATTAAGACGATCATTTCTGATACTTTATTCTTCAACTTTGGATCTTTCGGACAATGGAAGCGAATCTACCTATGGAACCGTCGTCGTTTTGCTTTTCTAAATAATCCAACCCAACCCAAAGACTCGGGTTAGTTGTTCATGGGTTGGTAAGTTGGTACTTTTTTCAGCCCATATATATAAAAAAGTTATTTTATCAACTTTATTTTAAATTTTTAGTTTTTATATTTTGCTATTTGAGAATTAGTTACGATGAATTTAGAAATTTGCAATATAATTTAGGCATATTATGTGAATTATAAATTTTATTTTAAAAAATTGTTTAGATACTTTATGAAAACTCTTTTTTTTTTTTTTTACCAAACATGAAACATTTAAACCCAATTCATTAACCTTACTCGACCCATGTTGGGTTCGGTTGGGTTGAAAAGCCCTCCAAATCAACCCTTGCATACCCTTAAATTTTGTTAAGACAAAAATTGTACACACCCCTAAACGTTATTTAAGACAAAAACTTTTTATTATTATGGATTGGCTCAGGAAATCTAATATGTTCTCAACATCTAGAGTATTTTTTAATGTAATGTTTGGAAATGCAATTATGCCAACATCGGTTTAATTAGGACTCAAGATTCTTATAAATTTTCGGGAACATGAGATTCCATTTTTTGGAATCCTATAAGAATTATTCATTCTTTCCAAAACATCCTTAGGTTTATAAAGGAGATATCAAGGGTATAAGTGTTACCCATCACTTTTGTGTGACTTTCTACTAATAAAATAGGTTGAATTAAAACAAACTTAAGTCCAATGTAGAGTAACCTCCTTGTAGTGATCCAAAAGTATGAAGAGATTGGTATTCAATGCTCATAAGTATCCTGAAACCTTTAAACTCTTTGCAACAAAAAATGAGAATGCTTCAAAATCTTTGAAGATTCATAGAATTCTTCAAGATTACTTAAACCAAATACTTTGTAAGTTTCAAAGAAATCTTAAACTCATTCAATCAAAAGGTGAGAATTATGCACTCAATTCTCTATTTGACATAAATTTTTTCAATTTCATATCACTTTTTAAGATGTACATGTAGAAAAATAGCAAATGATAAGCTATAACATATGAAATTATGAATAAGTTTAAACTTTTAAAAGTCACAAGTTTATATAACAAAATTTATTCAACTTATATAAAGCGAGAGAGAGAAATAGGATAATTAAAAAATTAAGAAAAATATGACAAGGTTTTGGATGAAGTTAACGACTTGGGACTACATAGGTCAATATATCAACACATTTAAAAGAAGAGAGCATGAAATATATAACAAAGTTAGAACTTAGAAGTAAAAAAAAAAAAAAAAAGTAGGAGTGATAAACCCGACCGTGGGGGTGTAAGAGAGAACGGAAATAAATTAATATTGTCTTGATATATTATGGTAGGATAAAAGGAGAACATCGTCGTTTAATAAGTATCCCATTATTCATTAGACAATCTCAGTGAGCCTCAAACGGCGTAATTGAATTGTTACAGATTGTTAAAGTGGTCCCGGCCATTTTGTCTGCCAACGTGGGAAGATCTAATTGGTTATTGGCCCTAAAAGAGGAAAAAGACGTCAAGAAAATATCTTCCCCTTCCAAGATGCATGGAAAATATCTATTAAGAGGTTCAATTTATACTGAAAATAGCTTCTGAGGACTAAACATTTAGCAACAGAAACCCAAAAGATCATCAAGAAATATGGCGGTCTCTGCAGTCTCAATTGGCCAGATTTCAGTGCCAATAGCTTCCCAAGTGCACGGCCATTTTTATACAAACAAGTCCATTTCAAGGTAACATGATCTTATATTTTTTATTTTATTATTATTATTTGGGATGATAATTCCGTAACTAGTAATAGAGATTTGAATCTGAATGTTTCCGTTGAAAAAATCAAGAAGTAACAACTAGTTGTTGAGCTACGAGGCTCTTGACAGCTAATATGAATCTTTAGACAATTTTGTTTTTGAGTTTTAGAGAAATTGCATACTCTTACTAACTCTTGAGCTTATATTTTTTTTAAAAATAACTTGGGCTGATATATATTATATTTTTAATAAATAACTTGAGCTTATATTTGGCATCATGGCATGTTGATATTAAAATTTAACCCCTCCCCACTTCTCAAAAGAGAATAAAAAAAAAAAATGATTTTAAATTGGTTCCCATCTCTCTCTTAGAAGTACTTCCTCAGTTGTATGGATCTTGGGTTCTTTGTGGTGTCACTAACACTTCTGTTTAATGATTTTGAAAGATGGAGGCAGAGAAGCACTGTAATCAGGTGTGATAACAGAAGGGCAGGGGGGAAAGTAAGAGCAGAGAAGAATAATTACTATGAGTTGCTTGGAGTTTCTGTTGATTCAAATGCACGGGAAATCAAAGATGCTTACAGGAAGTTGCAAAAGAAGTATCACCCAGATATTGCAGGCCAAGAGGTCATTTTCTTTTCCATTGTTTTTCTCATTCTCCAGTCTCGATATTAATAACCATATTCTCTGTGACTGCTAAGTTTAAGGATGTTCTACTTCTATCTTGAAATAGGGTCATGAACATACTCTAATGCTGAATGAGGCCTATAAGGTGCTGATGAAAGAGGATATGAGGAGGCATTATGATGCTTCCATTGGTCAAATGAGAGTACGAAATGGGACAAACTACTCGGGTGTAGCTTATAGCGCATGGAAAGGGCCCTTGAGACCCCAAGCTCTATTTGTGGATGAGAATGCATGCATAGGTTATTCCCTATGCAAAATCCTGCTTTTTTTTTTCTACATTTCTCTTCACCACAGAATTTCTGGATAGACAATTAGTGTTAAGGTAGACATAGTATACAGCATGTCATTATTCTACATGTGCAATTGGATTTTTGACAGGGTGCAGACAATGTGTGCACCATGCAAGTAACACATTTGTAATGGATGAAGCACTCGCGTGTGCAAGAGTTAAAGTTCAATATGGAGATGATGAACAAAAGATTGAGGTAAAGTACCTGTCATATTATGATCTAAATTCTGCTACAAGGGTTATGCCCATTACATTGTGTAGACCACCAACAGATGACTTGGAAACTTACAGGTTTCAGTTGAATCATGCCCTGTGAACTGCATCCATTGGGTGGATAGGGAGGAGTTGGCAGTACTCGAGTTCCTGATTCAACCCCAGCCAAAGGAAGCGTATGGCGTATTTGGAGGAGGCTGGGAAAGACCTGCAAATGTTTTCATGGCTGCTAAGTCCTTCTCCAAGCAGCTGAAACAGCAGGCTGCCACAGAACACTATCAAAGTAATGATAATAACTTTTACCACATTACAGTCTGATTGGATGTGCTACAACTCATTGCGACAGTACAATTGCTCTACTATTTTGCTGAGTTATACCATGCTTTCAACTAATTGGGTTCTACTTGCAGCTCGAGCAACAAGAGAAGAAGAAACCCCTGCTCAAGCTGAGGCTCGGGCTAATGCCATCAGGAAATTAAAGATGGACAGATTTTCAAGATTTCAGAATTGGGTGAAAGAAATTTTCAGCTCAAACATGTTGAGCAGAGACTAGCATATGCAAAGCTAGGAAAATGTTATTTGATTATATAATCTTGGAGCTTTTAGATGTCAATCATAGACAATGTAACTACAGAGAATTATAACACAAGATGTACAGAGGCCTAATTAAGGTCAGAAATCACATAAGGCTCTGGTAACAGCCTATGTATATTTTAAAATAGAGCTGAATATGTTTAGATTCATCATTATCGTACAATACTTCAATAACATCAATAACAGCTACCATGTAGTGTCATTGCACATTAAATAATAACTAACACAAACTTTCGTTTGAGCTAGACAAAATAAAGGAAGCAAATAGATTTCATGTCTAACACCACCACATTCTCCCACAGTAGTTTAGGATATTCACAAAGGTGTCACAACAACATTAGAAAATTTCTTTCCATTTGGTCCCATAGGAGTGTACCAAAAGCAGTTGTGGCAAACAATCAGATCACATTAATTTTCAGGAACCTCAGATTGGAAAAACTGGATGCATCATATCTTTGGTCAGTCTTTGACACCAGGCAACACCCCTGCATATGAGGCTTGATAAAAGCTTCCATTTACCTTATCTCTCCAGATTATAGTGCATCCTTTAAATTCATGGCCACGACACAATTGCATAAGCCATATTATCCAATTGCAATATGTTTCCATCAGATTTCGCGCTGAAGTAGCCTCTAACTGTAAGATATTTCCATAATAGGTTTTGCAATTTCTAAATTAATAAAGCCTGCACTTGCTTGTACCAGCACAAGCTGCACACTCATCTGCATCTCCTGCTACATGGTGTAAACAGTGTTTGATCCTATCATTAACAACATCCTGCAACATTAGACCATCTATGTTAAGGACATATATGCCTCTCCATCTATTACTAAAAACATAAAGCTGGGGTTCCTCAAGATTGGCCCCCGGTGATAGTCTTAATTTAAGAAATCAAGAGTACTATGTAAAAGTACTGCTTATGAAGAGAGGGAAAAGTATGTTACATGTACATAGGTGGCTGGAGTGTGACATGAGCAATAATTAGGAACATTTTGCAAATATACATGGTGTGAAGATTTAAAAACTAGCAAACTCTATAAAATCAGAGCACATAGCCCAATCATAAAGTTAAGCACAATTTAAACTTTTGGCAAAGCTTAAGAGACATTTATTCAGAATTTGGCCCAATAGAAGGTAAAGGATAAATTTTTATACCACAAGTAGATCATGCAGACCAAGAGGTGCAGTGATGATATAAGACACACCAGGGTGTTCTTTTGCGGCTTCAGCAGTTAAGGAAGGAATATCCTGTAAAGTGACACAAAGTATAAGGCATTTTACAGTGCTTCCTTGATTTTCTTGGATGGTATTTAAAAAAAAAAGAAAATCTAATCATCAATTTTGTACAGTATGTCTATAATAAAGGCACAGAGGAAAGTAAGCTGAGCTACCTGATGCCAATGTCGTCCAGGGAAGAGAAAAAAGGGGCTTACAATCACACAATCTGCACCTTGTTGAACGCAAGAAACAAATGCATCTCTTATTGATGGTTCTGCCAGTTCCTACTCATATCAAAGATACTTGAATAAATGAGAAACCGTTCACACAGACATGCACTAAAAACTAACAAAAGTCATCAAAGTAGTACTTATTGACATAATTTGTGATGATAAAATCTATTATATAAGGAAAAGAGAAATAAAAAGGTTCACTTAAAATCCATATAAATCACACATCTCTACTTTCACTGCGTTTATATCCAGCTCACAAAGACCGAATTGGCAATCAAATGACATTATGACAGTGAAATTGCTGGTGAACCAATGTTTACTTATGACAAACCCAAATTGTAACAGGTATCAATGAATGAGTAAAACATAATGTTCAACAACAACAAATCCTTAGTCCCAAAACTATGAGGTCAGCAGACAGGATCCATTAATGAAAAGTGACTATATTTGACACTGGACATCAACTTACTACAACTCTCCTCCTTTGTCTGGGCTTCGGATTGCCGTGAACAAAAAATATGACACTAGGCAATAACACAGGCAGAGTTGAGTAAATACATAATGTTCGAATAAGTAAACTCAACAACAATAATAATAATTACCATATGAGCAGGCTCTACAATTGGGTACCCAGTTCCCTCTCTAAACATGGCCACAAACTCAACTGAAAATTCATACAAAGACAAAACAATGAGCACATTATGATAAAATAAGCTAAACAAACATTCATTTTTCTAAGATAAAATAAGTAAAGCTAGACATTCAGACTCACTATAAAAATAAAAAATACCAAAACTTTGAGGAACTAAGTTTAGAGCTCACTTAACTCAGCATGAGATTCGATTCCTTGCGCCGCGAACCATGGTCGACGATAATCACGCCGTCCTTATCACCAACCGCATGTGGGTTTTGTCTAATTCCACCATTTCCATTGCTCAAACAGAGTCTTCTTTTTAACAAATATTTGCTTTTTGCGGGACTTCTAGGCAGTTCTAGAAAATTGGGTGGTATCCACTTAAGGTGGGTTCTAGTTCTAGTTGTTTCGCTTACTAAGGACCTTCGATTGCATCAAGACCAGAAGCAAATGAGAAATTTTTCGTTGCTTGAACAACGATATTGACAAGAAAGAAAAATAGCAATAGAAATATACCTTGTGGCGGTAATTTGAGGAGGGATGGACAAGGACTCCATTGACATCTTCAAGTGATATTTGGTGCTTTGTTGGCCTCTCTTTCTCTTGCCCGTATTTTGCTGTGTTCTGTGAGGAATTTTGTCGAACAAATGAGTGGAGTGCCAAAACTGCTTTGGAGGATTAGCGTTTCCGAAACAGCATCAAAGACTCCAGTCACTTGCAAAAATTGGTTATATTATTGGGGGCATTTTCGTAAAATTGCTTGTAAGATATTTTATAAACCCCCACCCCTCACGTGACCACGCATTTCTTTTCTTCTTCCTCTATAACACACTCCTCTCCCTCTCTCTCTCCTCTCCCTCATCATTGGGTCAGCCACCCCAGCACCATCCCCACTAAAGAGCACCACCTCCGGTCATCACCTACCTCCTTCCAGCCACCGTTTTCCGGCCAGCTCATCGGAAACATCTTTAAAGCTTTTAGATGCTTACGCAATCGTTTTGAAGTTAAAAACTCAACTTTCCTCTCATAGAGTCCTTTGGGTTTTGTTATAATATGATTATTATGGTAGATACTTGAAAGATTGGGAAGGTTAGGAGGATTTGGTAGCAAAGGTTTTGTGAAATCCGAATTTTCCATATCATTTGGGTATTTTGAAATTTGGTTGTGAAGAGTTATGGTTGAATCTTTGTGTGGGTTTTATTTTGTGGAAAGTAACAACTATTAAAGTTGGGGTTTTCGCTTTAGTTGGATTACTAGTCAAATATTTTTATGATAATCTAAAGATTTTTACTTTGTATTTGTATTTGTTTGAGTGGTTGATTGAGCTGCTTTTGATTGCTGGTTGTATAATATGAGGTGTATAGAATACCACTTGAAATGAATTTTACAGCAAATAGACAACTATTAAAACTATAATCAGTTTCTGTCGGGCGACAGATTTGAGTCAGCCACATTGCGGGATTTTTAATAAATTATGTACAACTCATTTTGAGCTGTGGTACATTATACACATATAGATGTACATCCCTATAAATTTTCAGGCTAATCGGATGACATTAGTGTATTTCAGTGAGACACATCAATGATAAGAACTTACCGATAAATTATTACTATACTGAGACACATCAATGATAACAACCTAGTCATTATAAAACATTTATTAGAATGCATGTAGTTCAAGTGAAGAAGCAGATTTTGAACAAAAACCCATTAAAAATTAGTATGCAACGAAAACTGTTTTGCCACTTTGAATGGATGTTTGTTTTTCAGCTTAGTTCAAAGAAATAGGTATTACAGTTATGTAGCCAGCAGGTTCCCAACAAAAAATCACGGGGGGGCTAAATTTTTGTTAACATTCTGGCCATCTATGTGTATTTCAGTGAAAGTTTCCATTAATGTAAAGTTAAAACCATTAGAAATCTTTCTACTTGTTAAATACTGCTGTTAATAGATATCAAACATTGCATTCTTGAATTGCCTTACTGTAGATTACTTTATTAAATTATTATCTACTCTCTCTGTTGCAAGCGATTCAAAATCATTAGACTTGGAACCAAACCAAGTACCTCTCCCCTGAAAATCGATGGATCCAGAGGCTGCTCGAACGGCCAGGGAGTCACTTGACTTGGCATTCCACATGTCCAACATTCTAGACACTGGCCTCGACCGCCACACCCTCTCTGTCCTCATCGCTCTCTGCGACCTCGGTCTCAACCCCGAGTCACTCGCTGCCGTCGTCAAAGAACTCCGAACGGAGTCGCAACCCTTTTCCGCAACCCCAACATCCACTGCAGCTCCGTCTTCTCTTTCCTAATCAGGTTTTAAGGCTTCCATGTGTGTTCTGTAAGTGTTTGTTAAAATGCCTATTTCTCAACACTTTTTGTTGTAGATTCTTGATTAAGGGAAAATGCAGTCTTCCATTTGGTGTAGTAAGTATGTTTAGTTCAAATATGCCAAACCCATTCTTAATTGACATTGCAGATTTTTTAGTAAATAATGGCATGTACATTTGTGTTGGAAGTTTCAGGTTGACTTTTTGTTCAATGAAAGGACCCAATCATGGTTGGCATAATTGTAACTATTTTGTCTCTTGCATGATTTGTGAAACTCTTGTCGGTCTAATTCTTAGTTTGTGAAAGAAATGCTGGTGAGATGCAAGGAGCTCTTGTATGCCAAAAATCATCTCATTCTTAAAAAAGAAAAGAAAATATTGGCATAAGGTTCAACTTCAGGTGCACACCTTAGCTATTTCTATTACTAAAAAGCCCCATATATCTAGAAGATAAAAATACGACATTCACATGACTAATGATCTTAATTTATTCACATGTAAGACTGAAAAAATCAAGAAATGTTGAATTTTTTTTTTTTTTTTAAGATTGTTTACCTATGAATGATCCACTAAAGATTTGTAATGTTTACCTTCAATGGATCAGATTTATAATAGGTGGATAACCTTATTAGGTGAAGAGATTACATTAGTTCATGTTGTCTATGTGGAAGTTACAACTTACTAGGTGTGGAGCTATAGAGCCTCTTTGAGATTTTTCAAACTGCAACTTTGATGATTTACATTATTTGTTTGTTGGTACAGATCAGATTGTGTAGAATTACATAAGAAATGTATGATACCATAGTTGTTAAAATCATGCATGTTCCTCATGTGCTGATTGATGATTGAAACCAATTTTTTCTTGGACAAATTGCACTTTCCCCCCCTTTAATTATTGACTCCAATTCTCGCCTAATCTATAAAACCGAGCAATGTCTCTCCTTGTGTATTGAAAATATACTAATAGTCTTCCACCATCTAATAAACTGTTCAATCCAAGCAAATTTAATGAAATTTTTTTATGTATTTTTTCTAAGTTAAGTTATAATACTCAAAATCTACCATAACATATTAATACACCATAAAAAGAGTCCGTTATTTTTGCTTGGATTTAACAGAAAATTTGACCTTGGAGGGCTATTTACATATTTTCAATGCATAAGGGGGGACATTGCTCGGTTTTGTAGATTAGGGGGTGGACTGAAGTAAACCCAAGAGTCTATTTGCCCTTTTTTTCTTTAATGAATGAGATTTATTCAAAACAAGTAGCAAGAGAATTTAAAGCTCAGTACAACCAAACTAGCTACATTGCTACAAACAACTAACTACAATTTTACAACATAGTAGAACAAACCTACTTAAGCCATCAAAGTACCCCTTTATATTACAAACTCAGTTTAACTACTAAACTTCTAAACTTCTGCAGCAGGGGATTGGCAGCCACCAAATGAACCAGAGGGCTTTATTTTGAATTGAGCTCTTGATTATCTTTTTATGCAGCTATCTATATGTGACATTGTTCATAATTGTTTTCAGGATGTCTTCTTCACTCTTGGTTTTCCCACCATGGCCTCTTTCATTCCTTTATCTACATATATTATAGGGAATAGTTGCCCAAGCTAGTTTAATGATAATGCTCTCGAGGCTTACTCCTTCCAGTTATCTATAGCCAATTGAACTTCAGCATCCTTGTTCCCAATCTTCCTAGCACATCTGTAGGGCTTCTACCTATATCCCTTTGGTAAACCTAAAAACAAGTAATTTGGAAATTCAATTTTGCTCATGTTAAAGAAGTATTTAGAAAAGAATTGAATGAGAAAGATTCAAAGAGGAGCTAAAACTCTTATCTAAGCCCTTCATCCACTATATTCCATTTGGTTACAAGGAATAGGAAATGTTCCTAACAATGACATCTGGTGAGGGACAGCTTGCCACTAGAATATTCTAGACTCTTCTAGAAGAGTTCAACATAATTCTTCTAGAAGATTACCATGCAATGGTACTATCCATACAATATTGATACAAACTAGTCCTCGAGTTTTCAGCTGGAAATGGAAACCTTCTGCTCCAAATAAAGAGGTGCTTTAAACTTGGAAATTTTTTTTGATGGCCCTCCCTCTCCCTCCTAACCCGACCCCAAACACTATCTCCTGCCCTCCTCCCACTTTCCCAGCCAATCACCCTCTTCCCATTAACCATCACGTAGGATTACCTTTCCCACCTCCCTGTTTCGGCTCACTCCCTGCCCAAATTGGATGGCCTTTCCCCCAAGCTACTCATATACCCCAAACAGAAAACACATTTATCCCTCAAATCCCTCCCCAAGCCAATCCTTTACCCAACATCCACCAAACATAGCCTATTACGATCCAATCTAAGCTAAAATGGGTTACTGCGAAGAGTATTCGAAAGGGTACTCAACACACATTGGGTTCACGAGTATGTTCATTCCGAGTGGGTGCGAAACAATTTGTTTTGATTTTGACTGGGGTCGCACAGCCCCTTATCATATCACGGAAAGGAGAGGACGTTTTGTAGGGTCCTTATGGTTGGGGTTGAAGAGTCTTCACTGGTTGATTGAAACATGGGGTTTACTAAGGCAAACTGAGGATTTGAAAGGTTTCTTTCGGTTTTTAAGGACTGAGTATAGTACCTTGGAATTAAGCTGCCTGCAAAATCCTTATGGGAGGTTTGTGGAACTTTGTGAATATCATGGTGGAGCTCAACGTGGCGAAATTCGCATACCGGAGGGATATCGGGGTCAGAACTGGGAGCGTTTTGTTAAGGAGTTACACTCCTTTTTCCCAGGTACGGCCGTGACGGTGGCGCACCAGACCGGAAAGCCACGAAACGGCACAGCGAGGGCGGAGTTGGAGAGGCGAGTGATTCGCGCAGGTCCAACGCCTGCAGTTTCGGGATCTCGTAACGTCAAAATGGATTCGAAATTGCGTAATACCCGCGATTTTAAGAACCAATTTGCTGGGTCAGTTATTACCAATTCACCGCGTGCTATAATGGACCTAAATGCCCCTCGCCCGACCCGCAAATGTAACTTTAAATGGGCACCCGTTACTAGTACATTACGGATCACTAAACCTGTTGATGGACCTCGCCAGGCCCAATGGGTGGGCCTTAAAACGAAAGCAATTGGTTTGGCCCAACCAAATAGTCGGGCTACACAAGCCCAGGCCCTAGATATTGGGTCGGTGGAGGAGGAGCAGGACAAGTCTTTTAATTTTCCAGAATCTTCGCCTACCCCAAAGACTTTGGTTGACCACGATGACGCTAAGGAACTTGGTTCCTCAGACGAGGAGACCCATGCAGCCGGGGAGCTCAGTTCCTCAGATGAGGATACTCAGGCTGACGATTGTGAGTTTCCGTTAGAGACCCCAGTGATGCTGATCCTGGATGGTTCAATGGGTGATACGTCGATGGAATGTGGTTACCCAGCGGTGGAAGTAGAGGAACCAAGCGTTGGGTTGGACCTTGCTCTGGTACGGGTGGATTTGGTGGAGGATTTCTAAGGTACAGTTCCTACTATTAAGCCCGGGATTTCGATGCTTCATGGGGATTCGGAGTCTCGGCTCTTGGTGGTGGACTATCATTCCAATGAAGTGGCTCAACACGAGGAGGAACCCGTTTCTCCCATGGTTTGTGAGCCATTGGCTGTGGTCGTGCCAACAACTATACTGGCTGCACCTGAGAAGCCTCACAATACAAGTTCTGAATGGGTGAACAATCAATATCAGGGTCTTTGCGAGTTAGTGGGTTTTCCTCTTGATAGTCATGAGAAGCAATGTTTGGCTCTATTGAGGAGAATTGAAGCCTCAAGATCCCGGAAAAAAGGTTAGTTGGGTTCTCGGAACTGTGGTTTGCTCGGGTAAGAAAGGTGCTCATGAGCTTCGTAATTTGGTTTCCTCTGTCAATTATGAAGGTAGGCAGAGTGGATGCTGCTGAGTTCCGAGGTAAGTTTGTTTTGGGCCTATTATTTTTTTATGAAACTAAAACTTATCTCTTGGAATGTCAGGGGTTTGAATGATCCTAAAAAAAGGGGGATTCTCAGGAACTGGTTGCGTAAATGGAAGGTTGACGTGGTGTGTTTGCAGGAAACAAAGTTAGACAAGGTAGACTTAGAGGATCATCCAAAGCATATGGGGCAATCGTTTTATTGATTGGGTAGTTCTGGATGCTGTCAACACAGCTGGGGGGGTTCTTTTATTATGGGATAAGAGAGTGCTAGAGCTAGCTGATTCTTCTGTGGGTAATTTTTCAGTGTCCTGTTTGTGGAAGGGGCTTCTGGATGGCTTTAAATGGGTTGGTACGGGCTTGTATGGCCCGAACCAGGATGCGCTTCATCCTGACTTTTGGAGTGAAGTGAAAAGTGTTCGTCAGCGATGGGCCCAGCCTTGGTGTGTGTTTGGGGATTTCAATGTTGTTCGCTTCCCTAATGAGCGGTTGGGATGCAGTAGAATAAATGCGTCTATGATTGAATTCTCAGACTTTATAGAAGACTTGAGTTTGGTGGATTTTCCACTGAATGGGGGCAGATACACTTGGTGCAATGGGTCGAGAAACTCGGCGATGTCGCAGATTGATAGAGTTCTGGTTTCTGCTGACTGGGAGGAGCATTATTCGGATGTTGTTCAGAAGCTGTTGCCAAAGCCTATTTTTGATCATACTCCTATCTTGCTGGAGGTGGGGGGTATGGCTGGGGGAAAGAGGGCTTTTAAATTTGAGAATATGTGGTTGAAAGACCCGAAATTTGTGAATAAGGTTCGTGGTTGGTGGTCCTCATATACTTTCAGTGGTATGCCTAGTTATGTGCTGTCCCAAAAACTGAAGGCTCTAAAAGGAGACTTAAAGTTGTGGAATAAGCAGGTTTTCAGGGATGTGGGTTTAAAGAGGCAGCAACTAGAATGTGACTTACAATTCTTTGATGAGAAGGAAAGTACTAGTTTCTTGACTTCTGAGGAGCGTGTCTTGCGGGAGGCTTGCAAATCAGAATTAGAAAAATTAGCCCTGTTGGAGGAAGTCTCTTGGCGTCAAAAGTCGCGTGTTCTTTGGTTGAAAGAGGGCGACAATAACACCAAATTTTTTCATCAGATGGCCAACTCTCATAGGCGTAACAATTATATGGAGAGGGTAGAGGTGGATGGTGCGGTTTATGAGGTTGAGTCGGAGGTGAGAGAGAAGGTGGTTCAGTTTTATGCTTCTTTGTATCAGGAGCATGAGCCTTGGAGACCTACGGTTGATGGGTTAGACTTTGATCTGATATTGGATAAGGAGCAAGCCATGTTGGAAAGGAAGTTTGACAGGGATGAAGTTTTACAGGTGGTGAACGACCTCCAAGGGGACAAAGCCCCGAGGCCTGATGGTTTCACAATGGCATTTTTTCAGAAATGCTGGTCTGTGTTAGAAGAGGGCATTATGGGTTTCTTTGAGGAGGTTCATACTTACTGCAAGTTCGAGAGATCTCTTAATGCTTCCTTTATTGCTCTAATTCCGAAGAAGCAGAATGCTACTAATATTCGAGATTTTCGTCCCATTAGTCTCATAGGTAGTGTTTACAAGCTTCTTTCTAAGGTGTTGGCTAATCGGCTTAAGGGAGTGTTTGATCATATTATTTCGGAATCTCAAAATTCCTTTATAGGTGGCAGGAAGATTCTGGATTCGGTTCTAATTGCAAATGAATGCTTGGATAGCCGGCTCAAGAGTCGCCTTCCTGGTATTATTTGTAAATTGGACATCGAAAAGGCATATGACCATGTTCATTGGGAAAGCTTGTTGTACCTTCTGCAAAGGATGGGTTTTGGGGTTAAATGGTGTCAATGGATTGAAGCATGCATCTCCTCGGTCCAGTTCTTCGTTCTGGTGAATGGCTCTCTGGAAGGATTCTTTAGTAGCTCTAGGGGCATTCGGCAAGAGGATCCCCTATCCCCGTTGTTGTTCCTTTTGATTATGGAGGTATTGAGTTGGATGTTGGGGAAAGTGGAGGTGGCGGGCTTGATTCGGGGTTTTAGTGCAGGGGGTAATGCTACTGAAGGTTTACGCATATCCCACCTTTTTTTTGCTGATGACACTATTCTTTTTTGCGATGCAGACTTGGCTCAGCTGTCATACATTCGGATGGTCCTTTCTTGCTTTAAGGCAGTTACGGGCCTCCGAGTGAACATGGCTAAGAGCAAGATGGTCCCGGTTGGTAAGGTTGGTAACATTGCAATGTTGGCAGATTCTCTTGATTGTTGGGTTGGCTCGTTTCCATTAGCATATCTTGGTATGCCTCTGGGGGCTTCCTACAAGGCAGTGTCAGTTTGGGATCCTATTATTGAGAAGATGGAGAGAAGGTTGGTAGGTTAGAAAAAGCTTTATTTATCTAAAGGGGGTCGTCTAACCCTCCTTAAGAGTACGCTTTCTAGTCTCCCTACATACTTTCTCTCGTTATTCACTATTCCTGTTAGTGTGGCTCAGAGGATTGAGAAGCTACAAAAGAATTTTCTTTGGGAAGGTATGGGTGAGGAGTTTAAGCACTATCTAATGGGTTGGGATAAGGTGTGTACCCCGAAAGAGAAAAGAGGGTTGGGAGTAAGGAGCCTGACTCTGTTCAATAAAGCATTATTGGGGAAATGGTTATGGAGATTTGGTTTGAAGGAGCAACATCTTTGGAGGCGTGTTTTGGTTGCGAAGTATGGTGTGGAGTTAGGTAGATGGCGTACCCCCCGTAATAGAGGCCCTCATGGTTGCGGTGTGTGGAAAGGCATTATGCTTGGATGGAATGAGTATTTCCAGCATATTGAGTTTGTGGTGGGGTTGGGGGATAGGATTCGCTTTTGGCAAGATAAGTGGTGTGGGGATAGGGCTTTGATGGATAGATTCCCGACTCTTTATGCTTGTTCATCCCATCGAGAGGTGACTATTGCTTCTGTTTTGTTGAGACCAGCAGCGGGGGGTCCTTGTGATTGGAATGTCAGTTTTGGTCGTGATTTTAATGACTGGGAGATTGATCTTGTGGTGGAATTTTTTCAACTCCTAGCCTCTAATACTCCTAACAATGCGGGGCTAGATGGGTTGCGTTGGAAGGGTAGTAAGGATGGTATGTTTGCTTCCCGCTCTTTTTATCATGTTTTGAATGATAAGCCAGGGTTGCCGTTCCCTTGGAAAGGCATTTGGGCGGCTAAAGCCCTTCCTCGGGTTTCTTTCTTTATTTGGATAGCAGCTTGGGGGCGGATTCTTACTTGTGACAACCTTATGCGGAGAGGATACACAATGGTGAATCGTTGTTGTTTGTGTTGTTCCAATGGGGAGACAGTTGACCACCTCTTACTCCACTGCCCAGTTTCGCATGTGTTATGGAGTTTTCTTTTCCGATCATTCCATGTTAGTTGGGTTAGTCCGCAGGAGTGTGAAGGACCTATTATTTGGGTGGCGTAATTGGTTGGGGAAACACCACTTGGATGTTTGGAATTTAGCTCCTCTTTGCCTAATGTGGATCATTTGGATGGAGCGTAATAGTAGGACGTTTGAGGACATGCTGTGCTCTACAGACCAGCTTCTTGAGAAGTTTGCTACTTCCTTATTTAGTTGGTCGAGGGTGTGGGGTTTTTCTACAGCCAGCAGTGTTGCAGATTTTGTTGTTTCTTTAAATACTGTTTCTGTTTGTTTCTGTTTCTCCTTCTATTTTGTAACTGTTGGCCTCTGAGTGCATATTTTGTGCACTCATTGGTTCTTTTTTAATATATCTCTTTTTACCTATAAAAAAAATATATATATATATATTGATGCTCTAACATTCCCTTTCAAATTGGAGCGTATATATCATATAACCTTAGCTTGGAATAAATATACTCTAATTAACACCTATTTGATTATTTTTTTAAGATATCCATAAGTTGATCTTCAGACTTCACAAATGGTATAGTGATTTCTCCACTTAGCAACTTGTCTTGTACAAAATGGTAGTCTAATTTAATATGCTTCGTCATTTCATGGAACACAATGTTGGTAGCGATGTGATAGCAGCTTGGTTATCATACGATAGTGGAATAGGAGCAGGTATTGAGAAGCCTAACTCTTGAAGGAAGTATTGTAACCCAGCAAGCTCACTTGCAGTATGTGCCATTGTTTTTATATTTTGCTTTAACACTTGACTGAGCAACTACATTCTTTTTCTTACTTTCTCTAGTCACAAGGTTTCCTCCAAAAAAAAGGTGCAGTATCCAGTGGTAGACTTCCTTTTTGAAGGTGATCTAGCCCAATCTGCGTTAGTAAAACCTTTTATCATGAGATGACCATTATTTTTAAATAATATTCCTTAACTTGGAGCTCTCTTCCGGCATCAAACAATTTGCATCACAAGATTCTTGCTAAAAAAAAAAAAAAGATGAAGGTAACAAGTAGACACATCAGATTTAGGGGAATTCCTCAATTTTCCCTACATGCAGAATAAATTTTCCAATCCCTATTTGATGATGGAAGCTCGTTACCAGTCGCATGGCTTTATTGCGAGCGACAAAACCCTAAAATGTTGGAGACGTTGCCACCTTGAAGGTTTGTAACATAACAAGAACTCCAATACAGTAAGGTGGTCACGACCATCACTACTTCCCTTTCATAACACCATACACGCGATGGAATTTCGCCATGCGTTAGGGGAAAGCCAACCATGGGCTAAACCTAAACGGTTGAGCAATTGTGTGAGGACGGGCTGAATAGGAATTCTCAAGCTTGCTTAGAAAACTCATGATTGAAGTTAACTCATGATTGACCCATAATTTTAGAGCCTTTTAGTTTATTCTATCTCTATTTTTTGAAAATTTGATAGTTTGGGGAGAGGGGGATTTGAACCATGGTTCTTTTCATAAAAGAGACCAATTAACCCTGGTTCTAGTCACATGGAGTACCACATTATTGTACTCCAAGAATATTAAATAATTTCTTTTAATTCTGATTTTTTTTTTTTTTTAAATGTTAAAAGAACAATTTTAGGGACCCATCTACTTGAAAACCTTAGATAATTTCCTACTCATAGAGTCAATTAATACTGGATTGTTGTACTCTTCGTTAATCCTTGTTAATGGAGTCCTTTCTAGATTACGATATAATAATAAAATAAATAAATAAATTGGAGATTTCTACATCTTAGGATGTATATATGCTATGTAATATATAGTATCTGATTAATTAGGCCCTAAAAATTAACCCTGAGATATATCTTTTATGTAGATTTTGGAGATAAATGTCTGTCAACCTCTATGTACTGAGCAATAAAATATCTGCGATTGAATAAATTCCACAAATGTCTGCAAGGCTGCAACCTTGCAGAGTGTGTGTGGGGGGTGATGTTTTAAAATAGCATATCAGCACAATGTATGTATATCATCTTTTCAAGAGAGATGAGTTCATAAAAATGATATTTTTCAATGAGTGTTTTTTTATCAATTGTTTTTTAAAAGGAATTATTAAGTAAAAACACCCTGAATTCCTATGTATGTAGATGATAAAAAGGGAGGTAATTAATTGTTTGGAATTGATATAAATTAATCAACACTAGCTATATGGTGATAAATGTAACAATTTGTTTGACGGATAGACCGTTACAATTTTTTTCTTCTTATTAACGGTGATTGACAGCTATCTCGATAGTCAAAAATACTTTCTTTCTTTTTTTCAATTGTTTTGATTGTAAAATGTAATCTTTCCTACATTGGTTATTGACATATAAACATAGGGAATAGATTTATAGAGTTCATAGCGGTAGGAAAAAATATCTCCAATAATGAATTAATTCACAATACAAGTATTCATCTTGTTGAAATGTGTAGGCCATCCCAATTATTGTACAAGACATGAAAATGTTAGATAGGAAAATATATTAATAACTACAAAAAAAATTTACTTTTCACACCAAATTTTTTTTTTTGGTTGACGTGAAGATGTTAAACAACACGATTTACTACATCAACAAAATAAAAGTCCAAAAGATGAAGAAGTTAAATAACAGACCAAGAAATGAAGTTTTTTCTTTTTAAAAATAAAATAAAAAAGAAAAGAAAAGAAATGAATTATAAATAGCCGTGTATATATGATGATAAGATAGAAGAAATTGTAATTAAGAATCTTAACCACGTTGCCATCATGCAAGACTGCATAGCATCAAGTTACCACGTCGATCTCATGCAACGATTACATGGACGTTTGGCAATTCATGATGTAATACTCATTATTACAGTGTCACGCAAAAATGCAAATCCCCCACCCCCTTTCTCTCTTTCTCCATCACTATATATAAAACGCCCCCCAATTTCCACTCTACTCTCACACCATTGCCCAAAGATGTCTACTACTTACATGCTATTGCTAGTGTTTCTCATTGGTGCGGTGGCTCTCACCACTCCTTCTCTAGCTCACAAGTTCAAGTCACTCAATTCGAACCTACCACCCAGCGTAGAGAATACCGAAGGAAACTCAATCTCGGTTGCATCAGAACCATGGAATATTCCATCACCATTTGACCAGGGGCAGACACTAACTGATCTGCCTGAGGCTGAGGTTCACCATGCCCAAGACTCATACAAGCCAGCTTCCGAGGAGAAAAAGCAGCCTGATTGTTGGGGGCTGTTTCCAGGACCACCTTTTCCAGCTCCTCCCTCAACATAAGTGACCCCATATGTTACGTTCTAAATAAGTGACACTTTAAGATTATTATATGTGTGCATTATCTAACCTATATGTGGCTGCTAGAAATAAGAGCTGCTTCATTAACTGATGTTATCTTTCAATTACTTGTGAGTTAGTGAATTGTCTTCAGCTGATACAAGTATTTCCATTTATGTCATGAGGATGTGCTTTGCCAGCTAGACGTCTATTTTCCCCATTATCAAGCTATATATATATATATATATATATATATATTATATATATATATATATATATATATATATATATATATATATATATATATATATATACACTCTTTTCTTCAAGAGAATTTAGGGATGGCAACGGGACAGGATCATGGGTGTCTAGCTCGGTTCCTAGCTACTAGTGAGACCCCTACCATCCCTACTCGTCCGCTACCTAATTTAAAATATAAAATAATACAAAGTTACCATGTGAGACAACGGGTTAGAGACATAATTTTAATTTAGGGTGGACATCTTTTAATAGGGATGGAATTAGAAATTTAATCTTTAGAACAACATTATTGTAAAGATATGATATATGTGTGAATTTTATCCATATATATAATTTATAGGTTTTATTAAAATAAATGATTCTTTTTTTCTTTTCTTTTCTTTTCTGGAAAAGAAAGGTTGGCAAGCTAAAGAGGGGAATGAATTTTAACAAACAAAAAAAGAAAAAAAAAAGGGGGGAATAGACTTTTGGTTTTGATAAAGTAATGGGGTTAGGTAACTTAATCTATAAAAAAATAAAAAATAATGAGGAGATTAGTCTGTTACTAACTACATGGAGTGGATTATTGTTTCATTTAAGAATTATTTTATATGAAAATATTATAATAATATAAAAAATATTTTTGCTTTCTCTTTTATACAAGTTGTTATTATTAACTAAAAGAGTGTTTGTCGTGGGAAAGAAAAAATGGAAAAGTTTAAAGTAAAAATGGTGGGTACATGAGATAATGTGATGGAGTAGTCAAGTGTCACAATATATTATATATATATAATATATATTATACATATATATATTATATATATATACATATATATATATATATATATATATAATATATATATATCATTTATATAATTCATAGGTTTTAACTTTCAAGTCCAATATCTATATAATGTTTTTTAGAAGTCAGGATATTTTTGGGACTGAGCTTATGGGTGGACATATTTTAAAATTGATTGTGGGCACGTGTCCACCCTGATCATAGTGTAGCTCCACCCATGCGTGAGACTCCAACCCCGTCCCCTAACTAATTTAAAATATAAAATAATAAAAAGATTGGTGCTTAATAACAAAAACAAAATCTTTAAAAAGCAATATTAATACTAGTGATATCAAACATCATTCTTTAACACTAACTAAATAGAAAATTTCAGACCAAACTTATTTATATAAGACAACAATACGAAAGTCTCAATGTATCAACATATATGGTAAGAACAAAAACCAAAGTTTTTTTCAATCAATATACTTAATAAAAATAATATATTTAACTAATACAAACCACAAATTTAACATTAATTTTTTTAACAAAACAATAATACAAAATCCTAATGTATCCAACATTTCCATTAAAATAAATTTAAAAATACAAAGTTTCTAATGGTCATATTTGTAATTTAAATTGTAATTATAGAAAATATACTCGATAACGGGACGAGGTGAAATTTCCATCCCTGAATATACTTGGGGAAAACAAAAGGGACGACCACAATGCATTCCCGTCCCATCACCTCTTCAGGTTGGGAAAACTTGCACAAGATAGGGCGGGTCAGAGTGAAAATATTGCCTTCCCCACAAGGTATAGGGGTTTCTTTCATTTTCAATTAGTTGTGACTCACTTTTTCAAAAAAAACAAAAAATCAAGGGAAAAATCAAATACACCCCTGAAGTTTCGCATTAAATCAAACACATCACGTCTACTTTTAATTTGAGAAATTTAGTTTTTGAACTTCAATAAATGTCCTAATTAATCCTTCATTCCACATTCTGTCAATTCTATCAACTTACGTGACACTAAAAGAAAACTCTTTCTCATATTCACAAAAATAAAAAAACTCTTTCTGAGATAAAAAAAAAATAATAATAAAATTTATCGACTCTCCCTCCTCACCCCCCACAACCCCATCTCGGCTTCCTAGACACCACCCCCGGTCACCGCCCTTCCAGGCTTGCCGCCACCTTAATCATTTTAAATCAAGCTCACACGTTCGTATCACATCCAACCAAGGCCACAAGTATACACTTTGGCAAGGGTTTTTGTCGATCACAGTCCATTCCAACATAAACGATAAATCAATAAATTCAAGAGGAGTTAGGAAGAGAATTACTCCTAATCAAGGTCGTAGTCGGATGCTCCCGCACCTGTGCAAAAGAGAGAGAAAGTACATTAACATTATGTTTGGGAGGGGAAATAAGAAAAGAAAAAAAGAATAATTTAAGAATATTCTCTCCTTTCCCCTGTTTGGAAGTTTAAGTAGGAGGGAATGGAATGGAAAACTTATTCCTCCCTATTCCTTCCAAACCCCAAATTTTCATTCCTCCCAAAATTGGGAGGAATAGGAGGGAATGGATTTAGGTTTAATGATTTTTTCACCAAACGTTCCAAAAAGCCCTTAGTATTTTTGTAAAATCCTAAATCACCCTTATAGATTTGACCTTTTATTTTCCTCAGTTCCCATGGTATTTCTATAATATTGTATTTCTAAATGACCATGCATGGACCTTTAACAATGTCAATTTTCTTTTAAAAGTTTATTTTGTTGACAATGAATTTCGAATTTTCATTTATTGAGATTATATTTTAGTTTATATTGCTTAGATTTTGTGCTTGTTTATAATTAAGCAGATTTTATACCACTTGTCATGTAGTGGTTTCTTTCTCTATTAGCAAGGGCCAGAAAATAGAAACAAGCTCACATGGTATTTCTATAATATTATTGTAACACCATAAGGTGTCATATATGGTGTGGTAATTTTATAGATTAATCCTACATTTTATAAAAATAAAGGGTATTATAGTAATGTTGTTATAAAATGATTCCTTTCAATTCCTTCTAATATTACTCCCAAACAAGATTACTTACATTTCATTCCATTCCATTCCATTCCTCTATTTTAAAACATCCAAACAAAATTACTTACTTTCATTCCATTCTATTCCATTCATTCATTAAATTCATTCAATTCCATTCCATTCCCTTATATTTATTCATTCCATTCTATCCATCCATTCCCTTCTAAACTTCCAAACGAAGCCTAAGTCATCATTAACCCTTAAACCGAGCAGCCAATTGCAATGACGAATTGGGAAGATTGAATTTCTAAACAACCTCGAATACACCTGGGGTGGACATCTCAATCTCCAGCTACATATCAAGAAAGATAAACAAATCAAAAACCAATCGAATGAGTACTATTTGTTTGTATATACATTAGTGGATAAGCAAATGTTCTAAATAAATTTTACACGCTAATTTTTTTTTGGGGTTAGATGCTAAATTTCTCACGTTTGTTTTTCTTATTGGATGTGATATGAACATGTGAGCAAGATTTATAATGATTCAGGTGGCGGCGAGGCTGGACGGGCAGCGGCAGCATGGGGGCTGGAAGGTTGAGATGGGGTTGTGGGGGGTGAGGAGGGAAAGATCAAGAGTCGATGTTTTGTTTGTTTGTTTGTTTTTTTTTTGAGAAAGAGTTTTTTATATTTGTTAATATGAGAAAGTGTTTTTTTATTTTAATGTCATGTGAGTCTGTTAATTAATTTGACGGTATGTAACAGAAGGTGGATGAAAGGATTAATTAGAATATTTATTGAAGTTCAAGGACTAAATTTGTCAAATCTA
>OU015768.1:33330355-33382325 GCA_907173295.1 Fagus sylvatica | reverse complement strand
AGAACAACCCACTGCACGAAGACGAAGCAAAGACAGGAGTCAGACAATCTGTTTCTAAATTTTTATTGAACACCAGGAAACAATAAATCTAGTACGTCAAATCTTACCTGAGATCCTTTCCTCCAGTTATGAACTGGAATAACAGGATCCATTTTTGGATTGTAGCGACCCTCTTTTGTATCAGCAAAGCTGCTTCCAACATTTAGTTGTCAAAAACAAATTATTAAGGTGACCAATGCAAACTGTGCAAAGATCTGAGAATGGACCAAACCTATCCTTATAAAAGAATGGATCACTTTAAGCACACACCACAAACCACCCCCCCCGCCCCCCCCCCCAAAGGGCAGGGAAGGAATAGGAGATGGAAGACATTCTTCCATACAGGAAATACATACATATACACAAACATAAGGACTGAACCACTTACCTGTCTACAAAACTAGTTGATGTGGACATGATATAGTCATACGTGCAGCTGAAGTTGTATAGAGGTATGCAGCTGAGAAGAGATCAAGTAACTGAAATATTGTTAGATAACAAAATCACACAAAAATAACCATATATAGTACAATAATAAATAACGGACTTTGTTCCATTAACTGGACAAACACCTCTTAACCAATTAAGTATGCATACAGAATGAAGCATCTCAATAATAACAGATAGATAGCTGCAACTCAAAGACAGACTTGAGATCAATCATCACCTGTCTGAAAGAAACACAAAGCGTTCATTATAGGGATCCTCAAGCGCATGCTTAAGCAATCTACGCTCTGCCTCAATCATGCTGGCTTCACCCCAGTCTACCTGATAAATGACAACATGAACTGAATACTGTCATGCCAATGAAAATAACAAAGTGAAAATTTACATTTGGTCACAACTTTTACATTATGAACCAAGCAAACAGAATGCATAAAGAACACTGATTAAAGTCCATACAGGTAAGATACACTGTAATTAATATTACTTTGGGCACTTTATTGGTTTTATAGGAATGTTATCATTATGTTAACGAGCTATGCAACATAGATCTTGCAAATTAATCAAACATGTAATATTTTAACACTGAGTAGAGATTCGCAGCATGAAGCTTTACATACACATCATGGATTCACACACACACACAAGCGCACACACACATACGAGTTATGTATGTATGCACACACACAAACACCAAAATAAAATAAAAAATGAAAAATTCTTCTGCAAACTTATTATGTTGAGATATCCAAGTAACTGGCTTGTAGTTTCTATTTAAGATTCCACAGGAGGAATGAGAACCTGTATACTATCATTAACTTGACGATTCAAAAAATGGACTGATCTTGTTGTTGCCTTGTTGAACAGAAACCCAGGCCTAGAGTGAACAAATATTGAGAATTTATTTTCCCCTCCCTGCACAACAAGATAATTTCTTCTTTAGTAAACATGTAAAACAACATGTAGCACATATTTACAAGTACAACAAAACAAAGCCTTAGTCCCAAAATTTGGGGTCGTTTATTGATCCTTAACAGATAAATTACGGACGGCCACATTTATTTTTTTCCGTCTAAGGGAGGCCCCAACGTGTATTGGTAGTGGATCAATTCATAATAGAGTGGCGGAAATTTACATTTGTGATCGTATATGCAAGTGCTTTTATATAATTATCCAAAAAAAAAAAAAAAAAAAAACAGAGCATCAATATTATCAAGTACCATAGAAACTATTGTATCTAGAACTCATGATACTACAAAGTATGATTACCTATCTTATATAATTATGAAATGCAGGGATATGTCTGCACATAGCGAATCATCCCACAAACACCCCCAACCAGTTACCAAAATGATTAAAAGGGAAAAAAGAAGAAGAGGAAAGTAATCTGCAAAATACCAGTGTTGTCAACATGAATTGCACTGATCAATTAAATAAGTATCTGCAATAATTTTATCCACCCTGTTGAACCAGTCAATTGGAAGCTTTTGTGGAAGTGTGTACAATGAAAATCAACATTTTAAGAAACTAGAAATTATAAATTAGTACCCCAACTCCTTTTTTTTATTTTTAGTATGTAAGTTTTGGCCCCAGTAAGAAGAAAAATGGGAGATTCGAACTAGCACCCCAACTCATTTTCAATAAAGATGCAACCTATTCAAAGGTCATTACAGGTAACTGCACCCTCAACTTTACAGAACAATTCGCAAAACATATACACATTAGATGCCAAATTATGAAATTACAACAAAACTATCAAGAAGTATATATACTTATTGATAATCTTTATTATTGTTAATATACTTTCCCTAGCAATATCAAAAACATATCCAAAGAACAAAGCAGTAAATAGCTAGTTGGTTATCCCCCAAAATAATAAATAGCTAAATTGCTCATATATATAAACAAAATGCCACATGAACCAATATGGAAATTATATTAATTAAACAGTTGCTATAAGTAATAATTACAAAAAACCATAGATGCTTAGAAAGTAATATATATCGTCACATTGATGAAATTAGTAATTACACATTTGATGGAAAACTATAAAATTACAAAGAAACAATCTAATAATTGCAATTATTACTATTATACTATACCTAACAATATTAAAAACATATACATAGTGTTATATTTCTAATAGAAACTTGATTCATCCCCAAAAACTTAATAATTATGAATTTACTCTTTTATAAACAAAATGCATGGAAATTAAATTAATCAAACAGTAACTATAGGTAATAATTAGAAAGAAGAAAAAGAAGAAAAAAAAAAGAAGCATAAATGCTTAGAATAAAAGAAAACATACATGAAAGAATGCATCCCAAACAATTTCAAGAGAAAGGCGATTCCTGGCGATGAACAAGAAGGCGATCTTGGGTCTCTGAACGAGTCTCGGAGCGAGCGTCATGATCCGACTGTACTGGCTGTGCATCATGAGCACCAAAGTTCCGAAGCAAAACCCTAGCAATAAGACCGCGAATAGCTTCCTCCTCCATATCCATTTGTTATAAGATTTCTGCTGCTGCGTAACTTTTCGCTTCATCTAAATATGTATATAGCCGCGGTTTCGGTGAATTCAGAGCGTGGAGAAGGAAGCAAAAATAGTCATCGTTTTAATTCAGATGAAGATTCATCAACCGGATCCATATTCTGCGAGAATTGGAGGAATTCGAGGATAAGAGTAGAGTTGTGTGTGTGTGTGTGTGTGTGAGAGAGAGAGAGAGAGAGAGAGAGAGAGAGAGAGTAAGAAGCTTGAAGAAGCTTTGAAAGAGAGAGAGAGAGATTGTGGTGGATTGGCGTGGGAATTGGGGGAGAATGGGAATTGAAATGAACAAGACTGAAGAAGACTGTTTTGGGTGGAGGACTTTTAAAGTAAAAGAGCGTTGGAAGTTTGGAAGTGGAGGCTTCTGGCAGCCTCGGCTTACTACTATTTTACTGAGTTGGCTTCGCTTGTCAAGTCAGAATCGTCAGATTCCTTTTTCTTTTCTTTTCTTTTTTTAAGTTAAGTATCGTAAAGTGTGTGTAAGCGTGTGAGGTGGGGGATCAAATTCTCATCAAATCCTTGCAATTATTATTATTATTATTTTTTTAATATTAAGTATGATGAGAAAATAATTTTGATAAATATCAATGAAGATTGTGATTGGTGTATAATAAAAATAAAGTTAAATATTTGTATCCTTATTAACATTGCTGTTCTCGAGAAAATCATAGCTCAAATTCTCTTTTTTTACCATTGAATATTAACAAAAAAAAAATAATATTGTATTAATTATAACATGTGATCTTAATAAATTATGAATATTTTTACATTTTTTCCTAAGAGGATCTTTTTAGAAAATATTTAGAGGGAAATATACACTACTTTATCCTTATACTTAGGACTTACGGGGTACTCTAGTGCATAAGTAAATAAAGTGTAACATTAATTGTATTTTTATATTACTCCTATCCTAATACAGACTATACAGTAGATAAAGTGTATTTTTCCTAAATTTAAAGGATGTCAAAGTTTATTATTCTATCAATACATTATTCAATTTAAAACAAAACACTTCAAGTTTTTAATATGTCACATATACATTATTTTGATTACAAATAAATTGAATGACAAATTGATGTCTTTTAAAAAGATTTTCAAGGACAAAAATTGTAACGTTCTAACTTAGGGGATGCATCAAACTTGAACCAAATTTTATGGGTAGAACGTATATATAATATTTCAACTAATAATTTTCTTTCTTACGCAAAATGCTCTCTATCTCTCTCTGAAATGGTTTGGTTCTGTGTGACCAGTGACCACTCTTAATTTGTAGTGAGAAATATGAAATAAACATAATTTTGAAGTAAACTAAATTTAACAAATGTCCATAGTTACGTTGGTCATGAAAATAGCCATAAAAATAACTAAATAGATGGAAATGGAAAGAAAAAAAATGGCAATGATGCTTATTTCTGTTCAATGGCCGCATGATGAGAGACTGAGAGAAACATAAGAACCACCAATCGAAGTTGTTAGATTTTAATAATGAATGCTTTGTTGGTACTCTTTAATCAGCTTATTGTATATTTGTATGCATATTGCAATATGTTAAGCAGCTGTGGTGTTTTTAAATGCAAGCAATTCACCCACTAATTATAGAAGTTGACTAAGGAAGTTCAAATTTGTAATCAAATGGATATGATGAAAACGAAGTTTTGTCCAACGTCGATATCTGATTATTTAACAGCTATAAAACCCTGAAATATTCATTTTATACTTTTTTTTTTTTAATATACTAATATCCCTTTGATATATTTAGCTAAAAAAAAATCCCTTTGATATATGGAAATTGTATCTAACTCATCACATAGAGTACTGCACTATGCTTTGTTACTAAGTACTGCACTATGCTAGAGACTCCTTCAATGTTGACTTGCATGTTATGTATGACTTACAAGGACATAACCAAAAAGGATTTTACTTGAGTGGGGACCGGTGCATGAACCGAATTTTTTTCTTGAAAATTCAAATTAGCATTCATTTGGTATTAACAAAATATCAATAACTGGAACCTTTATCTCTATACTCTACTGTCTTGTAACACTAACTATTTAGTGTGTGTGTTTTTTTTTTTTTTTTTAATTTAATAAAGAGATTAGATTTGTTTTATTTGTTGAAAACAAAAACAAATGGCTGACTTATTTTATTTTATTTTTCTAATTTGGGCCGATCTGCTGTACATGTGGTTGTAATTTTTTTTTTTCTTTTTCTTTTAGGTGGGGGGTCTAAAATTTGCATCTTCCCTAAAATTTTTAAAGATATTTTTAGGTCAAGTTACAAATTGCACCCTCTAGGGAAGAAAAAAGATATATTATATATATATATATATTTTTTAAAGTTTAAGACAAAAAGTGTAACATTTTCAATATTTAGAGATGGAAAATGAACTTTTTAAAGTTTATGGAGAAAAAAATGAAATTCATGCAAACTTTAGAGACGAAAACATTTTAAATTTTTTTTTTTTTTTTTTTTTTTTTTTTTTAAAAATATTTGGGCTATTTTTTTGTTTAAGAGAATAAAAAATTATGTTAGTGGAGCCCAATTTAATTTTTAATTAGTAGAATCCACTATGTGAGGAGGGAATAAAACACATAGTTATATCCGAAAGTATTGAATATATAATTACTCCATAAAAAAATATTCCATTAGTATTCTTTTTCAAAAACGACACTTCTCTTTATCAAATAGTAGAAAGAAGAAAAAACCACACTTCTCCTTGAGGTTTGTATACGGTAGTAAATAAGTCTATGTATTCTCACACAAAGGCAGAACTATAGGTGGCCTACAGTCCAGTCCAACTTTTTTTCTTAGTCTTTTTTTATACCTATATTTTAAAATAAAAATAAAATTAGTCTAGCCTAAATTAAGCAATTAGCCCACCTTTTATACCCTCTAACCCATCCCAAATCTTTAGCACTCTAAAATAAAATTAGCCCAAATTCCAATAGCCTAAAATAACAAAACTCATGGTTCTTAAAACCTACAAAACACTTGATCAAAAAAAAAAAAAACTAATCTTAGCTAATCACATAAGTACTACAAGACAAACAAAAACAATATTTAGGGTGGCTAAACAAATCCCAATTCCGGAATTCCTAACAATCCAACAACAAATCTTAAATTCCAAATCACATATGAACTTTAAACAAATCTCAAATCGTCCTATACAATTTACCTAGTGTAAACTGTAAAATATGATATTAGTGATATTTAAGTGAGAGTAATATAATGACTCAAAAGATAATGATATTTGAAAATTTTTGTTGTTTGCATGTATTTTACTGTGCTGGTAATATCTCTTACCGAGGGGACAAGCAAGCTCTGTGTGGGTTAGTGGGTGGGTTGTGTTGTGTTTATTATTGATTTATTGGCTGTGTTAAGTGTGAGTGGGGGGTTATGTTGGGGGCTAGGAGCAGAAAATGCTGTGGACCATTATTAATGATTCTTTGATGCATATTTTTGTTTTTTGTTTTGTATGTTGTATAAAAAATTAGTTTTAGTTTTAATTTTGTCTCTCTTAACTAGGTGTACTTTTATTTTTTTGTTAAATAAAATCCTCTTGTACCGTTGAGATTTACTTAATACTTCCAGCTCACACTAAATATTTCCCGGCTCCGTCCTTGTTCTCACATTGTTATTTCCTTGACGAAATGTTCTATTTGAAGAAAAGATTTGTATCAAAATCTGGACGAAATGACACTTCCCCTTAAGGTATGTAGACGACTAACACTTTTTTTTTTTTTAACTTTTTTTTATATATAAATGAGTAAGAATCCTATTTAAAAATAAAATATATATTATGTTAAGGAAAAGACACAATGAGAGTATATAGACTTATCTGTTGCATTTATAAAAACATTAAAGAAGTGTTATTTTTTTAGATGTTTGAAAGAGTGTCATCTCATAAATTTCAATCGAGGTTGATGTAATTTAATTACCATGAATTTTTTATTTGCTTTCATTATTTGAAATCTGATTTGCAGCTTTTTACTAAGTTTTATCTTATTGTAAAATTGCTTGCAGTTTCTCATTAGCAACTTTAGATGGTTATTAATGAGTTGTCGGTCAAGTTTATCATACTCCAATCCAATATTTAGCTGGATAAAAGAAAATTAGGATGTCTATCAAACCACATGAGCATCCTAAAGACAAAATGAAGATAATAGTATCAGCTGAAGCACATGATTTCACTAACAGATAACATCAATCAATATATATGAAGCAGCCCTTATTTCTAGCTGCAGCCACATATAGGTTACATGCGCACATATATATAATAATCTTATTTAGAAGATAACAAAAAACTGGTATATGGGGTCACTTATGTTGAGGAAGGAGATGAAACAGGTGGTTCTGGAAACAGCCCCCAATAATCAGGTTGCTCTTTCTCCTCGGCAGCATGATTGTATGGAGGAGTTGCAGGAGTAGGAGCAGGAGGACCTGGTGGTGTTGGAATCAACCCCCAACAATCAGGCTGCTCTTTCTCCTCGGAAGCAGGATTGTATGGAGGAGTTGCAGGAGTAGGAGCAGGAGGACCTGGTGGTGTTGGAATCAACCCCCAACAATCAGGCTGCTCTTTCTTGTCGGAAGCAGGATTGTATGGAGGAGTTGCTGGAGTAGGAGCAGGAGGACCAGGTGGTGTTGGAATCAACCCCCAACATTCAGGCTGCTTTTTCTCCTCGGAAGCAACTGGCTTGAATGAGTCTTGGGTATGGTGAACTTCAGGCATATCAATTCGTAGCCCGTGGTTAATTAGTTGTCCTGAGCCTCCTCTTAGCGGTAATGGCCATGGTTCAGATGAAACCGAGTATGAGTTTCCTTGGGTATTCTCTATGTGAGCTAGAGAAGGAGTGGTGAGAGCAACAGCTCCAAGGAGAAACACTAGCAATAGAATGTAAGTAGTAGACATCTTTGGGCAATGGTGTGAGAGTAGAATGGAAATTGGGGGGTGTTTTATAGTGGTGGAGAAAGAGCTATAGAAAGGGGATGGAGGCCTGGGGGGTTTGCATTTTTGCGTGACACTGTAATAATGAATTGCCAAACATCCATGTAATCGTTGCATGAGGCGGACGTGGTAATTTGCTTTCTGTTCCTATGCAGACTGCAGTCTTGTTGCATGTTGCCAGCGTGGTTAACCATTTTATAAGTTATAAGTTATAACTTCTACCTGGTTGCTCATTGGCTGAATGGGATCGAGCATCTCTAAAGATAAAGGGCCACATAGTTAAAATGACCATTTTATAACTGCAAAAGGGCATAAAAATAAAACGTGCTACAAAGTTTCAGAATGGTGGTTGCAAAAGGGGCATGCTTATCCTCTATTTCCAATCTTTTTCCAAGCACTTTTTTAGTTGGAAGGAGGACGTCCCATGCCAATTTCCAAAGGAGCAACTTCAATCACTCATTTATCTTTAATTTTCATATAGCTCTTTCTATGACTTTGAGCTCAAGCTAGAGATATATGCTGACTTCTGACAATCTGGAGTGCTAATCATTAAATAGGTAGACTTGAAAGTGAAAGAACCATATGATTCTGGGGTCCAAACGAGTTTGTCAAGTCTTGGCAGTGCAAAAAAATAAGAATTTTGTTGATATGGTACATTGTTTGAACGTCAAACAGTTTCAGTAATTTTGATACATTCCAGTGCATGGTATTTGAATTAATGAGTTAGGACACCCAATTAATCATCTCAGGCCTTTCTTGCAAGGGTTGTGGAACAAAATTATGCAAATGATGTACCCAAGGGTCCTCATGTTGATAGACTCACTTGAACCCACCTGACAGCATACGCCTTTCTGGATAATTACTATGCTACCACAGATTCCTTTCCACAACCAGGAACTTGACTTTGGCTTTGGGGCTAGCTTGAAGAATAAATTTTTTTTTTTTTTCCTTTTAAATATTTTGCTTTGATAATCTTTACCCAATATATTTTTGTCACTGTTAACTGTTACACACCACTCCAATTTTGCTAGGAGTGCTTCATTTGTTTTCCCTCTCCCCAAAAGAAATTCTTGAGGAGAGCATCAGTTTTGGAGAAGATCATTTTAGGTAGTGATAGTAAGGACATTATATAAAGAGTCAAAGAAGAGGCAACATATTTAATTAATTAGAGTTAACCTTGCGGCTTGGGGCAAAACTTTTGCTTTCCAATTTTGAGTTCTTTTTTTTTTTTATTAAAACTTTGAGTTCTTAATTTAACCTCTCCACTACTTCTGAAAACAACTCTTTTTTTGGCCTGTAAGGGAAAAGCAAACCAAGATATTTTTTTTTAGGCTCAAACTTTATAAAACCACTCTACCTGCACATAATCTCCATTTGTCTACCACTCATATTTTTACGGAAATACAACGAACATTTTGATGAATTATCGTTTGGCCTCCAAGCACTTTTGAACCGCTTCAAGCTCTTCTCTACTAGCCTTTGCAAAAATCAATAAATCATCTGCAAACATCATATGATATATTGGACCACATCCTAAAGCAGCTTTGAAACCATGAATTCTGCCCTCCATTTCTTCTTTAAGTAACATACAAGATATTGTGGATGCTCAAAAATCACCTAGTGCCAGCTGTCGCCTTGTGATTAGTTGAAGATGAATTGAACTTGTATTGATGGATTGTTGAGCCCAAAACTCCAAACCAGGCCCGTAAACTTGCTTGATGGCTGATGATGGACCTCTTACTAATCTGCTACTATGCTGTCTTTTATCAAGAGAACTACAGCAGACAATAATCGTGAATATCTAAAGAACAAAAAGAATCAAATGTTAAAATGAACTCAGAGAAAAAACTAATAAAGACTTAGGAGGATTTGGTGAGAAGGGAAAAGATTATCTCGTGAAAACATTTATAGACCATGGAATAAGTTATCCAGGTATTTAATGAAGTGATTGGTGATGTAGTGTGTGTCATGGTGGATGAATTGCTTTGGTGTGATTTGACTGAGAATGTTTGTTGTGATAAGAAATGGATCTTTTTTCCTTCTGTTTTTACTTAGGGTTTTTGGCTGAAGGATTGGATCCCTAATATTGATTCTTTTTCTCCTTTTATAGTGGTCAGCCATAATCCATGGAGTCCATGGTTTGAACCCTGGCCATCTTTTTAGCTCTTGGGTAATTAGGCTTCTCATTAGCTCCTCCAATAACATTAAACTGACCATGCTTCTTGATAAGACAAAATATTTCTACAGACTAAATCAGTGGCAGACTGATTCAGGGCTGACACGGGTTTGGTCAGCATTAAATGAGTTGACTTCATGATAAAAGTTGATCCATACATGTTTTCATTAAGGAATTTGAAGTTTGCTGGTCACCTCTGTTCATACCCCCCCCCCAAACGGGTATTATACCACTTGTGTAGCAGACTTTAATACCCTTTTACAGTGTGTTTGGATGAGAAAATTGTTAATTGCATGAAAATTGATAAATGATGGGATTTACACTCCCATCATTTTAAATCCTAGCATTTAGAAATTCAATTATTTGTATGTAAATCTATACTATAATGTAAAACCGAAGCTTTTTAACTTTTGGTGGACCTCATTATGTTGCGCCACATAAGCTTTTGAAATCTCACAATTTTATACCTCATTATTTTAATATATATTTTCTAATTGAATTTAAATTTTATTCTATTATTAAACCTTCCATTAGAATTTTGACACATCATATTTTCTTTAATATAAGAATATATTATTCCATATATAAAACACAATCATAATTAATGTCTAATACTAACATATATTCCATATATAAACACAATATAAATATCTTTTAATAATAATCATAATTATCAATTTTCATCAAGATTTTTAGAGTTTCTTTTTTTTTTTCTTATGTATTTCATTTAATTTTGTTGCTGGCAATGGAGAAAGATAGATAGATTTGTTATAATGAAACCATGTGAGCTTGAAATGAGTTATGAAAATTATTTAGGTTTGATCATATAATCATGTGCCCATGTATTTATTTGTCCTTCTTTCTTATTTTAAGTATCATTTATTTTATTTTTGGATGGAAACATGATCCATATGGTAAATATAAACATGAATCATGTTTTATAAAAATTGGACTATATTCAACTTATGCCAAAAGAAAAATTACATTATATTAAATTTTAATTATCCTTATGGTAAATACTTTCTTAGTTATTTTTTTAAACCAAAAAGTAGGATCTATCCTAAATCTGATTCGTAAAGTCTCTTTATCGATCTTGCCTACAACATTTTGAACTACAAAAAAAAAAAAAAAAAAAAAAACAAAAAAGTAAAAGGAATCAAAATTAATTTAGATTTTATTTTCAATAATTTTCCTTTTGCGACTAGTAAAAGTATAACTAGCCAATTTTGTGACCATAAGGCTAACTTTTTTATTTTTTATTTTTATTTATTTTTACTTTTTTTTTCGGCTCATTTACACAAACACCCACTGACCACTAGTTTGTTTTGTCCATCTCTTTTCCACTGCCACCTATGTCATCTTCTCCACCAAGACCACCATCACCACAAGCTCCCCCAGACAAAAATAAATCATAATTCCCCCATCAATTTGTTACAAGTAGCAATAGGTGTAATAGGTGTAGAAGCTCAAAAGGATCTACTCAGCAAAAAAGAAAAGAAAAGAGGAGCTCAAATGGATTCAAGATTGATATATGGTCCTGTGGAGTCATTCTCAATGTACTGCTCACTGGCTTCCATCCTTTTCAAGGTGAGAGAATTTGATGAAAATGTATACCAAAACAGAAAAAATTTCAAAGCCCAGTACGAGTTTCCACCCTATGATTTCGTTCAATTCCAAGCTGCTCGTCACCGACCCAAATTGACAGACACCATCTGGCCGCCTATGATACACATCCCTTGGTTCTGCAAAGGTTTCAGCAAGCAACTCGTGTTTTTCATCAAAGAAGAGAAGGCCCATGCGAGGAGACACAATTAAAGGCTGACAAGGACGAGGACAAGGCGGAGTTCCCAAGACCCCTAACTTCTTCTAATGTTCTACGCCTTCAAGTTCATCTTGTCCACGCGTCCGGGTTTGACTTGTCGAGTTTGTTTGAGAACAAAAGTAAGGTGGGGACGTGGGGTACATATTCACGTTTAGATTTGCCATCGCAGCGGTTGTTGGGAGGATTGAGACGGTGGCAAAGGGGCTGAGTTACAAGGTTTGGAAGGTGAAGGACTTCAAGGTGAGCATGGAGGGCACCGTGGAAGGGCATAAGCAGGTGAAGAAGGAGCTGGACCAGTTGAGAAGATTGATGTGGCTTGAGAATTTTATTGGATGGATTTTTTAAATTCTATCGTGGGCTTAAATTCTGCCTACAAATCCTTGATCCAAACACACTGTTAAGGAAAAAAAAAAAAATCCCTCTACCTCCAAACCGGATTCCCCTTAGTCTCCAATGAAGATTAGTAACAGTCGCCATAGGTTTGGGCTTTAGTGACTGTGTTACCTCTGTTTATGTTACTTTCAAACCACCTTTTTGCCTCTTGTTGGCATTCGCCATTTCTTGTGAATCTACCATTGCTTATACCCTCTTGTTTGCTGTGTAGAAGGATTTCACCAACTGGTTATTAGTGTGTCTCAGCTATGGGGATGTGTGATTCGACTGCCCAAGAAACTGGTGAACAATGGCTTTCTCGATTAGAGGATTTGCTTCAGAGCACCTTACCTCACACATGCCCTATTTTAAGGGATAAAGTAACAGGCCTCACTTGTTAGGAGATAAGATTATTGTTTGGGTTTGACAATCAAACTCTATCTTGGGCTTTTCTCCATAATCACATGGACTGACCCAATGACCCCTGAGCTTACAGTGGATTGTTTAGCCCTAGTCTGGGCTTTTCTTACGATCGCACAGATTATCCATTTCTTCTGGGCTCATAGCAGATCATTTTATCCTTTAAACATGGGTTTTTTCATCTGCTATGGCTTGGTAAAAAAAGTGGGCATCTACAAATATATAGTGCAACGGGGTTCACCTTGCTTGGCTCCATGTGGAGTCCTTGTTGATGATATTTGCTTCCCTGGGTCCCTTTCTTTCATTTTTTTTTTTTTTTTGTTTTTCCTTCATTAAACCAAGTTGTAACAAGGCTGCCTAAGCCTTGGCTACAGAGGCTTTTGAAGGAGGTGTGGTGTGGTTAAGATTCCCTACTTCTATTATGTGATTGCCTTGCTTCTATTTATGTCTTGTACAGTTGTACAGTTAATTTGATTATGAGCCATATGTAATGAACTAAAATTTTTTGTTAATTAGAACCATTCGAGATGTCTAGTCTCCCGAAGGTGAAAGAGAAAAGAGTTTAGAATAATTCTGCTTGCTTTGCTTTATTCATTGATCCGCACTGCTTAAATACAGTGGTTGCTTACAAGCTCCATAAATACTAAGAGATCTAATCCCACACAATAATAGACATAAAATAACTAAGCTACTAATTTGCTCCTATAGACTCCTACAAATAACATCTTCCAGTTCCCAGATCAACCACAGTTGTTATTCCTTAGCTCCTCCTCAACTTGACCAACAATTAACTCGGCTTGCATGGGCTCCCAAGTCAACGTTGCTAGCTTTAGGCCTTAGAATGTTGCCTCGTTACACAATAAAACAAAAAGCTATCGTTTCACTAAAAAAAAAAACAATTCATTTGATAATAAGCACTACATCTTTGGACAACTCCAGCAGTTTTTCACAAACATTTTCTCGTTCTCCTTCATCCCAGACAGTCTATGTCCAAATGACTTCGTACCCGGCCACCAACAGGGATGGTGACTTATGTGAAAGATCCCTTTTGGGTCGATTACCAGCAGTTTAAGAGCAGGAGCATTTTTGAGCAAATCCATAGCAAATTTAATTTGACTTGAGGTGCCACAAAATCCAGCAAGATGGACTTCCTTTAGATATTGATGGACATGTTTGTTTGGCTCAAGGTTTCCTCCTTGTTCAAAGTTTCTTGGGCATCTCGTCTGCAATTACAACAAGTGTACACTAATTCAAATCAGAAACTAATTGGAGCATGAGGTTTAAGCCTTAAAGTGATGCAAGATGGACACTGGTTCAGAAAATAAAGATGAATCATGAAAATCTTTCATATCAAGCTACACCGGATAAAGTGTACTGTGCATTCTCTTTCCCAACAAGCCCTCATAGTGCTCCATGGCTGGAGTTTTGCAACGTTCAAAAGTTCAAGCCATTACACAGCAGACAAACACAACAGAAACTCAAGATACACAGCAGATACATCTGCTGCACCTTGGACTCAACATAACTTGCTTGCCAAAGCAAGCAACTATCAATTAGGTGCAACAGCCAATAAAGGGCATTGTTCATTGTCTTCCCCAAGAGACCAGCACGGTCCTCCATGGCTGAAGCTTCTTAATACCCAGCCAGCCAAAGCTTTACACAACAAATATAGCAGACTTGTCAACAGCAGAAATATTGGGAAAGATAACCAAAAATCAAAGATGATTTGAATCAGAAGATGAAAGGCCATATCTGAACCAAGGCCACAGCCATTTGAACTAGGGGCAGCAACCACCATGGCCCAGATCCATGGTGGTCACTGTTCTTCTTCATTAAAGACTTGGGGAGTTTTGGTTTGGAGGTAGGGGAGTTAACTCTCAAAGGTTTGATGATCTGCCGTAGATCAACATTGCATTTACTAGGAAATGCATGTTACGGTAAGTTCATTCCAAACCAAGGAAACGTGTATGAATCAACCAACCCACTGAACCATCACCATCAGTGTCAAATGCTCACATATTCCCACCATTATGAATGAGTGAGCCCTCTGATCAAGGTCTGCCATGGCCTCTAATAAACCTTAGGTAATAAGGATTATTTTCCTTTTACAGTAAGGTTCAAGTAGCCCTTTTCCTGATTTACCAAAAATGGTTAAAGCTTCCAATTATCCCATGGATTAAATGAGGTCATAGGTCTTACCCCTAACCTCTAAAAACAATTAATCCCACTATAAGAGGGAGGATACTTAGACCATAAGGGGGGTTCTGGAACCTAAAACAAAAGAGGTTCAGGAATATAAAAATCACCACAACTCCATCTACTCTCTATAGAAATATTCTAAGAGAGAAAACACTCACTGAAACTCCATCTTCAACCTTAAGATTTAACCTATCTCTTTTCATTCACAACTACACAATAGTCTGCAGAACCTATGTAACAACACAGTAGTCTACGAAACTCATCTAACTAGTCTGCCAAACCATCTTTTGGCATGACTCAGATTATATCCAACACAAAAGCCTACTATTCACTCTCTTCCTTGAGATACAGTATAGAGAAACTCTCTCTTATAACCCCATGCAAGTTTCCTAGAGCTTACTCTATCCCACATGATCAAACTCCTCTAAGTCTTTATGATTTCTTGGTGTGAAGACCTCCATGGTACGGCGGACACCAGTTCACAAGGGAAGTGTTCATTGGCTCACAAAAGGGAAGTGTTTATGGTTTTGGTTACATTGAATTCTGAGTTGTGGTGCAAATATTACAAATCACTTTCCTTGATTTTGAGTTCCTTTCAACATGCAAAGGACCACATATTAATCTTTCTTTTTGGGCTTTATTAACAAAAGCTCCCTTATGCTTGTTAGTGTTGTGTTCCACTTGGATTTTGGTCTGGCAAACTGGTTCTCATGTTCTAGGAGACACCAAATCTCGAGTTCCTTGTCTCACCGCAGACCTGGACTTAGCAAACTCCAAACGTGGCAAATTCAGACTCAAGGGAACTGCACCATTAGCCGCTAAGCAAATCACCAGACTAGTGTAGAGTTTTGAATTCAACACCCCATCAAACAATAAAAGTCATGTTCCACCATTCACAAGGTGACACGTGGCAAATGTGGAAAAAAAGAGCATCCACGCAGTTTTTATAGATTTTTACCAAATTTGCAAATGTTTTGTAATGAATTGACACTTTGTATGTACTTCCAGTTGTAAATTTAAGAAGTTTGAGAAGCTGAACAATTATGTAAAAGACATTGATGCTGGTTTTGCTTTAAGTTTTTATCTTTTTATACATTTTAGATAATGTTATTTACTTCTAACCATGAAGTCTAACAATTATGTTTTGTATAATTTGGTTTATATTTTGATATATCAGGGACTGTTATGGAGCTTGCAGTCTAACAGATTGTGTATCTCGAAGAATGCACTGATGTTTGCACGCGTGTTGGCAAAGTTCTACAGAGAACCCATGCGTGCATTTCTGTAATTGATTATTAATTTGTACATTTTCAATTTGTTTATTAGCTTGTACATACGATGTCACTGACATAGTTTTAGACTTTATTAACTTGTTACTTCTATATGTAGTAGAGGGCCTGTTTTCTTACAAGTGGCAGAAGCATTATTCAACAATCATCGATAAGACGGATCTTGATAAAGATACAGCCAGCTACAAGTCGTTTATGCAGATGCTGCATGTAGTTTAGTCTTGTGTATTAAAGATGGAGTGTACTACATGTAGCTTTGAGTCCTTGTCTTTGTATTCTTGTATAAACGACTGTAGCATAGTATGTAAATTTATATGCTGATCTTTAAACAAGCACATGAGAAGCACGTGCCTCCCATAAATGGTGGAATCAGTCCTAACAGAATCAGTTAAGTTGTTAAGCAGTAGTTTAGTGTCTAAAACAGAATGTAAACAACCATATATATATATATTCAATCAAGGGCTTAATGACATTCGGTCTAAGCCAGTATAATCTTCAATCACTCTCTCTCTCTCTATCTTGCTTTAGCTTACACGATTTTCTTCAGAAAATCTTCATGGTATCAGAGCTTTGATCCTTTACAATGGATTCAAACACAAACTCTCTCAATGCTGCAGTAACTCAGTCACCATTGTTGCTACTCAACAACATGTCTAACCTCATGTCAACCAAGCTTAACAGCAGCAATTACATAATCTGGAAGCTTCAGATCTCAGCAGTCTTGGATGCTTATTCCATGATTGAACACTTGGATGGTTCAACACCTCAACCAAGACAGTTCTTGAACACAGAAACTGGAATGCAGACTGTGAATCCAGCTTTTCGGATCTGGAAGAAGAGAGACAAAGCTCTTCTCACTCTTCTTTATTCTACTCTGTCTTCACCAGTACTTGCTATGGTGGTAGGTTTAAGTACCTCCCAAGAAGTCTGGAACAAACTTGAAGAGAGGTTTACATGCACTGCAAGAGCAAATGTGCTCAACCTCAAATTGGAGCTTCAGTCAATCAAGAAAGGTAGTGATTCTGTCAGTACTTATCTTCAAAGGATTAAGGCTGTGAGAGATAAACTCTCTGCTGTGGGAGTTCAGTCTGATCCTGAAGGAGCTACTGCATGTCATCCTCAAGGGATTACCCAAAGAGTATGCTTCATTTGCTTCTGCAATAAGAACCAGAGATGGAGTTCTTTCATTGGAAAAGCTCTCAGTCCTTCTTCAAACTGAGGAGCAGTCAATGCAAGAATCTGCAGATCCACTCTCTAATTCTGCCCTAGCCATGTTTGTGACTCCTAACAAACATTTCAATGGCTACAATGGGAATCAAAGTTATAATAACAACCGAGGAAGAGGAGGCAGAAACTTCTCAAGAGGCAGAGGTGGAAGATCCTCAAATTTTAACTCTTCAAGCTTCAATGCTTCAAACTTTCAATGCACCACAGATCCTATCCCCAACAACAGTCTCAATCTGTTCCTCAAGTCAAGTCAGAAGAGGCCTACATGCCAAATCTGTTGGAAGCAGGGTCATTATGCCATTGACTGCTACCATAGAATGGATTTTGCTTATCAAGGCAAGAATCCAACTACCAAGCTTGCAGCCATGGCTAGTGCTTCTAACCTCCAACATACTCAAGGTTCAGAAACTTGGCTCACAGACTCGGGTGCATCTGATCACATCTCAGCCTCCTCTCAGAACCTACATCCTCAAGCTCCTTATCTTGGCCAAGACCAGGTTTCTGTAGGTAATGGTCAACAAGTCCCTATCCAATCTATAGGTAACTCTCAACTTCACACCAAATTTCATAAGTTTCAGCTTAGAAATGTCTTGCATGTTCCTAGAATTGCATCAAACCTTGCTTTCAGTCCACAAACTTTGCCTTCATAATAATTGCAGCTGTTATTTTGATGCTAATAAACTTCTCATTCAGGATTTACCTACGGGGAGGGTGCTCTACAAGGGCCTGAGTAGGAATGGAGTTTATCCCATCCACTCATCCAACCTTTTCACTTCTGCTTTCAATAAAACAGCCTGTGCTGCATCATTCTTTTTCTGCTCCTATATGGCAGCTTTGGCATTCAAGGCTAGGCCATCCCTAGCAATAAGGTTTTGTCTAGCATATTTCCTTCACTTCAATGTAATACTTCATTGTCTGAATCTGTCAAAACTCACTGTACTCACTGCTTAGCTGGTAAAATGCATCAATTGCCATTTCCAGTCTCTAATAAAACTGTCTCTAGTCCATTTTCTCTTGTTCATGCTGATTTGTGGGGTCCTGCACCAATAGTGTCTTACACTGGGTTTAAATACTATCTAGTTCTTGTTGATGAGTTTACAAAGTTCACATGGACTTATTTACTTAAACACAAGTCAGATACCCTGCAAGTGTTTACTCAGTTCCATGCCATGGTTCACACTCAGTTCTCTCTTCCAATCAAGACATTTCGTACTGATTGTGGGGGGGAATTCACATCAACAAAATTTAATCAATTCTGTGCTAATCATGGCATTATCCATCAGCTGTCTTGTCCTCACACCCCACAGCAGAATGGTACTGCAGAGAGGAAGCACAGACACCTTATTCAATGTGCTTTAGCTCTTCTCTCTGAGTCCAAGTTACCTATTTCCTATTGGTCCTATGCAGTGTCTACAGCTGCTCACTTAATCAACAGACTACCTACACCCAATCTTAAGCAAAAGACACCTTGGGAGTTACTCTTTCATAAACCTCCAGATATACAATATCTAAGAACCTTTGGATGCCAATGCTTTCCTCTCCTCACTCCTTATACAGCACACAAGTTACATCCCAAAACAATCTCTTGTGTCTTCCTTGGTTATCCAACCAATACCAAAGGCTACCTTTGTCTAGACCCTGTTACCAAAAGGAGTTTACACCTCTAGACATGTTCTTTTCAATGAACATGTTTTCCCGGGTCTCATTCATACTTCTGACAGTTCTGCATCTTCATCACATGCATCTGCATCACCTATCATCTCCTCAGACACATGGTTAAACACACTTCTCTATTTGCATACTTGTTCACATACTACAGCAGATAATCCACCTATATCCACTGAGTCATGTCCTGTGTCCACTGTACTTCCAACCACAAACCTTCACTCTGCCCTCACAAATCCCAATCAAACACAGACCTCTATGCCACCTCTGTCTAACCAGCAGATACAACCCAGCAGTCCCACCATATTACCCTTACCACCAGATACAACACCAACTCCAAGTCTGCCTACTGAGTCACCTATTACCCCAGCTACTTCACCCATACCAGTAGCCTCACCTCATTCTGATCACTAGCTGCAGCCTCCCTCACCTGTCCCTGATGCACCAGCTGCATTTGTGCCTCACCCAATGCAAACCCGTAGCAAACATGGCATTTTCAAGCCTAAAGTCAGCTACTCAGCTCAGACTTCCACTGATTACAGCATCACAGAACCCAGTTCATTCACAACTGCCTCCAAACATCCACAGTGGTGCACTGCAATGAATGAGGAGTTTGAAGCTCTCCAACAACAAGGCACATGGGTCTTAGTTCCTCAACCACCATCCAAAAACATAGTAGGCTGCAAATGGGTATATAAGCTGAAGTATAACAGTGATGGCACCATTGCTAGATATAAAGCAAGGCTTGTGGCCAAGGGATTTCATCAACAATATGGTGTGGACTTTGATGAGACTTTTAGTCCAGTAGTTAAACCTCCTACAGTGAGACTAATTCTCTCCCTAGCAGTTTCTCTTGACTGGTCCTTAAGGCAATTGGATGTCAAGAATGCTTTCTTGCATGGCACACTCAAGGAGGAGGTCTACATGACTCAACCCCAAGGCTATGTTGATCCTCAGCATCCATCTCATGTCTGTAAGCTCATCAAATCCATTTATGGCTTAAAGCAAGCTCCAAGAGCCTGGTTTGAGAGCTTCACCACTCAGCTTCTTCACTTGGGCTTCACAGCCTCCACAGCTGATTCCTCTCTCTTTATATACAAACATGAGAAAGTCATAGCCTATCTTCTACTATACGTGGATGATATTGTCCTCACCAGCAACACCCCTTCATATCTTGATAAGTTGATCACACAACTCTCTGCTGTATTTGACTTGAAGGATTTAGGCTCTCTTCACTACTTCTTGGGCTTACAGGTTACTAGAAGCTCCAATGGCCTTTATTTGAATCAAGCCAAGTATGCTCATGACCTCCTTAAGAAGCATAACATGTTGGATTCTAAACCAGCTAAGTCTCCTAGCTGTCCCAATACCAGACTCTCACTCCATGATGGTGATCCTCTCCCTGATCCACATAGATATCGAAGTCTTGTTGGAGCCCTTCACTACTTGACTTTTACCAGGCCAGATATCTCCTTCTCTGTCTATCAAGTTTGCCAGTACATGTCTACTCCTACTACCATTCATCTTGCAGCTGCCAAGAGAATTCTGAGGTACATACGAGGGACACTTAATCATGGCATAGCATTTTCACCAGGCCCCATTCAACTCTCTGCTTACACAGATGCAGACTGGGCTGGTGATCCAGATGACAAACGTTCCACCTTTGGCTATTTGGTTTATCTAGGCTCGAATCCAATTACTTGGTCAGCTAAGAAGCAACCAACAGTATCCAGGTCCTCCACTGAATCAGAATACCGGGCTCTTGCCATTACCTCAGCTGAGCTCTGTTGGATTCGCACACTCCTCAAGGACCTTGGCATTTATCTCTCTCACACACCCATCCTCTGGTGTGACAACGTTTCCGCTCTTGCAATCGCCTCTAATCTTGTCTTCCATGCGAGAACCAAGCATATAGAGGTTGATTTTCACTTTGTCAGAGAGAGGGTTCTTCGCAAGGATTTACTTGTCCAATTCGTTTCCACCATTGATCAATTGGCTGATATCTTCACCAAGAGCTTACCCACTCATCATTTTCTTGCTTTTCAATGCAATCTCATGGTCCCTGTCCCTGCGATTGAGGGGGGATGATGAAGATACAACCAGCTACAAGTCGTTTATGCAGATGCTGCATGTAGTTCAGTCTTGTGTATTAAAGATGGAGTGTACTACATGTAGCTTTGAGTCCTTGTCTTTGTATTCTTGTATAAACGACTGTAGCATAGTATGTAAATTTATATGTTGATCTTTAAACAAGCACATGAGAAGCACGTGCCTCCCATAAATGGTGGAATCAGTCCTAACAGAATCAGTTAAGTTGTTAAGCAGTAGTTTAGTGTCTAAAACAGAATGTAAACAACCATATATATATATATTCAATCAAGGGCTTAATGACATTCGGTCTAAGCTAGTATAATCTTCAAGCACTCTCTCTCTCTATCTTGCTTTAGCTTACACGATTTTCTTCAGAAAATCTTCAGATCTCGTCTAATCCAAATGGCAATTGTGACTTCTGTAGATCTTTTAAGGCTTTATAAAGATCAAAGCATTGATTTCTTGGAACCACTTGTAAGTTTTTGCATCTGGCAGATTCATTGATTTATTTTACAAGTACCATCTTTTTGTATGTACTTTTAGTATTTTGCCATGTAACTTGATGAAGATACAACTTTATGCTATACAGAGCTCATGTTGTTTAGCATTAATATCCTCACAAATGACTGTAGCACTTGTATCTAATTACTGTTGAGAGTTTAACTTAAGAGATCATGTGAGTGGCACATGTCCGTTATTAGTGGAAACAGTCATAAGAGTTTGTTAAGTTGTTAGCACTGTTAGAAGTTTGTTAAAAGCTGTATTAATAGCTACCATTCTCATTTCTTTGAATCTCCCTCTATGAGTTCTTAGACCATAATCACATTCTCTAGAAAATCTACATAACTAAGCTCCAATTTTTTATTTTTTTTGCACATAGGGAAGCTATTTCTGCATTCTCATTCTCGCGACTCAACTTATCGCGTTGTTGAAGGCAATCGGTCATATTCAAGGGTGGCCCTAGGCATCTGCGAGGTATGCGACTGCTTCAAGCCTCATCCCAAATTAGGTCTCACTCCAAATTTTTATAAAGCCCTTATTATATTGAAAGGCCTCAAATTTTTATTTATTTTTTGATATATAACCATATAATTTTTTTTAAAAGAAATTAAAGGCCCAATAATTAAAATAAACCTTAAAAAAAAAGCCCAAATATTAAAATTGTTCTTTAAAATAAGTCCAATAATAATTGATTTCTCTAGACAAATTCCTACCAATAATAAAATAACCCTAAAAAGGGTAAGAGTAGATAAACTTTTCACCTCCCTCTATAGCTTAGCCTACTATCATGATAATTTGGAATTGTATTGTATTAATCTTGAACATTTTTAAAACATAATAATTTTTCTGATCTTGATGGTATTGATTTATTTTTAGAATTAAAATTCCTACTGGAGATTTTACCAACAAAAAAACAAAACGATTGATATACTTAATTTTATTAAAGATTTGAATTGATTTCCAAATACATCTATTGCGTATAGAATATTATTGATTATTCTTGTCACATTGGCATAGACTAAAAAAGGTTTTTCAAAGTCAAAATTATTAAAATCTTACTTACGATCAAGTTAGCCATATTATCTATTGAACAAGATTTATTAAGAAAATATTGAATATAAAAGTTTAATTAGTAATTTTGCAGCACAAACTGCATGTAAAGTAATTTATCAATGATATTTTATCTTAGATTTATTTATTAATTAATTAATTTATTAGATGTCTCATTTTTTTTGTATCGCTCTAAACCTCATAATTCTTAGGATTCGGCCTTAAACCATTTACCACCTAAACACAAAAGAAGCAATAATTCTCAAAAGCGAGATCGAAAATCTCATGAATTTGATGAACACCTATCAAAATAAATCACAACCACCATTCAAAATGGAAATTTTTTACTAAATGAATAGCTAAAAGAGAAAAATCAAAAGTCACAAAGTTAACAATGACAACACCCATTGATAACTTAGAAAGAAAAAAAAAATTGACAATTATCCAAGAAAAGAAAGTATCAATGACATCGAAGTTGAATTTTTATTTTTATTACATCAATATTTTCCAGATAGAAAAAAAAATAAAAAAAAAATAAATAAATAAAAAAAGACATCAACACACACCCAAAATTAAAAACAACTTTGTCGGGCTTCAAGAAGACGACCCTGGCGTTATTGATAAGATAGGTTTGGAGCCTTGTAATGTCCAAAAAATTTCTGAATCTCAGATTATCACATGATTCACATCATGGTATGAGGATCTTTTAATCTGCCACCAAAGAGAGCAAAATCATTTTGGAATTCATGATTCTTGCCCGTCAAGAATGGTATAACAAAGAAAGCCCGTGTGAAATTTGTGACCGATGAGCATGAAAATTGAGAACTTTGTGTATGTGACACAATAATTTGATTTATATTAGTCTATTAAAAAAATTAGGTCAAAATATTGTTTCCGACCTTAAAGTTTGCATGAATTTCGTTTATCGTACTTGAACTTTAAAATATTTGTTTTTCACGTCTAAATTTTTAAGAGATTATTTCAATAGTTTAGGGCCAAAATAGGAAGGAAAAAAAAAAAAAATTTAGGATGAAATATAAATATTTTTATTTTTTTTCAATTAAAGGACATAAATTGTAAGATTTTCATTAGGTTTGGACAAAAATAAAAATAAATTAAAGTTAAAAACGAAAAAATAAATTTATGCAAACTTGATGGACAAACCAATATATTTTAACCACAAAATTATTACTAATTTCTAGATTTGGTTTTCTGCTATATTAGTAAAATAACTTTCACAGTCTTATGTGCTATCACTTTTGACCAAAATGAATGTTTTTCCAGCGAAAATGTTAAGTGTTTTAAATTTTTTAGTCACAGTTAGTTCCTACAGGCTACAGCAAAATAAAAACTAATATTCAGGATATATATCCTAAAGAATGAGGGATCCCTTAATTGTCAAATCATTCAAGGACTATACAACATAGATATATGCGAGAGCAAAAAAAATATTTCCTTTTTTTCCTTCAAAATTGTCCATGCCAAAGTCAAATTTTACTAAAGAAACCTACAAAACCGAACATGCCAAGGAAGAACAAAAGCATAAATATAAGAACTTAAAATCAGAAAACCAAAAACCAGCAAAAATCTCAATGCTACATAATGTAACTCAATAAGATCACAATTACACCCCTCATTGCATTTGGAATATTATAATAAGTGTAAACCTAATATTTTGTTGATATGATTCACATAAACCCACACATATACATATAAATTATTTTAGCTGCAGGTTCATATGAATTAATTATGCCAGTTACAATAATTTCTTCCTCAAATTTCCTCATGTGATACCATCTTATGCTTGGCCATTAGCTTAATTTGTTTCGCTCATCTACGTACCCTATTATGATCGAAAGAATGTGTTCTAATCATATGGTTTTAAAAACCAGATCAGATAAAGAATTGGAAAAGTGAGTGATTTCTAGTTCTTTGATTCGACCTGGTCTGACTGATGGTTGGATCGGTGACGTCATAAATAATTATATATATATATATATATATATATATATATATATATATATATATATATATATTTAGGGTTGCTCCAAAAATATATTTTTAAAATACTTCTTGATTTTGAAACCCCAAAGAAGAAAACAACAACATATCAATAATAGGATTCTACTTAAAAGCATATGTAGGGGAAAGAACCATCAAAATTAAAATGCTGCCTATAGACTGATTTGATTGGGTTATGTTAAAAATTAAAAATTAAAAAGTGTGTTAGTTTGATGATGATTATGTGACCTAAGTGGGCAATGTTAAAAATAATGGATTTATACAAGTTGCAATAAGTAATTCCCAAAAGGGAAATTAGTTAGATAAGTCCTAAAATCTTCCAAAACAAGGCATAGATTAACAATAGTCAAAGTGAAAAACTTCCTGGGACTCCCTTGTTATTCTATACACAGAAAAATTTCTTTGGAAAAGTTCAGTAATTTTTTCAGATGGAATGACCTTTTAATATTGTTAATATAATAGATTGATTAAATTAACTCTTTAGTAACTTAAAAAGTTCTTTATACACTAGCAAGATTGTTCGTAACTCCAACAAATCCAATTATAAAGAATCTTGTAATTATCATTTAACATATTAATGTAAGACTTTTTCTCATTAAGAATTTAAAATAAAAAGAAAGACTCATTTTATAGACAAAATCATTGTTAATATCATCTTAATTTTTTAATGTGGGACTTCTTTATTTGTCCTCTTTAAATAAGGAGACATAGTGATTCATTTATAAGCAAAAACTTCTTAAAAAGTCTCATATTAGAAAAATGAAAGAAGGTGTTACACTTTTTCCTCTTTAAATATTACACTCTACCAAAAAAATTTTAACATGAATGTATGGACTATTTAATTTTGTGGGCCTACTATTCATTAGATAAATATTGGGCTACCTATTGTGTGAATCTAATATTTAATATTGGGTTAACTTTTATGTATGCCTAACATTTAATTGTTAGTTTTTAAGTATAACAAATTACTTTTTCAAAATTGAATAAGTGGTCAAATTGGTCTGACTCTCGATTTTTTCGGTTGAACCGGTGATCCTAGTTTTTCTTCATTTTTTCTTAATTTTATATTTTTAAATAGAATCGAACCGGATCAAGTACTGGTTTTGGTTGAACTGGTTGAACTAGTTGAATTAGACATGGTGACATGGTCAGATTTTCAAAACCATGGTCCAAACATGAGTTGTTGGTTTATTTGACACTTATGCATGAACACTTTTCTAGTGTTTTTAAAACCATGGTCCAAATATGAGTTGTTGGTTTATTTGACTCAGGTGTATGGACACTTTTCTAGATTCCCTCAAAGATCTCATACAAATCGAGAAAAGTCATTCCTTTGAATTTATTTCTGAACTCGAAGTACAAACCATCCTGATCTAACTTCACATACTTTGTCTTTGGAAAAGTTGTTAAGTACCTCATTGTGGCCCTTTTAAACAGCATACCAAATTGCTCAGTGATTTCTCTAGCTCTCTAGTTTAATTGAGTTTGTTAGTATATAAAATAGACTTCCTATGTATTTTCCCACATTACTAAAGTATAAGGAGTTAGTCTCCTAGTGCTAGTATAAATAGGACCTCTATGTGTACACTTATACACACCAACACACACCAAATATTGTACTCATCAATATATTCAAGATGTAGCCTCTAAGGCTTTACCACCGTGGTTGTAGGCTATAAGGTTGAACCACATAACTTTTGTGTATTCTTTGTCTCTCTTTTTCTAAACCTTAATCTCTTTTCTTCTTCTTTCCTTGCTTTATACTTAAAATAGTATCAAAACTCCAATAATCTTAACATGGTATCAAAGCCACCTTCTTCTGACTTTCAGTTTTCTGATAACTTCGCCACCGTCAGATTCTCCGGTGATTTCGTTGCCATCTAAATCACTCTTCTCACCACTGCATCCTCAGAATCTCCATCTCTGAGCCTCCTTTCTCCTCACGGACACTATCAAAGTATAGCTGGGCTTCCAATTTACTCACCACTGTTGGAATGATAGCGATCCAATGCCCCCACGTGCCTCTCAAAACTTTGGCATCTTCAATCACGCGCCTTCATGCGCGGCCGTACCTCTCAACTCTTAGATCAGCCACCTTCAACCACCGTTTCGCACAACGGGAAAGACTACTTAGTAAATCGGCGACTGATCTACCTTCTCTAGAAAAATCGGGACGAACAGAGCCGGGATGCGGCCTCCACGCGCCACCTAAAGCCCCTGACATAATTTTTCTGCTGTAGCACGCGCCAACATTGATCTCCAGTCTTTGACACGCGTCATGCCACATCAGCCCTAGCTGAGTCAACAATGCCAAGTTAGCCTTACTGACACATCATCATGTCAAGTCATCTCCATGTCAACAAGCTACAACTCTTTGCCACATCATTTTTTACCGATCCATTAACCGTTGACTTTGACTCTAAACAGTTAAAAAAAAACTTCTTCCCCACACAGTATTTCGCATAAATTCCAATTTTGGGGTCCGTTTGTTCATTCGGAACTCCCAAGTATTACAAACGGTCATGTCAACCTTCACATGATAGCTGTCACTTTTTTTTTCCCACGATAGCTTCCTCGTCATCAATGTCAGTGCCACGTCAATACAAGTGCCACATTTGTGCACAATTAATACCACGCCACGTAAGTTTGATCGCTTTACTCAACAATTATGGCTACCACGACAGCTCTTCTCTTCTCTTTCTCTTATGCACAATCGTTACCACGCCACGTCAGTTTGCTTGTTTATGCTCAACAACTGTGGCTACCATGCTAGCTCTTCTCTTCTCTCTCTCTCTCTTTCTCTTGTGCACAAACGTTGCTACCCCACGTCAGTTTGCTCGGCTTTGCTCGACAACTGTGGTTTCCACGTTAACTTTCTCTTCTCTTACTACGTGCAATGACCACATCATGTTCAGTTTGCTCGCCTCTGCTCGACAATTGTCACGTTGGTTGCCACGTCAGGTCTTTTCTCTCTCTTACCTTCTTTTTCTGAGGGTGATTTTGATTCCCATTTTTCTTCATTAAAAATACGATAGATCGTCGTTTTCTAGGCTTTAAACAATTATGTGTAAATTGCGATCGATCATACTTAAACACGATAGATCCTATATTTCTCTAGTTTTTATCACTATTAAGAGGATTATTTCCATTCATGTCCACTTTTATGTCCTCTAAAAAATACTTCTATTAAAAAAATATTTACAATATTTTATACTATTCTAAAAATAAACTAAGGTTAATATTTGGAAATTCCATAAACACACATATAGATAAATTCCCAAGAAAAAAACATGTACCCACTTTCCACTTTCCCAATTCAAACACCTAAAATTTAGATTCCAAGTAAGTTAACCGATTTCTTAAAAAAAAATTAATTAATTAATTTAGTTTGGTTTAAATTTCAAATTAGACTCACACCACTATCTTAAAAATAGCACTCTTACATCAAAACATTTACTTTGTTATTTCTTTTCATTTCTTCTTGATTTTTTTTTTTTTTTTTTGCTAACCTTCTTTTTTATTTCATTGTACTTTTAATTTGACTCCTAATCTCTTTGTTTTCATGAATATTTTATTATTTTTTATTTTTGCCAGAAAAATGAAATAGAAAGTATGATTGCATAACAATCACTTTGTTTAGAGACGCTTGGTTAATATTTGTAATATTTTCTTTATTTACCAAATACTACTACTTTCCAAATTTAATGAAGAAGAAACTTTGTATGAATATCATATATTTGTGTCTTGCTTATTTGGTATATCAAATCATATATCAGTCTCGAAAATATATTATAAACTAGTCGCAAACCTGTGCGATGTACAAAAAATGAATTAAAATTAAATCTAAAAAATTATTGGTCTAACTATGATTTTTATTGTCTTTTATATTTTATCTAAATATGAAAATTGAAAATTATTAAAAGACATTTATTATTATTGTGTTTATATATAAAATATATTATAGTATTAGGCATTTATTATGATTGTGTTTATATATATGGAATAATATATTATTTCTATTAAAGAAAATATAATATGTCAAGATTCTAATGAGATGTTTAATTATAGAATAAAATTTAAATTCAATTAAAATATATATATATATATATATATATATATATATATATATATATTAAAATAATGAGGTGTAAAATTGTGAGAACTCAAAAGTTTATGTGGCACAATATTATGAGGTCAACCAAAAGTTAAAAAGTTTCGGTTTTACATTATAGTATAAATTTAAGGTTAAGGTTAAACTATTGTTTTCGTCCCTTAACTATACATAAGTTTCGTTTTTCGTCCCTGAACTTTGAAAAGTTCGTTTTTTGTCCCTAAACTTTAAAAAGTTTAGGGACGAAAAACGAAACTCATGTATAGTTTAGGGACGAAAACAATATTTTGGCCTAAATTTAAATTATTCCTAACCTTGGTCACCTCAACCAATTATATGTTCAAACATGTAATTATGTATCTTAATTTTATAAATACACCTTCAATTTGACATAAAAGCATTAAGAACATAAAAATACCCAAATTTGGCATAAATCTAAATTTCAATTATTTGATTAATACCAAATATATAGTGTTTCCACCGAATTGGTGTTAGTACCAATCCCTAATTAGATGTTCCAATTACATATTATTTTCATAATAAACCTAATATAAAGTTTTTTGTTAAATCCATTCACTCCAACTAAATTATTACCAAAACTTGATGTTTAAATATTTAATTGGGATCATTAATTACATTATTGAGCAATCAATTTAATGGATTGATAGCCGAAATACAAAATCCCCATTTTAGCCATTAAACTTTAATCGTAATATGCAAGATATCTAATAATTTGTTAACCGGTTACTATTTTAATCAATTGTTGATTTAAATCTTCAACTTGAGGCCTCAATTATTGATTTGCAAAAATTTCATTTATCTTTCTTATAATTATATTTATTTATTCATTCCCATGAAAATCATGTTAAAAAACTTAATTCTAAGGAATTTACTAACGAGGGGGAATTTTCACATTAACAGTAGATTAAAGGACACTGCTTAGTTTTAGGGGGATTGACGTGGATCCAAAGGTTCGCAATTTGTCCAAAAAAAAAAAAAAAAAAAGGAGAGATAGGACTGGATATATATCATATAATTTATAAAGAATTTGCACCTACGTTGATGAATTTTGTAAACGTTTCTCAATTTTGGTAATTAGTCTCACATGTGATAAAAAGTATGTCTGGTATTGTAATAATTGGGTTAAAATGTGTAATTGGTGTCAATATTGGTAACTTTGAAAAATGTTTGATGGCTTTGGGGATTTTAGTGATAGTTAGTAATTTTCAGTAAGAATGTAAATTTTTTTATAATGTTTGTAGACGTTTATCATGTTGTGTAATTAGTCTCTTGTTTGGTAAAAGTTGTGTCCCTTGTTATAAGGTATGTGTTTAAACAATAATTGTTGAAAAGTATTGTAATATTGAAATTTGTTTTGACGGTTATGTGGATTTTAGTAATTGTTAATAAAACTTTAGTAAGAATTTGTATTTCCATTGATAAATTTTGTAAATGTTACTCAATTTTGAAAATTTGTCTCACGTGTGATATAAAGTGTCTACCTTTGTTCAAGTTTTGTTGAAATGTGTAATATCTGTAAATTTAAAAAAATGTTTTGGTATCTTTTGGGACTTTAGTGAGGGTTAGTAACTTTTCAATAAGAGTATGTAAATATTTTGATAATGTTTGTAAACATGTTGTAAGTTTTGTAATTAATTTCTTTGTTGGTAAACGTTGTATTCCCTATTGTAAGGTATCTGTCCAAGTATGTAATAGGTGACAAGTATTGTAACATTGAAATTTGGTTTGGCGGCTATATAGAATTTAGTGTTTGTTAATAAAGGTTGCTTGGTGGTGCTTCTGTGTTGGGATTGGATTCAGGCTTTGTTTGTTGCTCGGATCGCGGGTTCGGAATGATCGGAACCCAGGAAACTTCAAGAGGTCGGAATTAGAGCCGTGGTTCTTGAATGGTATGAACTTGGATTGAACGGAAATCGGGAGGGGTTTTGGAAACGACATCAGAATGGGGCTCGAAATAGCCAAAAACTCACTCTATTTTCACTCTTGATTCTCCATTTGAGAGCGTATTTGGACATAACTTCATTAATTCCAAGAAAATCAAGCTCTAGAACATCAATCTTTCATCATTTAAGACTGTCATTTCCTCAAAGGTCATGCCACTATTTATAGAGGTTTTCACGCATCTTCATGTTGTGTCACGCAGATGCTGCGTGAGAACCTCAGTCTCTCCTTTCTCGCTTTCTTTGCCCGGATTTTGATAACTTTGATTCACCTTTTTTGGACTGTGTTTTGAGGGTCTTTCCGAGGTCAAATTTCGTCAAATTTGGTGTCCATGGAAATATTGAGATGTATACTTTCCAACGGTACCAATTTTGCCCGATTCGGAGTTCAGATGAGGGAGTTATGGCCTCTAGAAGTAAGGATGTTTGAGCTGTCTTTCACTAGGAGTCTTGTTTTTTTTCGGCGAAGATTCCAATCAAACCGAAGATGCTATTGGCAAACTGAAACACACTGCTCGTAGATGAATTCACCTTCTTCAATAAATTTCCTAACTTTCAGACCACCTTGGAGCGGATTGGGAAGATTCTGTGCGCAAAGGTGGTTTCCCGAGTGGGGAAAGTGTCAAATTTCCAGTATCTTGAACTTATTTTCATTGCTTTTCCCGCTTATAGTTGACCTAACTCCCGATGTCGGATTTTGATGATCTTGGTATTTCCGGAAAGCTCATAATGTCTACTTTCCAACGTCACACATTTTGTAGGAATTCGAGTTTAGTCCAGCAAATTACAGCCTTGGGAACAATGGTTGCTAGAGTGATTTCCCTAACGACGAACCGTTTTCCAATTGAGATTTCGATCGAATCGGATATGCTCCTGACAAACCAAGACACACCGATCGTAGATAATCTTTCCGATTTCAAGAAAGGTGCTACCTTTTGGATCAACTTAGGGTGGATTGGGAAGATTTTTTGCGCAAAGATTACCTTTAAATGGGTCTTCTTTTGTCAAAAATACTTAACAAAATTTTACCAAGTGTGAGGCCCGGTTTTTACGGTTTCGACCATAAGTTCTTCGTTCCGAGTCTGTTTTGGGTCTATGAAGTACCGATCTGAAGATCTTCATGTGCCCCTTTAAATGACCAAAAATAGGTCGACCATTTCTTAAAGGAACTCGGTTACGATTCTGGTCAAACTTGATAAAACTTAGTAAAATCCTTCCATCCTTGAAATGCGGCCATGGATTAGCGGATTTTAGCATGTTCGGGTAATTTCGGACAATTCTTGGGCTGGTCAGGCTATCTCATTTTACGTGTCAGACGTCCAAAAAATCCCAAGAGTCAAAATGAGATTATAACATTTACTCAGAACTTTCTTTTCGACTTAATGTCTAGCACTAACTAAATTATGTATTTAAGTCATACATACCATTTTTGCTGTCGGTAGGGGTAGTGGTGTCTTTGGCGGCACTTGGTGTACAGTTAGACTAAATTTTAAAATATCAATTTAATGCCAATGTCAAAAAAATTAAAAATTAAAAAGAAACCAGAATTCATTGAAGATTTATATTTTTTTAACCGGTCGATACAATTTGCGCCGCATTTTTAATATATATATGCTGGATCAAACTTTCATTCACAACAAAAAAATTACATCAAGTTTCAGAGCACTTCCTACTCTATAAGGAATTCATGAGAAAAAAAGTGCCCTGAAAAAGTGAAAATAAACAAGAAAGAGTACTGCCAATCTACGCGACCTTTCTAATTTACATTGATACAATTGCCTAGCTCAAGCTGCATCATTTTAATTTCATAATAAGCAAAGCAATTTTTACTGTCCAACAAACATACATTTGAACTAATGATTCATAAAAGAAAAGGGCAAGGTAAAAAGGTAAAAAAATAAATCGCATATCGATCCAAAGCATTATGTTTTGATGTAAACCAAAGCATTATTTAAGTAGAGCTAGACATAGATCTTTTATGGTGAATATAAATATATTCATGTCTAGCAACCTTTTCGTTTGTAGTCGTCACATGTTTCTCCGACGGGTTTACCGTTACTCTGTGGAAGGCAGGTCTTATATGGAGGTTTGGAACAAAAACCACCGCCTTTGTTTTTACTTGAGTCAGTGAGATGCTTAAAGTCAATGAGCATTCTGCTTATCTCTGACTCAAACATGAACTCCGGCTCGTCCATCGGACCGTCGAAAATGGAGGTGGCGTTGCTCTCCAGTGACATAGCAGTTCCACAATTACTTGGGTGGAACAAAAAAATCATCAACATGACTAGGAGTGCTGCTAAAAAGTGGCTCCTCTTTGCTGTTTCTCCCACCATCTCTGCACCTCAGTAATGCGAGTCTTGGGAAGAATTTGTTATGGACGAAATGATATGACTGGCGGTGAGTGGGTGAGTTAGTGGGTAAGAGATTAATGATTTTAAAGACGGACAATAATAAACATTTGACTAGGTCATGTGATTCCTCTTTTATTTTAGTGAGATGACAAGGGCATGTTGTGGGCCAATTTTGTTATCGGCAGATCAAGACAAGGATATCTTATCTTTTCTGTTGAACCTTATCTTTTTCTTTTCTCTAGATAACTTTAATCAAAGTGACAATGATTTTTTTTTTTTTTTTCTTTTTTACTTTGGTTAACTTAATCAAAGTCCCCATGACTATAAAGTTTTGTTATAAATGACTTATCAAGAGTGTACTGTGTATGCCACTTAAGTATTTGGCTCAGTGGTAATCCCTTCCCCAAAAAGCCCTCCTCTATGAGGGTGTGGATTCGATCCTCGGGATCTTAAAAAAAAAAAGAGAGTGTACTGTGTATGGTTAACCCCAATAATTATTTAGAGTATGTTTGGTACACAGTAATGATTATTACACTGTAATAGGAATTAGTATTACAAGGAATAGAATAAGCTGTAATGGAATAAGTATTACTATTCATCAGTTTGGTAACAACACATGAATAGAACCCTGAATCTGCATTCCATAGTTTGGTACAATATAATAACATGGTAGAATGACATTATATTTTAGTCAAATTTCTAAAATACCATTTTTGAAATGTATTATATATTTACACTTTTTGTGAGTCTTGTTTAGTATTCTATTATGTATAAACTGAAAAATACCAGTACAGTACAGATTTAATAATAAAAACAATACTGGTATATGCTTTAAACACAAAAACCAAAAGCAAAAAAAAAATTATATAACTAGTTATTTTTTCCATGAGCAGTACTGTACAGATTAACAACGATGGTTATATAGGAAAAAAAAATAACCAGTACTATATAGATTAAAAACATCAGCCAATAAACACAAAAACCAATAAATAGATATAGACCATAGACCATAATCTATCCTCTCATTGGCTAGTTACAGAGAATCGGGCCAATCCTTATCTATATGTAAAGGCCCCTAATGACCAACCCCTCTTTTCAATCATATAATGCAATACCAGATTTTTTTCAAACAAAGCTTTCTCCTACTTTCTTTTATATTTCTAAAGATAAGATTTCAAAACAAACAAAAGAAAAAAATATCTCATTGGCAGGATTCAGAGTTAGGCCAATCAAATCCTTATCTATATGTAAAGGCTCTTAATGACCAACCTTTCTTTTCAATCATATAATGCAATACCAGATTTTTTTCAAACAAAGCTTTCTCCTACTTTCTTTTATATTTCTAAAGATAAGATTTCAAAACAAACAAAAGAAAAAAATATCTCATTGGAAGGATTCAGAGTTAGGCCAATCAAATCCTTATCTATATGTAAAGGCTCTTAATGACCAACCTTTCTTTTCAATCATATAATGCAATACCGGATTTTTTTCAAACAAAGCTTTCTCCTACTTTCTTTTATATTTCTAAAGATAAGATTTCAAAACAAACAAAAGAAAAAAATATCTTATTGGCAGGATTCAGAGTTAGGCCAATCAATCATTTTTAAATAAGATTAAAAACAAACAAAAGGAAAAAATATCTCATTGGCAGGATTCAGAGTTAGGACAATCTATCATTTTTAAGTTTTAAATGATAGATTGGCCTAGCCCTGAATCCTGCCAATGTTGAATGGAAAACATAGCATCATGATTCATGAGGAGCCAATTTCCTTTTGAATTTCTTCCTGCCACATTGGACGGAGCATATATGGTTTCAGAACGGATTGAGTTATTGAGCAGATATGGTTTCCAAATTTTCATTTCCTTAACAGATTAACAACAATGGTTATATAGGAAAAAAATAAAATAAAAATACCAATACTGTATAGATTAAAAACACCAGTAAACACAAAAGCCAAAAGCAAAAAATATATATATATATATATATTGGTGTATGTTGTAAACACAAAAACCAAAAACAATTCTTTTATTTTTTTCCCATAAGCAATATCATATAGATTAACAACAATGGTTATATAGGAAAAAAAATAACCAGCACTATACAGATGGAAAACACCAATAAACACAAAAACCAAAAGCAAAAAAATAAATAAATACTGGTATATGCTGTAAACACAAAAACCAAAAGAATTTTTTATTTTTTTTTTTCCATGAGCAATACCGTATAGATTAACAACAATGATTATATAGGATAAAAAAAAATAACCAGTACTGTACCGATTGAAAAACCAGTACTATATAGATTAACAACAATGGTTATATAGGAAAAAAAAAACCAGTACTGTACAGATTAATAACAATGGTTATATAGGGAAAAAAAAAAAAAACAGATTGAAAACCTAGGAAAAAAAAATCAGTACTGTACAGATTAAAAACACCAGCCAGACAAAAAAGGAGAGAGAGAGGACCTCCACGGCCATAGAGAGAAAGATGAGATAGAGAATATCTCCATGGCCAACTAGAGGAAGATGACCTCGACGGCCTAAGAGAGAAAGAGGAGAGAGAGAGAGAGAGAATCTGATGAGGAAGATGAAGAGCAAGAGAGAGAGAGAGGAGAGAGGGAGAACCCGGTGAGGAAGATGAAGAACAAGAGAGAGAAAGAGGAAAGATAGAGGTAGAAGCGTATGTTTTGATCGGGTCTTTTGGGTATTTTATATTTTATAGTTATTACGTAAGGTAAAGGAATAGCTATTACACTCCTTTTTGGGAGGAATAGTTATTCTTCATTTTAAGGAATAACTATTACTAAGGAATGACTATTCCTTGTAATAAAAACATAACCAAACAACTGAATAGCTATTCCTATGTAATAGCTATTACATTACAGGGTCTATTACAGCGTACCAAACAAGCCCTTAGTGTTTCTGACATAAAAAGATATGACACTTTATCTTCTCACATAAATTGTGGATTCTACTAATTAATTTTGTAGTGAGATTTATCATTCATGAAGTACTAGATCTTTATACTAAAAAAGTACTGAATAATTTTCATTCTCAACATGGTTGTCTGTTACTCTATAATACATTATATATATATGAATAATGATAGGATACAAAACCAAGATTTCATTTTTGGGACAAATGAATGACTAAAAAAATTTTACCATTCAACAATAAGGAACAATCAAATTTAAAATTAAATTAATATATGAAAATCCCCAAACTAGCATTATAAAATATAAATAAATAAATAAAAGGACACAAAATTAATGTTACTTAAAACTCAAACATCTATTAAAATAAGACTTGATGTTCTTTTAAATGCCGAAAATTATTTGTGATTTACCAGTGTACTAAATTTTGCAGTAATTTTTTTTTTCAAGCACAAAATTAAAGAGTGCATGAGAAAATAATCTTGAATATTTTCTTGTGAATTTGTTTTGACAATATTCATAGTTGAAAAAGACAAATATTTTAATTGGTTTTCTTATCACCTGCAAATCATATAAAAATCATAATTATTATTTTATCTTATTATATCTCCAATATTTTTTTAAATAAAAAACTAATTAATGTTGCCAAAAAAAAAAACAAACAAAACTTTTGAAACTACTGAATTTCAGTCACTTAACAAGAATAATATATATAATATTCTTCTAACATGTTGTCAAAAAAAAAAAAAAAAAAACCCAAAAATTTATTTAGGTGGAGCAAGCAACAAGATATCACCTAAATCCCACAATTCCAAGATTTAAGTCATTAAATTGTTAGATATAATCATATAACTAAAATATTCAAATTTACAAAAATAATAATAAAATTTAATTTTATACTATGTCTATGACATTAGCAGAAGATTTAAAAATTAAAAAAAAAATTAAGAATATATTAACAAAATTATTATTATTAAAAAAATCAATATTTTAAATAACTATTATTAATTATAAAATTATTATAAAATCACATTATTCATTTATATAATCATAAAATTATTAACTAATTTATTCATAATGTCATCGGTTTGATCATTAATTTGACCTTGGTCGAACAAGAGAATTGAGAATCATTCACATTTCTGCATGGTTTTAAAAACCGGACCGGACCGGCTAGTTAGACCGGTTCAATCGTGAATCGGTAGGCAATCCAGTCCGGATATGTTACAAAATCGAAAAATCAAATAAAACCAGAAATAACTGAAAACCGGCGATTCAACCATAAAAACCGGTAACAGGAACGGTTGAACCGGTTTTGTTGATAAGAGAAATTAACGCGAGTTTCATCAAAACATTTGGAAAACAAACTGAAAATGAAGAGGCTTTTTGGTGGGCGGTGTGCAAGATCGGTGGGCGGTGTGCCGAAATCATCGAACATAGATGCTGAAGGTGGTCAAGGAAGTGTTTAGCCAACACTCACCGACTCCAATCGAGCGCAAGACGTAGACCAGTGAAGGTAATTTCTTGTTGATGGATTCTAGTTTGCCGTGGAAGAAAGGGCCGGCTGAGGCAAGGAAGGTTTGGAGGTACTGGGTTTGTGAATGGGGGGTCAATACTGTGGTCAGAAAGAAATGAAAGGTGAAGAACAAATGGAGGTACTATTTCGGAAGTACAAAAGATAAAAAAGGCAGGTGGCTAATTGCTTTCTTGGCTTGGAAAAGTCAAAAGTCAAATTTAATATTGCTAAATATGTGGTATGCTAAAATCACCTCTTTTATGGAAACTACTTTAAAATCTGGAAATGACTTATCTCATATTATTATCTAAATTAATAGCTATGAAAAAAAAAATCAATATAACTTTAGTGTAATTAAATATAAATAGAATTATATAAACTCAATTGCGTAAATTTTATCATAATGATGTTCATATTTATATCCAAATCGGTTTTCAATTAATAACCTTTGTTCAAATGCCACCAACATGGTAAATGAAATTATGGTTTAAAATTGCATTTTGGGCTACCATATTTGATTATATGATGATGTGATTTGTGATTTTTGTTCCTTTTAAGTTTTTGACTTTTTGCATTTATGTTTTAGTATTTTTTTTTTTTGATGGAAAGATTAGAGGACTTTTATTAAAAGAAATTTCAGACAAATACAATCTTTTGGTTGGTGGAGGGACATCCTCCATCCAAACCTCTATGTTATCAATAGTCTTCGCCATACGAGCTAAAGCATGGGCGAGAGCGTTGCCCTGACGTTTGACATGGGAGAAACAAAAGGATGTTAAAGCATTGGCCAGGGACTTTGCGTCTGCAATCAAATGACCATACGGGGCTGAACTAGGATGGGAAACATTGAGAGCTGCTACCACTGTCTTCGAATCGCCTTCAAACTCTGCCTCTGACAGTCCAATTTCAGAGATGAATTGCACTGCTCCTTTTGCTGCCCACGCCTCAATGCTTTCTACTGACTGGGGGTAACGAACCTTCTGGACTAACGTAGCCATCACTTTACCTGCTTGGTTTCTTACTATGACACCAATCCCTGCTTCGTTAGTTTCCTTAAAAACTGCACCATCATAGTTCACCTTGAAATCAAAGTCCCTGGATGGTTGCCACTTGATGTTTACAGCTGGATTGAGCTCCGTGGGGGGTGGAGTCTCGAAGCTGCTCACAAACTCGTTCAGGTATGCTCTTGCCTTGTTAGCCACTTGGTTTATATCCAGCACATCTTGGCCCAGTCTTTTTTTATTTCGTCTCTGCCATAGAAGCCATGAGATCACTATGAAAACTTCAGAATTTTGCTGAGATGCAGTAGCTAGGACTTTTGAGAACAAGTCAGCAAAATCCATGACTGGTGAAGCCCGAATTCCCTGAATCCATTCTTCCTGAGTCCAAACTAATTTAATTGAGGGGCAGGTCCAGACAACATGCAGCACATCTTCTGGTGAATTTCTGCAGTTTTCACACCTAGGGTCTATTGGGATTCGTCTTCTACATAGATTAACTCTTGTAGGCAATGCTTCACGGGAAGCTCTCCAAGCATAATGCTGACATTTCTTGGGGATCTGGAGTGACCAGACAGAATTCCAAATAGGTTGCAGAGCATCTTTGGTGGAGTTACCAGGGAGTTGTTGTTTCTCATAGTGGAGGAGAGAGTGATACCCACTCTTGACCGTATAGAGACCATTGGCTGTTCCTGGCCAACAAAACTTGTCTGGGGGGGCACGATCACTGAGGGGGATATTCTTAATTGCTTCAGCGTCATATGGAAGGAATAATTTGTCTATTAAGGCCGAATCCCATTCCATCCGTGGCTTGATAATCAGCTGATCAACTGTACAGTCTTAGAGTAGTTGGGGACCATGAGTGACTATGGATCTATGGTTATCTTCTAACAACCAGCGGTTCTTCCAAATCTTAATCTTCGTCCCATCACCCACTCTCCAAACTCCACCTTTCAAGAGCACCTCTCGAGCTTTTATTATGCTTTGCCAAGCATATGACCCCTAGTTTTTGTATCAGTTTCCAGAATTGAGCAATGGGGAAAAAATTTGGCTTTAAACACCCGGTAAAACAATGAGGAGGAATCATCCATGAGGCGCCAAACTTGTTTTGCTAGGAGGGCCTCATTAAATTTCTGAAAGTCTCGGAATCCTATCCCCCCCATACGCTTTGGGTCACAAAGCTTCTTCCAACTCACCCAATTTATTTTCTTCTGCTCCGGGTTATTACTCCACCAAAATCTTCGGATCATGACTTCTAACTCACGGCAAAGTTGAATAGGCAGCCTGAAGTAGCTCATCGAATATGCAGGGATTGCTTGGGCTACAGCTTTGATTAGGACTTCTCTTCCGGCCTGGGATAGTAGTTTTTCCTTCCACCCTTTAAGTTTTTGCCAAACCCTTTCCTTAATTTGAGTGAAACTCTCTGCTCTATTTCTCCCAATTAAAGAAGGGAGCCCCAGATATCTCTCATATTGTCGGATGATTGGAACATTGAGTAAATCTTTTATTGCACTCTGGGAAGCAAGTGGAGTTGCTTTGCTAAAGAAGATGGTGGTCTTATCACGGTTAACCTGTTGCCCCGAAGCTTCCTTATATTGCCTCAAGATTGATTGGATCTTCTCACAAGCTGTGGTAGTGGCCTTTGTGAACAAAAGACTATCATCTGCAAAAAACAGATGAGTTATCTTCGGTCCTCCTCTACACAAGGAGACTCCTTGCATATCACCATTTGATTCTGCCTTTTTAATTAGAGAATGAAGCCCTTCTGCACAAAGTAGAAAGAGATAAGGAGATAGGGGGTCCCCTTGGCGCAATCCTCTAGAAGGATGGATATTACCATGGGGTTCCCCATTAATCAATATGGAATAAGATACAGAGCTAATAAATTCAGTCATGAGGCCAATCCATTTATGGTGGAATCCCATCCTCTTCATGACTTGCTCCAAGTACCTCCATTCTACCCTGTCATATGCCTTACTCATGTCAAGCTTCAAAGCCATGGCTCCTTCGCGCCCCACTTTGTTTTGGTGCATGTGGTGGAGAGTTTCAAAAGCTATCAAAACATTATCAGTGATTAGACGCCCTGGAACAAAAGCACTTTGGGAATCCGAAATTATCTGGGGAAGAATTAATTTCAGCCTGTTTGCCAAAACTTTAGAGACCAGCTTGTAAATTACATTGCAGAGACTAATTGGGCGAAAATCAGTCACCTTTTCGGGATTTTTAACTTTGGGGATCAAAGAGATAAAAGTATGGTTAATAGACTTCAATAAACTACCAGAATTTAAACATGATAAAACAGCCGAGGTTACATCATTCCCAACAACATGCCAATATTTCTGATAAAAAATAGGAGGCATACCGTCGGGTCCTGGAGCTTTTGAGGGGGCCATTTGCTTTATTGCATTTTCAACTTCTTCTGCTCTGAATTCCCGAATTAAGTGATGATTCATTTCCACAGTAACCACACTTGGAACTTCTGCAACAGCTTCATTTAGATTGCTTGGGTGGCTTGTGGAAAATAGAGTTGTATAATAGTCTATCATCATGCCTGCTATTTCCTCATTTGTCTCAAGCCACCCGCCATCCCCATCACTCAATCTAGAAATGTGATTACGTCTCTGCCTTTGAGTAGCCCTCCCGTGAAAATACTTTGTATTGCGATCTCCCTGAGCCAACCAAGAGATTCTGGATCTTTGACGCCACATCTTTTCTTCTTTACCCAGCAAAGAATTCAACTCTCTGTGCAAACCATTAATGTTAACATGCTCACGGTCTTGTATTGCTAAAGTCTCGGCCTGCTGGATTTTCTGTTTCACCATTTCTATTTTTTTTTTAATACTCCCGAAACTCTTCCTGCTCCACTCTCCCAGCTGTTTTTTGCATTCCTTGAGTTTATGCCAAACATTAAACATCCTTGTACCTCGTTGAGAACTCTCCCAGGCTTTCTTAATAGTTGTTTCGCACCCCTCATCAGACATCCAGGTTTCTTCAAATCTAAATGGCCTTCTTTTGGTTCTAGTGTATACCGGTGGAGAGCCTTGTAACCATAGGCACTTATGATCTGATTTTGCTACCTCCACGTGCTCCACTAGGGCCTTAGGAAAAAGATGCAGCCAGTCCAAGTTTGCCACTGCTCTGTCTAGGCGGACCCAAGTGGTATAGGGTGGGTCCCTATTATTGCACCACGTGAATGGGAAACCCCTATAGCGGAGATCAACTAGACCACAATCATCTAGAGCACTTCGGAAGCCTCTCATTTGGCGTTCTGGTCTTGCTAGTCTGCCTTTCATCTCTTCCATCTTTACTATTTCATTAAAATCTCCTATACAACACCATGGCAGCTGGAACATGCTGTCAAGATGACGTAAAAGAGCCCACGTCTCTTCTCTCTTATGTGTTTCTAGAGCCCCGTGTCGACACCGGCGGAAAATTTCTCTTTATTATTCTTTTTATTTTCCTAGATACCGACCCCCATTTGGCGAGTGTTGTGTGTGTTCCTCTATCTCTTTTCCGTTTCGAGATACGAGTTGTGTGTGTGTGGGAACTTGTGTACGTGTGTGCGTGTGAGCACAAATTTGGAGTCGCCACCAATCATGGGAAATTTTAAGGTGTGATTGGGCACCTATGTCTAATAGATTTTACCCTATTTAGACATCTACAACTAAATGGTCTTGAACCAGAGATAGGTTCGGGGGTTTGCTTATGCGTGGGGAAGGTGTTAGGCACCCCACGACATCCGTTTAAGAAAACGGTTACCTCCTTCCTAATGTTTTCTTTATTTGCTAAGCCTAAGTTTGTTGGTTTTTATTATGTACAAATGTCCCGATTTCCGTCGTACGATATACCAAAAATGGCAAACGTAATATGACTTCGTTCGGTTTTGATTAGACTCTTTATTTCACCATCCCTTTTATCTTTGTATCTTTTAAATTTCCGGGCATTTCGGTGGTAGGATATACTTGAAATCCTAACACCTAGTGCCGGGACAAACAATTAATGTTTTTGGTGCCATATTCGGGATCTCTTTACCCTTGATTTCCAAGAGTAAAGCGGTCCGTCAAATGGCGGGGTTTTGGATGATTAATTCACACTTTGGGGAATTTTAGACCATGATCCTATGGGAGTTAGAACGTGTAGAATCCTTACACGAAAGCACGTACCAGCCACGCCCCCGTGTAAAGGACCCCGTGTAAAGGACTCATACCTTCGTTTCTAACGCCCACATTACCATGTTTACTCTTTTTAAAGTTTTCATGGCAAAGTGTATTTTAATCACATTTTTATATCAAAGCAATAAACAATCAAGCAAGTAATCACGGCATGTTTGCAGCACATAAATTACAAGAATGAGTATGAAAGTAACTAAAATATTCAAACAAGTAATCATGGCATGTTTGCAGCACATGAATTACGAAAATGGATGGAGATGACAAATATGGAGTCGGCATAAATATGATGCTTAATGCAAAGTGCAATTTATTATGACACAAGAATTTTTAAGGAAAGGGTCAAGACCTCGTGGGGTCGGGATTCGATGCTATTGAAAGACTTACTCGGATCCCGACACCACCATAGGATTTACATGAATAAACAAAACAATCTAAAAAGAGGGTTTCAATGCCTTTTCGGGCTTACACGAAGGGTAGGTGCTATTGAAAGACTTATCCAAACCTCCGACGCCAAATAGGACTTAAATGAGAAAATCTATTTGAAAATGGGTTTCAATGCCTTTTCGGGCTTACACGAAGGGTTGGTGCTATTGAAAGACTTATCCAAACCTTCGACGCCAAATAGGACTTAAATGAGAAAATCTATTTGAAAATGGGGTTTCAATGCCTTTTCGGGCTTACACGAAGGGTTGGTGCTATTGAAAGACTTATCCAAACCTTCGATGCCAAATAGGACTTAAATGAGAAAATCTATTTTGAAAATGGGTTTCAACGCCTTTTCGGGCTTACACGAAGGGTTGGTGCTATTGAAAGACTTATCCAAACCTTCGACGCCAAATAGGACTTAAATGAGAAAATCTATTTGAAAATGGGTTTCAATGCCTTTTCGGGCTTACACGAAGGGTTGGTGCTATTGAAAGACTTATCCAAACCTTCGATGCCAAATAGGACTTAAATGAGAAAATCTATTTTGAAAATGGGTTTCAATGCCTTTTCGGGCTTACACGAAGGGTTGGTGCTATTGAAAGACTTATCCAAACCTTCGACGCCAAATAGGACTTAAATGAGAAAATCTATTTGAAAATGGGTTTCAATGCCTTTTCGGGCTTACACGAAGGGTTGGTGCTATTGAAAGACTTATCCAAACCTTCGACGCCAAATAGGACTTATATGGGAAAATCTATTTGAAAACGGGGTTTCAATGCCTTTTCGGGCTTACACGAAGGGTTGGTGCTATTGAAAGACTTATCCAAACCTTCGACGCCAAATAGGACTTATATGAGAAAATCTATTTGAAAATGGGTTTGCAATTTACGGGTCCAACGCCTCATGGATTTACATGGGGTTTAGTGCTATTGAAAGACTTACCTAAAACCACCAATACCGTTTGGTATTTTCATGCCCAAATCAAAATAATGAGGGAATATGTAAACAATATTTACAACGTAACAAATAATGGCAATAAATAATTTAAAGCATAACGGAAGCAATAAATGTATTTAAAGGATAATTTAAAACAAGGGATTTTTGTGGGTCCAATTGCCTATGGAATTACATGGATGGTTAATGCCTCTTTGAGGTCTTACATAGTCCACCACGACCAATCGGGATTATCACGCCCAAATCACAAAGGGAAAAAATGGGAAAATGACAATATTCACAATATAATATTTACAACGTAGTAGAAATGTAAATAAAGCAATAAATGACAATATTTAACATGGGGGTTTTTAATGGGTCCAATGCCTATGGAATTACATGGTGGATAAAGCCTCTTTGAGGTCTTACATAATCCACCACGACCAATCGGGATTATCACGCCCAAATCACAAAGGAAAAAATGGGGAAGAATGACAATATTCACAATATAATACGCACAACGTAGTAAATGTAAATAAAGCGATAAATGACAATATTTAAACATGGGGGATGTATTTTTCGGGTCAAATACCTCGTAGGCTAACAAGGTTGTTACGGCCTCGTTAGAGGTCTTACGCAACTGAGCCAAAGCTACTCAATATTTGCCGTACTAAAACACGAGGAAACCGGTGTATTTTTCGGGTCAAGACCTCGTGGGCTAACATGGTTGTCACGGCCTTTCGTTAGAGGACTTACGCGAGCCGCCAAAGCCACTCAATATTGCCGTACTAAAACACACCGGGGGAGGGGGGTAATCACAACAAATATTCACAAGTGCGTATAAAATGTAAATAAAGCGATAAATGACTAGAAAATGTAAATAAAGCGATAAATGACTAGAAAATGTAAATAAAGCGATAAATGACTAGAAAAAGTAAATAAAGCAATAAATAGACTAGAAATGTAAATAAAGCGATAAAGAGACAAGGAAATGTAAATAAAGCGATAAAGAGACAAGGAAATGTAAATAAAGCGGTAAATGAACTTAAAGAATGAGAGAGAGAGAGAGAGGGGGGGGGAAGATGAGGAGAAGTTAGAGAGAGAAGCACCTAGTAGATGCTTCTCACTCTAAAAACCCCCCAAAATCCCTAGAGAGAGAGAGAGAGCTTAGAGAGAGAGAGAGATTACCTAGAGAGGAGTCTCTCTCTCTAAAACTACCCAAAAACCCCTTCCTAAAGCCCCCTAAAACCCCTATTTCTGCCTATTCTAACGCTCAAGGTGCCTAGAGCCCGAGCCAAATTGTGTGCAAATGAGGGGGGGGGAGGCTTTATTTATAGGGGGGCGTGCACGCGGGGCGCGCCATGATTGCGCGCGGCGCGTGATGGTGGCGCGCCTCGCGTGCACGCCTCCCGAGACAGCTGTCTGCACTTCCTCGATTCTCGCGCGCGTATTCTCTTTTTGACCCGATTTTCGAGGGCAGTTTTGGAAGTCTTCTGGAACTCAAAATGGGTCATGCAGCATATCGCCGGAAAGCTCTCGACGTCCTCTTTCCAACGGTACGAAGTTTGCTTGAATCGGAGTTCGGATGAGAGAGTTATGGCTCCCGGAAGTCGGGGTATCGGAGCTGTTTTCGTGCACTTTTCCGGTGAAGATTCCGATCAAACGGGGGATGCTTTCGGCGAACCGAGAGTTCCACGACGTAGCTGGAGTCGTTATCTTTCCAACGCACCCGGGCTCGTAGATCAACTTGTTGCGAGCCGGAAAGACTCTGCGCGCGAAGGCGGCTGTCCGGGAGGAAAAATGCGTTTTCCTCCCAGCGCGTTTTTCTTCAAATCTTGTCCCAGTTCGCGCACATATTTGACCTAGCTCCCGATGTCAGATTTCGACGTTCTTGGTACCGTCGGAAAGCTTGCGTTGCCTACTTTTGCAAGGTTCCGGATTTGCGGAAATCCGAGCTTGGACTTGTGAGATATGGTTCCGCGAACAGAGGCCACCGGAGTGTTTTTGGTCCGTTTGAGGGCAGTTTTCCGATCAGGATTCCGGCTCGACCCGATAAAATCTTGGCGATCCGAGAGTTCCACGTCGTGCATGAGTGTGTCTTCTTTCCAACGCACCCGGGCTTGTGGATCAACTTGTTGCGAGTCAGGAAGACTCTGCGCGCAAGCGTGGCAACGTCGGTAAGAAAGTTCCGGAATTTTCAGCACAGCCTTATTTCGTCAGCCTGTTTTCACGCGCATGGTAGATATAGCTCCCGATGTCGGATTTCGGCGATCTTGGTATCGTCGGAAAGCTGGTGCTACCTATTTTCCAAAGGTACAGGCCTTGCACAGAGGCGAGCTTGGGTTCGCAAGATATGATCCTGCGAACGGAGGCCGTTGGAACGTTCCTTATGCCAAGGGGTCATCTTCTGACTGAGATTCCGGCTTGACCGGAGGAGCTCTTGATGATCCGAAAGTTGCGTGTGGTAGCTGAAGTGAACCTCTTGCCTAAGGGTCTTGGCTCGTGGACCAAGTTGCAATGGGTCGGAGAGAATCTTTGCGCAAACGCTGCCTCTCAAATAGGCTGTTTTGTCAACAACACTTAGCAAAATTTGGCTAAGTGTTGGACCGTTTTTTCGCAGTTTTGACCATAACTTCCTCGTTTCTCGTCCGTTTTGGGCCCGTCAAGTATCGAATCGAAGCTCTCATTACGTTCTTCAGAATGGTCCGGGAGCGGTCAGTTCAATTCAGCTTTCGGTCTGGTCAACAGTCAGGTCAAACTTTGGTCAAACTTGGTCAACCTTGGTCGAATTTGGTCAAAACTCTCCAAACTCTGGGAAACGTATCCCGGACCGCGTTTCGAGGGTTTTTGGGCCAGATGGACCCTAGTCAGGCTGGGAACGGCTCGGTCAAACCTCGGTCAAACTTCGGTCAACCCTGGTCAAACTTGGTCAACCCTGGTCAAACCTTGGGAAATGTGTCCCGGACCTTCTCCTTAGGAGTGTTTGATACGACCAGGCTTCGTTGGATCATGCGGGCTGGATCCGGGTCGCCCCGCCTTGCGTGCCGGCACCCGAGAAAATCCCGTGGGTAAAAATGGGGTTATGACAGTTGCCCCTTCTTTGTTTGGCGTTTCTTGGCACAAGGAACGTCGGACAAAGAATAAATGACTCGATTTTTGCCCGCTCGGATTTTCTCGGTTTCCGTGTTCTCTTACGGTTGCCGCGCAGTTCGTCTCGGTTTGCGTGTTGGTTACTTCTAGGGTCCAAATGGACATTCCAAAGGTTGAGAATGATCGAACGAGGTGTGGGGAGGTGATTGGTGGCTCGAAAGGGCCGTTTGGCGCGGAGGTGGAGACCGGCGCGTGATCATCGCGCGCCGCGCGTGATGATGGCGCGCGCGGCCCCACCTTAAAAGACGCCGCGCGCCCTTTCGCTCTCATTCCGTCGCTTTTTCTCCCTTTTTCCTCTCTGGACCCCACTTCGCCTTCTCTGCTCTTTTGCTCATATCTTGCTATCCGGGACTCCGATTGACGCGCCGTTTTCGCCTACGCGCTCTACGAGTAAGCACCTTTCCATCCCTACCATTTATTTCAGTTTTAAACGGTCGAAATGTGCTGACATGGTCATTCTCTTTTTTGTGTCTTTTGGTCTTTTTCTCATGATCCAGGACTCCGATCGACGATCAGTTTTCGCCTATACGTCCTACAGGTAAGCACCTTTCCATCCCCACCCTCCTTTTCAGTTTTGAACGGTTGGATTATTTGCTTCCTTTTTTATGTCTTATGCTTCTTCCTTGTGCACTTCTGCTTTTATTTCTTTTTGTTTAACATGTCATTGTATGTTTTGGGATGCATTACATACTTAGCAAACATGTTAGTGCACAAAAATGCATTTACGCCAGGGGTCTGCGCATGTACAAATGAGCCTTTGTAGACACGCACATATATACACATGTGTTTGGAAACACATGAGATGAGAGATACGTAAAATATTTTGAGACGCCATGTTTATTATGATTATTTTTTTTGGGGGGTACTATGTCGTGCCTTTATTGCTCTTGGGTTGCGTTGCTACGCACACTCTCTTTTTTTTTCTATGGGGCATATTTTTTTTGAAAATCATGGGTCGGGCCTAGGACCTGCCTTATTTAGACTTGGGACTCGAGTGAGTCCCGCAATGCAGAAGAACTTTAATTTGCCTTGGAAATTCTTCCAAATGGTCGGGGAAAATTGGGGTTTGAAACTTGTCAAACCTCAATTGGATAATCAGACCCGGTTTGGAAATTCATCCAAACGATCGGGGAAAAATTGGGATTTGACACTTAGTCGAATCGCAATTGGGTAATCAGACCTGGCTTGGGAATTCATCCAAACGATCAGGGACAAATTGGGATTTGACACTTAGTCGAATCGCAATTGGGTAATCAGACCTGGCTTGGGAAATTCATCCAAACGATCAGGGACAAATTGGGATTTGACACTTAGTCGAATCGCAATTGGGTAATCAGACCTGGCTTGGGAAATTCATCCAAACGATCAGGGACAAATTGGGATTTGACACTTAGTCGAATCGCAATTGGGTAATCAGACCTGGCTTGGGAAATTCATCCAAACGATCAGGGACAAATTGGGATTTGACACTTAGTCGAATCGCAATTGGGTAATCAGACCTGGCTTGGGAATTCCATCCAAACGATCAGGGACAAATTGGGATTTGACACTTAGTCGAATCGCAATTGGGTAATCAGACCTGGCTTGGGAATTCCATCCAAACGATCAGGGACAAATTGGGATTTGACACTTAGTCGAATCGCAATTGGGTAATCAGACCTGGCTTGGGAATTCATCCAAACGATCAGGGACAAATTGGGATTTGACACTTAGTCGAATCGCAATTGGGTAATCAGACCTGGCTTGGGAATTCCATCCAAACGATCAGGGACAAATTGGGATTTGACACTTAGTCGAATCGCAATTGGGTAATCAGACCTGGCTTGGGGAATTCATCCAAACGATCAGGGACAAATTGGGATTTGACACTTAGTCGAATCGCAATTGGGTAATCAGACCTGGCTTGGGAATTCATCCAAACGATCAGGGACAAATTGGGATTTGACACTTAGTCGAATCGCAATTGGGTAATCAGACCTGGCTTGGGAATTCATCCAAACGATCAGGGACAAATTGGGATTTGACACTTAGTCGAATCGCAATTGGGTAATCAGACCTGGCTTGGAAATTCATCCAAACGATCAGGGACAAATTGGGATTTGACACTTAGTCGAATCGCAATTGGGTAATCAGACCTGGCTTGGAAATTCATCCAAACGATCAGGGACAAATTGGGATTTGACACTTAGTCGAATCGCAATTGGGTAATCAGACCTGGCTTGGAAATTCATCCAAACGATCAGGGACAAATTGGGATTTGACACTTAGTCGAATCGCAATTGGGTAATCAGACCTGGCTTGGAAATTCATCCAAACGATCAGGGACAAATTGGGATTTTTTTTTTTGATTGTCTTTTCCTATCATTGGGTTTCGTGTATGAAGTTTACCTGGCTTTTCTGACTCTTGGATTGTCTTGTTGTGTCCTTTGCAGATGTCTGATCGAGGTAGCGGTAGCGGGGGCCATCGCCGGTCCGATCGCCTTGCGAAAGGCAAGTCTGTGATTTATGCTCCTGAGAGCCCTCCTGATACAGACGATGAGTACGATGCTATGGAGGACGTACGTACTCGTGTTGACGCATCTCTTGCCAGGGATCTGCAGGCTGAGTTTGATGCTGAGGCTGCCGGTTTATCTTCTAGTACTGCTCGGCCTTCTTCCCGGCCTGGTATTACTATTGGCCGTAGCGCTAGACCCTCTAGTGCGCCTCGTCAGCCTACTGCGGCTCCGCCAGCTGCTCCTCCCGCCAGATCGAAGAGGCGGAAGTCTGACCGCGCTCCTCTTTCTGCGGATCCCATACCGGAGGATCATGTTGTACCAGGGTTCAGATACCCTCCCCAGGGTGGCATTCGACCGCGCTATCCTGTCACCACTCCGGTGGCGGATACACCTACTCTTGACGAATCTCCATAACCATCCATCATCTTCAGTCCGTCGTTGTCAGGTATTTTTGTATTGGCACTCTTCTTTGTTTAGCTCTTTCGCATTCTTTCGTACTGACACCTTTCCCTTGTGCAGGATCCCCCTGAGAGTATCGGCCGGGGTGGGTGGTCCGAGTTTAGCCAGCTTCTGGATATCGCTCGTCCAGAGTACAGAGATTTTCTCGTGGAGCTGGGCTTTGGTCCCTTCCTCAGCATCCGCTATGTGCATGTACGGCATCCTTTGGTGAGGTGTTGGGTGGAGAGGTTCTTCCATCACACGGGGACCATCCATCTTAGTACCTGCGAGGTGGGGGTGCTCCCCGTTGACTGGAGTGCCATTCTAGGCATCCGTTTTGGGGGTAGGATTCCTCCTAGCGACCCTGTGTCTGATTTTGAGGCCCTGGAGATCCTAGGCATCGATGATCCGGCTGCCATCGTGGGCAAGAAGCTTTTCCATCTGAAGATCAGTTTTCTGAAGGATCTCTTGGTGAGGGAGATAGAGGAGCCTCCCACGGAGCTGCGATATCGCCAGTGGACTGCCTATTTCATATTTAGCTGCTTCCTTGGGAATGACAAGTCTACCATTCCCACGCCCATAGTCGGTATGTTCCGAGACATTGACGACCTGAGGGATTATGACTGGGGAGCACTGACGTATGGGTTTTACATTCGGGGCTTGCGCCGCTTCTCCCGTCGAGAGACCGCCAGTTTCCTCGGCTTTTGGCAGTTCACGCTTTTCTGGGCTTTTGAGCATTTTGCCGTATTCGCTCCCAGCAGGCTTCCAGCGGCTCCTGATTCCGCATTCCCGCTTGCCAGGCGATGGGATTCGGCTTGGATCCAGCGACTGACCACCCGCACGCTTATGGAGTGCCGTACGACCGTGGACTGTATCAGGGATGTTGATATTGTCTTTCAGCCTTACTCCACATTCCTGCTTGAGCGTCCTGAGGTGTTTAGGGCCATGGAGCTATCTCGCCTGCGGATATGGATCCGATCTCCGAGGTCCTGGGAGCTTTTGATGGGCGAGAGGACCTTGCGGCAGCTAGGTGGCGATGCCCTTCGTCCCTGTGGATCCTCCTCAGCTGATGACCTATCGAGGACTACATCCCACGCGCCCCGAGTGATTCTTTCGTGGCGGGAGTTGAGGCTTATCCAGCTCTGATTCTGGCCGATGTGCCGTATGGGGAGTGGTTTGAGCAGGTCTCCTTGGGGTCTCTGATGTCCCTCCATGAGGTCGAGGGTGGTCGAGTCATGGGCGGATCAGCTATGGACAGCCATCTTTACCGGTCTTCTGGAGAGTTTGAGTGGCTTCAGACTGAGATTCTACGTCTTCAGCTCGAGTTATCAGTCAGTGAGGATCGTTACGCCGCTGACATGGCCCGAGCACAGGAGGAGACGGCCCGTGTACAGGCGGAGCTGACGCAGGTACAGGGGGAGCTGACCCGGACGCAGGGGGATTTGACCCAGAGTCGGAGGGATTTGGGTTCTCGGGATGCGGTGCTGACTGCCCATGTGGAGACCATTCGGAGACTAGAGGATCAGCTTCATGGCATGGGCATTACTCCTGTTACTGGAGCTGGCTCGTCTGGTCTTGGTCAGACTTCTTCTTCGCCGCCCCCAGATCCTGTTTCTCGAGAGTGGTTCTTTGACGACCATCCTTCTCTATGATGTATATTTTTCCTTTCTTTTT
>OU015768.1:33265879-33330255 GCA_907173295.1 Fagus sylvatica | reverse complement strand
CATATAAATCACACATCTCTACTTTCACTGCGTTTATATCCAGCTCACAAAGACCGAATTGGCAATCAAATGACATTATGACAGTGAAATTGCTGGTGAACCAATGTTTACTCATGACAAACCCAAATTGTAACAGGTATCAATGAATGACTAAAACATAATGTTCAACAACAACAAATCCTTAGTCCCAAAACTATGAGGTCAGCAGACAGGATCCATTAATGAAAAGTGACTATATTTGACACTGGACATCAACTTACTACAACTCTCCTCCTTTGTCTGGGCTTCGGATTGCCGTGAACAAAAAATATGACGCTAGGCAATAACACAGGCAGAGTTGAGTAAATACATAATGTTCGAACAAGTAAACTCAACAACAATAATAATAATTACCATATGAGCAGGCTCTACAATTGGGTACCCAGTTCCCTCTCTAAACATGGCCACAAACTCAACTGAAAATGCATACAAAGACAAAACAATGAGCACATTATGATAAAATAAGCTAAACAAACATTCATTTTTCTAAGATAAAATAAGTAAAGCTAGACATTCAGACTCACTATAAAAATAAAAAATACCAAAACTTTGAGGAACTAAGTTTAGAGCTCACTTAACTCAGCATGAGATTCGATTCCTTGCGCCGCGAACCATGGTCGACGATAATCACGCCATCCTTATCACCAACCGCATGTGGGTTTTGTCTAATTCCACCATTTCCATTGCTCAAACAGAGTCTTCTTTTTAACAAATATTTGCTTTTTGCGGGACTTCTAGGCAGTTCTAGAAAATTGGGTGGTATCCACTTAAGGTGGGTTCTAGTTCTAGTTGTTTCGCTTACTAAGGACCTTCGATTGCATCAAGACCAGAAGCAAATGAGAAATTTTTCGTTGCTTGAACAACGATATTGACAAGAAAGAAAAATAGCAATAGAAATATACCTTGTGGCGGTAATTTGAGGAGGGATGGACAAGGACTCCATTGACATCTTCAAGTGATATTTGGTGCTTTGTTGGCCTCTCTTTCTCTTGCCCGTATTTTGCTGTGTTCTGTGAGGAATTTTGTCGAACAAATGAGTGGAGTGCCAAAACTGCTTTGGAGGATTAGCGTTTCCGAAACAGCATCAAAGACTCCAGTCACTTCGCAAAAATTGGTTATATTATTGGGGGCATTTTCGTAAAATTGCTTGTAAGATATTTTATAAACCCCCACCCCTCACGTGACCACGCATTTCTTTTCTTCTTCCTCTATAACACACTCCTCTCCCTCTCTCTCTCCTCTCCCTCATCATTGGGTCAGCCACCCCAGCACCATCCCCACTAAAGAGCACCACCTCCGGTCATCACCTACCTCCTTCCAGCCACCGTTTTCCGGCCAGCTCATCGGAAACATCTTTAAAGCTTTTAGATGCTTACGCAATCGTTTTGAAGTTAAAAACTCAACTTTCCTCTCATAGAGTCCTTTGGGTTTTGTTATAATATGATTATTATGGTAGATACTTGAAAGATTGGGAAGGTTAGGAGGATTTGGTAGCAAAGGTTTTGTGAAATCCGAATTTTCCATATCATTTGGGTATTTTGAAATTTGGTTGTGAAGAGTTATGGTTGAATCTTTGTGTGGGTTTTATTTTGTGGAAAGTAACAACTATTAAAGTTGGGGTTTTCGCTTTAGTTGGATTACTAGTCAAATATTTTTATGATAATCTAAAGATTTTTACTTTGTATTTGTATTTGTTTGAGTGGTTGATTGAGCTGCTTTTGATTGCTGGTTGTATAATATGAGGTGTATAGAATACCACTTGAAATGAATTTTACAGCAAATAGACAACTATTAAAACTATAATCAGTTTCTGTCGGGCGACAGATTTGAGTCAGCCACATTGCGGGATTTTTAATAAATTATGTACAACTCATTTTGAGCTGTGGTACATTATACACATATAGATGTACATCCCTATAAATTTTCAGGCTAATCGGATGACATTAGTGTATTTCAGTGAGACACATCAATGATAAGAACTTACCGATAAATTATTACTATACTGAGACACATCAATGATAACAACCTAGTCATTATAAAACATTTATTAGAATGCATGTAGTTCAAGTGAAGAAGCAGATTTTGAACAAAAACCCATTAAAAATTAGTATGCAACGAAAACTGTTTTGCCACTTTGAATGGATGTTTGTTTTTCAGCTTAGTTCAAAGAAATAGGTATTACAGTTATGTAGCCAGCAGGTTCCCAACAAAAAATCACGGGGGGGCTAAATTTTTGTTAACATTCTGGCCATCTATGTGTATTTCAGTGAAAGTTTCCATTAATGTAAAGTTAAAACCATTAGAAATCTTTCTACTTGTTAAATACTGCTGTTAATAGATATCAAACATTGCATTCTTGAATTGCCTTACTGTAGATTACTTTATTAAATTATTATCTACTCTCTCTGTTGCAAGCGATTCAAAATCATTAGACTTGGAACCAAACCAAGTACCTCTCCCCTGAAAATCGATGGATCCAGAGGCTGCTCGAACGGCCAGGGAGTCACTTGACTTGGCATTCCACATGTCCAACATTCTAGACACTGGCCTCGACCGCCACACCCTCTCTGTCCTCATCGCTCTCTGCGACCTCGGTCTCAACCCCGAGTCACTCGCTGCCGTCGTCAAAGAACTCCGAACGGAGTCGCAACCCTTTTCTGCAACCCTAGCATCCACTGCAGCTCCGTCTTCTCTTTCCTAATCAGGTTTTAAGGCTTCCATGTGTGTTCTGTAAGTGTTTGTTAAAATGCCTATTTCTCAACACTTTTTGTTGTAGATTCTTGATTAAGGGAAAATGCAGTCTTCCATTTGGTGTAGTAAGTATGTTTAGTTCAAATATGCCAAACCCATTCTTAATTGACATTGCAGATTTTTTAGTAAATAATGGCATGTACATTTGTGTTGGAAGTTTCAGGTTGACTTTTTGTTCAATGAAAGGACCCAATCATGGTTGGCATAATTGTAACTATTTTGTCTCTTGCATGATTTGTGAAACTCTTGTCGGTCTAATTCTTAGTTTGTGAAAGAAATGCTGGTGAGATGCAAGGAGCTCTTGTATGCCAAAAATCATCTCATTCTTAAAAAAGAAAAGAAAATATTGGCATAAGGTTCAACTTCAGGTGCACACCTTAGCTATTTCTATTACTAAAAAGCCCCATATATCTAGAAGATAAAAATACGACATTCACATGACTAATGATCTTAATTTATTCACATGTAAGACTGAAAAAATCAAGAAATGTTGAATTTTTTTAAATTTTTTTTTTTTTTTAAGATTGTTTACCTATGAATGATCCACTAAAGATTTGTAATGTTTACCTTCAATGGATCAGATTTATAATAGGTGGATAACCTTATTAGGTGAAGAGATTACATTAGTTCATGTTGTCTATGTGGAAGTTACAACTTACTAGGTGTGGAGCTATAGAGCCTCTTTGAGATTTTTCAAACTGCAACTTTGATGATTTACATTATTTGTTTGTTGGTACAGATCAGATTGTGTAGAATTACATAAGAAATGTATGATACCATAGTTGTTAAAATCATGCATGTTCCTCATGTGCTGATTGATGATTGAAACCAATTTTTTCTTGGACAAATTGCACTTTCCCCCCCTTTAATTATTGACTCCAATTCTCGCCTAATCTATAAAACCGAGCAATGTCTCTCCTTGTGTATTGAAAATATACTAATAGTCTTCCACCATCTAATAAACTGTTCAATCCAAAGCAAATTTAATGAAATTTTTTTATGTATTTTTTCTAAGTTAAGTTATAATACTCAAAATTTACCATAACATATTAATACACCATAAAAAGAGTCCGTTATTTTTGCTTGGATTTAACAGAAAATTTGACCTTGGAGGGCTATTTACATATTTTCAATACATAAGGGGGGACATTGCTCGGTTTTGTAGATTAAGAGTCTATTTGCCCTTTTTTTCTTTAATGAATGAGATTTATTCAAAACAAGTAGCAAGAGAATTTAAAGCTCAGTACAACCAAACTAGCTACATTGCTACAAACAACTAATTACAATTTTACAACACAGTAGAACAAACCTACTTAAGCCATCAAAGTACCCCTTTATATTACAAACTCAGTTTAACTACTAAACTTCTGCAGCAGGGGATTGGCAGCCACCAAATGAACCAGAGGGCTTTATTTTGAATTGAGCTCTTGATTATCTTTTTATGCAGCTATCTATATGTGACATTGTTCATAATTGTTTTCAGGATGTCTTCTTCACTCTTGATTTTCCCACCATGGCCTCTTTCATTCCTTTATCTACATATATTATAGGGAATAGTTGCCCAAGCTAGTTTAATGATAATGCTCTCGAGGCTTACTCCTTCCAGTTATCTATAGCCAATTGAACTTCAGCATCCTTGTTCCCAATCTTCCTAGCACATCTGTAGGGCTTCTACCTATATCCCTTTGGTAAACCTAAAAACAAGTAATTTGGAAATTCAATTTTGCTCATGTTAAAGAAGTATTTAGAAAAGAATTGAATGAGAAAGATTCAAAGAGGAGCTAAAACTCTTATCTAAGCCTCATCCACTATATTCCATTTGGTTACAAGGAATAGGAAATGTTCCTAACAATGACATCTGGTGAGGGACAGCTTGCCACTAGAATATTCTAGACTCTTCTAGAAGAGTTCAACATAATTCTTCTAGAAGATTACCATGCAATGGTACTATCCATACAATATTGATACAAACTAGTCCTCGAGTTTTCAGCTGGAAATGGAAACCTTCTGCTCCAAATAAAGAGGTGCTTTAAACTTGGAAATTTTTTTTGATGGCCCTCCCTCTCCCTCCTAACCCGACCCTAAACACTATCTCCTGCCCTCCTCCCACTTTCCCAGCCAATCACCCTCTTCCCATTAACCATCACGTAGGATTACCTTTCCCACCTCCCTGTTTCGGCTCACTCCCTGCCCAAATTGGATGGCCTTTCCCCCAAGCTACTCATATACCCCAAACAGAAAACACCTTTATCCCTCAAATCCCTCCCCAAGCCAATCCTTTACCCAACATCCACCAAACACAGCCTATTACTATCCAATCTAAGCCAAAATGGGTTACTGCGAAGAGTATTCGAAAGGGTACTCAACACACATTGGGTTCACGAGTATGTTCATTCCGAGTGGGTGCGAAACAATTCTATTTTGATTTTGATGGGGGTTGCACAGCCCCTTATCATATCACGGAAAGGAGAGGATGTTTTGTAAGGTCCTTATGGTTGGGGTTGAAGAGTCTTCACTGGTTAATCGAAACATGGGGTTTACTAAGGCAAACTGAGGATTTGAAAGGTTTCTTTCGGTTTTTAAGGACTGAGTATAGTACCTTGGAATTAAGCTGCCTGCAAAATCCTTATGGGAGGTTTGTGGAACTTTGTGAATATCATGGTGGAGCTCAACGTGGCGAAATTCGCATACCGGAGGGATATCGGGGTCAGAACTGGGAGCGTTTTGTTAAGGAGTTACACTCCTTTTTCCCAGGTACGGCCGTGACGGTGGCGCACCAGACCGGAAAGCCACGAAACGGCACAGCGAGGGCGGAGTTGGAGAGGCGAGTGATTCGCGCAGGTCCAACGCCTGCAGTTTCGGGATCTCGTAACGTCAAAATGGATTCGAAATTGCGTAATACCCGCGATTTTAAGAACCAATTTGCTGGGTCAGTTATTACCAATTCACCGCGTGCTATAATGGACCTAAATGCCCCTCGCCCGACCCGCAAATGTAACTTTAAATGGGCACCCGTTACTAGTACATTACGGATCACTAAACCTGTTGATGGACCTCGCCAGGCCCAATGGGTGGGCCTTAAAACGAAAGCAATTGGTTTGGCCCAACCAAATAGTCGGGCTACACAAGCCCAGGCCCTAGATATTGGGTCGGTGGAGGAGGAGCAGGACAAGTCTTTTAATTTTCCAGAATCTTCGCCTACCCCAAAGACTTTGGTTGACCACGATGACGCTAAGGAACTTGGTTCCTCAGACGAGGAGACCCATGCAGCCGGGGAGCTCAGTTCCTCAGATGAGGATACTCAGGCTGACGATTGTGAGTTTCCGTTAGAGACCCCAGTGATGCTGATCCTGGATGGTTCAATGGGTGATACGTCGATGGAATGTGGTTACCCAGCGGTGGAAGTAGAGGAACCAAGCGTTGGGTTGGACCTTGCTCTGGTACGGGTGGATTTGGTGGAGGATTTCTAAGGTACAGTTCCTACTATTAAGCCCGGGATTTCGATGCTTCATGGGGATTCGGAGTCTCGGCTCTTGGTGGTGGACTATCATTCCAATGAAGTGGCTCAACACGAGGAGGAACCCGTTTCTCCCATGGTTTGTGAGCCATTGGCTGTGGTCGTGCCAACAACTATACTGGCTGCACCTGAGAAGTCTCACAATATAGGTTCTGAATGGGTGAACAATCAATATCAGGGTCTTTGCGAGTTAGTGGGTTTTCCTCTTGATAGTCATGAGAAGCAGTGTTTGGCTCTATTGAGGAGAATTGAAGCCTCAAGATCCCGGAAAAAAGGTGAGTTGGGTTCTCGAACTGTGGTTTGCTCGGGTAAGAAAGGTGCTCATGAGCTTCGTAATTTGGTTTACTTTGTCAATTATGAAGGTAGGCAGAGTGGATGCTGCTGAGTTCCGAGGTAAGTTTGTTTTGGGCCTATTATTTTTTTATGAAGCTAAAACTTATCTCTTGGAATGTCAGGGGTTTGAATGTTCCTAAAAAAAGGGGGATTCTTAGGAACTGGTTGCGTAAATGGAAGGTTGACGTGGTGTGTTTGCAGGAAACAAAGTTAGACAAGGTAGATTAGAGGATCATCCAAAGCATATGGGGCAATCGTTTTATTGATTGGGTAGTTCTGGATGCTGTCAACACAGCTGGGGGGGTTCTTTTATTATGGGATAAGAGAGTGCTAGAGCTAGCTGATTCTTCTGTGGGTAATTTTTTAGTGTCCTGTTTGTGGAAGGGGCTTCTGGATGGCTTTGAATGGGTTGGTACGGGCTTGTATGGCCCGAACCAGGATGCGCTTCGTCCTGACTTTTGGAGTGAAGTCTTGTGTTCGTCAGCGATGGGCCCAGCCTTGGTGTATGTTTGGGGATTTCAATGTTGTTCGCCTCCCTAATGAGCGGTTGGGATGCAGTAGAATAAATGCGTCTATGATTGAATTCTCAGACTTTATAGAAGACTTGAGTTTGGTGGATTTTCCACTGAATGGGGGCAGATACACTTGGTGCAATGGGTCGAGAAACCCGTCGATGTCGCAGATTGATAGAGTTTTGGTTTCTGCTGACTGGGAGGAGCATTATTCGGATGTTGTTCAGAAGCTGCTGCCAAAGCCTATTTCTGATCATACTCCTATCTTGCTGGAGGTGGGGGGTATGGCTGGGGGAAAGAGGGCTTTTAAATTTGAGAATAAGTGGTTGAAAGACCCGGAATTTGTGAATAAGGTTCGTGGTTGGTGGTCCTCATATACTTTTAGTGGTATGCCTAGTTGTGTGCTGTCCCAAAAACTGAAGGCTCTAAAAGGAGACTTAAAGTTGTGGAATAAGCAGGTTTTCAGGGATGTGGGTTTAAAGAGGCAGCAACTGGAATGTGACTTGCAATTCTTTGATGAGAAGGAAGGTACTAGTTTCTTGAATTCTGAGGAGCGTGTCTTGCGGGAGGCTTGCAAATCAGAATTAGAAAAATTAGCCCTATTGGAGGAAGTCTCTTGGCGTCAAAAGTCGCGTGTTCTTTGGTTGAAAGAGGGCGACAATAACACCAAATTCTTTCATCAGATGGCCAACTCTCATAGGCGTAACAATTATATGGAGAGGGTAGAGGTGGATGGTGCGGTTTATGAGGTTGAGTTGGAGGTGAGAGAGAAGGTGGTTCAGTTTTATGCTTCTTTGTATCAGGAGCATGAGCCTTGGAGACCTACGTGTTACCCAAATATCAACCTAAGAGGGGGGGTGATTTAGGTTGAGGCAAACTTTTTCGATTTAAATGCGGAATTAAAAACTATCTTCAAATAGCAAATGTTGATTTAGCAAATGTTTGATCACAATTCAATTGCAATATAAATATGATATGAAATCAAGCACAAGTATATATATAAGCAATTAAATATGTAAGAGATAGAGAGAGAGAAAATCAAACACGATGATTGTTATCGAGGTTCGGCTCCCGTGCCTACGTCCCCGCCTCAAGAACACTTCTTGAGGATTCCCAAATCCACTATTTGACAATCTTCTTTCGGGTGAAGATAAAACCGTTACAAATCTTCCTTACACAGTGAAGAGTAACCACCGAGTGAAAAATCCTTTTCACTCCTTAGGATTTATACCAAAACCCTAACAAAATACTCACAAGTTTCAACAAAGTATTTGTTGTACAAGATAAGGCTCTCTCAAAGAGTAATTGTACACAATATGCTCACTCTAATAGTATATCAAGGATTTGATCAATATGGCTCAAAAAGTGTTTAGAGAAATTTTCAATCAAGGATTTTGAATGATATGAAAATATAAGCTTGAGAAGGATGGATTGATGTATAAGATGTTATCTTTTCTATCTTTGATTTCTCTTGTATGCTTGATATTTAGAAATGAAGAAAGGGTAGTATTTATAGCCATCATGTTGTCTTGCATTCTTCTTGATTTTCAATCAATCAATTTGTTTTCTTTGAAAACTTTTCTTCTTAAGATTTTTCAACCATAATTGATATGGTTGTCTTGCATGTGAATTTCAATCAAGTTGTTTTCTTTGAAAACTTTTCTTCTTAAGATTTTTCAACCATAATTGATATGGTTGTCTTGCATGTGAATTTCAATCAATCAAATTTGTCTTTGAAGACTTTAAGAGATTTTTCAATTGATATGGTTGTCTTATATTTGAATTTCAACCAATCAAGTTGTCTTTGAAGACTTTAAGAGATTTTTCAATTGATATGGTTGTCTTATATTTGAATTTCAACCAATCAAGTTGTCTTTGAAAACTTTAAGAGATTTTTCAATTGATATGGTTGTCTTATATTTGAATTTCAACTAATCAAATTTGTCTTTGAAGACTTTAAGAGATTTTTCAATTGATATGGTTGTCTTATATTTGAATTTCAACCAATCAAATTTGTCTTTGAATACTTTAAGAGATTTTTCAATTGATATGGTTGTCTTATATTTGAATTTCAACCAATCAAGTTGTCTTTGAAAACTTTAAGAGATTTTTTTAATTGAAGTTGGTTTTAAAATTGAGCCTTAAAGATCAAATCTTAATAAACTTTACAAAACCTAACTCTTACTTCTCATATGTCTCGGATCATTGTCTTTGAACTTGATTTCTTTGTCTTGAGTCTTGATGACTTTGATCTTCAATGAATTTGCAACTTATCAACTTTGCATTTGCTTGATATTTGAATTGGCCATCTTGGTCCAATTAAATCAATAGTCAAAATTAAGCTTTAAAACATAAATCATTAGTTCATATGAAAATATCATTAATGAACAACTTAAAATCATGGTTATCATCAAAACTACATGAATGTCCTTGGATTAATTAGCCAATTAATAATTATTGAAACCTTGAGGCTAACAATCTCCCCCTTTTTGATGATGACACATATGATATGATATTTTTATACGATTTATGATTTTAAAGCTTTTCTTGAAAAGCTCCCCCTAAAATAATGCATATCTTTGTATTAGAGATTTTTAAATCTCCCCCTATCTTTATGCATAGATCAATTTGTCATTTAAGTATTATCAAGCAATCAATATATATGCGTATTTTTGCCAATTATTGCAAGATATGATAATTCACCAATAGATATGATAATTCATTAATAGATACAAAAAAAAAATGTCATATCTTTCTCCCCCTTGGCATCATCAAAAATAAATATTAATTATATTCAATATCTCCAAACATCACTCAACATTTTAAACAACAAAAAAATATATTTCTCCCTTTTGGTTTCTACCCCACCATATCATATTTTTCTCTTATTTGGCATAAAGAAATAAAACAAATATATTCATATTTGTAAGATTCTTCATCTTAGTGGTTCAGATGGATTGAGGGTTCGGTTGAAGATGCTTCAGGAAAGGATATGATGTCCCTTGCCATATGCCTAAAATGCTGATGATTTAAGCAATCTGGAAAGGACATGGGATGAAGCCCATATATTATGTACTCTCTCTCTTCTGTCATACAAAGCTTCAGGTGTATCAACAGTTGTATGAACGGGATGATTCGGATGAGGAAGATATATTTGGAGTGTATGCTAAAGATCTTCCCATCAACCTGGTGTATGAGAGAGGTACTTCAACCGAGAAGCATGATCAATAATAATCTTGCTTCGTGGAAACTTGATCAATAATAATTTTGCTTCTATCTGAGAAGATCAAGTATTTGATTTTATGAATCTCTAAATGATGCTGCATCCTCTTAGAGTTTTATCTAAAGAATGAGAGAAAATATTATCTGAGAGGTGTGAGTATGTAGTGGAGAGGTGAAGCGAATTTATAGGACAGACGCGCTGTTTGAAAGAATGGTTCAGATTTTGCTACGTGTCATAAGTGTGAATGAATGGTTCAGATTTTGCTATGTGTCATAAGTGTGAATGAATGGTTCAGATTTTGCTACGTGTCATAAGTGTGAATGAAGGGTTCAGATTTTGCTATGTGTCAGACTTATCCAATTACGCACGCCATAGACACCGATAAATCAGGAAGTTTGAAAAAAAAAATTTCTGCTTTTTCAGAAAACAGATCTTGTCGACGCATCGAGTTCCGAGTCAGTGATATTTCCGTATACGTTAAATCTCGAGATTTGAACGTTGAATTTTGAAGAAAAATCTCGGGAGTCGGGTGATAGGTACAGGCTGTTGTTCAAAAATCTGAGGTTTATTTAACACACACTAATTTTCGATGAACTTCATCATTTTCAAACTCTTAGCTTAATCTCTTATTAGATTTTCTAGAATGGCTTCCTCTTCTTCTCAAAACAAACCAGAAACAATTAATCTAAATGATACACCTAGTGTGATGCCAGAAGTCTGGCGTCCTTACTTCCTTTCAATTAATGGCCCTGTGTCAGTAACTGATTCAGTGATATTGAATGGTGAGACTGCCACCGCAGTAGCTGCCGGTCTTTGTACTCCGGAGGATGCAAAGGTTTTAGCTGGGAGGACTGACCCACAAATAATAAATGAATCATTGGCACTCACGATTCAGTGTACTGCCACTGTTTCTAACATGGGACGTCGTCTTCATGTTAGGAATATGGAAGTGAAAACGCTGCGTTCTCAAGTCACCATTTTACAAAGGTTGCTGAAGGAGAGTAAGAAGAAAGTAGGGGAGGTCAAGGAGGAGAACAAAAGGCTGAAGGCGCTCGTGGATTCTTATGCCGATGATTTGGTAATCCGGTCCACAGAGCAGAGCAAGACCACTAATAAGCTGCAGAAGCAGTACGAGAAGCTACTAACTGAGGTGAAGGAATTGACTTCTCGCTCTATCCCCAAATAAATGTAGTGAGAAGTGTAGTGGTTTTTCCTTTTGTGGTGACTTCTCCTTTATGGCTTTCTTTTTAATAAACTCAAGTTTGTTTAAATGATGAGTTTTATTTCTTATTTTATGCATGAACATATACGCAAATATACATAGAACTGAGCATACAATCTAATGTTCAAACAATATAACTAGAAAGATATAAAATGAACAATTTTATGAACATGATATGCATAACATCATTTTATATTCAAAGAGAAAGATAATAAGTTTAAACTCATTTGATATCAACGTATCTAGCCATACCTATTTCACGTCGAATTGTGCAAAATCGTTCTTCAATGAGAGGTTTCGTGAGAATATCCGCCCATTGACTATCGGTGCTTACAAATTCAAGTTCAATGTCCCCTTTTTTTTTGCACATGATCTCTTATAAAATGGTATCTAATTTCAATGTGCTTTGTGCGAGAGTGTTGGATAGGATTTTTACTTAAACTTATGGCACTTGTGTTATCACACCTTATGGGAATATGATCAAAAAAAAATTTTAAAATCCTCTAGTTGTTGTTTTATGTAGAGAGATTGAGCACAACAACTACCGGCCGCTACATATTCGGCTTCCGCCGTTGATAAGGCCACAGAATTTTGCTTTTTACTAAACCATGATACTAGTGAGTGTCCTAGAAAGTGACAAGTACCACTAGTGCTTTTGCGATCAATTTTGCAACCAGCAAAATCCGCATCCGTGTAGCTTATTAAGTCAAATGAATTTGACTTAGGATACCATAATCCTAAATCAATGGTTCCAAGCAAATATCGAAATATTCGTTTGACTGCAATTAAGTGTGATTCTTTAGGACATGATTGAAATCGGGCGCAAAGACATACACTAAACATTATATCGGGTCTACTTGCGGTTAAATAAAGTAAACTACCAATCATACCTCGATATAGCTTAACGTCCACCGGTTTACCTTTCTCATCTTTGTCAAGTTTTGTTGAAGGACTCATGGGAGTTCCATATGCTTTAGCATTTGTCAATCCAAATCTTTTTAGTAAGTCTGTGACATATTTGGATTGATTCAAGAATATCCCATCTTCGGTTTGCTTTATTTGAAGTCCGAGAAAGAATTTTAGCTCACCCATCATACTCATTTCGAATTCATCCTGCATAGTCTTAGAGAATTCTTTGCACAAGTTTTCATTAGTAGAACCAAATATAATATCATCAACATAGATTTGCACAATAAGCATGTCTTTTCCATCAAACATTAGAAATAATGTTGTGTCAAGTTTTCCACGTGTAAAACCCTTTTCAATAAGGAAACCACTTAGTCGTTCATACCAAGCTCTTGGAGCTTGTTTTAAACCATATAAAGCTTTTGATAATTTAAAAACGTGGTTTGGAAATTCATGATTTTCAAATCCAGGAGGTTGTTCTACATAAACTTCTTCGGCAATAAAACCATTTAAAAAGGCGCTTTTGACATCCATTTGAAATAATTTAAAATTTTTAAAACATGCAAAAGCAAGTAACATGCGTATAGCTTCTAATCTAGCAACTGGAGCATAAGTCTCTCCATAATCAATACCTTCCTCTTGATTATAACCTTGAGCGACTAACCTTGCTTTGTTCCTTACTATTATACCTTCTTCATCCTTTTTGTTTCGGAATACCCATTTTGTACCAATGACGGAGTGGTCCTTAGGTCTAGGTGCAAGAGTCCATACCTTGTTTCTTTCAAATTGGTTTAGCTCTTCTTGCATTGCCAAGATCCATGATTCATCTTCAATAGCTTCATTTATGTTCTTTGGTTCAATTTGTGAGAGAAACGCCATGTTGTTGCAGATGTCCTTGAGCTTTGATCTTGTGCTTACTCCATGTTCAATTTCACCAATGATCAATTCTTTAGGATGACTATGGACTACGTTCCAACTTTTTGGTAATTCTTCATTGTTGGTTGGAGGAAGCGCTTTTTCTTCATCTTTTGGTTCATCTACTTGATCTTTGACTTTTTCACTTAAATCAACTTGGTTAGATGAACTAGCTTTATTATCAAGAGAAATTGGCTCATCATCATAATTATTTTTGACATGGAATGGATTAGTTTCATAAAAAACAACATGCATAGATTCATCAACAACCATGGTTCGTTTATTGAACACTCTATATGCTTTACTATTTGTAGAATAACCAAGGAATATACCTTCATCGGATTTAGCATCGAATTTACCAAGATTATCTCTATCATTCAATACAAAGCACTTACATCCAAAAACTTTGAAATATCCAATGTTAGGTTTTCGATTATTCCATAGTTCATAAGGAGTTTTATTTAAAGTGTTTCTAATGATGGTTCTATTTATAACATAGCAAGCGGTGTTAACAGCTTCAGCCCAAAAGTATTGAGGTAAATTATGTTCATTAAGCATAGTTCTAGACATTTCTTGAAGTGATCTATTTTTACGTTCTACTACTCCATTTTGTTGAGGAGTACGAGGTGCCGAGAAATTGTGTCCAAAACCATTTTGATCACAATATAGTTCAATATCTTGATTATCAAATTCTCTACCTCTATCACTTCTAACATTGTTAATTGTATAACCTTTTTCATTTTGAATTCTTCTACAATGTTTAACAAATGCTTTATGAGCTTCATTTTTGTGAGCAAGAAATAATACCCATGTATAGCGAGAGTAATCATCAACAATTACAAATGCATACAATTTGCCACTTAAGCTAGCGGTTCTAATAGGACCAAATAAATCCATATGCAATAATTCTAGAGGTCTTGAAGTAGAAATAACTTTCTTTTTCTTAAAAGATGACTTAGTTTGTTTACCTAGTTGACATGCATCACATATTTTATCTTTAACAAATTTAGTAACCGGCAAGCCTTTTACTAAATCAAGTTTAGACAATTTTGAGAGTAATTCCATATTGGCATGTCCTAATCTTCTATGCCATAACCAACTATTTTCATTTATGGCAGCAAGGCAAATTGATTCTTTTGAAGTCATATTATCAAAATCAATAGTGTAGACATTTTCATTTCTAAATGCCACAAATAAAACTTGATTATCAATTTCATTTACTATAATGCACATGATTGATTTAAATATTACATTATAGCCTTTATCACACAATTGGCTAATACTTAACAAGTTATGTTTCAAACCATCAACCAAGAGAACATCTTCAATAACAAGAGAATGTGTTTTACCAATATTACCTATACCGATGATCTTTCCTTTTGAGTTATCACCGAATTTGACATTTCCTCCATCTTTTAAAGTAAGAGAAGTGAACTTGTTTTTGTCACCTGTCATATGCCTTGAACATCCACTGTCAAGAAACCACTTATCCTTGGTAGATTTGGATATCAAGCATACCTACAAAACAAATTTTAAGTAACTCTTTTTGGTACCCAAATCTTCTTGGGTCCTCTTGGGTTAGTTGGTGGTGAGGTTCCTTTAATAATCCAAATCATATTTTTCATAGGACATGTATGAATATTATGCCCTATTTTTCCACAATGTTTACATATGGGAGATTTCAAGAGGTTTTCATTAATGAAAAATTTTTGATAATGTTTTTCTTTTATTTTCGGGTTATATCCAATACCCGCTTTGTCAAAAACACATCTTTGACTACCCAACAAATTATCCAAATTTTTCTTTCCATTTGTAAAGTTAGTCAAAATTTTAGTTAAGTTTTCAACCTTGAGTTTTAGTTCTTTATTTTCATTAATCAAAAGATTTGAATTGTGAACAATTTGTGATGATGTTTCCACATCATTTGCTTTCATTTTCTCAATAAAATTTTGTGACTTAACTTCCAACTTAATTATTTCTTCTTCTAAAAACAGATTTTTATCATTCAAAGAATTAATTTGTTTTTCTAGAATTTCATTTTTGTTTTTCAAATCATTTAATTCGTTTGAAAGAGATGTGACTTTCTTTTTAAAAGCTTTATTTTTCAAAACATTTTTCTCAAATTCTTCAACCAATTCTTCAAAAGCATTTTGTAATTCATCATAGCTATAAGATTCATCATCTAAAGAATTAAGTTTAGAAGTTACCTCATCTCCATGTGCCATTAAGCAAAGATCTTCGGTGGCGCTTTCATCGTCATTAAATGCTAGCGGACAAAAGCTTGCGTGCTCATCCTCACTTATGTTGGATTCATTTATGTATCCCAAAAGACAAAGATTTGCCACTTCATTGTCACTTGAGTTGTTATCCGAATCACTTTCATCGGAGTCATCCCAAGTTACCTTTAGAGCTTTCTTTTTGTACTTCATTTTCTCTTTGTTTACTTGAGGACACTCATTTTTGTAATGCCCCTGCTTCTTGCATTTGTAGCAGGTAGGAGTTTCAGTTTTGCTTGATTCTCCTTTATTTTCTCCTTTCTTAGGGAATCTTCTTCCAAACCCCTTTTTCTTCTTTAAGAACTTTTTGAAGTTTCTAGTCATCAGGGCAATTTCTTCTTCTTCATCTCTTTCCTCTTCACTATTGTCGTGGTCATGATGAGAGGATTTGAGGGCGAAGTTTTTCTTTGGTTTGACTTCTTCTTCCTCCACTTTACTATTCATTTCAAGCTCATACGTCATAAGTGATCCGAATAGTTCTTCTAAGGTCAACACCTTAAGATCTCTAGCTTCAGAAATTGCTGTCATCTTTGCTTCCCACCTCTTTGGTAATGACCTGAGAATTTTTCTCACATTTTCTTGGTTAGTATAAATTTTTCCAAGGGCCTTCAAGCTATTCACAATATTAGTAAACCTAGTAGACATTTCACTAATATTTTCATCTTTCTTCATAACAAACAATTCATATTCATGGACAAGCATGTTCATTTTAGATTCCTTAACTTGATTAGTTCCTTCATAAGTAACTTCAAGTTTGTCCCAAATTTCTTTAGCCGAGTCACAACCCGAGACTCTATTGTATTCAATTGGGTCAAGAGCACAATATAAAGTACTCATAGCTTTACAATTTAATTCAATGAGTCTTACATCAGCCTCATTCCATTCACTTTCTAATTTTGCTAAGGTTGCTCCTTCCACAGTTTTTGTGGGAATATGAGGACCATTTGCAATGATTTTCCAAACATGATAGTCTTGACCCTTAATATACATGATCATTCTATTTTTCCAATAGCCATAATCACTACCAATGAATAAAGGTGGTCTATGAGTAGATTGACCTTCAAGCATTTGAGGTCTAGGTGTGTTTGCCATGATCTTAACTCTAAGATTGTTAAATCTATATGTAGAGCCTTGGCTCTGATACCAATTGTTACCCAAATATCAACCTAAGAGGGGGGGTGATTTAGGTTGAGGCAAACTTTTTCGATTTAAATGCGGAATTAAAAACTATCTTCAAATAGCAAATGTTGATTTAGCAAATGTTTGATCACAATTCAATTGCAATATAAATATGATATGAAATCAAGCACAAGTATATATATAAGCAATTAAATATGTAAGAGATAGAGAGAGAGAAAATCAAACACGATGATTGTTATCGAGGTTCGGCTCCCGTGCCTACGTCCCCGCCTCAAGAACACTTCTTGAGGATTCCCAAATCCACTATTTGACAATCTTCTTTCGGGTGAAGATAAAACCGTTACAAATCTTCCTTACACAGTGAAGAGTAACCACCGAGTGAAAAATCCTTTTCACTCCTTAGGATTTATACCAAAACCCTAACAAAATACTCACAAGTTTCAACAAAGTATTTGTTGTACAAGATAAGGCTCTCTCAAAGAGTAATTGTACACAATATGCTCACTCTAATAGTATATCAAGGATTTGATCAATATGGCTCAAAAAGTGTTTAGAGAAATTTTCAATCAAGGATTTTGAATGATATGAAAATATAAGCTTGAGAAGGATGGATTGATGTATAAGATGTTATCTTTTCTATCTTTGATTTCTCTTGTATGCTTGATATTTAGAAATGAAGAAAGGGTAGTATTTATAGCCATCATGTTGTCTTGCATTCTTCTTGATTTTCAATCAATCAATTTGTTTTCTTTGAAAACTTTTCTTCTTAAGATTTTTCAACCATAATTGATATGGTTGTCTTGCATGTGAATTTCAATCAAGTTGTTTTCTTTGAAAACTTTTCTTCTTAAGATTTTTCAACCATAATTGATATGGTTGTCTTGCATGTGAATTTCAATCAATCAAATTTGTCTTTGAAGACTTTAAGAGATTTTTCAATTGATATGGTTGTCTTATATTTGAATTTCAACCAATCAAGTTGTCTTTGAAGACTTTAAGAGATTTTTCAATTGATATGGTTGTCTTATATTTGAATTTCAACCAATCAAGTTGTCTTTGAAAACTTTAAGAGATTTTTCAATTGATATGGTTGTCTTATATTTGAATTTCAACTAATCAAATTTGTCTTTGAAGACTTTAAGAGATTTTTCAATTGATATGGTTGTCTTATATTTGAATTTCAACCAATCAAATTTGTCTTTGAATACTTTAAGAGATTTTTCAATTGATATGGTTGTCTTATATTTGAATTTCAACCAATCAAGTTGTCTTTGAAAACTTTAAGAGATTTTTTTCAATTGAAGTTGGTTTTAAAGTTGAGCCTTAAAGATCAAATCTTAATAAACTTTACAAAACCTAACTCTTACTTCTCATATGTCTCGGATCATTGTCTTTGAGCTTGATTTCTTTGTCTTGAGTCTTGATGACTTTGATCTTCAATGAATTTGCAACTTATCAACTTTGCATTTGCTTGATATTTGAATTGGCCATCTTGGTCCAATTAAATCAATAGTCAAAATTAAGCTTTAAAACATAAATCATTAGTTCATATGAAAATATCATTAATGAACAACTTAAAATCATGGTTATCATCAAAACTACATGAATGTCCTTGGATTAATTAGCCAATTAATAATTATTGAAACCTTGAGGCTAACACTACGGTTGATGGGTTAGACTTTGATCTGATATTGGATGAGGAGCAAGCCATGTTGGAAAGGAAGTTTGACAGGGATGAAGTTTTACAGGTGGTGAATGACCTCCAAGGGGACAAAGCCCCGGGGCCTGATGGTTTCACAATGGCATTTTTTCAGAAATACTGGTCTATGTTAGAAGATGACATTATGGGTTTCTTTGAGGAGGTTCATACTTACTGCAAGTTCGAGAGATCTCTTAATGCTTCCTTTATTGCTCTAATTCCGAAGAAGCAGAATGCTATTAATATTCGAGATTTTCGTCCCATTAGTCTCATAGGTAGTGTTTACAAGCTTCTTTCTAAGGTGTTGGCTAATCGGCTTAAGAGAGTGCTTGATCATATTATTTCGGAATCTCAAAATTCCTTTATAGGTGGCAGGAAGATTCTGGATTCGGTTCTAATTGCAAATGAATGCTTGGATAGCCGGCTCAAGAGTCGCCTTCCTGGTATTATTTGTAAATTAGACATTGAAAAGGCGTATGACCATGTTCATTGGGAAAGCTTGTTGTACCTTCTGCAAAGGATGGGTTTTGGGGTTAAATGGTGTCAATGGATTGAAGCATGCATCTCCTCGGTCCAGTTCTCCGTTCTGGTGAATGGCTCTCCGGAAGGATTCTTTAGTGGCTCTAAGGGCATTCGGCAAGGGGATCCCCTATCCCCGTTGTTGTTCATTTTGATTATGCAGGTATTGAGTCGGATGTTGAGGAAAGTGGAGGTGGCGGGCTTGATTCGGGGTTTTAGTGCAGGGGGTAATGCTACTGAAGGTTTACGCATATCCCACCTTCTTTTTGCTGATGACATTATTCTTTTTTGCGATGCAGACTTGGCTCAGCTGTCATACATTCGGATGGTCCTTTCTTGCTTTGAGGCGATTATGGGCCTCCGAGTGAACATGGCTAAGAGCGAGATGGTCCCGGTTGGTGAGGTTGGTAACATTGCAATGTTGGCAGATTCTCTTGATTGTTGGGTTGGCTCGTTTCCATTAGCATATCTTGGTATGCCTCTGGGGGCTTCCTACAAGGCAGTGTTAGTTTGGGATCCTATTATTGAGAAGATGGAGAAAAGGTTGGCAGGTTAGAAAAAGCTTTATTTATCTAAAGGGGGTCGTCTAACCCTCCTTAAGAGTACGCTTTCTAATCTCCCTACATACTTCCTCTCGTTATTCACTATTCCTGTTAGTGTGGCTCAGAGGATTGATAAGTTACAAAAGAATTTTCTTTGGGAAGGTATGGTGAGGAGTTTAAGCACCATCTAATGGGTTGGGATAAGGTGTGTATCCCGAAAGAGAAAAGAGGGTTGGGGGTAAGGAGCCTGACTCTATTCAATAAAGCATTATTGGGGAAATGGTGATGGAGATTTGGTTTGGAGGAGTACCATCTTTGGAGGCGTGTTTTGGTTGCGAAGTATGGTGTGGAGTTAGGTAGATGGCGTACCCCCTATAATAGAGGCCCTCATGGTTGCGGTGTGTGGAAAGGCATTATGCTTGGATGGAATGAGTATTTCCAGCATATTGAGTTTGTGGTGGGGTTGGGGGATAGGATTCGCTTTTGGCAAGATAAGTGGTGTGGGGATAGGGCTTTGATGGATAGATTCCCGACTCTTTATGCTTGTTCATCCCATCGAGAGGTGACTATTGCTTCTGTTTTGTTGAGACTAACAGCGGGGGGTCCTTGTGAGTGGAATGTTAGTTTTGGTCGTGATTTTAATGACTGGGAGATTGATCTTATGGTGGAATTTTTTCAACTCCTAGCCTCTAATACTCCTAACAATGCGGGGCTGGATGGGTTGCGTTGGAAGGGTAGTAAGGATGGTATGTTTGCTTCCCGCTCTTTTTATCATGTTTTGAATGATAAGTCAGGGCTGCCGTTCCCTTGGAAAGGCATTTGGGCGGCTAAAGCCCCTCCTCGGGTTTCTTTCTTTATTTGGACAGCAGCTTGGGGGCGGATTCTTACTTGTGACAACCTTATGCGGAGAGGATACACAATGGTGAATCGTTGTTGTTTGTGTTGTTCCAATGGGGAGACAGTTGACCACCTCTTACTCCACTGCCCAGTTTCGCATGTGTTATGGAGTTTTCTTTTCCGATCATTCCATGTTAGTTGGGTTAGGCCGAGGAGTGTGAAGGACCTATTATTTGGGTGGCGTAATTGGTTGGGGAAACACCACTCGGATGTTTGGAATTTAGCTCCTCTTTGCCTAATGTGGATCATTTGGATGGAGCGTAATAGCAGGACATTTGAGGACATGCTGTGCTCTACAGACCAGCTTCTTGAGAAGTTTGCTACTTCCTTATTTAGTTGGTCGAGGGTGTGGGGTTTTTCTACAGCCAGCAGTGTTGCAGATTTTGTTGTTTCTTTAAATACTGTTTCTGTTTCTCCTTTTATTTTGTAACTGTTGGCCTCTGAGTGCATATTTTGTGCACTCATTGGATCTTTTTTAATATATCTCTTTTTACCTAAAATATATATATATATATATATATATATATATATATATATATATAATATATATATATATATATTGATGCTCTAACATTCCCTTTCAAATTGGAGCGTATATATCATATAACCTTAGCTTGGAATAAATATACTCTAATTAACACCTATTTGATTATTTTTTTAAGATATCCATAAGTTGATCTTCAAACTTCACAAATGGTATAGTGATTTCTCCACTTAGCAACTTGTCTTGTACAAAATGGCAATCTAATTTAATATGCTTCGTCATTTCGTGGAACACAATGTTGGTAGCGATGTGTATAGCAGCTTGGTTATCATACGATAGTGGAATAGGAGCAAGTATTGAGAAGCCTAACTCTTGAAGGAAGTATTGTAACCCCGCAAGCTCACTTGCAGTATGTGACATTGTTTTTATATTTTGCTTTAACACTTGACTGAGCAACTACATTCTTTTTCTTACTTTCTCTAGTCACAAGGTTTCCTCCAAAAAAAAGGTGCAGTATCCAATGGTAGACTTCCTTTTTGAAGGTGATCTAGCCCAATCTGTGTTAGTAAAACCTTCTATCATGAGATGACCATTCTTTTTAAATAATATTCCATAACTTGGAGCTCTCTTCCGGCATCAAACAATTTGCATCACAAGATTCTTGCTAAAAAAAAAAAAAAGATGAAGGTAACAAGTAGACACATCAGATTTAGGGGAATTCCTCAATTTTCCCTACATGCAGAATAAATTTTCCAATCCCTATTTGATGATGGAAGCTCGTTACCAGTCGCATGGCTTTATTGCGAGCGACAAAACCCTAAAATGTTGGAGACGTTGCCACCTTGAAGGTTTGTAACATAACAAGAACTCCAATACAGTAAGGTGGTCACGACCATCACTACTTCCCTTTCATAACACCATACACGCGATGGAATTTCGCCATGCGTTAGGGGAAAGCCAACCATGGGCTAAACCTAAACGGTTGAGCAATTGTGTGAGGACGGGCTGAATAGGAATTCTCAAGCTTGCTTAGAAAACTCATGATTGAAGTTAACTCATGATTGACCCATAATTTTAGAGCCTTTTAGTTTATTCTATCTCTATTTTTTGAAAATTTGATAGTTTGGGGGAGAGGGGGGATTTGAACCATGGTTCTTTTCATAAAAGAGACCAATTAACCCTGGTTCTAGTCACATGGAGTACCACATTATTGTACTCCAAGAATATTAAATAATTTCTTTTAATTCTGATTTTTTTTTTTTTTTAAATGTTAAAAGAACAATTTTAGGGACCCATCTACTTGAAAACCTTAGATAATTTCCTACTCATAGAGTCAATTAATACTGGATTGTTGTACTCTTCGTTAATCCTTGTTAATGGAGTCCTTTCTAGATTACGATATAATAATAAAATAAATAAATAAATTGGAGATTTCTACATCTTAGGATGTATATATGCTATGTAATATATAGTATCTGATTAATTAGGCCCTAAAAATTAACCCTGAGATATATCTTTTATGTAGATTTTGGAGATAAATGTCTGTCAACCTCTATGTACTGAGCAATAAAATATCTGCGATTGAATAAATTCCACAAATGTCTGCAAGGCTGCAACCTTGCAGAGTGTGTGTGGGGGGTAATGTTTTAAAATAGCATATCAGCACAATGTATGTATATCATATTTTCAAGAGAGATGAATTCATAAAAATGCTATTTTTCAATGAGTGTTTTTTTATCAATTGTTTTTTAAAAGGAATTATTAAGTAAAAACACCCTGAATTCCTATGTATGTAGATGATAAAAAGGGAGGTAATTAATTGTTTGGAATTGATATAAATTAATCAACACTAGCTATATGGTGATAAATGTAACAATTTGTTTGACGGATAGACCGTTACAATTTTTTTCTTCTTATTAACGGTGATTGACAGCTATCTCGATAGTCAAAAATACTTTCTTTCTTTTTTTCAATTGTTTTGATTGTAAAATGTAATCTTTCCTACATTGGTTATTGACATATAAACATAGGGAATAGATTTATAGAGTTCATAGCGGTAGGAAAAAATATCTCCAATAATGAATTAATTCACAATACAAGTATTCATCTTGTTGAAATGTGTAGGCCATCCCAATTATTGTACAAGACATGAAAATGTTAGATAGGAAAATATATTAATAACTACAAAAAAAAATTTACTTTTCACACCAAATTTTTTTTTTTTGGTTGACGTGAAGATGTTAAACAACACGATTTACTACATCAACAAAATAAAAGTCCAAAAGATGAAGAAGTTAAATAACAGACCAAGAAATGAAGTTTTTTCTTTTTAAAAATAAAATAAAATAAAAAAGAAAAGAAAAGAAATGAATTATAAATAGCCGTGTATATATGATGATAAGATAGAAGAAATTGTAATTAAGAATCTTAACCACGTTGCCATCATGCAAGACTGCATAGCATCAAGTTACCACGTCGATCTCATGCAACGATTACATGGACGTTTGGCAATTCATGATGTAATACTCATTATTACAGTGTCACGCAAAAATGCAAATCCCCCACCCCCTTTCTCTCTTTCTCCATCACTATATATAAAACGCCCCCCAATTTCCACTCTACTCTCACACCATTGCCCAAAGATGTCTACTACTTACATGCTATTGCTAGTGTTTCTCATTGGTGCGGTGGCTCTCACCACTCCTTCTCTAGCTCACAAGTTCAAGTCACTCAATTCGAACCTACCACCCAGCGTAGAGAATACCGAAGGAAACTCAATCTCGGTTGCATCAGAACCATGGAATATTCCATCACCATTTGACCAGGGGCAGACACTAACTGATCTGCCTGAGGCTGAGGTTCACCATGCCCAAGACTCATACAAGCCAGCTTCCGAGGAGAAAAAGCAGCCTGATTGTTGGGGGCTGTTTCCAGGACCACCTTTTCCAGCTCCTCCCTCAACATAAGTGACCCCATATGTTACGTTCTAAATAAGTGACACTTTAAGATTATTATATGTGTGCATTATCTAACCTATATGTGGCTGCTAGAAATAAGAGCTGCTTCATTAACTGATGTTATCTTTCAATTACTTGTGAGTTAGTGAATTGTCTTCAGCTGATACAAGTATTTCCATTTATGTCATGAGGATGTGCTTTGCCAGCTAGACGTCTATTTTCCCCATTATCAAGCTATATATATATATATATATACACTCTTTTCTTCAAGAGAATGTAGGGATGGCAACGGGGCAGGATCATGGGTGTCTAGCTCGGTTCCTAGCTACTAGTGAGACCCCTACCATCCCTACTCGTCCCCTACCTAATTTAAAATATAAAATAATACAAAGCTACTACGTGAGACAAGGGTTAGAGATAGAATTTTAATTTAGGGTGGACACTTTTTAATAGGAATGGAGCTAGAAATTTAATCTTTAGAACACCATTATTGTGAAGATATGATATATGTATGGATTTTATCCATATATATAATTTATAGGTTTTATTAAAATAAATGATTCTTTTTTTCTTTTCTTTTCTTTTCTGGAAAAGAAAGGTTGGCAAGCTAAAGAGGGGAATGAATTTTAACAAACAAAAAAAAAGGAGAATAGACTTTTGGTTTTGATAAAGTAATGGGGATTAGGTAACTTAATCTATAAAAAAAAATAAATAAATAATGGGGAGATTAGTCTGTTACGTAACTACATGGAGTGGATTATTGTTTCATTTAAGAATTATTTTATATGAAAATATTATAATAATAATAATAAAATAATTTATTGCTTTCTTTTTATACAAGTTGTTACTATTAACTAGACAAAGTGTTTTATACAAGTTGTTACTATTAACTAAAGACAAAGTGTTTGTCGTGGGAAAGAAAAAAAGAAAATCTTAAAGTAAAAATGGGTGGGGTACATGAGATAATGTGATGGTTGAGTAGTCAAGTGAAACACACACACACACATATATATATATATCATTTATATAATTCATAGGTTTTAACTTTCAAGTCCAATATCTATATAATGTTTTTTAGAAGTCAGGATATTTTTGGGACTGAGCTTATGGGTGGACATATTTTAAAATTGATTGTGGGCACGTGTCCACCCTGATCATAGTGTAGCTCCACCCATGCGTGAGACTCCAACCCCGTCCCCTAACTAATTTAAAATATAAAATAATAAAAAGATTGGTGCTTAATAACAAAAACAAAATCTTTAAAAAGCAATATTAATACTAGTGATATCAAACATCATTCTTTAACACTAACTAAATAGAAAATTTCAGACCAAACTATTTAATAAGACAACATACGAAGTCTCAATGTATCAAGGTAAGAACAAAAATCAAATATTTAATACTAATACAAACCACAAATTTAACATTAATTTTTTTAACAAAACAATAATACAAAATCCTAATGTATCAACATTTCATTAAAATAAATTTAAAATACAAAGTTTCTAATGGTCATATTTGTAATTTTGTAATTATAGAAAATATAATGACATTTTATTGAATATACTTGGGGGGCGGGACGACCACAATGCATTCCCGTCCCATCACCTCTTCAGGTTGGGGAAAACTTGCACAAGATAGGGCGGGTCAGAGTGAAAATATTGCCTTCCCCACAAGGTATAGGGGTTTCTTTCATTTTCAATTAGTTGTGACTCACTTTTTCAAAAAAAACAAAAAATCAAGGGAAAAATCAAATACACCCCTGAAGTTTGGCATTAAATCAAACACACCACGTCTACTTTTAATTTGAGAAATTTAGTTTTTGAACTTCAATAAATGTCCTAATTAATCCTTCATTCCACATTCTGTCAATTCTATCAACTTACGTGACACTAAAAGAAAAACTCTTTCTCATATTCACAAAAATAAAAAAACCTTTCTGAGATTAAAAAAAAATAATAATAAAATTTATCGACTCTCTCTCCCTCCTCAGTCCTCACCCCCCACAACCCTATCTCGGCTTCCCAGACACCACGTGGTCACCGCCCTTCCAGGCTTGCCGCCACCTTAATCATTTTAAATCAAGCTCACATGTTCATATCACATCCAACCAAGGCCACAAGTATACACTTTGGCAAGGGTTTTTGTCGATCACAGTCCATTCCAACATAAATGATAAATCAATAAATTCAAGAGGAGTTAGGAAGAGAATTACTCCTAATCAAGGTCGTAGTCGGATGCTCCCACACCTATGCAAAAGAGAGAGAAAGTACATTAACACTATGTTTGGGAGGGGGGAAATGAATGGAATGGTATGAAAAAAAAATATATATATTTTAAGAATATTCTCTCCTTTCCCCTGTTTAGAAGTTTAAGTATGAGGGAATGGAATGGAAACCTTATCCCTCCCTATTCCTTCCAAACCCCAAATTTTCATTCCTCCTAAAATTTGGAGGAATAGGAGGGAATGGATTTAGGTTTAATGATTTTTTCACCAAAAATAAGCCCTTAGTATTTTTGTAAAATCCTAAATCACCCTTATAGATTTAACCTTTTATTTTCCTCAGTTCCCATGGTATTTCTATAATATTGTATTTCTAAATGACCATGCATGGACCTTTAACAATGTCAATTTTCTTTTAAAATGTTATTTTGTTGACAATGAATTTCGAATTTTCATTTATTGAGATTATATTTTAGTTTATATTGCTTAGATTTTGTGCTTGTTTATAATTAAGCAGATTTTATACCACTTGTCATGTAGTGGTTTCTTTCTCAATTAGCAAGGACCAGAAAATAGAAACAAGCTCACATAGTATTTCTATAATATTATTGTGACACCACAAAGTGTCATATATGGTGTGGTAATTCTATAGATTAATCCTACATTTTATAAAAATAAAGGGTATTATAGTAATGTTGTTATAAAATGATTCCTTTCAATTTCTTCTGATATATATTACTCCCAAACTAGGTTACTTACATTTCATTCTATTCTATTTCATTCCTTTATTTTAAAATATCCAAACAAAATTACTTACTTTCATTCCATTCTATTCCATTTCATTCATTAAATTCATTCAATTCCATTCCATTCCCTTATATTTATTCATTCCATTCTATTCCATTCCCTTCTAAACTTCCAAACGAAGCCTAAGTCATTAACCCTTAAACCGAGCAGCCAATTGCAATGACGAATTGGGAAGATTGAATTTCTAAACAACCTCGAATACACCTGGGGTGGACATCTCAATCTCCAGCTACATATCAAGAAAGATAAACAAATCAAAAACCAATCGAATGAGTACTATTTGTTTGTATATACATTAGTGGATAAGCAAATGTTCTAAATAAATTTTACACGCTAAATTTTTTTTGGGGTTAGATGCTAAATTTCTCACGTTTGTTTTTCTTATTGGATGTGATATGAACATGTGAGCAAGATTTATAATGATTCAGGTGGCGGCGAGGCTGGACGGGCGGCGGCAGCATGGGGGCTGGAAGGTTGAGATGGGGTTGTGGGGGGTGAGGAGGGAGAGATCAAGAGTCGATGTTTTGTTTGTTTTTTTTTTTTATATTTGTTAATATGAGAAAGTGTTTTTTTATTTTAATGTCATGTGAGTCTGTTAATTAATTTGACGGAATGTAACGGAAGGTGGATGAAATGATTAATTAGAATATTTATTGAAGTTCAAGGACTAAATTTGTCAAATTAAAAATAAAAGGGGTGTATTTGATTTTTTTCCCAAAAATCAATAATCAATAAGTATATGAAATATTTTAATTTATATTGCTATAAAAATAAGATTAGGGATGAGGAGAACAAATGATATCAACAAATCACTCATAGCAAAATTGGGGCGGTGTGTAACAATTAACCGTGACAAAATTTGTTATAACTTATAACATGGCTAACCACGTTATAACATGACAAAATTGTTATGACTTTGCACTACGTACGTTCTCTTTTGCAGTTATAACATGGTCATTAACAATGTGACCCTTTATCTTTAGAGATGCCCGATCCTTCTCAGCCAATGAGCAAACCAGGTAGAGAAGTTATAACTCATATAACATGGTTAACCACGTTGGCGACATGCAAGACTACATAGAAACAGAAAGAAAATTACCACGTCCCCCTCATGCAACGATTACATGGACGTTTGGCAATTCATTATTACAGTGTCATGCAAAAATGCAAATCCCCCAGGTCCCATCCCCTTTCTATAGCTCTTTCTCCACCACTATAAAACACCCCCCAATTTCCATTCTACTCTCACACCATTGCCCAAAGATGTCTACTACTTCCATTCTATTGCTACTGTTTCTCCTTGGAGCTGTTGCTATTGCCCAAGGAAACTCATACTCGATTTCATCTGAACCATGGCCATTACCGCCCAGAGGAGGCTCAGGACAACTAATTAACCACGGGCTACGAATTGATCTGCCTGAAGTTCACCATGCCCAAGACTCATTCAAGCCAGTTGCTTCCGAGGAGAAAAAGCAGCCTGAATGTTGGGGGTTGATTCCAACACCACCAGGTCCTCCTGCTCCTACTCCTGCAACTCCTCCATACAATCCTGCTTCCGACGAAAAAGAGCAGCCTGATTGTTGGGGGTTGTTTCCAACACCACCTAGTCCTCCTACTCCTCCTACTCCTGCAACTCCTCCATACAATCCTGCTTCCGAGGAGAAAAAGCAGCCTGATTGTTGGGGATTGATTCCAACACCACCAGGTCCTCCTGCTCCTACTCCTGCAACTCCTCCATACAATCCTGCTTCCGAGGAGAAAAAGCAACCTGATTATTGGGGGCTGTTTCCAACACCACCTGTTTCATCTCCTTCCTCAACATAAGTGACCCCATATACCATTTTTTGTTATCTTCTAAATAAATAAGATTATTATATATGTGTGCGCATGTAACCTATATGTGGCTGCAGCTAGAAATAAGAGCTGCTTCATATATATATTAATTGATGTTATCTTTAATTTATTTGTGAGTTAGTGAAATTTGCTTCAGTTGATACTATTATCTCCATTTTGTCTTTAGGATGCTCATCATGTGGTTTGTTAGATATCTTATTTATTTTCCCCTTTATCCATCAGAGTATTCTTCAATAGATTAAGGGTGGCAAGGGGTGGGGCAGAGCTGGATCATGGGTGCCCCTCTATACCCGTTCCAACCAGTTGCCCCACACCTAATTATAATATACAATAATACAAAACTTGATATTTAATAACACATAAACCAAATTTTTATTGAGCAATAATACTCAATATATAATATAAAACAAAATTTTGACACTTGTATAAATAGAAAATTTCACATCAAGTTATATATATAACATTACAATAATATAAAGTCTCAGTGTATCAACATATATGATGACAAAAACCAAAGTTTTTTTCCAATCAATAATACTCAATAATAAAAATAATATATTTAACACTAATACAAACCATAAATTTCATATTAAATTGTTTAACAAAACAATGATATAAAGGTATCCAACATTCCATTAAAATAAAGTAAAAATACAAAGTTTCTTATGGTCATAATAGTAATTTAAATTGTAATTATAGAAAATATACTCGATAACGGGACGAGGTGAAATTTCCATCCCTAACAAAAGACAACTAGAGAAAAACAGGAAAACAAAAGAGATGAAGGGACAACAGGAGATGTTTCTATAGAAAAACATGAACACAAAAGAGATGAAGAAACACTTCTAGAGAAAAAAAAAAAAAAAGGTATATGGGGTTTCTTTCATTGTTCACTTAAGAGCCTTATGCAATTGCCAAAATAGCCTAGTATTAGAGTTGGCCCTCAATATATGGTTTGAAATATAATTTACTAAAAATTTTCTCCCTGAATGTTGATATGCGATTGGAGAAAATAAATGGACTAAAAATTAATTTTACTATAGAAAAAATAATGCCGATTTGTATTGTGTATAATTTTTTTTTTGAAATTTTTGTGCATTGTACAAGTTAGCAACTAGCTTACATGTATCTTCAATGCGTTGGATAGAGTATAACCCCCACATTGTGCATGTGATGCCCCAAATTCTGATAAATGTATGTACTGAGTCCCACATCAGGCATTTATTGGGTCGAATGAGACTTTATTAATAATTGCAAGGAGCCCCAATTGTAACTTGATTAGTTCTTTTGGGGAATAAGCACAGATGTGGCTAGCGCTTTCCTTGGATTGTTACAAATGATATCAGAGTCAACCCAATAATTTCATGTGAGCTATTGTGATGCCCCAGAATTTGATAAGTGTGTGTGTGCATTGACAAGGCCGGCCCATCCCCTAAGCGAGTTAAACCATCGCTTGAGGCCCCCAACAAACTTTAAAAAAATCACCTTCAAACAAGGCCCCGAATTATAAAAAGAGAAAGACCATGGAGCCTTAGTTTAAAAGAATTTGGGGTAAAGAAAAAGAAAGAAAAAAAATTACTAAACCCATATCTTTCTTTCTCAAGCTACCCGTCACTCTCTTTGTCTGCTTCATATTTCTGCTCAGCTCCTTGGTTCCATAGTGATTCTCCTTCTCCACTCTTTCAACCTCTTCTTCTATCTCTCTCTCTTTTCTTATTTTTTAGTTCTATTTCTATACTAGACCCACGTGAGCTGACAATTTTAAAAGCTACTTTTGTTGTACATTTTCTTCATCTTGTATCTCTCTCTCTCCAGAGATATTTTGCCTTCTCACTTACCAAGCCCCACCCACATGGCCAATTCTTGTCCACACCTTTCAAATATATATATATTAGAGTAAACCTTTCAAATATATTCTAAGAGTTTGATGTTTTTTTTTTTCATTATTATTTTTATTAACTACATTGTTATTTTTATAATGAACAATGCTACAGACATAATATTTTCACAATAATACTAAGTTGACAAGTTTTTATTAATTCTAATCTAAATCCATCATTTACTGCACTTTATATACCATTCACAACTTAATACATCAGAATTGTTGTGAAATATTTGTGAAAACGTTATGTCTATAGCTTTATTGTTTTAAGTATTGGGTTAGTGATTAAGATATTAGGTTGTAATATAATATAATTTTCTACCTCTAAGAAAATATTTTAAGTATATATATAATTCAATAAATATATAAAATAGCAGTAACCCAAAACAATACACTATTTCAGACTTTTAGTACTGATGTTATTGCTTTTATTTTTTTGCTAAGACTTACAAATTCCGTAGATGCCAAATGCAAATTTGATCAATAATTAGCAAGAATAATGATGTTTTTAACAAATAAAAATTTCATAAATATTAATTTAATTTGGTATTGAATAGTCGAAGGCCTCGATTTGAGATTTCGCTTGAGGCCTCCAAAATGTTTGGGCCGGCCCTGTGCACTGAGTCCCACATTGGACATATACTGGGTCGAACTGAGCTTTATTAACAATTGCAAGGAACCCTAATTGTAACTTGACTAGTCCTTTTGGAGTATAAGCGCAGATATGACTAGCGTTTTCCTTGGATTGTTACAAATGGTATTAAAGCCAACCCAATAATCCCATGTGGGCTCGGACATATGGGCCCTAATGAGGATGTTAGGGATTTAAGTGGGGGAGATTGTGATGCCCCCAAATTCTGATAAATGTGTGTGTTTTCTTAGTAATGGTCATAGGTTTTGTATTCCGTTTTAATCCAAATTGTTTCTGATTTGTATCCTAGCCCCTTGTTTTGAACTCAAGACCTACTTCTCTTAAACCTCATGGGAGTTACCCAAGATAAAAAAATAAAAGTTAAATAATAAATAAATTCATAAGCTTACTAAGGTTCATAAGCCTTTGTATATTATTTTCGTTTTCCATTTAATACAAATAAAGGCATAAGAGAACAAATAAACAAAAAAATAAAAGTTATATAATACATAAATTCAAGGCATAAAAGAACAAATAAACAAAAAAATAAAAGTTAAATAATACATAAATTCATAAGCTTACTAAGGTTCATAAGCCTTTGTATATTATTTTTGTTTTCCATTTAATACAAATAAAGGCATAAGAGAACAAATAAACAAAAAAATAAAAGTTATATAATACATAAATTCATATGCTTACTAAGGTTCATAAGCCTGAGTTTAGGATTATCTTGTTTCCATGAACCCGCATATCAACTTCAGAATGAGTATGAGATTCTTCCTTAAATTTTCTAACCAGCTCCTCTAGCATGAGTTTGGCCTCAGCTGCTTTAGTCCTTGAATCCACATCATCCTCACCACCTTCTGTTGCATCATCATCACTATCTGTCGCAATTGTAGTCTCAATGTTCTTCCAAAAGGTTGCTTTCCTCAAGGTTACTTCAAGAACAACTTCTACAGATTCTGGAGTGACCACTTCAGCACAAAGTCGCCTAAAATTTGAATTCCCCATTTTGTCTCCAATTTGTGAAGAATTTCCTCTGCATAATCTTTGCACACTCTAAGTTGTTAATCATTGAGTTGGGACGCAGCTATTTGGACCAAATTGCCAATTTAATCATAATCAAATCCTACTAAGTCTTGTAATTAACAAGTCAGGATATGAAAAAAAAAGGATGCCTAGACCAACAACAGCAGAATAGGAGTATCTAGGAGCAAATTAGTAGCTTAGTTATTTTATGTCCAGGGTCGACTCAATAGAATATGAGGTTTATTGTATTGAGGTTTAGTGCTTAGCCTTATGTTTAATTTATTCCAATATCCTAAATTATCAGATTATGAATATATGAAGAATATATAAGAATTGGATTTTTTATGGATGATAAATTAATTGATTAAAAATCCTTCATTCTTTGGTATATAAAGGTTTATAGTTTTCTTACAAAATGCAAATAAAGTATGACATAAATACACTAGATTTCATGATTGGAGAACATGCGGTTTGTATTTTTTTCAAATGCGAATTTTGGGTTTAAAGTAGACAAATGGAGATTATGTGCAGGTGGAGTGGTTTTATAAAGTTTGAGCCTAAAGCAAAATATCTTGGTTTGCCTTTCCCTTACAGGCCAAAAAAAGAGTTGTTTTCAGAAGTAGTGGAGACGTTAAATTAAGAACTCAAAGTTTTAATAATAAAAAAAAAAAGAACTCAAAGTTGGAAAGCAAAAGTTTTGTCCCAAGCAGCAAGGTTAACTCTAATTAATTAAATATGTTGCCTCTTCTTTGACTCTTTATATAATGTCCTTATTATCACTACCTAAAATGATCTTTCCAAAACTGATGCTCTCCTCAAGAATTTCTTTTGGGGAGAGGGAAAACAAATGAAGCAGTACTCCTAGCAAAATTGGAGTGGTGTGTAACAGTTAACAGTGAAAAAAATATATTGGGTAAAGGTTATCAAAGAAAAAAATTTAAAAGAAAAAAAAATAATAAAATTCTTCAAGCTAGCCCCAAAGCCAAAGTCAAGTTCCTGGTTGTGGAAAGGAATCTGTGGTAGCATATTGTATGCTACTAGTCTAATAATTTTGATGTTCATTTTCCCTCTCAAAGGTGGGACTTATTTGTGCAGGATCCACTCTTGCTTCTTTTTACCTTGGTAAATGGTAATATTTGGAATCTGAAAAACTGGGTTTCTTCAGATTTCAACAATCCCTACAAAATTACAGCGTATTATGGATATCAACTATAGAATGAGTTCCTTCCTAAAAATTACACATATCAACTGGGTTACTTTGTCATAGTGTATTAGGAATATCAACTTTTCCTCAAATTTTCCAATCTGATGAATGAGGAGGCCTCAGCTCCTTCTTTCCATAAACTCAAACTTCAGTACGACTATGAGATGATGCTTCCTCAAATTTTCTGGCCCACTCCTTCAGCTTGAGTTCGGCCTGAGCTGCTTCCTCAAATTTTCTAGCCCACTCCTACGCATCATCATCACCACCTTCTGTGGCATCATCCTCACCACCATTTGTTGCAATTGATGTGGCAATTGTAGTCGTGGCAATGGTAGTCTCAATGTTAATGTTCTTCCTTCTAGTCTCAATGTTCTTCCTTGTAGCCCTCAAAGTTCTTCCAAAAAGTTGCTTTCTTCAAGGTAGAACAACCTTTACGGACTCTGGAGTGAGCACTTCAACACAAATTCTCTCAAAATTTGATTTGCCCATTTTTGACTCCAGCTCATGAAGAATTAACTCTTCACAATCTTTGCGCAGTTCAAGTTGGTCAAGCTTGGACGCAACTATTTGAACCAGATTGCCAATTTGGTGATGATCAAATCCTACTAAGTCCTGCAATTAACAAGTCAGAATACAGGATTAGACCAATAAACAGCAGAATAGGAAAGATAAACAGCAAATACAAACAAAGAACAGTAGCTATATATAGTTTTATACAAATCACAAATACATTATTAATACTAGTTTGTCAAGAATTATATGAAACCACCCTGTTGCCTGGAATCGAATATTCTCAACATCATTGCCAATAAAATTGAGTATTTTCGGTAAGAGCAAAATTGGCGAAATATTTGTAATGATTGCTTCAACAACGCGATAAGTTGAGTCACGAGAATGAGAATGCAGAAATAGCTTCCCTATGTGCAAAAAAAAAAAAATCGGAGCTCACTTAAGTAGATTTTCTAGAGAATGTGATTATGGTCTAAGAACTCACAGATAGAGATTCAAAGAAATGAAAATGGTAGCTATTAATACAGCTCTTAACAAACTTCTAACAGTGCTAACAACTCAACAAACTCTTATGACTGTTTCCACTAATAACGGACACGTGCCACTCACATGATCTCTAAAGTTAAACTCTCAACAGTAATTAGATACAAGTGCTACAGTCATTTGTGAGGATATTAGAATATGAGGTTTATTGTATTGAGGTTTAGTGCTTACCCTTATGTTTAATTTACTCCAATATCCTAAATTATCAGATTATGAATATATGAAGAATATATAAGAATTGGATTTTATATGGATGATAAATTAATTGATTAAAAATCATTCATTCTTTGATATATAAAGGTTAATAGTTTTCTTACAAAATGCAAATAAAGTATGACATAAATACACCAGATTTCATGATTGGAGAGCATGCAGTTTGTATTTTTTCCAAACATGAATTTTGGGTTTAAAGTAGACAAATGGAGATTATGTGTAGGTAGAGTGGTTTTATAAAGTTTGAGCCCAAAGCAAAATATCTTCGTTTGCCTTTCCCTTACAGGCCAAAAAAAGAGTTGTTTTCAGAAGTAGTGGAGACGTTAAATTAAGAACTCAAAGTTTTAATCAAAAAAAAAAAAGAACTCAAAGTTGGAAAGCAAAGGTTTTGTCCCAAGCAGCAAGGTTAACTCTAATTAATTAAACTAGCCGTGGGACCCGCGCGATGCGCGGATTTTTACTTCCTAAAAAATTGTCATGTATAAAAATTTGTTAGAATATTTTAAATGATAGGAAAATATTTAGTTAAAATCTGTAAGTAAAAAAATTATCATTTTATCTTTAACATATTAATTATACTTTAATCTTTATACAATTTTTTTTAAATAAATTTAAAAATTCCTCTAAAAGTGGTATTAATTGCTATCTTTAAACGGTCTGACAATTTATTATCACTTATCACTCTTTGTCTTCCAATTATTTCTCTCCACATTTATTCCAATTGATTAATTATTATTTTTTGCCTTCCCCTCTTTTTTCTCTCTCCCACATTTTTTCTCTCCCTTCCAAATATTTCTCTCCATATTTATTCCAATTGATTATTTATTATTTTTTGCCTTCCCCTCTTTTTTCTCTCTCCCACGTTCCTTTCCCCTTGCTTCCAATTATTTCTATCCTCAAACTCCTATTTACATAAAAATTCACGTCACAGTATGCCTCCCAATTTGTTTTTTCCTATTTTAACTCCTTCCCATCTATGATTATCCTTATCTGTAGGGTTTTAGTCAATTCAACAATGAATTTAATTATTTTTTTCTTTTTTTATTTAAAACAAAGCCAAGCAACGTTTCTTTCATACACCCATTGCCAGACTTTTTGGCCATTACATAGTTAAACAAACAAACTGGTAAATCAAAACCCAACTAAAACCAACAATAAATAAAATAGGACACAAAAAGTTGATCAATACTCAAATGTGAAGTTTATGGCAGCAAATAAACAGCATCCATGACAGCCCCTATGTGGGCCATCCTTTGATTTAAAAGAATCCTAGTATGCGTAGCAAAGCTGAGAAATAATTATTACTTTTCACACATCACTTTCGCATGCTAATGAGTTGAGAAAACAAAACACTAATAAAAGTATAGACATCAAGACAAAATAAACCCACAAGTGTAAATGAAACAAAAGGATTAGACTCCATAGTAACATAGTAACATACCGCATTAGATTCCAGAATTTCTAATTCGGCCAACACCTTTACGTGCACCCACTGAAAGAGTTTCAGATACAAACAGTCAGAAAGCCATCAGGAAAATAAAGGAAATCGCAAAAATGAAAAGAAATAAAAAAGAACAACAAAAAAGGTAATTTTCAAATTCAAAAAGGAAATTGAAAGTCCATTAACCATTCCAAAAATTGACAGAACATAAATTCGAATGGAATAAATATTGTATGGCCATTTAAGTATAAATGGAATGACATATAATAAATTATAAATGGAATGAAATAAAGAAAAATTAAAAAAAAAATTGCAATAGCTATAAATAAATGTATTTGCAAATATTAGTTTTGATTCATTGATACATATAAAGTCAAATTGCCAACAACCATACTTCACCCTATTTTTTTTCCATTCTCTTTTAATCCCATTTGCACAAAGGCTGTGAAACAATGGTTACTACAAAAAAAATACGCTGTGAAAATAGTACAGGTATGGATTCTGATAATGCCATTTCCCATTTCTCCATTCATAACCCATATCCATCTGGTTCTGATTGTTCTGGCAAGTATGGATACTGGAACTTGAGTGGCAGAGGTTAGACCTTCATTGATGAAAATCAGTCCAACTCACGAATTTCACTCCATACGTACACTTGGTTAGAACAAATATATTGTAATTTACGTAGTACATTAGCTAGATCTACAAAATTGTTTTTTTATTGTTCATATTTATTGATTTGTTGTATTAATCAAACTAATTATTTTTTTAATCTATTTATCTAGCTAAAATTGTTTTATAAATATCACTCAATTAATTAACATGAGAAAACTGCATTTTTTATATAGGTGTTCTATTGGAACATATCGAACACATGTTTTGCGGATATTGAAGATATTATTAAAGATACCCAAAAAATGGCATGTTCGCTAAGATGGTAACCAAACGGGCCATGGCATTTTCATTACATCATTTTTCTTTCTATCAAGAAAAACTCAAAACTAAAGCGGTTCAATAACCGCTAAGTAAAGAACGACTGTGTACAGTGCTATGTAAAGAAGCACAAAACTGCATTGAAATGAAATAGAAACAGATCATTGCAAAACTCTCTATGGGCACTTCTTTCCAAAATAAAGCTACTGCATCTCCATTGTCATCTGTGAAAGGAAGCTATTCCTACAATTGTGACATGTTCTTGAAGCGCAAAGTTTCCAGTGATCCAAATGGCTTGTTCCCAGAAGCAGTAGTCCCATAAAAATCTGTACCAATAGTCACTACATCTAATCCCACAATAGAGAGGTACTTGAGAGAGGGCAATTTCCCAAATGGTGGCAAGGAGAGGCAATACTTACAATTATGAATCTAGACCGATACTATATTGAAGGTAGCATGTCCTAACCAGTTTGAAACATTGTGCCACCGTAATTTTCAATGGTAAGCTCTGTCAGGCCTACATGAGGTTGCAATTGGTCTAGTACATCTCTATCCTTTTTGAAGCTTAGGGAAGCACACAAAGGTGTTTAAATAGGAGATTGTGGTGCAATCAATCGGGGAGATGAGGAGATGAGGGAGATGAAGAGGTGAGGGAGTTGGAAAAGAATATGAAAAGGAAGAGAATTAAATATAGGTAAATGTTAAAAAGTAAGAGAGAAAGAATTAGGGGGAAGGGTGTGGGAATAGGAAATCTGATGTGGCATCTTTAGGGAAAAAGCTAAAGCTTCACCTATTAGTTTATATAATAGATATGTTGCCTCTTCTTTGACTCTTTATATAATGTTCTTATTATCACTACCTAAAATGATCTTTCCAAAACTGATGCTCTCCTCAAGAATTTCTTTTGGGGAGAGGGAAAACAAACGAAGCAGTACTCCTAGCAAAATTGGAGTGGTGTGTAACAGTTAACAGTGAAAAAAATATATTGGGTAAAGGTTATGAAAGAGAAAAGTTTAAAATAAAAAAATAAAATTCTTCAAGCTAGCCCCAAAGCCAAAGTCAAGTTCTTGGTTGTGGAAAGGAATCTGTGGTAGCATATTGTATGCTACTAGTCTAATAATTTTGATGTTCATTTTCCCTCTCAAAGGTGGGACTTATTTGTGCAGGATCCACTCTTGCTCCTTTTTACCCTGATAAATGGTAATATTTGGAATCTGAAAAAACTGGGTTTCTTCAGATTTCAACAGTCCTTACAAAATTACAGCGTATTATGGATATCAACTATAGAATGAGTTTCTTCCTAAAAATTACACATATCAACTGGGTTACTTTGTCATAGTGTATTAGGAATATCAACTTTTCCTCAAATTTTTTAATCTGATGAATGAGGAGGCCTCAGCTCCTTCTTTCCATAAACCTGAACTTCAGTACGACTATGAGATAATGCTTCCTCAAATTTTCTAGCCAACCCTTCAGCTTGAGTTCGGCCTGAGCTGTTTCCTCAAATTTTCTAGCCCACTCCTACGCATCATTGTCACCACCTTCTGTGGCATCATCCTCACCACCATTTGTCGCAATTGATGTGGCAATTGTAGTCGTGGCAATTGTAGTCTCAATGTTAATGTTCTTCCTTCTAGTCTCAATGTTCTTCCTTGTAGCCTGCAAAGTTCTTCCAAAAAGTTGCTTACTTCAAGGTTGCTTCAAGAACAACCTCTACGGATTCTGGAGTGAGCACTTCAACACAAATTCTCTCAAAACTTGATTTGCCCATTTTTGACTCCACCTCATGAAGAATTAACTCTGCACAATCTTTGCGCACTTCAAGTTGGTCAAGCTTGGACGCAACTATTTGGACCAGATTGCCAATTTGGTGATGATCAAATCCTACTAAGTCCTGCAATTAACAAGTCAGAATACAGGATTAGACCAATAAACAGCAGGAATTGAATATTCTCATCATCATTGCCAATAAAATTGAGTATTTTCGGTAAGAGAAAAATTGGAAAAATATTTGTCATGATTGCTTCAAGCCTGATATGATTTTCGTTTTACATAGTTTTAGCTGCAACTCCACTGCAGGAATTGGTCCGAATTTCTGTTTGTGCAGTATTGGTATACCAGTCCATATATTAAAGTTAGTATTGAAGAAGTCAGCGATGAAGAAGAAGACGAGTTCCAGTTCAAGTTTATGTTCCGCTGCTATAAGATCAAAACACATCGTTTTGATTAAAGAAGAAGACTTGTATAAAACTCACCGTTTCATTTAACTGGAACAAAAACAGAAAACACCGTTTTGTTCTAAGGACCAAGGCTGCTTATTTCTCCACAAACGCAACGTTTCATTTATCTTCTTTATTCTCAGCCTTTGTACACGTGTATTGTCACGATTGGTTTATTTCTGCTAAAGCAGTTAGTTATTTTCAGTAGAGTTTGTTAGCAAGTTGTTAAAGCTTTAAGCTAGATGAATTCCTTGTATAAATACTCTAATCCTCTGTACATTTTATTTAGTTCAGTGAATGAAAGCATTTTAGCTTCTTCCACAATCTTCTTACTTTCTTCTTCACTGTTCAGTTTTAATATGGTATCATAGCCTTCCTAAGCTTCTTTTTGAGTTTTTTCTCGAAGCTCTAATGGTGTTTGAAATTGTTCCTACAAAAACCGTTTCTGCTGTCAATCCTTTGGATGATCCTCCTCCTTAAAGTCCGTACTACCTCCATGCAAATGATAATTCAAGCTTGATGCTGGTGAATCAACCTCTCACAGGTGATAATTTCCACTCGTGGTTCAGATCCATGGCGATGGGACTCACTATCAAGAACAAGCTTGGATTTGTGGATGGGAGTATTGAACCACCTAAGGAAGGTATTAATTCTCCTCTGTATTCTCTTTGGAGTAGATGTAACACTGTAGTGATTACTTGGATTTTGAACTGTGTTTCCAAAGAAATCCATGCTACTATGCTTTATAAGCCTACAGCTTGTGAGATTTGGACCATTCTGAGAGAAAGATTCTCTCAAAGTAATGGACCTCAAATATTCCAAGTTGAGCAAGCAATTGGATCTTTGACTCAATCTCAGGTTTCTGTCAATGATTACTCTACTAAGTTGCAGGGATTTTGGGAAGAGCTATTGAACTATAGGCCAATTCTTGTTTGTACCTGTGTTCCAAGTTGCTCTTGTGGTGTAATGAGACAAGTCTCTGAAAATTATCATCAAGCATGCCTTATGCAATTTTTGATGGGTTTGAATAAGAGTTTCACTCAAGTTAGGGGTCAGATCTTGCTTATGGATCCCATGCCTAACATTGATAGGGTTTTCTCTTTGATAAGACAAGAGGAAAGGCAGAGATCTATTGGTCAATTGAGTGTTCCCTATGTGCAATCCACTACTTTGCTTTGCAACACTGATACAGCTAGGTCTACATCTGCCAAACAAGGTTTTCAAAAAAGAGACAAGCCTACATGTTCACACTGTGGACTAGTTGGTCATACCATGGAAAAGTGTTACAAATTGCACGGATATCCACCTAGATACAAGACTAGAGGGAAGGGTCCAGTGGCTAACCAGGTGTCTCTTCCCAATTTTGGTACAAATGCTGTTGCTGTAACTGATGAAATATCTCCTTTTCAAATTTCACAGATTCAAGCACAGTGTCAATAGCTTCTTGCAGTCTTAAACACCAAAAGCTTGAATCCTAATACACCAAAGCCCTCAACTTCCAATGTCACTTACCAGGCTATGGCTAACACCACATCATCTTCTTCCTTACCTGTTCATTCAATGTCAGGTATACCAATTTACAACTCTCTTTGTAATCATAGTAGTGTTTATACCCTAACCTCTCACATTCAGTTTTTGCTTCCAATGTGAAATTTCCTATGAGTCTTAGTAAAAACCAATGCGTTATAGACACTAGGGCCACTGACCACATGGTACATTCACTTTCATGCCTCACTACTGTTACATCTACTATCAATGCTTCAGTTGAGCTGCCTAATGGGGATTTTGTCTCTGTCACCCATATAGGCACTGTTGAGTTTTCCCCTTCATTGACATTAACCAAGGTCTTATGTGTCCCTAGTTTTCATTTGAATTTGATATCAGTTAGCAAATTGGTTCACTCTATATCTTGTTGTCTGATTTTTCTGAGCAATTATTGTTTTTATCCAAGCCTTTACCCCTTGGAGGATGATTGGACTGGGTAAGTTGCACAATGGTTTATATCTGCTACAAACACCAGTGAACAAATTAGTTTGTGCTACTGTTGTTCCTCATTCTTCACGTTTTCAATATGTACCTCATTTTAGTAATAATGTTTATGTATCTGCTTCTGTGCAGAGTACTTCAATGCAACTTTGGCATTATAGATTAGGGCATCCTGCCTTTGATAAGCTACATTTTCTACCTCAATATGTACAGAATTTTCCCAATTCAAATAAAAACATTTCCTTTTGTGATATATGTCCTTTGGCAAAACATAAAAGATTACCCTTTCCTAATGAAGGTCATATGTGTGCAAACAATTTTGATCTAATACATTGTGATATTTAGGGTCCCTATTCTGTGCCAACTCTAGATGGTCACAAATACTTTCTAACCATTGTGGATGATCATTCTAGAAGCATTTGGGTCTATCTGATGCATTCCAAAAGTGATACTAGACCTCTGCTTATCTCTTTCTTTAATCTGGTTGAAACCCAATTTCATATTAAAATCAAATCTGTCAGAAGTGACAATGGCTTGGAATTCTTCATGACTGATTTTTTTAGCACCAAAGGTGTCATTCATCAAACATCTTGCAGAGGTACACCTTAACAAAATTCAGTGGTTGAAAGAAAACATCAACATCTTTTAAATGTTGCTAGAGTAATCAGATTTCAATCACATCTTCCCTTCAAATTTTGGGGTGAATGCATTCTTACTGCCACATATATCATAAACAGCCTTCCTAGTCCTCTTTTGAACCATAAGACTCCTTTTGAAATCCTTATACATAAACCTCCAGTTTATTCTCATTTAAGAGTCTTTGGTTGTCTTGCTTATGCATCAACTTTATCTTCTCATAGAACTAAATTTGATGCAAGAGCCATACCCTGTGTCTTTGTGGGATACCCTTTTGGAACCAAAGGTTATCAGCTTTTTAATCTTCAAACTGAGCAATTTTTTGTTTCCAGGGATGTTGTTTTTCATGAATATATCTTCCCCTTTTTCTCACCTAATTCCATCACTCAACCTCCTTCTGATTCAGAAATGAGAGACCCCCAATCTTCTATTTCACTCTTTGGGACTCATGATATCTCTTCCTCATCCATTCCACATAATTGCTCATCTGAACCACATACTCACTCCTTTGCAGATCCCTTAACTATAGATTCTCCCCATTCTGAGTGTGTTATACTAGCTTCTCCTACTACTCATGTTTCTGATTCACCTATGTCAGATTCATCTAGTCCTTCCATTTCAAATTCAGATAGCCCTTTGTCTGTTTCTCCTACTAGCATTCCTTCAGATCCTCCCTTACCTGCCAGAAAGTCAACCAGACCTAAGCATGCTCCATCCTATCTCTAAGATTATCATTGTAATCTGGCATCCTCTCTTCCTTCACATACTTCTAGTATATCATACCCCATTGAGAGTACTCTTTCTTATTCTGATTTGTCACCTCCTCATAAAGTCTATACCCTAGCTATCTCTACTCCTATTGAACCTAAATTTTACCATGAAGCTATTTCTTCCCCACATTGGTGTGAAGCTATGAGTAAAGAGCTTGCTGCACTTGAAGCCAATCATACTTGGGTTTTAACCTCTTTACCTCCTGGTAAACACCCAATTGGCTGTATAAAATAAAGTTTAAGTCAGATGGGAGCATAGAGAAATACAAGGCTCATTTGGTGGCCAAAGGGTACAACCAATTAAAAGGGATTGATTATGCTGAGACCTTCTCACCTGTGGCCAAATTGGTTACTGTTAGGTGTTTTATTGCTCTTGCAGCTGCTCAAGGCTAGTCTGTTACTCAGCTAGATGTAAATAATGCATTCTTGCATGGTGATTTAGATGAAGAGGTTTATATGGCTCTTCCTCCTGGGTTCAAGAGCAAGGGGGGGACTTCTACCAATTTGGTATACAGATTAACAAAGTCACTGTATGGGTTAAAACAGGCATCTAGGCAATGGTTCTCAAAATGTTCATCCACTCTCATTGCTGTTGGTTTTACTCAGTCTAAATGTGACTACTCTCTCTTCAATAAGAGTGAAGGATCCATTTTCATTGGGGTGTTAGTGTATGTTGATGATATTTTGATAACAAGCAATAATATTGCATCAGTAAAGACTCTCACTGAGTTCTTAGATCAGAACTTCAAGTTAAAAGATCTTGGACCGGCTAAATATTTCCTTGGTCTTGAACTTGCTAGACCTAAGAAAGGAATATCTCTTTGCCAACGCAAATATGCTCTTGACATATTGGAAGATTTAGGTTTTCTTGCTTCAAAACCAGTTAAATTTCCTATGGAGCAACATCTTAAACTGAGCAAGGATCAAGGAACCTTACTGACAGATCCAAGTGTCTATAGAAGGCTCATTGGAAGACTGCTCTATCTCACTCTTACTAGACCAGACATCTCTTACTCTATCAGTTGTTTGAGTCAGTTTATGGCAGAACCTAGACTCTCTCACCTACATGCTGCTCATAGAGTGCTTCAGTATTTGAAGAATTTCCCAGGCCAAGGATTGTTCTTCCTTTCTGATACAACATTGCAGCTAAAAGGATTTTGTGATTCAGATTGGGCAGGTTGCGCTGATACACGAAGATCAATTTCTGGCTTCTGCATTTTCTTAGGGGATTCTTTGATATCATGGAAATCAAAGAAGCAAATAGTAGTCTCTCACTCTTCTGCTGAAGCAAAATACAGAGCCATGGCAGTAGCTACTTGTGAAATAACTTGGCTCCTAGCTTTGCTTCAAGACTTTTGCATTCCACATTCAAAAGCATCAGTTCTTTACTGTGACAATCAAGCTGCCCTTCACATTGCAGCTAATCTAGTGTTTCATGAAAGGACAAAACACATTGAAGTGGATTGTCACTTTATTCGTGACAAAATTCAAGCAGGAGTACTTAAAACACTGCATGTTTCATCCTCTCATCAACTTGTAGATATTTTTACTAAGCCTCTTGGTTTTGCACAATTCTTTTTTCTTCTTTCCAAGTTGGGAGTTATTAATATACACTCTCCTACTTGAGGGGGCGTATTAAAGTTAGTATTGAATAAGTCAGAGATGAAGAAGAAGACGAGTTCCAGTTCAAGTTTCTGTTCTGCTACTATAAGATCAAAACACATCGTTTTGATTAAAGAAGAAGACTTGTATAAAACTCACCGTTTCATTTAACTGGAACAAAAACAGAACGCACCATTTTGTTCTAAGGACCAAGGCTGCTTATTTCTCCACAAACGTAGCGTTTCATTTATCTTCTTTATTCTCAGCCTTTGTACACGTGTATTGTCACGATTGGTTTATTTCTGCTAGAGCAGTTAGTTATTTTCAGTAGAGTTTGTTAGAAAGTTGTTAGAGCTTTAAGCTAGATGAATTCCTTGTATAAATACTCTAATCCTCTGTACATTTTATTTAGTTCAGTGAATGAAAGCATTTTAGCTTCTTCCACAATCTTCTTACTTTCTTCTTCACTGTTCAATTTTAATACCAAATGTTGGAACATTTCTTACATAGAAGATAAAGAATATGCTCTTAAAAGTTAAGAGCAATGTTATAACTTATGAGAGAACAAATTATATACCAATTTAGTACGTCTGTTTATACCTCCAATAAAATATTATCACATCAATTTCTTTTTTGGTTTTTAGATAGAAAAATATTATAGAGTACCACATACAAACAATTCTAATAAAAGCACTGTTAGTATTTTTCTTTTTCTTATATATATATATATATATATATATATATATATATATATATATTATATATATATATATATATATATATATATATATATATATATATTTCTAGATGATGCGTCAAATTATATATTGTGGTTGCATGACTGCATCTGGGGTCATTTTTCCGAGTTAAGCAGGAAAGGATAATGGATCATTTTCGCATCAAATTTCATCTGCATTAGAAGGAGACGTGTGGGACGTCCTGGTTGATGTAGATGGAGATTTCACATTTCCAGGTCATCTACTGTCTACTAGGTAACTTCTTTCTTCTACTACCTCAGCTTAAACACAAAGACATTTGTGGAGGAAGATGATGAAAAAAAATTAAGTAGAATTGGATGTCTATTTTTTTTTTGATAATTCAATAGTTGGAGGAGGGGGATTCAAATCTTATATGTCTCTGTTGGAAATACCTAGGTACCAGTTGAGTTACAAGACTCTTGGGGAAATTAGATGTCTATTAAGACCCCTAAATTCATATTAGATACTGTAGGAGGTCGGTCAAAATCAGTCGAATTGAACCCACTTCACAAGTGTGGTCAGGCAACCGACCTGTGGATCTCTTCCTCCAGGTCGGTTGGCCCGAGAAGCTACCGTTAATAGGCAATGCCCACCGGCTATTGCTCTGTTCACATAAACATTTATTGCTACAAAGCAGTGTCCCATCCGACTTGTAGACCAGGACTAATTGCCCTAACACATGTCCCCTAAGTCGAAAGGAGACAACCAACAAAGTCTTGGGGGAAGAGTTTTCCCGCCAAAATCATCCTCTCCTACTTTTATAAATGTCCCATTCATTTGTTGAATGAGGTATGCAATATCACTGTTGGGACTCTCCCCATTTTATTTTGTGTGGCACTACGTCTGAGTTAATAATTTAATATTCATTAGATTACAAGAAAGGTGATGGTATAAATTTTATAAATTGATGTTTCACTAATCACAAATTAACAAATTCTTTCAACAAAAAAAAATAAAAAAATACACAAAGTGACAATTGGGGCATTGATTTATTATGTGTTGAAATAACATAAGTATATTCATTGTCACATAAATTTGTAAGCAAAAATAGTATTTTTAATATTTTCCTTAAAACAATGAATAAGCTACATCGTTAGGAGGCAAGAACGACACATGGACCAAGGGGCTTAAATTTTAAACTTTTTTCAAAAAAATGTATTTCACCACCCCAAAATTTATAATTAATTCACTCCCACAAAATTCAAAATATAAAATAGTTATCTAATCCTTTTCTATGGTCATAGAAAACGGACCGGACAATAAACCAGAAATGCATGGTTTTAAAAACTGGACCGGAGAGAGAACCGGAAATAAGAGTGGTTCCCGTATCACTGGTCGGACCGGTGGTCGAACCGGTGACGTCATAATTAATTTAATTAATAATTTTAAAATTATATAAATAAATATATATTAACTTTATAAGTTATAACTAATAGCAAATAATATTTAGTTAAACAATTTTATGTGAGTCTCTTTTTTCACATCTTATATTAAGAAAATAAAAACAAAATGTAACTAAACCTAGTAACATTACAAAATTATCATCCTAAAACCATAGAGATAATAATCCGTCAATAAAATCAAATAAGTTCTAAATGTTGTACATAAATGATCCTTCAATAAAAATGATGCTTCATAAAAAAATACAAATCACTTAATGCCTAGTAATCTATTCCTTACTAATTAACATAAATGCAAAGTATAACTATTTTCAGATTTAAAATGAGGTTTCTCAAGCTCTAGGGTTTAGACTTGGTCTTACCCTAGCCGCCTGTAGAACATAGTTTCTTGCCCTAGTGCAAGATTGTTGTTCCCTCCAGTGATCTTATCACGGGTAGGACGGAGTGTTTTCATGAGGTTCTCGTGAGTATTTTCAGCATCTTTTCCTCTCATACGAGTGAACTTTTCTCGATAGAAGAATGGAAGACATAGATGGCCTTTGGAAACGTTTTTCTCTCAAAGATCAGGAAGATGACAAGTTTGATTTATCCTCGATGGCCCAACAAGACAAACCAACTCTGGCTGCCAAGTTTTTTACTCGCAGAACTATCAACGTTGAAGCTGTGGCAAGAACGTTCAAACCACTTTGGCAAACAAAGAAGAGTTTTTCTCTGCAGGATGTGGGGGATAACATGGTGTTGATTGAGTTTGAGGACCAAAGTGATCTAGAACGTGTTCTTCTGGGTGAACCTTGGTCCTATGACAAATATCTTATTGCCTTTCAAAGGGTGGGGGACGGGATAGTAGTAGAAGATCTTCAATTCAACCGGGTTGATTTTTGGGTGCAAATCCATAATCTCCCGATCCTGTGTATGAAGAAATTGGTGGCAGAGACTTTAGGAAAATCCATTGGAGAAGTGATACGAACCCAAGTCCATGATGAAGACTCGGGGAGTGGGAGAGGGTTGCGAGTAAGAGTTAAAGTGGATATTACTAAACCTCTAAACCGGGGTCGCAGAATTGGGCTGTCAAGTGGTGGAGAAGGGTGGGTTTCTTTTCAATATGAGCGATTGCCAAATTTTTGTTATTGGTGTGGTATCCCCACCCATGGAGAGAAGGACTGTGAAGTTTGGCTTAACACCTCGGAAGCAGAAAAGGAAAAGGAACCAGAGTATGGAATATGGCTTAGAGCATCACAGGATCGGGTCCTTCGCCGAGTGCAAATCACGGTGGAGGGTCGGTCACGTAGTTCAGGTAAGCCTATGGGGCGGAAAACAGAGGCAGCGCAACCACATCAGCACCCACACGGAGCAGCAGTGATGCAACCCTCACCGATGGAGTTTGACCCTACGGATATGGAAACAGCGGAGTATCAGGGGGGCATTAACTCAGTACCGGATTTTACAACCCAAAAATCTGGCACTTTTGAAGACCAGCTAAGAGAAATAGATATGGCCCTTAATTTCAAATCAGTGACTTCCGAAAATACAGGGACAGGTGGCAATGTTCAGACAAATGGGGCAGACAAATGGGTTGGGCCGAATAGCCCAACAATTTTAAGTAAGAAAGTTACAGCAGTCACTAATGAGTTTCGGAGCCCATTGAAGGAAGTAACAAACATAAGTGTTGGCTTGTGTCAAAAGCCCAAAGTGGGGACTTGGAAGAAATTGGCCCGTGCAAAGGGGCAGGGAACATCTGATACAAGGAGATTTACAGTGGCAGAGAAGAGAGCTTGTGAAGATGTCATTCAGGTTGAGGAAGATGACATGAGAAGTATGAAGTCTGCTCGGGTTCTTGAGAATGAATTTGTAGCGGCGGAGGCTGGTGTCCAGCCCCGCCGAATCCAATGAGTTGCCTAAGTTGGAACTGCCATGGGCTTGGGAACCCAGGGACAGTTCAAGAGCTCGCCAATATTGTGCGGGTTAAAGCTCCCTCGGCTGTTTTCTTGATGGAAACATGGTCGAATGAAGAATATTTAGAAAAGGTGCGTTGTCATTTACATTTTAATAGTAAGTTAGTAGTTCAAAGTTCTAATAAAGGAGGAGGCTTAGTCTTATTCTGGAATGATGACCTCAATGTCTCTATAAAGAGCTACTCTCATAGTCACATTGATGCCATTATTAAGGAGGGAACGGAGGAAGCTTGGAGATTCACTGGGGTATACGGGGTGTCATAACCCCATTTTTACCCACGAGATTTTCTCGGGTGCCGGCACGCAAGGCGGGGCGACCCGGATCCAGCCCGCATGATCCAACGAAGCCTGGTCGTATCAAACACTCCTAAGGAGAAGGTCCGGGACACATTTCCCAAGGTTTGACCAGGGTTGACCAAGTTTGACCAGGGTTGACCGAAGTTGACCGAGGTTTGACCGAGCCGTTCCCAGCCTGACTAGGGTCCATCTGGCCCAAAAACCTTCGAAACGCGGTCCGGGATACGTTTCCCAGAGTTTGGAGAGTTTTGACCAAATTCGACCGAGGTTGACCAAGCTTGACCAAAGTTTGACCTGACTGTTGACCAGACCGAAAGCTGAATTGAACTGACCGCTCCCAGACCATTCTGAAGAACATAATGAGAGCTTCAATTCGATACTTGACTGGCCCAAAACGGACGAGAAACGAGGAAGTTATGGTCAAAACTGCGAAAAAACGGTCCAACACTTAGCCAAATCTTGCGAACCCAAGCTCGCCTCTGTGCAAGGCCTGTACCTTTGGAAAATAGGTAGCACCAGCTTTCCGATGATACCAAGATCGCTGAAATCCGACATCGGGAGCTATATCTACCATGCGCGTGAAAACAGGCTGACGAAATAAGGCTGTACTGAAAATTCCGGAACTTTCTTACCGACGTTGCCACGCTTGCGCGCAGAGTCTTCCTGACTCGCAACAAGTTGATCCACAAGCCCGGGTGCGTTGGAAAGAAGACACACTCATGCACGACGTGGGACTCTCGGATCGCCAAGATATTATCGGGTCGAGCCGGAATCCTGATCGGAAAACTGCCCTCAAACGGACCAAAAACACTCCGATGGCCTCCGTTCGCGGAACCATATCTCACAAGTCCAAGCTCGGATTTCCGTAAATCTGGAACCTTGCAAAAGTAGGCAACGCAAGCTTTCCGACGGTACCAAGAACGTCGAAATCTGACATCGGGAGCTAGGTCAAATATGTGCGCGAACTGGGACAAGATTTGAAGAAAAACGCGCTGGGAGGAAAACGTATTTTTCCTCCCGGACAGCCGCCTTCGCGCGCAGAGTCTTTCCGACTCGCAACGAGTTGATCTACGAGCCCGGGTGCGTTGGAAAGATAACGACTCCAGCTACGTCGTGGAACTCTCGGTTCGCCGAAAGCATCCCCCGTTTGATCGGAATCTTCACCGGAAAAGTGCACGAAAACAGCTCCGATACCCCGACTTCCGGGAGCCATAACTCTCTCATCCGAACTCCGATTCAAGCAAACTTCGTACCGTTGGAAAGAGGACGTCGAGAGCTTTCCGGCGATATGCTGCATGACCCATTTTGAGTTCCAGAAGACTTCCAAAACTGCCCTCGAAAATCGGGTCAAAAAGAGAATACGCGCGCGAGAACCGAGGAGGTGCAGACAGCTGTCTCGGGAGGCGTGCACGCGAGGCGCGCCACCATCACGCGCCGCGCGCAATCATGGCGCGCCCCGCGTGCACGCCCCCCTATAAATAAAGCCTCCCCCCCCTCATTTGCACACAACTTTGCTCGGGCTCTAGGCACCTTGAGCGTTAGAATAGGCAGAAATAGGGGTTTAGGGGGCTTAGGAAGGGGTTTTTGGGTAGTTTTAGAGAGAGAGACTCCTCTCTAGGTAATCTCTCTCTCTCTCTAAGCTCTCTCTCTCTCTCTAGGGATTTTGGGGGGTTTTTAGAGTGAGAAGCATCTACTAGGTGCTTCTCTCTCTAACTTCTCCTCATCTTCCCCCCCCTCTCTCTCTCTCTCTCATTCTTTAAGTTCATTTACCGCTTTATTTACATTTCCTTGTCTCTTTATCGCTTTATTTACATTTCCTTGTCTCTTTATCGCTTTATTTACATTTCCTAGTCTATTTATTGCTTTATTTACTTTTTCTAGTCATTTATCGCTTTATTTACATTTTCTAGTCATTTATCGCTTTATTTACATTTTCTAGTCATTTATCGCTTTATTTACATTTTATACGCACTTGTGAATATTTGTTGTGATACCCCCCTCCCCCGGTGTGTTTTAGTACGGCAATATTGAGTGGCTTTGGCGGCTCGCGTAAGTCCTCTAACAAAGGCCGTGACAACCATGTTAGCCCACGAGGTCTTGACCCGAAAAATACACCGGTTTCCTCGTGTTTTAGTACGGCAAATATTGAGTAGCTTTGGCTCAGTTGCGTAAGTCCTCTAACGAGGCCGTAACAACCTTGTTAGCCTACGAGGTATTTGACCCGAAAAATACATCCCCCATGTTAAATATTGTCATTTATTGCTTTATTTACATTTACTACGTTGTGCGTATTATATTGTGAATATTGTTATTCTCCCCATTTTTTCCTTTGTGATTTGGGCGTGATAATCCCGATTGGTCGTGGTGGATTATATAAGACCTCAAAGAGGCTTTATCCACCATGTAATTCCATAGGCATTGGACCCATTAAAAACCCCCATGTTAAATATTGTCATTTATTGCTTTATTTACATTTACTACGTTGTAAATATTATATTGCGAATATTGTCATTTTCCCGTTTTTTCCCTTTGTGATTTGGGCGTGATAATCCCGATTGGTTGTGATGGACTATTTAAGACCTCAAAGAGGCATTAACCATCATGTAATTCCATAGGCATTGGACCCACAAAAATCCCTTGTTTTAGACTGATTATCGCTTTAAATACATTTATTGCTTTCCGTCATGCTTTAAATTATTTATTGCCATTATTTGTTACGTCGTAAATATCGTTTACATATTCCCTCTTCTATTTTGATTTGGGCATGAAAATACCAAACGGTATTGGTGGTTTTAGGTAAGTCTTTCAATAGCACTAAACCCCATGTAAATCCATGAGGTGTTGGACCCGTAAATTGCAAACACATTTTCAAATAGATTTTCCTCATATAAGTCCTATTTGGCGTCGAAGGTTTGGATAAGTCTTTCAATAGCACCAACCCTTCGTGTAAGCCCGAAAAGGCATTGAAACCCCGTTTTCAAATAGATTTTCCCATTTAAGTCCTATTTGGCGTCGAAGGTTTGGATAAGTCTTTCAATAGCACCAACCCTTCGTGTAAGCCCGAAAAGGCATTGAAACCCATTTTCAAATAGATTTTCTCATTTAAGTCCTATTTGGCGTCGAAGGTTTGGGTAAGTCTTTCAATAGCACCAACCCTTCGTGTAAGCCCGAAAAGGCGTTGAAACCCATTTTCAAAAGAGATTTTCTCATTTAAGTCCTATTTGGCATCGGAGGTTTGGATAAGTCTTTCAATAGCACCAACCCTTCGTGTAAGCCCGAAAAGGCGTTGAAACCCATTTTCAAAATAGATTTTCTCATTTAAGTCCTATTTGGCGTCGAAGGTTTGGATAAGTCTTTCAATAGCACCAACCCTTCGTGTAAGCCCGAAAAGGCATTGAAACCCATTTTCAAAATAGATTTTCTCATTTAAGTCCTATTTGGCGTCGAAGGTTTGGATAAGTCTTTCAATAGCACCAACCCTTCGTGTAAGCCCGAAAAGGCATTGAAACCCCATTTTCAAATAGATTTTCTCATTTAAGTCCTATTTGGCGTCGAAGGTTTGGATAAGTCTTTCAATAGCACCAACCCTTCGTGTAAGCCCGAAAAGGCATTGAAACCCATTTTCAAATAGATTTTCTCATTTAAGTCCTATTTGGCGTCGGAGGTTTGGATAAGTCTTTCAATAGCACCTACCCTTCGTGTAAGCCCGAAAAGGCATTGAAACCCTCTTTTTAGATTGTTTTGGTTTATTCATGTAAATCCTATGGTGGTGTCGGGATCCGAGTAAGTCTTTCAATAGCATCGAATCCCGACCCCACGAGGTCTTGACCCTTTCCTTAAAAATTCTTGTGTCATAATAAATTGCACTTTGCATTAAGCATCATATTTATGCCAACTCATATTTGTCATCTCCATCCATTTTCGTAATTCATGTGCTGCAAACATGCCATGATTACTTGTTTGAATATTTTAGTTACTTTCATACTCATTCTTGTAATTTATGTGCTGCAAACATGCCGTGATTACTTGCTTGATTGTTTATCGCTTTGATATAAAAATGTGATTAAAATACACTTTGCCATGAAAACTTTAAAAAGAGTAAACATGGTAATGTGGGCGTTAGAAACGAAGTTGGTGCAATCCAAGGGTTACGGCTCGCCCTGGCTTTTGGACACCATGGTATGAGTCCTTTACACGGGGGCGTGGCTGGTACGTGCTTTCGTGTAAGGATTCTACACGTTCTAACTCCCATAGGATCATGGTCTAAAATTCCCCAAAGTGTGAATTAATCATCCAAAACCCCGCCATTTGACGGACCGCTTTACTCTTGGAAATCAAGGGTAAAGAGATCCCGAATATGGCACCAAAAACATTAATTGTTTGTCCCGGCACTAGGTGTTAGGATTTCAAGTATATCCTACCACCGAAATGCCCGGAAATTTAAAAGATACAAAGATAAAAGGGATGGTGAAATAAAGAGTCTAATCAAAACCGAACGAAGTCATATTACGTTTGCCATTTTTGGTATATCGTACGACGGAAATCGGGACATTTGTACATAATAAAAACCAACAAACTTAGGCTTAGCAAATAAAGAAAACATTAGGAAGGAGGTAACCGTTTTCTTAAACGGATGTCGTGGGGTGCCTAACACCTTCCCCACGCATAAGCAAACCCCCGAACCTATCTCTGGTTCAAGACCATTTAGTTGTAGATGTCTAAATAGGGTAAAATCTATTAGACATAGGTGCCCAATCACACCTTAAAATTTCCCATGATTGGTGGCGACTCCAAATTTGTGCTCACACGCACACACGTACACAAGTTCCCACACACACACAACTCGTATCTCGAAACGGAAAAGAGATAGAGGAACACACACAACACTCGCCAAATGGGGGTCGGTATCTAGGAAAATAAAAAGAAATAAAGAGAAATTTTCCGCCGGTGTCGACAGCTTGGCGACTCCACTGGGGACTTAGAGGGTTTAAGCCTATAGTCTTTCGGTGTTTTCTTTGCTAAGCATGTGTGTATATATTTGTTGGTATTCATTATTTGATTCATTCTTTATTTCATCTTGTATAGTGTTTTGATTTTAGCATGTCTATATTCTTGTATATAAACTGCGAACATAGGATAGAGATTTATTTTATGCAACACATATTATATATTGTGCTTTGTACAAAAAAGTCTTTTCCCTTTTTACTTTCAAAATCATGACATTTACACTCATTGGACTTTTGGGTCGAACCCGGACTCAGGTGGGGCTGGGCTGGTACAGGCTCCACCACGAACCCTTTTATATCTAGGACATGGAACACGAGAATCCACCCTTCTCCCTTCACACCCGTGGAGATCGAGGGGGGCGTGCAAGTGCTTCCCCGGTGATCCAATACCCTTTCGACTTCCTTCGGGAGGATGAAACGGGCATGATCATCGGCCCCTTTAGGAAACAGAATTCCAAGCTGTGTCATACCATGTTGCATATAGTAAGCTATAGCAGTAGAAAAACTACCTGTGAGGGCTCTGGTAAAAGCCAACCGAGTGAACATCCAACCTAAGATAGGATACCCAAAAATAGGATGTGTCTTTTCAAAATGAGTCAAGGGAAAAGCGTTGTGCTATTTTCCAGGTGGTGATAAAATAATTGGAGCCGACTCAGGTTCTATCTATCTAAACCTTTGTTTGCATGTCATTGTTTGATAAAGGGATAGGATAACCACGTTGTCCATACCCGTTGCAAACCACTCAAACCCAAAGAGTTCCAAACTCTACATGGGATGTATAGAGTCGTGTCGTATCCAACCAAAAGTACGACCCTCACATTAACCGACATCGGTTCCCAAAAATTTTTCAAAAATGGAACCGAACGCCGAAAGGCTCGTCGAATTTCAGTAATGTGAGAGTCTATCTTTTCGTTGATACGCGTGTACATAGTCTTGTCGTACCCCAACCAAAAGTACGACCCTCGCATTAACCGACATCGGTTCCCTCCAAAAATTTTCAAAATGGAACCGAACGCCGAAAGGCTCGTCGAATTTTCAGTAATGTGAGAGTCTAGCTTTTCGTTAGTACGATCATACCCGTCATGTACATAGTCAAGTCATCCTCAACCAAAAGTACGATTATCACATCAACCGACGTTGGTCCCTCAAAATTTTCAAAATGGGACCGAACGCCGAAAGGCTCGTCAAAATTTTGGATGTGATAGTCTACCTTTTCGTTGATACGTATGTACCCATTGTGTATAGAGTCATGTCGTCCTCAACCAAAAGTACGACCCTCGCATTTACCGACATCGGTTTCCAAAAAATTTTCAAAATGGAACCGAACGCCGAAAGGCTCGTCAATTTTTGGTAATACGAGAGCCTATCTTTTCGTTGGTACGATTGTAACCATCATGTATAGAGTCAAGTCATCCTCAACCAAAAGTACGATTATCACATCAACCGACGTTGGTCCCTCAAAATTTTCAAAATGGGACCGAACGCCGAAAGGCTCGTCAAAATTTTGGATGTGATAGTCTACCTTTTCGTTGATACGTATGTACCCATTGTGTATAGAGTCATGTCATCCTCAACCAAAAGTACGACCCTCGCACTTACCGACATCGGTTTCCAAAAAAAAAACTTTCAAAATGGAACCGAACGCCGAAAGGCTCGTCAATTTTTGGTAATGCGAGAGCCTATCTTTTCGTTGGTACGATTGTAACCATTTTGTATAGAGTCGTGTCGTCCTTAACCAAAAGTACGACCCTTGCATTTATCGACATCGGTTCCCTCCAAAATTTTCAAAAAAAAATGGAACCGCACGCCGAAAGGCTCATCGGATTTCGATAATGCAAGAGTCTATCTTTTCGTTAGCACGCCTGTAAACCCTAAGAGTTTCCAAACTTTATAAGGTCGTGTAGAGTCTCGTCATGTCCAACCAAGAGTATGACCTTCGCACTAACTGACATCGGTTCTCAAAAATCTTTCAAAATAGAACCGAACGCCGAAAGGCTCGTCAAATTTTGATAGTGTGAAAGCCCACCTCTTCGTTGACAAGTCCATACATGTGTCAACCCTAAAGAGTTCTCAACTCTACATAGGAATCTAGATACTTACCCGTTGTGTTGTCCGTCAACCAAGAATACGACCTTCACACTTATCGACACTGGTTCCCTCCAAAAATTTTCAAAATGGGACCAAGCGCCGAAAGGCTCGTCGAATTTCCAATGGTGTGAAAGCCTGTTTTTTGGTTGACAATACCACTATGTACATACACGAGTCCTTAACTCTATAGATGTCTATTAGTATCATCCTGACCCTCATATTGATTGATGTTGGTCACCCAAAAATAAAGCCATGAGCCGAAAGGCTCGCCAATTTCTGGCAACCCAATAGAAAAACCCATTTGTTCATCAATGCATATTGCATTCATGCATACCATGCATACGCACAAATACTCAGCCCTGGCTTACCCGCAAAGTAAGCCAAGGACATGCATCCAACTGTGAATTCAAAGTCTAACTTGACGTTGTTTACCTCTCTAGGTTGTATTTGCATTCACAATCAAATGGCGGAGGAAGTAAGCAAACTCCGAGGATTGGAAGCTCGGGTGGCGGCATTAGAAACCAAGTTTAACTTCTTGCTACAATTCATACGTCGATGGACCGAACGAGAGGAGGAGAAGAAGAAGGCAACAATCAGCAAAAGACAAAAAGAGATCTATCCAGCCCTCAGCCTGTCAAAGGCAGCTCAGACTCTACCAACTCCAAGAAGGCCAGCCTTCCACATTCCTAGGCCGTCCCGGACAGAGCCTCGGCAGTTCCAACCACTGCCAATCCCAGTCCTACAACTATATGCCTTGCTGATCAAGAAGAAGATGATTACGCCCGTCAACCAGAGGACGCGTATCGGGCCACAGCCCAAGGACTACAACAAAGACCTGACCTGTGAGTACCATCAAGGAGAGGTCGGGCATACAGTGGAAAATTGCAGAGTCTTGAGGCACCGTATCCAAGATCTGCTAGACCAAGGAGTGTTGAAATTCAGAATAGAGGGAGTCATAAATACAATTGGGGCAGAGAAAGATGAAGAAGTCGACATCACCTCCACAAAAATACCATGGGAGCCACTCTTCCATGAGCTAAAGAAGCGAGGGCTACTCCCTGCACCAAGGGCACCAAAAGAGTCGACAGAAGCAGGCACGTGCCAGTATCATCCCGGGGCTCGAGACCACAACCTACAAGGATGCGAAGAGTTCAAGAAGGAAGTCGCCGGTCTGATAACAAAGGGATTGATAAGAAGGAAGGGAGAACAGCCGGAGAGAGATTGCATGACAATCGACCAGCTGAGACTCAGCCCTTACGAGAAGACAAACTTCCAGGCAAGGATGGAAAGAATCGAAGAGGATTTTGAGAAATTCTGTGAGAGAAAGAAAGAAGAGTTGGGGAAACTCACACCAGCCACGCCACTGGAAATGTCCGGGCCCGATCCAGTGGTCATCCGTTATGCTACCAAAGAAAAGGTCGTGCTTCAGACAGCTTCGGTATCCGCGGTTCAATCTTCGGAGAAAGTTCCAAGCGTGGTGATCCAAGTTCCGCAACCCTTCCCCTACCAAGATAGTAAGAAGATCCCCTGGAACTATGGGATGAAAGTAATATCGACACGGGAAAGCCAGCCTAAGACGAAAGAGGAGGTAGTAGGGAACCTCACATCCGGGCTCGGTGGGATTACCAGAAGCGGCAGGTGCTACACTCCGGAAGAGCTAGAGAAAAGGAGGAAAGAAGCGGGAAAGGCAGTGGAGGATCCCACGAAAACGAAGGCAACAGAGGAAGAGGCCGCAGATTTCCTCCGAATCATCAAGAGTAGTGAATACAGCATAGTGAAGCAGTTGAGCAAGATGCCCTCTCATATATCAGTACTGTCATTACTACTCGCATCCGAATCCCACAGGAAAGCCCTGCTGAAAGTACTTAACGAAGCGTATGTGCCAGAAGATATCACGGGGCCATCTTTCGAGAACATGGTGACCTCCATACTAGTCACCAACCAACTAACCTTCTCTGATGATGAGTTGCCCCGGAGGGGAGAGGTCATACCAAAGCTTTGTATATCTCTGTCAAAACCAATGACCGCATCGTGTCGAGAGTACTGATCGACAATGGGTCAGCTCTAAATGTATGCCCTCTATCAACCTTGGAAAAGCTAGACATCGATCCCACTCGTGTGAGGGTCAATAGCATGGTCGTACGAGCTTTCGATGGAACCCGCAGAGAAGTGTTAGGAGAGATAGACTTGCCAGTAGAAATTGGCCCGCAAGTCTACGACATCAACTTCCAAGTGCTGAGAATCGATTCTCCTTACAACTTGCTATTGGGAAGACCATGGTTACATACAGCTGGAGCAGTACCCTCCTCCCTACACCAAAAAATGAAGCTCATCATCGGCAACCAATTGGTCACCATCCTAGCCGAAGAACCCATATCCATTTGCAACGACGGAGAAATCCCTTACATTGACGGATGTGCACCAGAAGAAGCATCATTCCACAGTTTTGAATTCGTCACCGTCATCCACAGAGTGGCGGCCGTTGAACCAAGATTGTCCAAAGCTGGGATCATGGTAGCCAAGGAATTCGTCAAGGCGGGGTTTCAGCCTGGGCAGGGTTTAGGCTATGCGAACCAAGGAAGAACCACAATTGTGATCCTGGAGGGAAACAAAGACAGGTATGGACTGGGATATACCCCGACCAGAAAGGGACCGTCAGATGGCCTATGAAGCCCGGAGGCAAAGAGCTGCAGCGAAGCTCAAAGGAGAGAAATGGCCTGAGAGGAAGATGGCCATCCCCCACATCCGTGCCACCTTCCCCGCATCAGCAATGTTTCAAGTTGATGAGGGCGACGTAGACGAGCTGGCATTACTTTTCACTGAGGATTTGAATGTCAATGCCATTACCACGGAAGGAGATTCCGCGGCATTCCCAGTCCATGCCGATCAGCACGAGGAGATAGATCTTGAAGACTTTCTAGATGGAGAGAACCTCAAGGGTTATCGTATAGATGAAGAAACACTTGATGAAGACACATGGGAAGATGATGACCTCCCCGACTTGCTCCCGCACCTGATGGTTCCACGCGGGCTCGACACCCTGGAATTCGAGATATTTTGCGAGCATGGAGACCCGGAATCTCATCTACGGAAGTACCGCGAAAAGATGGCCTTGCATACTAACAACGAGTTCTTGATGATCTCGACATTTCATGAGAGCCTACCAGAGTGCGCAGTCACCTGGTTCTATCAGCTGAAGAACCTTGCCTGTTGGGGAGATTTGGCGAGAGCTTTCCTGGACCGATACCGCCACAACATCAAGGCACCACCACCGAGCAATATCGCCACCGCCGTTGCTGAAGAAGAAGATGCTGGCCCTATGGTTGAAGGTTTGAGCATCCACACCATTGCTGAGGAGGAGGATTCCACCACCACACCACTGGCCCGCCGCTGCCAGCAAGGAGAAGATGTCAAGACGTGGACTTGCGTACCATTGCTACAGCGTGTCTCAAGTAGCAATGAGTAAGCGGTATCCCAGCTATCGGTAACTCGGTTTTGAGTCTACCAATAGCTCGGGAATTTTTGTATCAAACAGTTTCGGGTTTCTATGTTTATTTTATGCTTTCAAGATATCATGCCACAATCATATTCATTTCATCACTGTAATATTTCCATTTCCATATTTCAAATGATATGTCACGTGTTTATTCCATGAATTTCTTTATCTCAAAATACTCCAATGTGCATTAAATAAATCCAACACGCCATCATACAAAACGAATGGCTTCCCTTTTTTAGTTTTCTTACCGTTTTTCCATCCGCTATCCTTTCCAGGATTACACGCAAAACCTCAAACGATCCCCACGTCTCCAAAATTGACAACAAAACGGATTGCTCATTGGATAACATAGATAATTCTGACGAAGAAATCGAATTACCAAGTGACATCCTCGAGGCATTAGAGAGACAAGATGAGGGGTCCAAACCCAACATAGAGGAATTGGAAATTGTAAATCTAGCCAACGAGGGTGAAGAGCCGAGAGAAGTCAAGATTGGAACCCGCTGCGCCACAGAGCAAAAGGAAGCACTCATTGCACTGTTGAGAGAGTTCCACGAGATCTTCGCCTGGTCCTACCAAGACATGCCAGGCCTAGACACAGACATAGTGGTTCACAAGATTCCTTTGAAGCCAGAGTGCAAGCCCGTAAAGCAAGCACTGCGCCGAATGAAGCCCGAGGTCATTTTGAAGATCAAGGAAGAGGTGGAAAAGCAATTGAAGGCGGGTTTCCTAAGTACAGTAACTTATTCGGACTGGGTAGCCAATATAGTCCCGGTGCCGAAAAAGGACGGAAAAGTCAGAATGTGCGTGGACTATCGGGATCTGAACCGAGCCAGCCCGAAGGATAATTTTCCTCTACCTCACATTGATACCCTGGTCGACAATACAGCAACGAACGTCGTATTCTCATTCATGGACGGATTCTCAGGGTACAATCAGATCAAGATGGCCGAAGAAGACAAGTCCAAGACCGCTTTTGTCACACATTGGGGAACCTTTGTGTATGATGTCATGCCTTTCGGTCTGAAGAACGCCGGAGCCACTTATCAGCGAGCCATGGTCACCCTCTTCCACGACATGATTCATCATGAGATAGAGGTTTACGTAGATGACATGATTGCCAAGTCTCGTACCGCACAAGATCATCTCACAGACCTACGCAAATTGTTCCAGCGATTGAAGAAGTATCAGCTCAGATTGAACCCGAACAAGTGTGCCTTCGGCGTCACATCCGGAAAGTTATTAGGCTTCATCGTCAGCGGCCGGGGAATTGAGATTGATCCTGCAAAGGTTCAAGCCATACGAAGCATGCCCGCGCCAAAGACAGAGAAAGAGATCCGAAGCTTCTTGGGGAGGATTAACTATATAGCTCGCTTCATCGCACAGCTTACGGCAACCTGCGAGCCTCTGTTCAAGCTACTGAGAAAAGATGTGAAGATAAAGTGGACTGAAGACTGCCAGAGAGCCTTTGACAAGATCAAGGAGTATCTGCTCAACCCACCCATCCTGGTTCCACCAACTCCAGGACGTCCCCTCATTCTATACCTCACAGTCCAAGAAGCATCCATGGGCTGCATGTTGGGACAACAAGACGAGACTGGGAAGAAGGAGCAGGCAATCTACTATCTTAGCAAGAAGTTCACGGAGCCGGAGACCCGTTACTTGTTGGTTGAGAAGACGTGCTGCGCACTAGCTTGGGCCTCCAAGAAGCTGAGACAGTACATGCTCTACTACACCACTTGGTTGGTATCCCGGAATGGACCCGATCAAGTACATTCTTTGAAAAGCCTGCCTTGACTGGGAAGATCGCACGGTGGCAAGTACTCCTATCTGAATTCGACATCTTGTTTGTGGCTCGAAAGGCGATCAAGGGACAGGCCATAGCCGATTACTTGGCAGATTACCCGTCCGAGCAGTTAGAGCTAATGGACTCAGAGTTCCCAGACGAAGACGTAATGACAGTCGACGAAGACAATCAGGGTAGATGGAAGCTTTACTTTGATGGAGCAGCGAACGCTGTCGGAAGTGGAATTGGCGCGGTCTTGGTATCGCCAAAGGGACAACAAACTCCTATCGCTGTTAAGCTGGGGTTTGATTGCACCAACAACATGACCGAGTACGAAGCATGCATCGTCGGTCTGCAAGCGGCTTTAGAATTCGGTGCTTATGAACTGGAAGTCTTCGGAGACTCTCTGCTAATAGTGTCACAGACTAACGGAGAATGGCAGGCCCGGGATCCCAAGCTCATCCCGTATCAACGATACATCAGCCGGCTAGTCCCAAAGTTCAAGTATGTCACCTTCACATACACCCCAAGAGCTCACAATCACTTTGCTGATGCGCTCGCCACACTGGCAAGCCTAATCAAGCTAGTAGAAGGGGATGATGTGCGACCATTACGGATCGAGACTCGAGACATCCCAGCATACTGTGTGTGCATAGAAGAATGCATGAACGTCGAAGCAGAGATAGACAATAAGCCTTGGTATTACGATATCAAGCGCTTCATCCAAGACAGAGAGTATCCATCACGGGCAACCGAAAATGAGAAGAAGTACATCAGAAGGATGGCCTTCCAGTTCTTCTTGAGCGGAGAGATTCTGTACAAACGAACTCATGACGCCACTCTCCTGCGATGTGTAGATGCAGAAGAAGCTAATCGGTTGATCAAGAGATGCACGCGGGATTGATGGGAGCCCATGCCAACGGACCCTTCCTGGCCCGGAAGATCATGAGAGCTGGCTATTATTGGTTGACAATGGAGAGGGACTGCATCAGACATGTCCAGACGTGCCATAAATGCCAGATGTATCAGAACAGCAAGAACGCACCTCCCCAATATCTTCACACTATGGCCTCGCCGTGGCCTTTCTCAGCTTGGGGAATGGATGTGATTGGTGCAATCACCCCAAAGGCGTCTAACGGACATGAGTTCATACTGGTAGCCATCGACTATTTTACCAAGTGGGTAGAGGCGTGTTCCTTCAAGAATGTTACTCAAGTCGCGGTCACCCGGTTTGTGAAGAACAACATCATCTGCCGTTACGGAATGCCAGAAATGCTCATCACCGACAATGCTTCCAACCTGAACAACCGCATGATGGATCAGCTATGCCAGCAGTTCAAGATCCAGCACCACAACTCTGCTCCATACCGTCCGAAGATGAACGGAGCCGTAGAAGCTGCCAACAAAAACGTGAAGAAGATTCTGAGCAAGATGACGGAGACGTATAAAGATTGGCACGAACACCTGCCTTATGCTTTATGCGCCTACCGAACGTCAGTGAGGACATCCGTTGGAGCCACCCCCTACTCTCTGGTGTATGGGATGGAAGCAGTACTACCAGTCGAAGTGGAGATCCCTTCTTTGAGAATCCTGTCACAAACTCAGCTGGAAGAAGCCGAATGGGCCCAAGCACGGTATGAGCAGCTGAACTTCATAGATGAAAAGAGATTGGCGGCACTGTGCCACGGACAGCTCTACCAGAGACGGATCGAAAGAGCTTACAACAAGAAGGCTCGACCTCGCACTTTCCAACCCGGAGATCTCGTTCTGAAGAAGAGGAATATGGCCCTATCAGATCCACGAGGAAAGTTCGCACCATCATATGAGGGTCCGTACGTGGTGAAGAAAGCCTTCTCAGGGGGAGCAATCATTCTGGCTGATATGGATGGCGAAGAGTTCCGTTCACCCATTAATTCTGATTCTGTAATTAAGTACCATGTATAACTTTAGTCAATTTAATCAAAGAGGAATATTCTTCAAAGTTCCAATTTGTTATTTTGATAATTTTGAAGAAGGCCCGGGAAGCAACGAAAATCCGTAAGGACGTTGCCCTCGGATGGAAATTACCACGGGTATGGTGAAAACCTCGGAAGAGGCGCCATAGGCAAAAGTAACGTGGAAAGCTGGACTTGGCGTAAGCTGAGGGTAATATATGGCTAAAAAAAAAAAAAAAAAAAAAAAAAAAAAAACGGTATCACAACAAGGCGGGCATCAAATCAGTGCAAGACTAGTGATCGGGGTTGTTATGCGGTGAAGAGGTTTTCGACGAAAGAACGACCTATGTTATCCTTTGAGCAGTACGGTTCGTTCGATATAAAGAGAATGTTTGGGGATCAAGAGGTGGAGCACAAGTGTATCCTTCCAAACACCCAGTTTCAAAGTGACATATCATTAAATTCTCACAACCATTCATACCATACTTATCTCTTTCAAATTTGTAAATTCTCATATTCATTTCCACAATAACATTCAATCCTTGCCATTGATTCATAAAAAGTCAAATTCATAGGATTTCATATAGATATTCATAGACAAAATACGTGCTTTCATTCATTCATAGTTCATAAATTCATACATTTGATTTTTCATGATGTCTTGAAAGCATGTCTAAATATATCGACTAGAAGTTAAAAATGGGAGCCATGCATAATCCGACTCGGATTTATGAATGACTCACCATCTAAATACAAAAACTACTGACTACTCACTGCTACCAGAAATATGCTATCTAATGACCAAGACGTATGCAGGTCTCTCTGCAGAATCTCCCCAAGGCAGTGGAAAGGGCCGGATCCCCCTCATCATGCTCCTCCCAGACGGCGCGAGCTCTAGCCCCCAAAGAATCCATCACCTGGTTAATCTGGTGGAGAGAAGTGACCACAGGGAAACCCTCCTGATTGAGCCAAGAAGCATTGGACTCAAGAGCATCATGCACCAAATCCAACTCAGTCTGCAAACCCGTTGTCACCCTGGAGAACGCTAATCTGAACCCTCATGACCCCCATGGAAGTACGCGCAGACGTGAGCGCCTCCTCACTCGCATCTAGCGCCCGTCGGAGGGCTACAATGTCCTGAGGACGACCTGTGGCAGGATCAACCAAGGCCTGGGTATATGAACGAAGAGAATCAAGCTCATCCTGGACCGAGTCCTCTCCGCCTGCTCAGTCTCCAGCT
>OU015768.1:32927407-33265779 GCA_907173295.1 Fagus sylvatica | reverse complement strand
CATGACGTAGTTGTGCCCATTGAGAACAGTAATAACAGTCTTGGGAAGTTTAGCTTTATCCATTGGAAATGGATAAAAATTATAGAAAATACTTGAAAAAGACAACAAGAGAAAAACACAAAAAATGGGTAATATTTTATTTTTATTTTTTATATAACAGTAGCTAGGGCTAACGTTAGCAAGAGGTAGGGCTGACATCAGCAACTCACGGAGAGATTCACGGGGCGCGGGGCGAGTTACAGGTCGGCTTAGTTCACGGCTCGACTTGGATTGGCTTGCGGCTCGGGTTTGAAGCAATTTTTTTCTTTTTCTTCGTCGGAACTATCGCCGACGCGTCGGAGCTCTGTTGGCTATGAAATTCTGGGGTTTGACAAATCTTTGGACGAGCTTTCTAACAGTAGGTAGCACGGTGAGATCAGAGTATTGTAGCGGTGGCGGAGAGGGTTCAAAGTTACGGATTATGCAGGAACTTCAATGACGCGTGGCGGCGTGTGGTGACGGTGGGTCTGAACAGGTGATGCAAAAACCACTGTGCCAAAAACTTAATTTGGCTCTAATACCATGTTAACTTTAGAGAAAGAAGCATAGAGAGATAGAGAATAATCTTTGTATTGAGTATTCTGAATAAACATATACAGCTAAGAGAATATATATAGGCCTAAACTAAGGATAATATAGTAAATACATAGGAAACCCTAAACTAGTATAATAACAATGTTATATACATATGTTAATAGATCAAATGGAGGAAATGTGTTATACAGACACATACCATATAAACTATAAACTATATAAAATAAATAAATACATATAATCAATAAAACTATGAACTCTTAAGGAACAGAGCTCTAAAAATTGTAACAGAGAAGAGCAAGAAGAGGAACCTACGTAAAAAGAAGTATATATATTGAAGCTTACCTAAATCGGCGACCAAGTGTGGACTCTAAGAAGTGTTTGCACACCCAGCAATATCCAAGACACTTTTTCGGTTTACAAGGGCATATTGCATCAACAATTCTGCCATTGTATATGATTGCTTCAACAAGTTCCCTCTTGCTAACGATAAAGATAAACTACCTCAACAGTTATCTCATTCAAGTACTATCAAAGATATAGACAAAGATACCAACTAGAGATATGCACCTGAGATGTCTTTGGATCATAATAAAATCCAAATGTTGTAGTTGTAGTTATCTCAAACTCTTGTAATCTAAAGTATATAAATATATGGTTATACCTTGACCTTGATTAGGCAAAGGCAGAGCACATTTACTTCAATATTATTTGATTTTACACCTCTCAAATTCAATACTGAGCTGATTTTTACAGTAAATAAATAATAACTCTCATATTTTATTTATAGAACTTTCTGCTCATGTTATGAGTCGGAATAGCTATATTGCCCATTTCAGCCATGTATTCACAGAGCAAATACCAATAAACAAATCTTATTTTATTTTTAAAGATAACCACCAATAATATTGTTATTAAAAATTTCAAATATTAGCTAAAAAGGCGAAATTTTTAGAGAGAGATCAGAGAGTGCTAAATAGTTATCAGTCACGGTTAAATCAGAAACACGGACCAATTAGGATTACTCATCATATCTCAGAAAAAAAATAAAAAATAAAAAATAATAATAATAAAAAAATAAAAAATAATTTAAAAATTTAAATTAAAATACAGAAAGAGATCAATGTAATCCATAAAGAGGAAAACCCAAAAGCATATATAAATTAAATCATCAGAAACTTAAATACCAATGAATCATGGAATGTATCCAATCATATTGTTGCAGTTATTTTTCTCTCATCACTTGAATTGCAGTTTGGGCTACAAACACGTTTCTAGAAAGTTAAGCCATTGTAGACTAGGACAGAGGACACTAAAAAACTGTATATAGGACCGAATACTATGGGTCTTAGTGGGCTAAAACTTTGGTCCAATTCTCCACTGTATTGGACAAGACTAACCCAATATGGACCTTTTTCGACACATGTTGTGCATGTATTGCGTCTAGTCTATCAAAACACTAGACATAAGCCAAATCCTATTTTATACTTCTTACTCCATAAAATATTATTATTATAAGATAAATTTTCCCGTTATTTAGGTGTAAAATAAAAAATGTATAGGATAATATCTACTCCTCACTCCATAAAATATTATTATTATATGTTATGTTAACTTTTTAATATACCACAAATGTTTGCAACAATTGTCATTTTATTTAAGGTAAAATGTATCCACACCCCTTGAACTTTAAACAGGCTACATAGCAGCTGGAGCAGCAGCTAGCAGTGGCAGGGGACATGGGCCATGATACAACAATCTAATAACAGCATCTAGATTGATATAATGCTTAAATCAGGGAGGTGACAACATTGGTCAAGTTTGGAACAGTTCTAACATTGTTGAGGGAACCACACTAGTTCAACACAAGCTTCAGATCTGAGTCAAGTAACATCAGATCTGGAAATCACAGAACAAAAAACTAGATCTTGAACAAGATACATTAGATCTAGCCGGAAAACACACCAAACTTTTAGATCTGGGTCAACGACACCAAATCTAGACCAACAACAACCTGCAAAAGAAAAAAATACACAAAGTAAGCAAAAACCCCCACAAGGGGGAAGACAACCCCAACAAAAGAGGAGAGAAACCTCCACTTCTCTAAGCTACCCAAAGCCAAAGGAAGCATCCGAACTTGGCTTGGGATCTCAGCTCAGGGGCTCGATGGCTTGGCTCAATCTCGGCTCATGAAAATAAAATCAAAAAATTATCCCACCAATTTTTCTTTTTTAATTTTGAATTTTTTTTTTTTGAACATTGCAAATAAAAGAAAATAAAATGAATACTACAATTTTTTTTTCACTTCACTGGTCATAGCCAGTATATATATTATTTTTTAATTTAATGAGAAAAACGTACTGGGTCTCGGATCCGGGTCACTTATTTGAGTAAAACGGAACTGGATCTCAGTTCAAATCTCGAAGTGGGTAGGGCTAACGTAATCTGATGATGTGGCTCCACTTGGTTGTTGACACATGTTCGAAAGAAGGCTGGAGGTGCGTGTGACACGTGCTGAGACTAGAGGCGCGTCAATCGGAGGCCAGGATATTTGGACGGCATGTGTGAGTGCATCACAGATCATATCGGCATGATTTTTGCGTATTTGAATAGATCGACTTCTGATCTATCAATTGGAGGTGGTCGACACTTGAATCAGTGGCTGGAGGATGCAGATCTGGACCGTGGTGTACGTCGGCGAGTGAATGAGGAAAGTTGAAGCCTTTTGCCGCGCGTGAGATAGCTGATGGTGATTGGAAAACTTGGGTTATTCCGATCTTGAGGTTAGGGACTGATCTGTGCGATTAGTTTGTTGAAAAGCTCGAGATCTTGTAAAGGCAAGGCTTTAAGAACGAAAAAGGATCGAGATGACTTGTTTGAGCTTTATGACTTTGATACCATGTAGAAAACCATAATCTAATAGTAATCTAAAGAAATGTAAAATGGAGATGAAGAGATTGAGAGAGAAGGAAGAGTGGAGGTTAGGGTTTCATGTGGTTCGACTATATGAGCCTACATCCACAAGATGAAGCCTAATGGGTTACATCTTAATGTATGTTACAATATGATATGAGGTCCTATTTATAGAACAACAATAACAATAGTAAAACACTTCGAAACAATTTTGGATTCTATTCCTTAACATGCTAAAGATTTGGGATAGGTTAGAGGGTATAAAGGGTGGGTTAATTGCTTAATTTAGGCTAGACTAATTTTATTTGAGTTCGAAACAGGGGGTAATGATGCCTAATCCTAGCAAACAAATTGGGTCTAATCTGTCTGGATACAAATCAGAAACAAATTGGATTAAAACAGATTACAAAACCTATGACCATTACTTGGTGTTTTGCAAGTCAGGTTGACTCTAAATGATTAGCATATTTGTTTCACTTAAAATAAATAAATAAAGAAGAAACTTGAGTATATTATTTTTTATTTCCCTTTAATACAAATAACTGCATAAGAGAACAAATAAAAATAATAATGAAAAAATAAAAGTTAAATAATACATAAATTCATAAGTTTACTAAGGTTCACTAGCCTATAAAAAAAAATTTACTAGTCTAATAATTTCACATAAGAATAAAAGAAAAACTGGATGCCATATACCATATATCAACCTCAAGTGCACCTATCATATGTAAAACATGAAATAAAGTTAAATCACCTACCAAAATAACTAAATATATAGATTTTTAAGAACAAAACGTAACATGTTAGACAAAGAAAATAAATAAATATTTAATATGAATTTCACCGCAATCTACTTAATGTTAGTAGTAGATCTAGCACTAGAACTATGCATATTTAAGAATAACCCACAAGTAGTAGTTTAGTTAGTATTTTCATTTACAAATGAATAATTTAAATTTTATAAATGGATTATATATTACCTTCAAATCCATATAACAAAGTTCGAGTATAAATCAAAGTTTTGATATTCTCTGGCAAAAGAGAAGATCGATATGCTAAAAGTTGATTCGGAAGCAATCACAGTTATAAGATGCTCAAGAAATTGCAGTCCATTACAGAAAGCTCAACTTGATTGTAATTGTCTTTCTACTAATAAAGAACATCCAACCTTGCATGCTAAGCAAAGGCTCTTTTAAATACAAGTTCAATTGAGGCTTTTTTTTTTATTATTATTAGGTTGGCATAAGATGAACCTTCATAATAATTAAATTCCTAAATCATTTAAAGAAAATGCAATTAGAAAAATACACCACACGACATTACAATCTCTATCATTGAATTTTTTTTATTTTTTTTCTTCTTGCACCCAAAGAGAAAAATGGACCAACCTATCTGACCCACAAATTGACCCATTGTTTTAACAAGTTGGGCATGAGTTAACCCCTTTTTTATTGGTCCAAATAATCTTGTGATTTTTATCTTTTGGATTTGAACGGATTGTCAAGAGCCTTGTAGCTCAAGTGATACATTTTTATGTTTTCAACAGATACATCCAAGATTCAAATTCTTCTACTGCAACTATCGAATTAATAAAAAAAATAATGAAACAAGGAATTCAGGTCGAATATTGCAAAGTCTACCAATCTAAATAAAATAAACCACAAAATTACTAATTTTTATCTTAGGAATGGCCAAACCAACTTTGCACGAATTTAGAAGCCCAAATTTATATTTGTCAGTATTTGTTTCTCATGTTATGACAACTAGCCCACTTTTTTCACGTTATAAGCATGGAATGAGCTGTAGGTTGGTTCCAAATTAAGCAATTAGCCCACCTTTTAAACCCTCTAACCACGCTAAATTTCTAGCCCTCTAACATAAAATTAACCCAAACCTTAAATATCCCCCCACAACAAAGCACATGGATATTAAACCTACAAAACACTGGAGGGGCGGCTCAAAAGAGAAGGTAAAAAAATCATCCCACATAACAAAATTCCAGTGAAAGAGAAGTTAAAATCTTGCTCCATACAACTCCGCATGTCTTTTACCATATGATAAACATCTTTGACAAGCTCAACGTGTTGATTTGTAGGAAGCGACGAACTCATGGCTTCCCAATTGCCTAACAAAGGGAAAAAGCTCCGCCTCAGCGAGGATGAGTCACACACAAAGGTTTATTTATTTATTATTTTATTAAAAGAGTTTAATTAGTTGACTCTTATTATGCATGTGAATTTAGAATTTATGTAGTCTTTCAGTAAACGTTTTACGTAAAATATTTTCATCATTTTCGGATGTTTGTTTCGCTGTAAAATCGAGTCAACGGAAAATATTTGTTTTTTTTACCGGAAAATCCTTCAGTAAATTTGGGAAAACGGTTTATGGAAAAAATTTCCGTAAACCATTTTCCTCCAAAACACGCGTGCCTCTACTCTCTCTCTCTTCTCTCTTTCACTGCTCTCTGCTCTCTTTTCTCTCTCGCCCAACTGCTGCCCAGCCACCTCTATCTCTTCCTTGCTCACCTCCGTGTCCAACGCCACCGCTAGAGGCAGCTTCGCGCAGATCTCCAGCCTTCGCCAACGACATCTCAGTGCTCGATGAAGCGGCGTCGTCTTCGCCGATCTGTCTCTCTCGCCCGATGTGGCTCACCACGGTGGCCTGGGCTTCGCGGATCTCCCTCTCCGTTAATTTGTGGTGGCCGGTGGTGGGGTTTGTTGATTTTGTGGTGGATTTTGGTTGGGTTGTGGTGGTTGGTGTTGTGTTTTTTTGTTGATTGGGGTGGGTTTCGGGGTGGGTGTGGGTGGGTTTCGGGGTGGGGGTGGGGTGGGTTTCGGGGTGGTGTGGGGTGGGGGTGGGGTGGCGGGGTGGTTTCGGGGTGGGTGTGGGGTGGGTTTCGGTGGTCGTGGGTTGCGGTGGTTGTGGGTTTCGTGGTGGGTGGTGGGTTTTTTTTGTTGATTGTGGTGGGTAGCGGGGTGGGTTGCGGTGGGTGGCAGGGGTGGGTTTAGGTGGTTGGCAGCGGTGGGTTTGTTTTACGTTGCTCCAAACACACAATGTAGAATATTTTCTGGAGCATTTTCCTATAGTGCAAACAAACACCAAAAAAACAAACATTTTACTGTAAATCATTTGCATTTACAAACATTTTACGGTGGAGAATGTTTTACATCGAAACAAACGGAGCCTTTGTAGCTTTTAATGGGTAAAAGCAATCATCATAAGGAATCCCACATAGGTTAGATAGGAAAGTTGTGTTAGTAGTCCTATGTATAAATAGGACACCTGATAAGTCATGAAATATGACTTATTAAGCCCATTTTCTAACGTTTTTTAATAGAATTGTTTTGCATTTTATTTTTAGTTGTATGTAAATTATTACATTTCTTTTATTTCACTACGTTGTATAAAAATTATTTATTTTATCTACATTATGTTAATTTTATAAAGCCTAAATTTTATGTTATGGTTTAAGGTGAAAATAAAATGAACAAGAATGAAATTAAAGGCCCACATGCCACTGAAGCCCACAAGGCCCAAATGATCCTTTCAAGCCATCACACGAATTGAGGCTCCAAAAGAGCCTTAATGAGCTCACATGCCAATCTTGAATAAAGTGGACAGAGAGCTCCTAGAAGCTTCCCGTGGAATAGAAGAAGAAAAAGAAAGATAAAGCAGTAGCAGCAAACTGGTTGCTGGAAAGAACAAGGCAGCAAAGCCCAGCCAGCAGGCCCGCAGCCAGCAAAGCCAGCAAGCCCAGCCAGCGCAGCCAGCAAGCCCAGCCAGCGCAGCCAGCAAGCCCAGCCAGCAAAGCCCAGCCAGCGCAGCCAGCAACCCAGCGAGCTCAGCAAGGCCTTTCCTTCCGCGATGCACAGGATCCAGGCTCCTTTTTTGAGCCCTAAGTTGAGCGTACTCTCCTTTCTTCTTGGACAGCAGCCACTGGGAACAAAAACCAGCAGAAAAACTCCATTATTTTAGCTTATTGTTCTTCGTTTTTTCTCTAGTTTTTATCTGTAGATTTTATTTCTTTAGTTTGTTTTTGTAATTTCTTGGCTATGGTTGGCTAGACAACTTGCTTGGGCTAAGGGGGAACCCGAATTTGTAAGGTAATCTAGTTTATTTTAAATCCATTTTAAGCTTGAATGTTTCAGATTTATTCTTTGATTGTTCATATTCTTGTTATTTGTGGTTCTATGAGTTGAATCTTTTCATGAGTTCAATCATGTTTTTCTCATAGTTAAGTAGAAGATTTTAGTTCCATTAAATCTTAAGAACTCTTAATTTCATTGGATATTACTTTTTACTGCACTTGTTGCTAGAGTTAATTAGTACAATGATTTTAGGTTTTTCCAATGTAGTTATTTACTTATGTGTTTAAATCAATGAACAATCGAAATAGTATTTCTAATTTAGATTTTATTAAAAATGGTTTTTATTGCAAATGTTCCAATTGAGGGTTTGGGATGTGAAACCCCCAATTGTGTAATTCCATGGATTTAAATTGAATTAGTTTATCTTAGTAAATTTGAGGAACCCAAAGCCCTAGCAATTTTTAGATTTGAGTTTCTTTACTTATTTAAATTGTGAGTTTTCAAAACAACTAAAACATTTTCTTGATTTAATTTATAGTGTTACGTGTTTATTTTGAAACCCCTCTCTCCGTGGTACGACAACCCACCTTACCATATATATTACCATTTTACCTTATACATCCACATACATATTCATTCATATCAAATTTGATTAGTCTCCATTAAAGAACGACGTTTTGGAGGCCGACCAAATTTTGGCGCCGTTGCCGGGGAGAGGCGTATTTGAAGGAACACCATCACGGGATTGGTTTGCTCAATTGACTTGTCAAGGCGGTAAACTCGTTCCAACCCTTTCTTTGTCAATACCATTTTTTTGTATATATTATTGTTAGTTGTTTTATTTATTTTTGCTGCATGAGTAGAAGGTATCGTGATAATCTAGGTAGATTTGCAAGAGAACCTGACACGGATTCTTCGGATTCCGAAGCTTACTTTCCAAATCTATTTGACTCACCTATTGCATCCGATACACTTTCACTCACATCATCACACACAATGGGTGATCATGAGGAAGATCAACCCATCAAGACTCTACATGACTACCTACACCCAGCTAGGAATAGTTCACCATCATGCATCATGTTTCCGGCTAACCAACAAAATTTTGATTTTAAGCCCGGAATGATTCCACTCCTTCCTACATTTCATGGTATGGATAATGAAAATCCATATGTGCATATTAGAGAGTTTGAGGAGGTAGTTGCCACTTTCCATAGCCAATTAGGATCAATAGATACAGTTAGGCTTAAATTCTTTCCCTTTTCTTTGAAAGATAAGGCGAAAAGTTGGTTGTATTCTTTGAGACCTAGGTCTATTGCTTCATGGGGTGAGATGACACATATTTTCTTTAAAAAATATTTTCCCGAGCACAAGACCAATGCTTTTAAGCGGCAAATATCAACCTTTGAACAAAGAGAGAGTGAATCTCTCTACCAAGCTTGGGAAAGGTTCAAGGACCTTTTGAGTTTGTGTCCTCATCATGGGTATGAGAGTTGGCGTACGGTTAGTTGTTTTTATGAGGGGTTGCTCCCTAGGGACCGCCAATTTGTAGAGATGATGTGTAATGGGGAGTTCTTGCAAAAAGACCCCGATGAGGCTATTGAGTATTTGAACCATTTGGCAGAAAAAGCCCACACATGGACCGGACCTAGTGCTACTGAGAGTACTAATCGGTCTAAACCTCACACCTCTACTTCTTCGAGTGGAAGGATTTACCAATTGAAAGAGGAGGATGGTTTGAGGGCTCAAATAGCCCAATTAACCAAGGAGATAGAGACCCTAAAAATGAAAGGGACTAGTGGTACCAAGCAAGGTTACCAAGTTGAAATGCATGAGGAATGTAGTGTGTGCCATGATCCGGAGCATCCTACCAAGGATTGCCCGATGTTGCCTAGTGTAGTGGGGGTTTTTGAGGAACATTGTGGAGCCATAGGGAACTTTAGGAAACCATTTTCACCCTACTCCGAGACTTACAATCCGGGATGGAGGAATCATCCTAATTTTGGTTGGAAGAATGACACTCACTCTTCCCAACCTCCACCCATGCCACAAAGGAGTTTCCCCCAATCCTATCCCTCCCAACATGCACCTCCACCACAACAATTCACTCCCACTCATGTGCCACACCAAGCACAACAACAATTTCCTTCTTCCTCTAATTCACTTGAAAGTACAATTCATGCTTTTCTTGAGACACAAAGCAAGACCAATAAAAAACATGATGCACTTTTAAATCAATTAGCCGAAGAGAATAAGGAAATGAAAAGCCACATTTCAAAGTTGACCAATGCTTTAACAGTAAATGAGAAAGGGAAATTTCCATCCCAACCTCAAATACCTCAAGGTCAACACATGGCTCAAGGTTCCCAAAATAAAAAGAATGTAGAGCATGTTAATGAAGTCACTACTAGAAGTGGGAAGAATGTTGATAGCCCACACATAGAAGAGCAAGAAAAGAGTAGTGACAATGTTGATTTGCCTACCACAAGTGAACCTCTTACTAGACCAATTTCCGTACCTTTCCCACAAGCTCTAAAAGCTTCAAGGAAGTTGGATTCTAGTCCTGAAATCCTAGAAAATCTTAGGCAAGTGAGAATTAATTTACCACTCTTGCATGTGATTAAGCAAGTACCATCTTATGCCAAGATTCTTAAGGATTTATGCACTATGAAAAGAAAGCACAATGTGAAGAAAACCGCTTTTCTCACCGAACAAGTTAGTGCTTTGATTCAACATAACACACCTCCTAAGTATAAAGACCCCGGTTGCCCAACCATTTCTTGTATCATTGGTGACCATGACATCGAGCAAGCTTTGCTTGATCTTGGGGCAAGTGTGAACTTAATGCCTTATTCGGTCTATTTACAACTTGGTCTAGGAGAAATTAAACCCACCATGGTGGTGTTACAATTAGCAGACCGGTCGGTAAAAAAACCAAGAGGTGTTGTGGAGGATGTGTTAGTCCAGATAGATAAGTTTTACTATCCGGTTGATTTTCTCATATTGGACACCGAATCTGTTGTGCATGCTAATTCAAAAATTCCTATAATTCTTGGTAGACCTTTCTTAGCTACTGCTAATGCATTGATTAATTGTAGGAATGGTTTGATGAAGCTTTCTTTCGGGCACATGACTTTGGAAGTGAACATCTTCAACATTGGAAAGCAATTGGTGGAAGATGATGAATGTGAAGTGGCCAATTGGGTTGATGTGGTTGTGGAAGACCAATTCCACAACACTTATTTTTCTGACCCTCTTGAATCTTGTATCGTAAATTCTTATGATTTAGATTCTTCCATTAACTCTGAAATTACTGATGTTTGTTCTTTACTTGATGATTTTCAGGTTATGGAGCTAAGTGGGTGGAGACCAAGATTTGAGGAGTTGCCCAAAAGTGAACTCAAGCCCCTTCCTTCTAGCATTGAGATTCCAAAGCTTGAGTTGAAGCAACTCCCAAGTGAGCTTAAATATGCATTCCTCGAATCAGGTGATACCTTTCCTGTAGTGATTTCCTCTAAATTAACTGTTGAACAGGAAGGTAGCCTAGTGCAACTCTTGAAAAAGCACAAAACCGCAATTGGTTGGACCATAGCGGACATTAAGGGAATTAGCCCTTTAGTTTGCACACACAAGTTACATTTTGAGGAAGAGGTTAAGACCTCTAGAGAGCCTCAACGTAGGCTAAACCCAAACATGAAGGAAGTAGTAAAAAGTGAAGTGCTTAAATTGTTAGATGCGGGTATTATATACCCGATAGCGGATAGCAAATGGGTTAGTCCTACTCAAGTGGTTCCCAAAAAGTCGGGAGTCACGGTTGTTGAGAATGAGCTTGGGGAATTAGTGCCCACTAAGTTAGTCACGGGTTGGCGGATGTGCATTGATTATAGGAAGTTGAATGCCGCCACCCGAAAAGACCATTTCCCCTTACCTTTCATTGACCAAGTGTTAGAGAGAGTGGCGGGACATTCTTTCTATTGTTTTCTAGATGGTTATTCTGGGTATTATCAAATTGAGATTGATTTAGAAGACCAGGATAAGACCACTTTTACATGTCCCTTTGGCACATATGCATTCCGCCGCATGCCATTTGGATTATGTAATGCTCCGGCCACCTTTCAAAGGTGTATGATGAGTATCTTTAGTGATATGGTCGGAGAGTTTATGGAAGTGTTTATGGATGACCTTTCGGTCTTTGGTGATTCTTTTGATGGATGTTTGGAGAATTTAGGCAAAGTGTTGGCTAGATGTGAGGAAAAGAACCTTGTCTTGAATTGGGAGAAGTGCCATTTCATGGTAACTTCCGGGATAGTCCTAGGCCACATTGTCTCATCTAGGGGTATCGAGGTAGATAAGTCCAAGATAGAATTAATTTCTAAACTACCTACCCCTAAGACTGTCAAAGATGTTAGATCTTTCCTAGGCCATGCGGGTTTTTACCGTAGGTTCATACAAGGCTTTAGTTTTATTTCTAGACCCTTGTGTAGCCTCCTTCTTAAGGATGCACCCTTTATTTGGACGGAAGCATGTCAAGAAGCTTTTGCAAAGCTAATTGATAAGCTTACCTCCGCTCCTATTATGAGATCACCGGATTGGAGCCTTCCTTTTGAGCTCATGTGTGATGCTAGTGACTATGCCATAGGAGCGGTATTAGGCCAAAGGAAAGACAAGAAGCCATATGTCATCTATTATGCTAGTAGAACTCTTAACTGTGCACAAATGAATTACACAACTACTGAGAAAGAGTTACTAGCCATTGTTTTTGCTTTAGACAAATTTCGTGCTTATTTGATTGGATCACCTATTGTTGTTTTTACTGATCATGCCGCCCTCAAGTATCTTTTTACCAAAAAGGATGCTAAGGCGCGACTAATTAGGTGGATTTTGTTATTGCAGGAATTTAGTCTAACAATCAAAGACAAGAAAGGAGTTGAGAACGTGGTAGCGGATCACCTCTCAAGACTCACTTTCGAGGATAATTCGGATCACCTCCCTATTAATGATGAATTTCCTGATGAGCATTTATTTGTTATTTCTGAATTGCCATGGTATGCTCATATTGTGAATTACCTTGTTGTAGGTGAAATTCCGAAGGAGTGGAGCGCACAAGATAAGAGAAAGTTTTTGGTTGAGGTACGTAATTTTTATTGGGATGATCCCAATCTTTTTAAATATTGTCCCGACCAAATTATTAGGAGGTGCGTTCCTAATGATGAAATCACTAGTGTCTTAAACTTTTGTCATTCTGAAGCTTGTGGTGGGCACTTTTCTATAAAGAAAACCGCTGCAAAAATCTTGCAGTGTGGATTTTATTGGCCCACATTGTTTAAGGACACTAATGATTTCTGTAGGACATGTGAAAGATGCCAAAAGTTGGGAGCCATTTCTCGTAGGAACATGATGCCTCTTAACCCCATTCTTATTATTGAGATTTTTGATTGTTGGGGTATAGACTTCATGGGCCCATTTCCCCCATCTTTTGGTAATCTTTACATATTAGTTGCTGTGGACTATGTGTCCAAGTGGGTTGAGGCCGTGGCGTGTAAAAAGAATGACCATAGGACCGTTGTAAAATTTTTGAAAGAAAATGTCCTATCTAGATTTGGAACGCCACGAGCCATCATAAGTGACCAAGGAACTCACTTTTGTAACAAACCCTTTGAGTCCCTAATGTTGAAATATGGAGTAATCCATAAAGTAGCTACATCGTACCACCCTCAAACAAGTGGTCAAGTGGAACTAGCTAATAGGGAGATTAAACAAATTTTAGAAAAAACGGTTAGCCCCGACCGAAAGGATTGGTCCTTACGTTTGTTGGATGCACTTTGGGCTTACCGTACTGCTTTTAAAACTCCCCTTGGTATGTCCCCTTACCGACTTGTTTTTGGTAAACCTTGCCACTTGCCGGTAGAACTTGAGCATAAAGCCTATTGGGCTATAAAAGCTTTTAATTTTGATTTGGATGAGGCCGGCAAGTTGAGAAAACTCCAATTGAATGAATTAGAGGAGTTAAGAAATGATGCATATGAGAGTTCTAAAATCTACAAGGCAAAGATGAAAATTTTTCATGACAAAAGGATTTTGAGAAAAACCTTTGAAGTGAACCAAAAAGTGTACTTGTATGATTCTAGACTCCATAAGCATCCGGGCAAGTTGAGGTCTAGGTGGGATGGTCCGTATGTAGTGAAGCGTGTTTTTGAAAACGGGGCCATTGAGGTAGAGGATCCTAGGGATGGGCGGATTTTTAAAGTAAATGGACAAAGACTTAAGCCCGCCCTAGATAGGTTTGTGCCTGAGGAAGAAACAATTTCCTTGGAGGATCCCGTTTATCGGGATGAGTAGATTTTTCGGAGTCTACCTTTTACTTGTACCATATTTTGCTTTTGTTTTTGTTTGGTGGAACTAACATTTTGCAGGAAATATCATTGGAAGTTCTATGCCACGATTGAGGTGCCTTCTAAACCTTTTTATAACCTCATGTTGTATATTTTTTTTGAAACATTGAGGACAATGTTGAATTTAGGTTGGGGGGTGGGATAGTAATTTTTTAGAGCTTCCCATATATATGTTGAAGTGTTGAAATTCTTGCATGCTTGTTGTGTTTCCCATTCATTGACATCTTTTTACTTTTAGTAAATAAATAAAAAAAAAAAAAATTTTGGTGTTTAATGTTAAGCTATTGTCTTGAAAGAATGAATTTATATGCTTTGATTGTGCTATCCTTGAGGATGTATTGAGCATTAGCTTTGATTTGAATGTCATTAGTGAGCTTAAAGGCTTGAACGCATGAGCATTTGATTGAGAAATTTAAATTCTGTCCTTTGATGCTTGATTTTTGGGTAGTGAGATTCCACATGTTTCTTTGAACTTCACAAGCACACTAGTACATGGTTGTGGGGTATGAAAGCCAAACATGAATGTTTAAAATCTTAAGACTAGTTGGTTGACTTGTTGGTTGTGAAATCCTTGGCATGGTTTTGTGTATTGCAAGATTTATAAAAAAATAAAAAAAAATAAAAAAAAAAAAAAAAATTGGCCATCTTGAGCTTATACTGAGTAACCGGGCCTCTTGCCTAATCCAGCAGTGAGTGTTCGCGTCAAAAGGTAAAGGTTTGGAATGGTCAATATGGTGTGGGTAACTAGTTTAGCTTCGTAGCCTTTTTGACTCGAGTTAGTAAGCCCTTAGGGGTGTCTTTACACCTAGTGCCCATTGAGCCACCTTGGTTTGGGAGTTACTGGTCAAACACTCGATACACGGGTCGATTAGAAAGCTTAAGGGAGCTAAGCATTGTGCAACCCACACAATAAAAAAAAAAAAAAAAAAAAAAAATGATGATGCAAGTGTATATATGCAATTTAATAATACTTTCTATGCCTTGGTTGTTTCATGTGACAAACAATTCTAGCAATCTCTGAAGGACTAAACCATTTATGATGGAATTGTTTGAAGCCCCATATCCATGAGCTAATTCACTTTACACTAAGGATGTGTGTGGCGTTTTACTATTTGAGTATGAGCAAATTCGGATAAAGTTTAAATTTTTCATAATTTTGGAGATGAAGTTTGTATTTTTAAGCTTGCTCATGACTGAAAACCATTGCTTTTGTGATATTGCTTTCCCTTTGATAACATGATTGGCATTGTTTGAAATAAGTCAAGACTGAGCACGTTACTTGAGAAACAAAACGTTTGTGGGTATCGTTCTGGTAAGCCCTCACGAGACTATAACTCGTCCACTAGGGACACCTAGGGGTTTAAAGGCTTGTTGCATGAGCTAAATGCAACCGAGAGTGCCAGCGAAAGTGGTATAGTTTAGGTTTATTTTCTTTTGAATTGTTTTTAGGTTTGCTAGAGACTAGCAAAATTTAGGTTGGGGGGTGTGATAAGTCATGAAATATGACTTATTAAGCCCATTTTCTAACGTTTTTTAATAGAATTGTTTTGCATTTTATTTTTAGTTGTATGTAAATTATTGCATTTCTTTTATTTCACTACGTTGTATAAAAATAATTTATTTTATATGCATTATGTTAATTTTATAAAGTCTAAATTTTATGTTATGTTTTAAGGTGAAAATAAAATTTGAACAAGAATGAAATTAAAGGCCCACATGCCACTGAAGCCCACAAGGCCCAAATGATCCTTTCAAGCCATCACACGAATTGAGGCTCCAAAAGAGCCTTAATGAGCTCACATGCCAATCTTGAATAAAGTGGACAGAGAGCTCCTAGAAGCTTCCCGTGGAATAGAAGAAGAAAAAGAAAGATAAAGCAGTAGCAGCAAACTGGTTGCTGGAAAGAACAAGGCAGCAAAGCCCAGCCAGCAAAGCCAGCAGGCCCGCAGCCAGCAAAGCCAGCAAGCCCAGCCAGCAAGCCCAGCCAGCAAAGCCCAGCCAGCGCAGCCAGCAACCCAGCGAGCTCCAGCAAGGCCTTTCCTTCCCGCGATGCACTGGATCCAGGCTCCTTTTTTGAGCCCTAAGTTGAGCGTGTTCTTCCTTTCTTCTTGGACAGCAGCCGCTGGGAACAAAAACCAGCAGAAAAACTCCATTTTTTAGCTTATTGTTCTTCGTTTTTTCTCTAGTTTTTATCTGTAGATTTTATTTCTTTAGTTTGTTTTTGTAATTTCTTGACTATGGTTGGCTAGACAACTTGCTTGGGCTAAGGGGGAACCCGAATTTGTAAGGTAATCTAGTTTATTTTAAATCCATTTTGAGCTTGAATGTTTCAGATTTATTCTTTGATTGTTCATATTCTTGTTATTTGTGGTTCTATGAGTTGAATCTTTTCATGAGTTCAATCATATTTTTCTCATAGTTAAGTAGAGATTTTTAGTTCCATTAAATGTTAGAGCTTTTAATTTCATTGGATATTACGTTTTACTGCACTGTGAGAGTGTTGATTTTAGGTTTTTCCAACGTAGTTATTTACTATGTGTTTAAATCAATGAACAATCGAATAGTATTTCTAATTTAGATTTTATTAAAAATGGTTTTTATTGCAAATGTTCCAATTGAGGGTTTGGGATGTGAAACCCCCAATTGTGTAATTCCATGGATTTAAATTGAATTAGTTTATCTTAGTAAATTTGAGGAACCTAAAACCCTAGCAATTTTTAGATTTTAGTTTCTTTACTTATTTAAATTGTAAGTTTTCAAAACAACTAAAACATTTTCTTGATTTAATTTATAGCGTTACGTGTTTATTTTGAAACCCCTCTCTCCGTGGTACGACAACCCACCTTACCATATATATTACCATTTTACCTTATACATCCACATACATATTCATTCATATCAAATTTGATTAGTCTCCATTAAAGAACGACGTTTTGGAGGCTGACCAACACCTCATAACACATTGTAATCATCCAAAAAATATATTGTACACAGTGAATTAATAAAGATGTAGCCCATTAGGCTACATCATGTAGACGTAGGCTCACATAGTCGAACCACTTGAAAACCTAGTCTCCATTATCTTCTCCTCTCTCTATCACTCTTTTATATTTTCCATTGTCATGAGATTTAGGTTTTCTACATGGTATCAGAGCCTTAGAGCTCTAACAAGCAACTCGATCCTTCCGCTTCCGCATTTCAAAAAAAAAAAAATCCCATCCAAAGCACCTCACCACAAATCTCATTTTTCTGGAAATCTGATTCCACAGATCAGTAGCCCATGCCGAGATCAGTCAAAAGACATAAGCCGGAGTCAATTCCGAGCATCAACGCGCCTCCACGTGCCGGAAAAAGTTTCAGATCTTCGCTCACGCGCCTCCAACACCGCCAGAACCACCATGTATCAGATCTTCCGTCTCCAGTCACCGAATCAAGAATCAAGCACTTCAGATAGATAGATTGACCACCGATCTATTTAAATCTGGAAAAATCAGCCAGATCCAACGATGGACGAGCCTCCACGCGCCACACTGGCGGCACACTCCGGCTTCCATTCTGTCCATGCTGATGTCAGTCCTAGGTCACTACAGCTTACTGCTAACGTCAGCAGACCCAAAAAAAAAAAAAAAAGAGGCTGAAAACTGGCAGACCAGGAGAAAAAAAAAAAAAAAAAATTTGAATTTCGAATTTCAAAATTCGAAAATTCAAAAAAAAAAAAAAAAAAAAAAAAAATAAAAAAAAAAGAGAGAAAACTGGCATTGACCAATAAAAAAAAAAAATTCGAATTTTGAATTTCAAAATTCAAAAAAAAAAATGTGGGATATACTTTTTTGATTCTATTTTCATGAGCCAAGATCGAGCCAAGCCATCGAGCCACTAAGCTGAGATCCCGAGCCAAGACCATTTCAAGATCCGAGCCTCTGAGCCGCGATCCGAGCTATTGAGCCATGATCCGAGTCACACACAAAGGTTTATTTATTTATTATTTTATTAAAAGAGTTTAATTAGTTGACTCTTATTATGCATGTGAATTTAGAATTTATGTAGTCTTTCATGATGTTATTTTGTAGCTTTTAATGGGTAAAAGCAATCATTATACCGCGAACGTCATAGGTTCAAATACAAGTTATAGGTTCAAATGCAAGAACAGTGAAAACAAGCATATTATCACATAGATGGAGAAGAATCTTCTGCGCATATATTTGTAGGCTCAAATTTGATTGGCATAACTTATTCCATGAAGTCTTGCATGCAGGTCCTTGCAAACAATACACAGATAAATTTGCAAGAGCAGTGAATCAGTTCCTGCAGTTTTATGATCAGGCTGGTACACGGATAGGTGCGTTTCATCTCAATTTCTGTGTAGGGAGGGACTACTCAAAAGATATTGATCAGTGGATCACTTCTGCCATTAAAATGGGTGCAGAAAGTATCACTCTTCATTTAGATTGTGGCAGAGCCTGTTATCGCGTGTACTTTCACTATCATAAAGAAGAAATTTATGTTTTTCGTCCCGAGCTTCTTTCGTTCAACTTAAAGCAACTAGAGTTAGGGAACTGCTGTTTGGGACCTAATTGTTTCAGCAAATTCAGCAACTTAGGAACCCTCAAATTAGTGGAGGTACCTCTAGGCCTATCTGAGATGCAGACCATCTTTTCTTGTTGTTTGAGCCTTTTCGATTTGTCTTTGGAAAAATGCACACTTTCTCTTAATTTAAGGATTCTTGGCTCATTACCTCGTTTGAGGAGTTTAAAGATTTGTGAGTGCAATGGGGTGAACCAAATCGAGCTGTCTGCTATGAATCTTGTCAGATTTGAACATTCTTCTTACTTTTTGGTTAAACATTCTTTCCTTGGAGTTGGAGTCCCTAAGCTGGAAGAAGCATATTTCACCGTAGGGCCTGATGGAGATGTGCAAGATATTTTCCATCTTGCAGAAGATCTCCCTAATCTGAGGGTTCTATATGTTCTCAACAATGGTGATTCGGTATGTGGAAAAATTAAAAGGAAACAAATTGTTTCACTTCTTTTTGAAGTGCAGACTTGCACTTGTTAATATATAATAGTAAGTGTATTTCTCATTTTGTGTAGGTTTGCATACCTAAAAGCATTGCTATCTTCAGTAAGGTTGAAATGTTGGAGCTGAATTTCCCTCTAGAAATCAAATTTGGCTTCTTGGAGATGATAGCTATTCTTAGAGCCTTTCCCCTTTTGCAGAAATTTTATTTGGCGGTGAGTGATGTACTGTTTTAGTTATTTCATGGAGCTTGGCTTTGGATTATGGTTTATTGTTGCTGTTTATATGTTTCTTAGTTAGGATCTCTCTCATTTTTGCCATATTTGATAGCTCCCCCTCCCCCCATACTCTGCCTCGTATTAGAAATTAATAAGATGACATTTTTTGGAAATCAAGGCGTCAGAAGACTTATATATACGTAGTTTAGTTCCTGTAAACTACCTGCAAAATTAAAAGAAACATCCATGTTGAAGTTTATATAGTAAATATTGAAAATTACATTGAATTAGAAACTTATTATCGTGACACTATTTGGCCTAGCTTGGTTCATTATACTCATTTGGATTAACCTCTTGAAGCTCAGCTGTGGCATCAAACAGCTTGCATCATTTGTTTGTTGGAATATAATAACATTGGTTTGGTGCGTAAATTCAAGGTTTCCGGTGTAGCTTGATATGAAAGATTTTCATGATTCATCTTTATTTTCTGAACCAGTGTCCATCTTGCATCACTTTAAGGCTTAAGCCTCATGCTCCAATTAGTTTCTGATTTGAACTAGTGTACACTAGTTGTAATTGCAGACGAGATGCCCAAGAAACTTTGAACAAGGAGGAAACCTTGAGCCAAACAAACATGTCCATCAATATCTAAAGGAAGTCCATCTTGCTGGATTTTATGGCACCTCAAGTCAAATTAAATTTGCTATTTATTTGCTCAAAAATGCTCCTGCTCTTAAACTGCTGGTAATCGACCCAAAAGGGAACTTTCGCATAAGTCACCATCCCTGTTGGTGGCCGGGTACGAAGCCATTTGGACATAGACTGTCATGGGATGAAGGAGAACGAGAAAATGTTTGTGAAAAACTGCAGGAGTTTTCCAAAGATGTAGTGCTTATTATCAAATGAATTGTTTTTTTTTTTAGTGAAACGATAGCTTTTTGTTTTATTGTGTAACGAGGCAACATTCTAAGCCTAAAGCTAGCAACGTTGACTTGGGAGCCCATGCAAGCCGAGTTAATTGTTGGTCAAGTTGAGGAGGAGCTAAGGAATAACAACTGTGGTTGATCTGGGAACTGGAAGATGTTATTTGTAGGAGTCTATAGGAGCAAATTAGTAGCTTAGTTATTTTATGTCTATTATTGTGTGGGATTAGATCTCTTAGTATTTATGGAGCTTGTAAGCAACCACTGTATTTAAGCAGTGCGGATCAATGAATAAAGCAAAGCAAGCAGAATTATTCTAAACTCTTTTCTCTTTCACCTTCGGGAGACTAGACATCTCGAATGGTTCTAATTAACAAAAAATTTTAGTTCATTACATATGGCTCATAATCAAATTAACTGTACAACTGTACAAGACATAAATAGAAGCAAGGCAATCACATAATAGAAGTAGGGAATCTTAACCACACCACACCTCCTTCAAAAGCCTCTGTAGCCAAGGCTTAGGCAGCCTTGTTACAACTTGGTTTAATGAAGGAAAAACAAAAAAAAAAAAAAAAAAATGAAAGAAAAGGACCCAGGAAGCAAATATCATCAACAAAGGACTCCACATGGAGCCAAGCAAGGTGAACCCCGTTGCACTATATATCTGTAAGTGCCCACTTTTTTACCAAGTCATAGCAGATAAAAAAGCCCATGTTCAAAGGATAAAATGATCTGTCGTGAGCCTAGAAGAAATGGGTAATCTGTGCGATTGTAGGAAAAGCTCAGACTAGGGCTAAACAATCCACTGTAAGCCCAGGGGTCATTGGGCCAGTCCATGCGATTATGAAGAAAAGCCTAAGACAAAGTTTGGTTGTCAGACCCAAACAATAATCTTATCTCCTAACAAATGAGGCCCGTTACTTTATCCCTTAAAATAGGGCACGCGTGAGGTAAGGAGCTCTGTTGCAAATCCTCTAATCGAGAAAGCTATTGTTCACCATCTCCTTGGGTAGCCAAATCACACATCCCCATAGTTGAGACACGCTAATAACCAGTTGGTGAAATCCTTCGACACAGCAGACAAGAGGGTATAAGCAACGGCAGATTCACAAGAAAGGGCGAATGTCAACAAGAGGCAAAAAGGTGGCTTGAAAGCAACATAAACAGAGGTAATGCAGTCACCAAAGCCCAAACCTATGGTGACTGTTACTAATCCTCATCAGAAACCAAGGGGAATCCGGTTTGGATGGGAGATTTTTTTTTCTTAAAAGGGTATTGAAGTCTGCTGCACAAGTAGTATCATACCCGTTGGGGGTATGAACAAAGGTGACCAGCAAACCTCAAATACCTTAATGAAAACATGTATGGATCAACTTTTATCATGGAGTCAACTCATTTAATGCTTGCCAAACCCGTGTCAGCCTTGAATCAGTCTGCCACTGATTTAGTTTGTAGAATATTTTGTCTTATTAAGAAGCATGGTCAGGTTAATGTTATTGGAGGAGCTAATAAGAAGCCTAATTACCCAAGAGTTAAAAGGATGGCCAGGGTTCAAACCATGGACTCCATGGATTATGGCTGACCACTATAAAAGGAGAAAAAGAATCAGTATTAGGGATCCAATCCTTTAGCCAAAAACCCTAAGTCAAAACAGAAGGAAAAAAGATCCATTTCTTATCACAACAAACATTTTCTGTCAAATCACACCAAAGCAATTCATCCACCATGACACACACTACATCACCAATTACTTCATTAAATACCTGGATAACCTATTCCATGGTCTATACATGTTTTCAGGAGATAATCCTTTCCCTTCTCACCAAATCCTCCCAAGTCTTTATTAGTTTTTTCTCTGAGTTCATTTTAACATTTGATCTTTTTTGTTCTTTAGATATTCACGGTTATTGTCTGCTGTAGTTCTCTTGATAAAAGACAGCATAGTAGCAGATCAGTAAGAGGTGCACTATCAGCCATCAAGCAAGTTTACAGGCCTGATTTGGAGTTTTGGGCTCAACAATCCATCAATACAAGTTCAACCCATCTTCAACTAATCACAAGGCGACAGCTGGCACTAGGTGATTTTTGAGCATTCACAATATCTTGTATGTTACTTAAAGAAGAAATGGAGGGCAGAATTCATGGTTTCAAAGCTGCTTTAGGATGTGGTCCAGTATATCATATGATGTTTGCAGATGATTTAGTGATTTTTGCAAAGGCTAGTAGAGAAGAGCTTGAAGCGGTTCAAAAGTGCCTGGAGGCCAAACGATAATTCATCAAAATCTTCGTTGTATTTCAGTAAAAATATGAGTGGTAGACAAATGGAGATTATGTGCAGGTAGAGTGGTTTTATAAAGTTTGAGCCTAAAACAAAATATCTTGGTTTGCCTTTCCCTTACAGGCCAAAAAAAGAGTTGTTTTCAGAAGTAGTGGAGAGGTTAAATTAAGAACTCAAAGTTTTAATAAAAAAAAAAAAAAGAACTCAAAGTTGGAAAGCAAAAGTTTTGTCCCAAGCCGCAAGGTTAACTCTAATTAATTAAATACGTTGCCTCTTCTTTGACTCCTTATATAATGTCCTTACTATCACTACCTAAAATGATCTTCTCCAAAACTGATGCTCTCCTCAAGAATTTCTTTTGGGGAGAGGGAAAACAAATGAAGCACTCCTAGCAAAATTGGAGTGGTGTGTAACAGTTAACAGTGACAAAAATATATTGGGTAAGTTATCAAAGCAAAATATTTAAAAGGAAAAAATATATATATATATTCTTCAAGCTAGCCCCAAAGCCAAAGTCAAGTTCCTGGTTGTGGAAAGGAATCTGTGGTAGCATAGTAATTATCCAGAAAGGCTTATGCTATCAGGTGGGTTCAAGTGAGTCTATCAATATGAGGACCCTTGGGTACATCATTTGCAGAATTTTGTTCCACAACCCTTGCAAGAAAGGCCTGAGATGATTAATTGGGTGTCCTAACTCATTAATTCAAATACCATGCACTGGAATGTATCAAAATTACTGAAACTATTTGATGTTCAAACAATGTACCATATCAACAAAATTCTTATTTTTTTGCACTGCCAAGACTTGACAAACTCTTTTGGACCCCAGAATCATATGGTTCTTTCACTGTCAAGTCTACCTATTTAATGATTAGCACTCCACATTCTCAGAAGTCAGCATATATCTCTAGCTTGTGCTCAAAGTCATAGAAAGAGCTATAGAAAATTAAAGATAAATGAGTGATTGAAGTTGCTCCTTTGGAAATTGGCATGGGACGTCCTCCTTCCAACTAAAAAAGTGCTTGGAAAAAGATTGGAAATAGAGGATAAGCATGCCCCTTTTGCAACCACCATTCTGAAACTTTGTAGCACGTTTTATTTTTATGCCCTTTTGCAGTTATAAAATGGTCATTTTAACTATGTGGCCCTTTATCTTTAGAGATGCTCGATCCCATTCAGCCAATGAGCAACCAGGTAGAAGTTATAACTTATAACTTATAAAATGGTTAACCACGCTGGCAACATGCAACAAGACTGCAGTCTGCATAGGAACAGAAAGCAAATTACCACGTCCGCCTCATGCAACGATTACATGGATGTTTGGCAATTCATTATTACAGTGTCACGCAAAAATGCAAACCCCCCAGGCCTCATCCCCTTTCTCTAGCTCTTTCTCCACCACTATAAAAAAACAAACCCCAATTTCCATTCTGCTCTCACACCATTGCCCAAAGATGTCTACTACTTACATTCTATTGCTAGTGTTTCTCCTTGGAGCTGTTGCTCTCACCACTCCTTCTCTAGCTCACATAGAGAATACCCAAGGAAACTCATACTCGGTTTCATCTGAACCATGGCCATTACCGCTAAGAGGAGGCTCAGGACAACTAATTAACCACGGGCTACGAATTGATATGCCTGAAGTTCACCATACCCAAGACTCATTCAAGCCAGTTGCTTCCGAGGAGAAAAAGCAGCCTGAATGTTGGGGGTTGATTCCAACACCACCTGGTCCTCCTGCTCCTACTCCAGCAACTCCTCCATACAATCCTGCTTCCGACAAGAAAGAGCAGCCTGATTGTTGGGGGTTGATTCCAACACCACCAGGTCCTCCTGCTCCTACTCCTGCAACTCCTCCATACAATCCTGCTTCCGAGGAGAAAGAGCAGCCTGATTGTTGGGGGTTGATTCCAACACCACCAGGTCCTCCTGCTCCTACTCCTGCAACTCCTCCATACAATCATGCTGCCGAGGAGAAAGAGCAACCTGATTATTGGGGGCTGTTTCCAGAACCACCTGTTTCATCTCCTTCCTCAACATAAGTGACCCCATATACCATTTTTTGTTATCTTCTAAATAAGATTATTATATATATGTGCGCATGTAACCTATATGTGGCTGCAGCTAGAAATAAGAGCTGCTTCATATATATTAGTTGATGTTATCCATCATTTATTTTTGAGTTAGTGAAATTATGTGCTTCAGCTGATACTATTATTAGCATATTTGTTTCACATAAATAAATAAATAAAGAAGAAACTTGAGTATATTATTTTTGTTTTCACTTTAATACAAATAACTGCATAAGAGAACAAATAAAAAAAAATACATAAATTCATAAGCTTTACTAAGGTTCACTAGCCTATATATATATATATATATAAAATGATAATTACAGTAGACCCCATGTGGTTAGGCACAATTTCACATTGTTCACCCATGGTTTAAAACGTGTCACTTTACCTATCTGGGGTTTAAAATGTTGGCAAATGTTACCCATCTCGCCACTTTCCGTTAATAAAAAAAACTTTAATACAAGTAACATACAAAATTTTGGATCTAACTGCATCTCAAAAAAAAAAAAAACATTATTTTGAAAGTGAAGAACATTGTTTTACACTTTGGATGAATTGGATGAATATGTTGTTGATGTATACAATTGTTCCAGTATATCATTTCCTTAGTTAACACGTATATAAGTTAAATAAGGGTTGAATATTTTTAGATGGTTGAGTTAACATGGATTAATTTAGAAATTAAGGCTGAATATGTTTAGATTTTTTTAGCAAAATGAGGGCAGTTGGGTGCTTGTTTCCTTGCTTATTGGAGAGTTGAATTTGACTGAAAATATGGTTAAGATTGATTGATTTGGTTGTGGTTGTGATTATGGAAGGGGATGATTTTTTTCAATATGTTGTTGATGTAGTTAGATGACGACTAAATTGAATGATGCTGATGATGCGAAATTGTGGCCTCCTAATGTTGAGAAGTTGTTTATACAACTCATGGTCAAGGAAATGGTCAAGGGGAACATGCAAGAAGGTGTTTTCCACAAGAGAATTTGGGATAAGATATTGGAAGAACTCATTTGCCAAACCAAGCGGAATTTTAAGTTTCCACAAGTGAAAACAAAATTCAATCGGTTGAGATAAAGGCATCGTATCTTCTCACAACTCCTACAACATACTGGGTTGGGTTGGGATGCAAAGACCAACACAGTCTCTGGTAGTGATGAAGTGTGAATGAATGTATTTGCGGTAAGTGAAATGTTTGGTTGTTAAGTTAGAATCGGTGTATTTCTCTATTAGAGTCTCACATACATGTTGTTTGTTGATAGGCAATGCCAAAGGCAAAGGAATTTAGGAGAAAGGGATGTGAGAACTATATTTAGTTGGGAACACTTTTTAACAAGACCACTGCCACTAGTGTCATGGCATTTGCATCTACACAGGATCCCACTAATACTGATGAGGAGTGTGAAGTTGATGAAAGGTTCATTACTACTAGAGTGCATGTTAATGTGGATGTGGATGTGGAAGTAGATCCTGATATTGGAGAAGACCCTGAGTCTGTACAAGGGGATGTTGGGGATACTCGTCCTGAAAAACGGGCTAAGAGTGGGGGCACTACTAAGTCAAAGAAGAGTGGTAGGAAGGGAGAGAGGGTTAGCGAAATGACTGATGTAATCAACAATTTTGCCTACATTACCAAGTCAAGGCATGAGGCTAGGGAGGCTAGGCATGCGGCAAAGTATGCAGCTAGGGCGGCTAACACCACTGCTAGTAGTGCTCATCCTATTATGAAAACTACTCCCCCAGTTGATGATTGTAATCTTCAGAAAACTGTGAAATTACTTTATACGTATAAGGATATTCTTCCTGAGAAGTTTTGCAAGATTATGCTGGCATTATAAAACAAAATAACAGGGTTGCCTTTCTTACCCTGTTTGAGGAGAGGAGGGCAATATGGATGGAGTTCATGGGAAATATGTGAATTTTGAGACTAAACTTTGTGACTGCTAGTTTGGTTGTGGACAATTTTTAATTTCGCTTGTTCGTGGTTTGTATGACAATTTCATTTTGTTTAAGACTTGTAAGAATGACATTTCGTAGTCATCTTTGAATTACTTTAGTTTAATGCAAGTAGAAACTTATTAACTTTATATATTTGGCTTGTCATTTTATATATTTCTTATAATTTGTCACTTTATATTGTGTTCTTCACTTTACATTATATTTAGCATTGGAATATTCATTTGGCTTGCCTTTTTCACTTTTAGAACATGTTGATAAGAATGATATATAAGGCTTAATTAGGAGAAAATTATATGATTATTTTCTTTTTTTCATGGTTGAAATATTTTCACAGGAATAACTATAATTATGTTTGATGATGAAAACATCACAAGTCAAGAGTTTGATGAAGAAAACTCTTTCGAATGTGATATGACTGGTGAAGAAAATGGGTTGGACTATGATATGTCTGATGAAGAAAACAATTTGAGACAACATCATATGTCTGATCAAGCAAACCTCACTTGTTCTTCTTCTTCTTCAAGTTCAAAAGACAGTGACAGTGACCAAGACTATTACATGATTACCAAATATCTTAAGACTTCAATGGAATATGTTGATAAACATTATTTTAAACAACCACAACGCACAAGCATATTATCAAGACGTGCCTATATTGAAGAGATACTTAACGACAACGATTCCACATGTTTCGAAATGTTCCGTGTTCACATACCCGTATTTCATCACTTATGTTATACATTGCGATTACATAGCTAATAGTAGAGGATGAAGGGAATGTATCCCTAGAAGAATCAGTTGCTATGTTCCTTTTCATTGTGGGTCATAATACAAGACAAAGGGTTGTTGGGGATCGTTTCCAACATTCATTGGAAACGATTCATCGTCAATTTCGTATAGCATTATGCTCTATACATGCATTAGGGGCAATACTGATCAAGTCAAACGAAAATTATAATGGCCTCCTTGCAAAGTTACGTACTAATAACAAGTATTTTCCATGGTTTGAGGTAACTAATGAGTTTTTACTCACATTTAATTTATGCATTGAATTTCTTATTACTACATATGCCTAATATATCTTAGAGTTTCCGTACAATAATACATCATTGATTATTTGTATTACGTGTTGATAAATATTGTAGAGGTGTATAGGTGCCATTGATGGCACCCATGTTAGTGCTAGTGTTCCTACAGTGAAGAAGACCTCATGTCGTGGGAGAAAACATGTCATAACTCAAAATGTGATGTGTGCTATGAACTTTGACATGCGTTTCACATTTGTGTATTCTGGGTGGTAAGGAAGTGCGAATGATTCCAGAGTATTTGAGAACACCATCTTGAGTAATGATATAGTTTTCCCTTGGCCTGTTGAAGGTTGAATTTAATTTTAATGTTTTGTTTTGTTTGTTTAGCAAAAATTCAATATCTTTATAAATTCTAATTGGCCAAATTTCAATTGTGAATTTAGGATCATATTACTTTGTGGACTCTAGATATCCCCTGGTTGGATGTTTTATGCCACCACACAAATCAGTGCGATACCACGCACAAGAATATAGGAGTAGACACTGCCAACCCAGAAGTGCGGTTGAACTTTTTAACTACCGGCATTCTTCTTTGCGTATGGTAGTTGAACGAACATTTGGGGTGTTGAAAGCAAGGTTTCTCATATTCAATCATATGCCTAATTATTCTGTTGCTAGGCAAAGGATGATAGTCACCGCATGTTGTACAATTCAAAATTTCATACATTTACATCAGCGGAATGACAAACTATTTTTAGAGTGGGAAAACAAAGACATCCCAACAAACGGCGACGATGGTATTCATGGACCACAAGATATGAATGATTGGAGACTAAGACAAGTAGAAGCTGTGAGTAAAACCGCACAAAGGGAAATGAGAAATTTGTGGGATGGAATCACCATGGCTATGTGGGCGGGTCATTGAACTTAACTATTTCGCTAAATCCCTTAACTTATTTGGTTATGTAATGAACTTATATTTGGAATATTCATTTGGCTAAATTTGTAAACTTATATTTTGTTATGTAATGAAATTATATTTGGCATACATATTTGGTTAAATTCATGAAATCCAATTTGGTTATGTAGATCCTCATATTTGGCTAAATGCATGAAATTAAATTATAATCTTATACAATATCTAAGATCAATAGAAACTATTTGAATTACAAAAGTTCCATGTTTACCAAGAGGAGTGAAAGTCCAACAAGAGGACTACAAGGACTAAAAGTTCCATTTAAATGCATGAAATTAAATTATAAACGTACATCTAGAGGAAAAATAAAAATAACAGTGCAATGCACAAGAGAACTACAAGTCCAACAAGGATCAACCTCTTAAGTAATCCGACATAGTCTACAATGGGTTGGAACATGATTTGGAATTTCCTTAACTCAGCCCACAATTCATGCAATTCTAATAAAACAGAGTCAAATGATTCACCCGCTGATGACGACACATATTGCTCGTTGATTGGCACATATCATCCAATCCACCCACTGCATCCATTAGCACAAGCGTTGTACAACTTATTCTTGGTATTTGCAGATTCAGATATTTTGACGATGGCTTTTTGTCCACAACGACATCTCTTATTTACATATTTCAGGCCAGTACCAACACTGTAATTATTACTTGAGTGTGACATCTATTAACAATGAAACAAGTAATAATTAAAATAAAGTAAATACATGATAAACCATGATAAAACAAGTAAATACATAATAAAACAAGACCATTTCTAATTAACTTTTCACCTGATAAACCATGCAACAACTGCACTTTGTATGACGGCTACGCAAAAAGGACACCCTTCACCCTAGAGTGCACTTATTACACCCTTTTTGCAAAAAGACCATGCAATAACTGATCTTTCCAAACAACCACATCACCAGACAGCAATGTCTCAAAATAGATTCAAAATCGGTTCCAATATGCTCTAGTTGTGGTAATTATTATTATTTGTCACTAATCTTTAGGCCTACAAATAATCCTTTAAAAGAACCCCCCAAAAAAAGTGACAACGCAGCTGGTCACATTGTATATGCTCCAGTGTATATGCTCCCAATCACAATTACAAAATCATATTATGCTCTTAGCTGCCACTGAGGTTGCCAATATTTTACAATACTACACATTGAGGTTGCCAATAACAAAGAACACATATTGTTTGATGAAAGGGTCAATGAATACAAAGAGGCATTGCTAATGTGAAGCATGTGAACAGAACAGAACAGATACAAAACACAGCAGCTTAAGCTTGTTGAAACTACTTTATTTCTTTAATAGCAGCTTAAGCTTGTTGAACATTACACTAACATAGCACACTACATTACAATATGCTCTAGTTGTGGTAATTATTATTATTTGTCACTAATCTTTAAACTAAACAAGCTATGCCCAGCATCAACAATATGGAATACGTCAACTAAAATTCAGAATGGACTCTTCCATTATAAATCCTTGAATTTCTGTCCAACCAAAGATGGTAAATGACAACACAGTCCATGCTAATTTACAAAGAACTTTTTGAAAGCTCACTCCCCGGAAAATCAACACAGTCCAACCATTTCCTGTATTATTATTATTATTATTATTATTATTATTATTATTATTATTATTTTTTTTTTCAGATTTTACTCCCCAATTACCATAACGGAAATTACCCAAATGTAAGCCCATAACAGTTCAAAAAAGAAAAGAAAATTAAAGCATGATCAGAATAGCAATAGCATGGTCAGATCTTGAAAATAAAATAAAATTAAAGCATAGACCTTGAAATAGAGAACAATGGGGTTGTGCCGATACAGTGGGGGTTGTTTCTTGCCCAATAACAGTGGGGGTTGCGCCGGTAGAGTGGAGGTACGCATTTAATGTACTCCCAGAGTATTCTATAATTTTCCCTATGCTGGAGCCTTTCAATGAAGCAACGAGTAAGTCCAGTCTATGGTAAGTAGATACCTATTGTAAGTTTATTGTACCTAAAAGGTACTATTCTTGACCCATACGAAAAGTGTCATGTAATCAGCATTGGAAAATAAGGGAGAGAGCTGTAAATTGTAGAGGCAAATGAAGAATTAGAGAGAGAGAAAACAAAAACCATATCTATGGTGTGTATATTATCTTAATAGGAATATACGTAAAATGAAAAGGAAAGATCTTTGAATTTTCTTTGCTCCATTTGGGCTAATTCATTTATCCCCTGATTCCTAAAGGGAGCTTCCTTTGCCACCTCATTCCTAGTTCACATTTCTCACCGAGTTCAATATGTTAAGACTGACCGTGCAAAATAATGTCCTGATGGCCTTATCCCGAAGTTGTGCTGTTTTTGCAAGTGTTCTTTCCTTGACCCAGCAAGAAGGCTATACATGATTTGCCTGAACTCGAATTGGAGGCTGAAAGCCTGAAACACATAATGGGCTTATCCGAGACCAACCAAAACCTTTTAAATGATGTGTTGTTGATGTAGACTGGGTCAAGCTTCAATATCCTATGAAAACTGAATATGGGTTCTCTTACCAATATGAGTTCACTTAATCCTAACACTAAACGCACAACCACACCTCACTCAAAACACCGATAGTTGTTAAAAGCCTTATAGCTCAGTATTATTACATGCTCTCATTTATAAGGAGATTTAGTGTTAAAATCTTTCTCTCTCTCCCTGGTCGTCGTAGCTATGAAATTATCAAAAACAAAAAACTCATAACCAATTAATCCAAAACCCCATCATCAGCCACACATACCCATGCCCACACCGAACTATCATTGACCGTGAATCCCAATTCATTGTTGCCATTAAAAGCTCCCCAAGTCGTAACTGTAGTTCCCTATCCACAAAATAACAGCTCAAAGCTTCCATAGGCAATCAGCCAACACCCCAAGTCCCCGAAAGGCCCAGTACCTCAAACCTGAGGATACCAACACCAAGTCTCTGTTACAAAGTGGCAGTGCCCAAGGAGAGAATCCGCAAAGCTCAGTCGAAGGAGGAGAGATAAGAGAGAGAGAAAGGAGATCGGGTGAGATAAAAGGAAACAAGAAAAGAAAATTGCCATGTGAGATAAAAATAATGTTACATTAAACAGTCGTTAGAGATTTAATAAAAAAATGGACAGAAAATTAACAATGGGACCATATTGTTATCTTTTAAATATTTGAGGAACCAAATTGAATTTTTTATACTTAAGGAACTGTAGAGGCCCGTTTTTTCTCAGTCCACCGTGGATCAAATCCAACACTTCAGTGGTCCACCAGGGACCCAAAGCCCAACAACACCAGTGGTCCACGGTAGACAGCACATGAGGAGAAATGGCCCAAAAAAGCCATCCACCGGACCCAAATACCAAGTCAATTAATAAAAGCCCAGCCCATTCACTCTTCAAGTTCAAGTCCAGCCCATCACTCTACAAATCTTAGTCTGCCGCACAAAGGAACATTCTGGAACAATTTGAAAAAGAGAGGGAAAAGTGGCTTTCAAGCACCATTTTCCCTCCCCTCTTGGCACGGTGCTCAAGGCACTGAAGGGGAAACATTTCCAAAGCAAAAATCAAGTTTCCAAAGCTACAATAATCATGACAAGAGCTGGTTTTCTGCATTAACCAACAAATGAGCAATATAGTTCCAGAAGACATGGTCCACGGCAGCCCAGAAAATGTGAAGAAAGCTGGTCATCCACGCCACCCAGTGGTCCACGGCGGATTACCCAGTGGTCCACGGCAGATTACCCAGCGGTTCACAACCAAACCCAGCCATAAAAGCAATCTGCGGCGGCACCAGCTGTGATGGGTAATGAAGGTGATGACGAGGAAGATGATGCAAGGGCTGAAAAGACCAAGAAGCCTCCATGGCCGCCCAGAATCAGTATCCAACTGAAGCAAGTAATGATGAAACAGCCTGCTGGGCATTCTCTTTACCCACTGGTCGCGGTGGACTGCATTACAGACTGGTCCACGGCAGCACCAACTGAAACAAAAAATCACAACCAAGGCCACCATGGCAACCACCACTCGAGAGCAACGACCACCACAGCCCAGCACTCCGGTGGTCCTTGCTCCTCCACATCATGGAACCTTAGGAAGCAAGGTTTGGAGGTAGGGGAACCAATTTACTCCAATTTTATTTGATCTGCCGTAACAGAAATGGTATTGATCTGCTGGGGGAAAAATACCAAAAACGGTAAGACTCAAATCTAATTAATGCAAAACGTGCATGAGTCAAGTCATCTTAAATGTTTCAGGCCATCATCAAGCATTAAATGCTTATCACATCCATCCTCATAAATGGCCTGAAAACCCGCCGTCCGCCGCAGATCAAATCAGATCCGCGGCAGACAGAAAACCATCAGCTCAGCCCCAAACATTAAATGTTGTCCAATCCCAGCCCCTTTTATCTCTTGGTTAAGCAATGATTCTCATGATGACGAGGATAACAAATAAAACCATTAGATACAAACACCACTATAAATAGGGCTGAGAAGAAGGAAAAAGGGGTTGGTCTTTAGCTGGTCTGAAATCCTTAGACTGGAATTTCTCCATTAGAGCTGACTTCAAAAGCTCCAGAAATACAAAGCCAACAGCAGTCCACGGGACACTTCCCGTAGGTCCACGGTAGACTAAAAACACTTTTAGTCTGCCACAACAGAAAATTTCCCAACAAACACTCAACCAAACACTTAGTACTGATTCATGTACGTTTTGCACAGTAAATGGTTCTCTTCCTACTCCCCAAATCTCCTAAGTTCTATGATTATTACACTTTCTTTGATCTGCTGCTACTTTTTGCAAGCCATAGAAGAAGTCAAGTGTATCATGCTCAGCCTCTTGGTCCACGGCACTAACTCTTGACTTTCTCTTTTACTACTTGTCATGTGCATGGCATTTGCTTTCACTGATTATGAATTCTTAAAGGGTTGAGCTTATTGTACTAAGTCTCAGCCCATGAGATTGATTCTATTTCATTGGTTTCATTGGTCCACCGTAACCTCCTACGTGAGCATTGCAGCCTGGTGGACTGAAGTGATCCACAGGAGAAGTTAAGTGCACTATGTCCAGTCTCTTGATCCACGGCACTGGTCTTTGATCTCCATTACTTGTCATACTTATTATATTTGCTACCACTGAATGTGGAAATTTGTAATACATTTCTCATGTGTTATTAACATTACATTGCAATTACTGAATGTTCTGGTGGAAGTAGAGCTTAAGATTATCAGTTTGTCTTGATCTGCGGTATCAATCTCACCCGTCCACCGCAACCCCCTGTGTGAGCATTTTGTCTTGATCCGTGGTACCGGTTTTCATTAGTCCACCGTAGCCCCTGCTTGAACATTGCATCCCGGTGGACCAGAGAATGTTAGAGGGAAATGCACCATTAGCCTCTAAGTGATCTACCGCACTTGGAGTCGAGTCTTTGGGCTCAACATCCCCCACACACACAAATCCGGCCCGTATTCACCCTTCTCGCGGATTGGTACGTGGCCTATACGGTGCTGAAATTTTTGGCATCCACATTTTGGCGACTCCACTGGGGAGTTGAGTTGCAAATCTTCCCTCATTCCATCATCTTGAAGCTGATCCACAGCACTTGGGGGCTACAATCATGCCGCCTAAAAGGTCTACCAGACAAAACTCAGTAGCTAATTCCTATGCTGAAGCAGAATCTCAAGGCTACAACCATGCCACATAAGAAATCCACCAGTCTACAGAACATGACTCTTCCACACTTGGGGGCTAGAACATAGCTGGCCCAAGTTCGTAGTCCACGGTACCATCAAAAGCCTGCCAGCACCTATGAAAAGACGCTGCAGACTAGAATTTTGCCAAGGGCCAGATGGTCCTAAGAATAGTGGACCATGTGAGGAGAGGTCCCTTCGCCATCCAAGTCAGCATCAAACTGGGAGGGGCCATACCTGATCCGCGAAGCATATGATAGTGACTATTATAAGCTATCCACCGCAGATGGCACGACTCTGGTGGATCCCATCAACGGAAAATGGCTGAAGCGTTATTACTCGTAAGATTGCACTTTTATTAGCCAAGCATTTGGAATCTTTTGTTTTGGAACAATTTGAACCATGTTGTATTATTAACAAATCATGACATGCAATATCTATATTTTGCCAAGAAATCAAAGAATTATCACATGCTCAAGATTTTTCTTACAAAAAGGCAATAGATTAGATATATCATGATTGAATAAAGTATGAACATGAGCATTCAAAGAGACCAAAACCTGGTCATTTGTCCAAAAAAAAAAAAAAGAGACCAAAACTTGGTCATTTGTCCAAAGAAGAAAAGCCAAGAACTTGGCCACCACAAAACATACATACAAGTGTTTGAGAATAAGACTAAAACATAGTCATCACAAAAGGATAAGTATGAAAACTACAAAGGTCAATCGGGAAGGCTGTCAAGGAATGATCCACTGCGTTCAGACCTGAGAACCATCCTTCCCGTGGACATCATTTTATCCTGATAAGCAGTCAGCTCAGCCAAGGAGTCTTGTAGAAGGGCAATCTGGTGCTGAAGTGCTTTTATCTCATCCGCAATCCTTTTGCCAAACAAACACTGGGCTGTCTGCCGCAGACGCTCAATCATGAATCCCAAATCAAAGCCAACATCCATGAGGTCTTGAATTACACTCCTCCACGCAAGAATCTGAGTTTTGGTCACATCTTCAAGGCTGGATTCGTCCATGGCAGCCAACACGCTACCAAGCAGGGATAACATGGGTCCACCAAGCCCAATGCTGAGCTTGAAGCCTTTGGTAAAATCACTGTGTCCCGCAGACAGCCGTGACAAATAAGGCGAACAATCATTGGGAACCCAGAAATCACCGAAGGGCACCAAAGGCCCGTTGAAAGACCAAAAGTACTGCTCGGGGTGAGGATTGGGTGCCTTCGCATCAAACTCTTTCAAGAAGTCAGCAACTTCACTAGACAAGCTGCCAACACCAACACTTGGAACCGGCTTCAACAGTAGGTCCTTCGTGGTGGACTAATGGCAGTAACCTCACCAGTGATCCCTACTTCATCAATCTCTTCCGACACATGCACGGCATCATCCACGCCTACAAAAAGGAAGAAACAAAGAGCAATCAAGCAAATCAGCAATGAAATTGCAACAAGCAAACTCACAATGAAATCGAGTCTACGGGACAACTCCCACGGCTTAATCAAATTCAAGATCTTTCATGAGATGATACCCAAGTCCATGGAAGCAAACATTTCATAAGACGATACCCAAGTCTATGGAATCAAAACATTTCATAAGACAACACCCAAGTCTATGGAATCAAAATATCTCATGAGACAACAACCAAGTCCATGAGACCAGAAATCTTCCGTAGGACAACAACCAAGTCCATGGAACAAAAAAATCTTCCATAGGACGACAACCAAGTCCATGGAACAGAAAATCTTTCATAGGACGACAACCAAGTCCATAAGACCAAAAATCTTCCATAGGACAACAACCAAGTCCATGGAACAAAAAAATCTTCCATAGGACGACAACCAAGTCCATGGAACAGAAAATCTTTCATAGGACGACAACCAAGTCCATCAGACCAGAAATCCTCCATAGGGCAACAACCAAGTCCATGGGAAAGGAAACTTCCATAAGACGACAATCAAGTCTATGGCAAAAAATATATACATATATATATCCATAAGACAACAATCAAGTCTATGGTAACAAAGAAAAAGATTTCTCCATGAGACAACAATCAAGTCCATGGAACAGAAACTTTCCATAGGATGACAACCAAGTCCATGGAACAGAATTTTCCATAGGACGACAACCAAGTCCACGACGAAATTTTTCAAAGACGACAATCAAGTCTATGGAAACAGAATTTTCCGTAAGACGACAACCAAGTCTACGGAGACAGAATTCTTCGTAAGACAACAACCAAGTCTACGGAAGCAGAATTTGTCATACCGTAAGACAACAGTCTAAACAAACTTTTTCATAAGACAATACCCAAGTCTATGGAAACAGAATCTCCCATGAGGCGACAACCAAGTCTATGGCGGTAGGATGTTTCATATGACAACAACCAAGTCTATGAAATCAAAATATTTCACATGACAACAACCAAGTCTATGAAATCAAAATATTTCACATGACAACAACCAAGTTTGCGAAATTAGAATATTTCAAGCGACGACAACCAAGTCTACGGAAATGGAATTTCCCGTAAAACAATCAAGTCCATGGAAACTCCTTATCATGTGCTCCTTGGTAGACCTTGGCTGCACAAGCACAAACTGGTGTCATCCACTTACCATCAATGTGTCAAAGGGAGACTCAATGGCAAACCAATCCGCATAGCTGCAAATTCCTGCCCCTTCGACCAGACTGAAGCTCATTTTGTTGAGGCAGCTCTCTATGATGATTTAGCATCCACGGGAGAACCATCCATCGTGAGGCCATGTGGAACACCCCTCCCTGTATGGGAAGATATCAGGGATGATCCTGAAACTGATCTACGGGAGCTGCTTGAACGAAAGAAGAAAAGGAGGGGACGTGAAGTTGAATCTGGGAGTCCACCACAATGCGTGCGTGTCCAACTCCCCGATGGACGCATCGTCTATCGCTCATGAAGGTGCGTGGCGGCCTGATTGCCCACAGCAAGAGGGTCCCACACCTGAAGAGGGTGGTCTGCAGCCCTCATGCCACTTGATACAGCAGACTAGGAAATTTTGGAAAAGTCATGGTGGATCAACTACAATCCACAGCAATGAGTTCTGAAGAGGTTACGGTAGACCATGCACGGTCTATGGTAATGAATCCCCAAGTAGTTGCGGTGGATCAGACAAGGTCCATGGCAGCGAATACCAAAAAAGCCGCGGAGGATCAAACAGAGTCTACCACAACGAATCCTGAAGGATCTACGGTGGATCATTCACGGTCCACGGTAATGAATTCTGAAGAAGAGGATGCGGTAGACCAGACAGAGTCTACGGCAAGGAAAAGAAAAGAGTCCACCACGGCTGAACCGAACCTGACTTCCAAAGAAGAGCTTGAGGTAATTAACTTAAGCAATGATCCTAATGTTAACAAGCCTATATCAATTAGCAGCCTTTGCTACAACACCCAAGTAGCATCTGCCGCAAACATCATTCCCCAAGTCGGAATCTCATCCGCGGTGAGAATAACAAAAATTTAGTAGTCTGCTACAACATCCAAGTAGCTTATACTACAACAAAATCATCCCACTCTGGAATTTCATCCACGGTGGACCAATATCAGTCATCATCATCCCGCTTTGGAATTTCGTCCACGGTGGACCAACGTTAGTCATCATCATCACAAGCCAGAATTTCATTCACGGCAGACACAACAAATTTAGTAGTCTACTACAACATCCAAGTAGCCTATAATACGAACGAAAATCATTCCCCACTCTGGAATTTCATCCACGGTGGACCAACATCAGTCATTAGCAGCATCAATTTGCTGCAGCATCTGCTGCTACTTCATCAACGAAGTCTGCTGTAACATCACAAGCAGCATCTGCTGCAACTTCATCAACGAAGTCTGCTGTAACATCACAAGCAGCATCTGCTGCAACTTCATCAACGAAGTCTGCTGTAACATCACAAGCAGCATCTGCTGCAACTTCCTCAACGAAGTCTGCTGTAACATCACAAGCAGCATCTGCTGCAACTTCCTCAACGAAGTCTGCTGTAACATCACAAGCAGCATCTGCTGCAACTTCATCATCAAAGTCTGCTGCAACGTTATCAACAGATTCTACAGCAACTTCATCAGCAATGTGTTTGATCTGCAGCAATCAAAAAATGAAATCATCATCCAACATATGGAGGTTTGTACCCATATTAGCATCTCTAACTTATGCCCTTATTTTGAAGAAATGAGTTTCTTTTTTTTTATTGGTCTACTGGATGCCAATATAACAAATCACGGCCAAGTTGCCCGCTATATATACACCAATATTTGGAAAGCCTTTATGAATATATTTTGCTTCAAATAATTGGGAAACAAGAGCTTTTGTACTCAAGAAGGCAACAATGGGCTCGAACAACCCATTCACAATGTCAACCATACATTTAAAGATGCCGAGGCTTGCTACTTGGGGGCTGAACGAACCATGACTAGCATCGATTTGTGCTGTTCAACAGTTCCAACACTATTTCTTGGTTCATCAACTCTATTTGATGGCAGAATCTCATCTGACCAGTAGTCTGCTGCAATGTTTCTTTCATTCTGGCAGACTCACACAGGATCTACTACAACCATCTAAATCCAAGAATATCTTCAAATCTCCAGGATTAGTAAAGAGCCAAGCCACAACTGCTCTCTTGATCTTGATTCATTTGAAAAGCTTGCTCTTCTATTTCAAACAAAGTGCTAAAATGTGAAGCATATCTCGCCGATCTAGCCATCACGCATGAGATCATCACAATGCATTGGAAGATCGAAGATGCACAAAGACATGAAAACCGCCATACAAGAGGTCTTACGACCTTAGTTTCTCAAGTCATCAATCAATCGAATAGATGCACCCATTACTGATTTGTTGCGAAAAGAATTTGAAGAATTCTCATTCTATCATGAAGACCGAAGAACACCATTGAAAGCTAAGTTTAAATCTCCTTAAGGTACGGCAGACTTGAAGGAACTCAAATATTGTGTCTTGATATCTTGAGATCCTTATGGCAGACCACTAAAGGAGTCTTAGCAAGGTGTACAAATATTCAAGAAGTATAGAATAAGTTGCTAGAAGTACATAAACAAACTTGCAAATTTCACCGGAGGAACACGTCTCTACGGCAGACACCGGTTGTTGGTTACTTTTAGCCCAACATGAGCAAAGAAGCAGTAGACTTCTTAAAGCAAATGTCCAACTTTTAGTACCAACATGATTGTGAAGAAATTTCTTGCAACTTTTGCCTCAAATAATTGGCAAATCATTTTCTCTAGAGTATCTCTTGAAAGCATCATCTTGCAAGCTCTCAAAGAGACTCTACCAACAACTCTCATCACTTGGCTATCATTGGCAACCATGAGGAACGCTACGGTAGACTACATCAAAGTGTGTTACACCTTTCACAAGTATAAGTCGACCTGATCCACACATCTAGCAAGTCTCCAAAACATGATTATCTCAAAGTTTCTTCATACATGGGGGCTAGGTCTTGATGATTCCATCAATTCATCATTCATGAGCTCGCCAAAGTCTACCGCTGAATATCAAGCTACTGAGTCTAACCACAGACTAGTAAACAACATTACTCTACAATAAGGTGAATAAAGTTACCACAGATCAGTTAGCAACGTTACTGCATATCAGTCAACGACATTGCTACAGAATCAGTGAACAACGTTATTGCAGAATGTATTAGTAATCTTTTGGTCTGCCAGAAGCAAAGCTGTTGCAAGATGTATTAGCAATCTTTTGGTCTGCCAGAAGCAAAGCTATTGCAAGATGTATTAGCAATCTTTTGGTCTGTCCAGAAGCAAAGCTGGCAAAAGCTTGGGGTCATCATCAAGATTTGCTTTGCTGCCAAACCACTGAATGTCATCCAAATGTATTCACTTGCAACCCGAGGGGTCAAACTACCACAAAAAGATTATCACAATGATAAATCAAGTACATATCAGTGAGCTTTGAATTCGTCTGAATCAAAGAAGGTGCTTGGGGGCTTCTATCACTTGGAGATCCATCAAGGCACATGCCTTTCACTTACCATTGAACAAATAAAGGAGTCTGCTGAAGAAACCGCATACCGTAGACACAACACCAGTGGTTTCTCTACATTCCTTCACCAATTCAGCCACACGGCTTATACTAGTATCAATGCATAAAGTTGCTTCTTCAATGTCATCTCTCACACTTTGAAGATCCATAAGGGCATTCTTAAGTTCCCAAACACTTGAGTCATGCATTCAAACACTCACCACTCACAAAGAAGCACTAGTAGCCCAAGATTTTTCACATCTTACTACGAGCATTGCTGTGGTAGACTTCATTCATAAGCAAATCATACGATTTGGCGTACTCCACAAGATCATATTCAAGCATCACTTCTCCACGCTTCTACGTCTGCGAGATAATGGGAAAATGGATGCTACGAACCAAATACACATCCTAAGCATCATCCTATGGCAGAAGTGGGAGCTCTCATGAGACAAATGCTTTATGGGCTTACCATAGTCCACTGAAGACAACGAACAGGTTTTGTTCACTTCCTCGCTTATATGTGGAACTAACGCTGTTGGTCTTACAAAAAACACATCACACTCAAAGTCGTGGTAGACCCACGCATGACATCTCACTTAAAGTCGTGGCAGACCCACGCACCTTACATTTACTTAAAGTCGTGGCAGACCCACGCACACTATATCTCACTCAAAGTCGTGGTAGACCCATGCAACTTATATTTCACTCAAAGTTGTGGCAACTAGATCCACGCACTTCACATCTCACTTAAAGTCGTGGTAGACCCATACAACTCATATTTCACTCAAAGTCGTGGCAGACCCATGCATCATACATCTCCTTTCAAAGTCGTGGCAGATCTACGAACCCAACTCCATGAAATGAGGAACCCCACGTACAAAAGAAAAATTAACAACTTGATTCATTACATCCATATTTGTGGGAAAAGAAATACTACAACGTGCATGGGTACATATGTGTTCCACGGACTACTCACCCGAACCACACATCACGTGATGGCATTCGGGCTCGGGGGGCTAAATGTAGAGGCCCGTTTTTTCTCAGTCCACCGTGGATCAAATCCAACACTTCAGTGGTCCACCAGGGACCCAAAGCCCAACAACACCAGTGGTCCACGGTAGACAGCACATGAGGAGAAATGGCCCAAAAAAGCCATCCACCGGACCCAAATACCAAGTCAATTAATAAAAGCCCAGCCCATTCACTCTTCAAGTTCAAGTCCAGCCCATCACTCTACAAATCTTAGTCTGCCGCACAAAGGAACATTCTGGAACAATTTGAAAAAGAGAGGGAAAAGTGGCTTTCAAGCACCATTTTCCCTCCCCTCTTGGCACGGTGCTCAAGGCACTGAAGGGGAAACATTTCCAAAGCAAAAATCAAGTTTCCAAAGCTACAATAATCATGACAAGAGCTGGTTTTCTGCATTAACCAACAAATGAGCAATATAGTTCCAGAAGACATGGTCCACGGCAGCCCAGAAAATGTGAAGAAAGCTGGTCATCCACGCCACCCAGTGGTCCACGGCGGATTACCCAGTGGTCCACGGCAGATTACCCAGCGGTTCACAACCAAACCCAGCCATAAAAGCAATCTGCGGCGGCACCAGCTGTGATGGGTAATGAAGGTGATGACGAGGAAGATGATGCAAGGGCTGAAAAGACCAAGAAGCCTCCCATGGCCGCCCAGAATCAGTATCCAACTGAAGCAAGTAATGATGAAACAGCCTGCTGGGCATTCTCTTTACCCACTGGTCGCGGTGGACTGCATTACAGACTGGTCCACGGCAGCACCAACTGAAACAAAAAATCACAACCAAGAAGCCACCATGGCCACCACCACTCGAAGAGCAACGACCACCACAGCCCAGCACTCCGGTGGTCCTTGCTCCTCCACATCATGGAACCTTAGGAAGCAAGGTTTGGAGGTAGGGGAACCAATTTACTCCAATTTTATTTGATCTGCCGTAACAGAAATGGTATTGATCTGCTGGGGGAAAAATACCAAAAACGGTAAGACTCAAATCTAATTAATGCAAAACGTGCATGAGTCAAGTCATCTTAAATGTTTCAGGCCATCATCAAGCATTAAATGCTTATCACATCCATCCTCATAAATGGCCTGAAAACCCGCCGTCCGCCGCAGATCAAATCAGATCCGCGGCAGACAGAAAACCATCAGCTCAGCCCCAAACATTAAATGTTGTCCAATCCCAGCCCCTTTTATCTCTTGGTTAAGCAATGATTCTCATGATGACGAGGATAACAAATAAAACCATTAGATACAAACACCACTTATAAATAGGGCTGAGAAGAAGGAAAAAGGGGTTGGTCTTTAGCTGGTCTGAAATCCTTAGACTGGAATTTCTCCATTAGAGCTGACTTCAAAAGCTCCAGAAATACAAAGCCAACAGCAGTCCACGGGACACTTCCCGTAGGTCCACGGTAGACTAAAAACACTTTTAGTCTGCCACAACAGAAAATTTCCCAACAAACACTCAACCAAACACTTAGTACTGATTCATGTACGTTTTGCACAGTAAATGGTTCTCTTCCTACTCCCCAAATCTCCTAAGTTCTATGATTATTACACTTTCTTTGATCTGCTGCTACTTTTTGCAAGCCATAGAAGAAGTCAAGTGTATCATGCTCAGCCTCTTGGTCCACGGCACTAACTCTTGACTTTCTCTTTTACTACTTGTCATGTGCATGGCATTTGCTTTCACTGATTATGAATTCTTAAAGGGTTGAGCTTATTGTACTAAGTCTCAGCCCATGAGATTGATTCTATTTCATTGGTTTCATTGGTCCACCGTAACCTCCTACGTGAGCATTGCAGCCTGGTGGACTGAAGTGATCCACAGGAGAAGTTAAGTGCACTATGTCCAGTCTCTTGATCCACGGCACTGGTCTTTGATCTCCATTACTTGTCATACTTATTATATTTGCTACCACTGAATGTGGAAATTTGTAATACATTTCTCATGTGTTATTAACATTACATTGCAATTACTGAATGTTCTGGTGGAAGTAGAGCTTAAGATTATCAGTTTGTCTTGATCTGCGGTATCAATCTCACCCGTCCACCGCAACCCCCTGTGTGAGCATTTTGTCTTGATCCGTGGTACCGGTTTTCATTAGTCCACCGTAGCCCCTGCTTGAACATTGCATCCCGGTGGACCAGAGAATGTTAGAGGGAAATGCACCATTAGCCTCTAAGTGATCTACCGCACTTGGAGTCGAGTCTTTGGGCTCAACATCCCCCACACACACAAATCCGGCCCGTATTCACCCTTCTCGCGGATTGGTACGTGGCCTATACGGTGCTGAAATTTTTGGCATCCACAAACTAATTTCTTCAAAAAAAAAAAAAAAAAATATTTCAAGTACCGTATAATCTATCCCAATTCAAAAAAATTAATAAACTTAAAATTGAATCCCAAGCGCTTGTGTCCTTTTTTCTTGAAATGAATTGGGTCATACCTAATACATATATAAATTGTAAATTGGATATGATTATAATTTATAGACCTCTCAATCAGCTTAAATATAATACAATTAGCAATATATATATATATATAATATATATATATATATATATATATATATATATATATATATATATATATATATATATATATTTGTATCTGTTTCTCTCATAACTATTTCGGGACATAAAATAACTAAGCTACTAATTTGCTCCTATAGACTCCTACAAATAACATCTTCCAGTTCCCAGATTAGTAGCTTAGTTATTTTTATGTCTAGGGCCGATATGAGGTTTATTGTATTGAGGTTTAGTGCTTAGACTTGTATTTAATTTACTCTAATATCTTAAATTATCATATTATGAATATATGAAGAATATATAAGAATTGGATTTTATATGGATGATAAATTAATTGATTAAAAATCATTCTTCCTTTGGTATATAAAGGTTAAAAGATTGGAGAGCATGCGGTTTGTATTTTTTCAAACACAAATTTTGAGTTTAAAGTAGTGAAGGCGCGACCTTTTTCAAAATTAGTAACACGATTACAATGTCATGTGCAATTCGAAGTACATTTTAAAATATTTTGTAAGTGTAGAGGACTATTTTTTAAGCCCAATGTGGATTGACTCCCAATTAAGTAATTGGGCTCAAATAGTATAAATTACTGCAAAAAACCCAGCAAGCATAATCTGGAGTTTTGGCCCATTACTGTTGTTACCCACTGACCAGCCGAGATGGGACTCAAAGATTTGAAATTAAATGAGTTATTTAAGCACTTGGCTAGGTCCAATTGAAAGCTTAGCCCAAAAACTCCTGCTGTCAGCTCCAACATACCATTTTGGGCTTAAGAAAGGTTTTTAATGAGTAACTAAGGCCCAAGAGCAAGTTCAAGGCCTTAACCCAGCCTTGGCCAGCTGGACAGCCTGTCCATAGGGCCCCACAAAGTCAGAACAGTTTTAATAAAAGCTAAACAAGTAGTAACTCCCTCTTGGGACCCATGTTTCTCTCTCCTCCTTTTTAGAAATGGGGGAATGAGCTTGTTTTCCTCATTTAATTCACTTCAGACATAGGAAACACAAGGAAGCCCACCGATTGGTCCAGAAATGCAGTTGGGAATCATAGTTATTGGCTGCATGCTCTGCAGTAGTAACCTGACAACACACATTCTTGAGTCAACTCAGCCCATATGTATAAAAGCTCATTGAAGCAAGAAAGTTATCATGATGGCATATCTTCTTCAAACCAAGAAGGCTCCAAACCCATGGATTGGCCACCGAAACAGTAATTATGACAAGGATTCCGGTCACCATTGGCCACCAGACGCGGCAGTAATCCGTGGCAGCATAGATAATCTTATTTTATCTTCACAATGATGACACAACCAGCCAATCAAGGCTGAGGGAGTGACCATTATAGCTCAGATCTGTGCTGGGTTCACTTCTCCATTTGTAAGACTTAGGGAGTTTGGTTTGGAGGAGGGATGTTAATCTTATAGGTTAGGCTTCCACCAAAATAATGGCCCTATGCCTACTAGGGGGCATGGCTGTTATTTTCCTAGAAACCAAAGCCAAGGAGCATGCATAACCAGCCCATTATGAAGGGGATCTGACCCCTTTGATTAAAGAAACCTAGAAAACTTAGTTTTCCCACTAAAGAACCTTCTATAAATGGGACCCATGAACACCATCTTGGGACCCAACATAACAAGCTTAAGCCAGGCCTAGACATCACAATCTTAACCATTTTCACTATCCCAAACACTTACCCACGACCAGATCAGAATATCACTGAGATTGCAAGGATAGTCTAAAACTCATTGCAGCAGTAATCAGACTATTCTTTTCTAAAAGCACTCTCTAGTATACTTCCCCAAGTATAGAGTTCTAAGGTCATCTTTAACTTTAAAACTCTAACCCTCAACCCTAAACACTAACCCAAGCCTAAGACACCATGATTTAAGCTCATATCTCCAAAAGTGTCACTTAGCAAATATTCGAATTACAGCAGTAAACACTATATTGAGCTTTTGTTCTTCTTCAACCTTAAGACTCATACCATAAAAACCTAAACACTTCCATTTTAACCCCATGCATGCTTCATAGGATTGACTCTGTCCCGTTTTGTTAAACTCTTTTAGTCTCTACAAATTCACTGTTATGGGTCCTATTTATTATAGCAGATATTAGTGACAAATTCATACCTTAATAATTTTGAGTCCATATTAGGTTCAAGTTGTTATATTTTGAGTCCAGATTCTCCATAAAGTAGTGGAAGCACTAGTCCATTGTTATTTTGGGCTTTCATTAACAAAACCCTCTTTTTAGGCCATTTGGTTATTGTTACTGCTACTATTCACTTGACTTGGGCCTTGGCAGATTTAGCTCTTATTTCTTTAAGGAAGATGCCCCATTAGCCTTTGGGCCTACTTTTGGGCCTGTGGTTGAGTTTTGGGTTCAACTCTGGTACCCTTGAAAGTTCAGCCCGCGTTCCCATCGATTTCGTTACGGTACGTGGCATAGCACAAAAACCACCCCCACAGTAAGTAATTATCTTATAAGACATTTATATTACTTATTATGTGTTATACTATTTATGGAATCAATTTCAATTATATAATATATCATTAAAAAGAGCGTTGATGACAAATGATAATTAAGGTTATAATTAAGAGGTAATGACAATTAATTTTTTGAAAGAAAGGAAAAGAAAATATATATTATGACATAACTTAATGAAAAGATGATCAATCTAATAAAGTAATTGGAATAAATTTCTATTAACTCACAATTTTAAGGGCATTTCTTATAATAAGGAAGAAAATATACAACATATTTTCTTTTTCTACAAAATTAATTATTCATTCATATTTTTATTGGGAGTTGTTTTTATTAGGGGCCTTTTTTTTTTATTGAGACCTTAGCCCTGTTAGGAAATTAGACGCCACTAATTTCTGCAGGATCTTTATGATACAATATAGAAGAAGATAATAATTTGCACAATTATTATAACAAGTGTAAGAGAATAAGCACAATCACACAACACAAAGATTTATGTGGTTCGGCAAAATTGCCTATGTCCACAGAGCACACCCACTTTCACTAATCATTGAAATGGTTTACAATTAATTGTAGATTAGCAAATACCACATGCACACACTGTGTATCTCTCTCACTCTAAAATATACGTTGAGAATTTTTGCTCTCTCACTTTGTTTGATCTGTTCACTAGGAGAACTACACTGCTCTCATTAATACATGCAGAAGACTCTCTTCTTGCTCTTTTCTCTCTGCACTTAACTCTCTCCTTTTTTTTACTACACACATACATGCACACGGATTTCTTTTATAGAGAAATATTTCCAACAAGCTCATTAAATGCTCAACCACCTTGTTGAAATTTCCACCTAAAGCTAGCCAACTTTTTCTTGACGTGGGATGCTATTGTTGACAAGCAAGCCACCTACTTGCTGCTGTAGCCACCACTATTCAGTAGCGTAGCGGAGGCAGAAAATTTATCCATGTGAGAAATGAACTAAGTAAAATTATCACTATTGTGTCTAGTTGTATGTTACCTTTCAATTATGAATATTTTCTCTTTTATATTAAGATGTAGAATAATAAGAAATTATTTCATGGATTCTTAAATTTAATATCCTGACATGGAATGCTCTGGTTGGTTTGTCTGACTGGGTTGGAGATTGTTGGCTTTCCACTGTTCCATTGTATGTTCAATCTAACTAAAATTGAGAGTCTGGCAAGTGTGTTTGTGGGTTAGTCACTCACTTTATGTTGGGACTAATCTGATCAAAACATTGGCTGTTTGAATAGAAGGATATTGAAATGTTATTGAGCCTTTATGGTTAAGTATATATGGCTGTTAGTTTATTTTTCATTTATGTTTCCACCAAATGATAGTAATTCTTTTCCTATAATTACTGGTGTGCCTAGAGTGCTTGCTGGATATTTACTCTCGACACATTCCTGCAATACAGCCCATAGCCTTAAAGGTTTCTAACGCAATCTTGCATTAAGATACATAAAACTAGGTGAAGAAATACCTCTTTTTGGTCATAACCAGAAACTACAGATCTTGGATACATTTTATATGGGCAGCACCTTTTTTGACATGACTCATTGACCCTTTAACCCAACCATATATTTGTTTTTTGAGGTTTTTGGGCTGGTGTTATGACCTGATTGGATAAATGCTAGAGGGAGGATTGGAAACTTTGTGTTAAGTATGTGGAAGGTTTTTGTATTATTTAGGCATTTGGTGTCATCTCTGCCGGCCAGCTTAGTGACAGAGCCATCTTCTTTGCATGTTGAAAGTGAAAGTCTCCAAAAAAATAATTTACCCAGTGGGGTCACTTAGTTCACTTCTCACTTAGGCAGCCTTGTTACAACTTGGTTTATTGAAAGAAAAATAAATAAATAAATGAAAGAAAGGGACCCCAGGGAGCAAATATCATCAACAAGGACTCCACATGGAGCCAAGCAAGGTGAACCCCGTTGCACTATATATATATATATATTCTTGTATGTTACTTAAAGAAGAAATGGAGGGCAGAATTCATGGTTTCAAAGCTGCTTTAGGATGTGGTCCAGTATATCATACAATGTTTGAAGATGATTTATTGATTTTTGCAAAGGCTAGTAGAGAAGAGCTTGAAGCGGTTCAAAAGTGCTTGGAGGCCAAACGATAAATTCATCAAAATCTTCATTGTATTTCAGTAAAAATATGAGTGGTAGACAAATGGAGATGTTAGAGCCTAAAGCAAAATATCTTGGTTTGCCTTTCCCTTACAGGCCAAGAAAAGAGTTGTTTTCAGAAGTAGTTTTCATCCAAAAAAAAAAAACTCAAAGTTGTAAAGTAAAAGTTTGTTCAGACTCCTTTAGCTTGAGTTCGGCCTCAGCTGCTTCCTCAAATTTTCTAGCACACTTCAAGGTTGCTTCAAGAACAATCTCTACGGACTCTGGAGGGAGCACTTCAACACAAATTCTCCCAAAATTTGATTTGCCCATTTTTGACTCCACCTCATGAAGAATTAACTCTGCACAATCTTTGTGCACTTCAAGTTGGTCAAGCTTGGACGCAACTATTTGGATCAGTTTGCCAATTTGGTGATGATCAAATCCTACTAAGTCCTGCAATTAACAAGTCAGAATACAAGATTAGACCAATAAACAGCAGAATAGGAAACAGAAACAGCAGATACAAACAAAGAACAGTAGCTATATATAGTTTTATACAAATGACAAATACATTATTAATACCAGTTTGTCAAGAATTGAACGAAACCACCGTGCTGTCTGGAATTGAATATTCTCATCATCATTGCCAATAAAATTGAGAATTTTCGGTAAGAGAAAAATTGGCGAAATATTTGTCATGATTGCTTCAACAACGCGATCAGTTGAGTGGCGAATATGAGAATGCAGAAATAGCTTCCCTATCTGCAAAAAATAAAATAAATAAATAAATAAAAAATTGGAGCTCAGTTATGTAGATTTTCTAGAGAATGTGATTATGGTCTAAGAACTCACAGAGAGATTCAAAGAAATGAAAATGGTAGCTATTAATACAGCTTTTAACAAACTTCGAACAGTGCTAACAACTTAACAAACTCTTATGACCATTTCCACTAATAACGGACATGTGTCAATGACATGATCTCTTAAGTTAAACTCTCAACAGTAATTAGATACAAGTGCTACAGTCATTTGTGAGGATATTAATGCTAAACAACATGAGCTCTGAATAGCATAAAGTTGTATCTTCATCAAGTTACATGCAAAAATACTAAAAGTACATACAAAAAGATAGTACTTGTAAAATAAATCAATGAATCTGCCAGATGCAAAAACTTACAAGTGGGTCCAAGAAATCACTGCTTTGATCTTTATAAAGCCTTAAAAGATCTACAGAAGTCACAATTGCCATTTGGGTTAGACGAGATCCGTCATATTGATGATTGTTGAATAATGCTTCTGCCACTTGTAAAAAAACAGGCCCTCTACAACATATAGAAATAACAAGTTAATAAAGTCTAAAACTATGTCAGTGACATCGTATGTACAAGCTAATAAACAAATTGAAAATGTACAAATTAATAATCAATTACAGAAATGCACGCATGGGTTCTCTGTAGAATTTTGCCAACACGCGTGCAAACATCAGTGCATTCTTCGAGATACACAATCTGTTAGACTGCAAGCTCCATAACAGTCCCTGATATATCAAAATATAAACCAAATTATACAAAACATAATTGTTAGACTTCATGGTTAGAAGTAAATAACATTATCTAAAATGTATAAAAAGATAAAAACTTACAGCAAAACCAGCATCAATGTCTTTTACATAATTGTTCAGCTTCTCAAAACTCTCAAATTTACAACTGGAAGTACATACAAAGTTTCAATTCATTACAAAACATTTGCAAATTTGGTAAAAATCTATAAAAACTGTAAATGCACTTACGGACTAAATCTCCCCTTTTCGGTGGTAAATAAACTTTATTCACTTTATTATGAATGGATCCATTACAGGTGCGGACTATATCACATTTTCTTGGAAAACAAGGAAAGAAAGTTTGTTTATGCACAATAATATGTGCATTGTAGCTCAGTGACATTGCTTCGTTCTTCCCATGAGAACCTGGGTTCGAATACCCCTCACCCACTTGTTGTAAGAACCCAAAAAAAGGGTGCAGGCAAAACTGAATGCTACACATGATAGAAATTACATCAAGCCCAGCACTTAACAACATCACATTTCAGATTCTAAACAAGGTAATTTCAACTCAAAATACTTAAATTGGCAACAAACTCGTGTTTAAGCTCAAATTCAAATATATACACAACGTGACCAAATTGTTCATTATACAACTCTAAGCCTTCAAAATGAAAAACCCAATTACAGAACCACAAGATTTTGCATTAAATAAAACAAATTCATACTTATATATACAAAATTTGAATTAATCAAAATAGAGCAATAAGACTATAAATTTACAACTGGAAGTACATACAAAGTGTCAATTCATTACAAAACATTTGCAAATTTGGTAAAAATCTATAAAAACTGTAAATGCACTTACGGACTAAACCTCCGCTTTTCGGTGGTAAATTGTGAAACTCGTTTGTCGGCGGGAGGACCCGAGCAAATTGGACAGAATCTAAAAAGAAAATAGTAAATATATATATAATCAATATAAACTATAAACTATATAAAATCAATAAATAAATAAATACATATAATCAATAAAACTATGAACTCTTAAGGAAATTGTAACAGAGAAGAGCAAGAAGAGGAACCCACGTAAAGCTTACCTAAACCGGTGACCGCGAAGTGTGGACTCTGAGAAGTGTTTGCACGCCCAGCAATATCCAAGACACTTTTCTGGTTTGCAAGGGCATATTGCATCAACAATTCTGCCATTGTATATGATTGCTTCAACAAGTTCCCTCTCAAATTCAATACTGAGCTGATTTTTACAATGGAAACATAATCCCGTTATCGACATGATTAAAGAGGAAAGAATGAAGAAAAACAGAGAGGAAAGATAAGAAGAAAGAAAGAGAAAAATAGAGAGGAGAGAAAAGAAAAACGGAGAAAGAACAAAGAACAAAGAGGGAAAGAGAAGAAGAACGAAGAGAGAGAAGTTATAACTGCTTTTCGCGCGCTCTTAAATTGAAATTTCATTTTTCTATATTTGGGCCCAGTCCACATATAAGTATATTTTTAAGTCTACTTCCCATAATTTTGACAAAAAGAAATTCAGAGAAGAAAAAAGAACATATGAATTTACGGAAAAACACACACACACACACAGAGCAAATAGCTAAATTGCCCATTTCAGCCATGTAATCACAGAGCAATTACCAATAAACAATTTTTTTTTTTAAGATAACCACCAATAATATTGTTATTAAAAATTTCAAATATTAGCTAAAAAGGCGAAATTTTTAGAGAGAGATCAGAGAGTGCTAAATAGTTATCAGTCACGGTTAAATCAGAAACACGGACCAATTAGGATTACTCATCATATCTCAGAAACAGAAAAAAAATAATTTAAAAATTAAAATTAAAATACAGAAAGAGATCAATGTAATGCATAAAGAGGAAAACCCAAAAGCATATATAAATTAAATCATCAGAAACTTAAATACCAATGAATCATGGAATGTATCCAATCATATTGTTGCAGTTATTTTTCTCTCATCACTTGATTGTTGGAGACTGAAGAAGCTGGCTTCATGGTACTGCGGGACTCTTGAGGTTTAGGCGCATATTTATAGCTCTGCTGGCATAAACTGCAATCCCTAAATCGAAATGCTATAGGGCTGCAGTTTGGGCTACAAACACGTTTCTAGAAAGTTAAGCCCAATGTAGACCAGGACAGAGGACACTAAAAAACTGTATATAGGACCGACTACTATGGGTCTTAGTGGGCTAAAACGGAAGCCACTTAGGTCCCGTTTCTTAACAATGATTGGATGGTACCATGAATTTTTTTTAGCCATTGGATCTCATCCATGAGTTTTGGACCATTGGATGCAATTAATGGGTAATTGGCAACCGGGTGTACAGGTAAGTTTGATTTTCTCTCTTCTTCTCTTTCTTTTCTCCCTTTCTCTCTCGTTCTTCTCTTTTTTTTAGGAAGTTAATATCCATGGCTTTGGTTTGAATTGTGTTTCCTTGAACAAGTAGTCATTGCTCTTTCCTAACTCCAAATCTGTCAGATTTGAGTCAGTCACATTGCGGGATTTTTAATAAATTGTGTAGAACTCTTTTTGAGCTGAAATTTCTGTGGTACATTATATACATATAAAAGTACATCCTTATAAATTTTCAGGCTAATCGGATGACTCTAAGTGGTCAAACGAATTTTACAAAGGGCTGACCTGCTTTCATTTTAATCTGAAAATAGATAGTTTTGCAGAATTTGTCCCAAGCTTTTATTTATTGAATTGAGTTGAAATTTCAGATGAGTATTTTTTGATGTATGTACTACTTGGTTGATTTTTATTGTGGCTTGGTTCTATTGTTTAGTACCCGAAATAAATATAAATGTTTTGCTACCTCTGTTCTTAATATTGCTTAATTCCATGGGTGATGTGTCTTGAGTCATCCTAGTTAATACGCATTGCTTGCAATGGAGTATTAAGATACTTTGGTAGCATTATGGTGCTTGAGATTTCTTGTATGCTTGTTTGTCTCCCAACAAGAATGGATCTCTGTCTTAGGATGGTCAAGTTAGGCTTTAGAGCCTTTGGTTTGAATTTTAGGAGATCCTTTTAGTTTATGGAGATAAGTGTGGTGTTCTACTTTGTGATGCGTAGATTATTTATAGACTTGATGTTATATTTCTAGGTTCCAATGTACTTGGTGATGGACCTAGTGGCTAGTTTGGCTTGCTTGTGTAGTGCTCGCTTGAGGTAAAACTGGTGATCATGTGAGGTAAGTAGCTACTTAATGGGAATTTTTAGAAAACAAATCATTATTGCATATTAGCATTTTAAAGATTGAGATATCCTTCATGGTTTTCCTAAAAGGTACTATGTGTACAATTCTTGTTATTTAATGATTTATGGAAAATGTATGAAGCATGGAAATTTGCATTATATGTATATTTGGGGAAATGCATGATTTTTAAGCATGGAAAAAGATAAGAATCTTTGATTTAATCCTTTGATGATGGATTTTATGAATTCATTGGATTATTTGGAAATTCTAAACATGTTTTATCTTAGTGTATTTTATTTGGGAAATTTGATAGAAAACATTATTGACAAGAAATGGTTTTAGAAACTTTGTGACAACTCTATCTTCGTGACGATTATTATGTCTTAGTGACAATGTCTTTGTGACCAACTTGTCTTGGTGAATTTACTTTATGAAATTAGAGATTTTAAAGACGTGCTTTAAAACCTGAGGTGACTCCGCTAAGGTGAGATTCTTAGTGAATCAAAAGACTTAATGAGGAGGCCAAATGAGCTATGGAATTTTATTATATTAGCCTGTGAGCTCTTTGTGTTGTTTTACCCTTGTGCCGTGACATTGTGATTACCCAGCTAAGTACCGTTGTCTTTGTGACATTGGTGTCTTGGCACTCCGTCTTTGTGACGGCTATGTCTTCGTGAGGAGTACTATTTTATTTGTGGGCCTAACAAAGCTCTTGGTAGAAACACAACTTACCTGTGGGCCTAACGAAGCTCCTAGTAGAAATCAAGTTGTGTGGTCTTTTACCAGTGGGCCTAACGAAGCTCCTGGTAGAAACCAAGTTGTGTGGTCTAACTTACTTTGTGGATATTATGTGGATATTTAATAATATAGATATATTGTGTATATGGTGTAACATAAAGGAAAAATCTCCCACAGTTTCTCTTGATGGTTTAGTTTTTCATGCTTTGCACCTTAGTGCGTTTGGGGTGTGACACAACCCCACCGTTAGCCTTGCCTCACCTCACCTCACCTCACGTATCCAGGTATCTCTCTCGTTTAGCAAAAACGTATCTCTCTCTCTTTATTTCACGTATCTTCAACCAAGCCTCTTCAGGATCTTGAGACTAAGGCTTCGTTTGGGAGTTTAGGATTCTGAATTCCACTAGAGCTTTGTGCTTGTGTTGCGAGATGCATCGACATATAGATCTGCTTTCTTTTTCTCAATTGATTTTGGTTTAGACTATGGAACATTTACAATGCCACGGTTGAAAATGCACCAAAATAAGTTGGGATGTTTTGTATTATTAGAAACTATTACATGAATTGGATACTATCTCCATCTTTATGTTGACCAGTTAGCGCTGCAGAATTTGAGTCCCTAAGAACTTAGTTTGTCCAATGAAACATGTTGAATTCGTTGGCTATATATGTACTTCTACATGAGTTTTGGGTTGGTTGTATGTATGTCTAGGGTTATTCTTTGGTTATATATAAATTGATTTAACCAATTTACAAACAATGATGTGATTCAACGTTTATTTAGTGATTGGTTGTATGTATGTCTAGGGGCTATGTTATGGTTCCTTTTGACTTAACTCCAGATTGAGCTTCAATTGTATTTTGTTCAACTTATTCTACTCTTCAATATCTTTATATCTTTATTGTTGCAGCCACTTGTTAATTGCTAAAATGACCATCTAGAAGTTCTCATTGTACTTTGGAGGGTTGTTCCACATTGTTTGATGTGGGGTCTTTGGCAGGAGCAGAATGGGCGTAGTTTGGAGGATTCTGAGAGGACTATAGTCAAGCTGAAATTATTATTTTTCAAAACTTTATTCAATTGGTTTTCTATTTGGAGTTTTGTTTCTTGTATTTTTTCTGCTCACTTTTTAGATTTTTGCTCCCTTCGAGCTTGATTGTATTTTCTAGTATACTGGGATTTTCCTCTTATTCAATAAAGTTTTATTACTTTAAAAAAAAATTAATGAAGCTATACTGTTGGTGTTATCTCATCATTGGCCAACATTTGTTTAATAATGGATACCATTTATATGTATTTGAGATTTTCTAAAATTGCTTTTCCTCAATGGCTTGTGTATTGTCCTACTTCTGTGGTCTCTCCATGATTTTTCCCCTGCACCTCTGTTGGAAATTTACTTGTTAGTGTTTTTGGTGTTTACCAACAATTTTAGTAGTGCACAATTTGTTTTAGTTTGAATTAGTATTGATAAGTGGGGAACCTTTCCCGCCACGGGACCCGTATTTTGTAAAATTTGTATGTTTTGTGGTAGAATAGTGTGTTTATTGTTGTAAAAATAAAATGGTGAATTTGGGTAGAATTAGTGATATTTGTGATAAAGTTAACATGACAGACATTTTATCAAAACACACACAACATTTTATCAAAACACACATAAATATTACAATTTTTGTTCGGCAATAGAGCCAAACGCAATCAATCTCATTTTTTTATTTTTTCAAGACGTGATTGCTAATTTTTTTACCACATCCGAATACGATCGGTCGCTCTTTTTTACTAATGAATATGTGATCGATCGTTTGTTGTCTAGATACAAATGCGATCAATTGCGTATTTTATTGAAGAGATAAGCGATCAATCATTTTCACAAAAATTTTATGAAAATGTTACGATCGATCGTATTTTGTCCAGAGCCTAAAACAATCAATCGCAAATTTTATTAAAGAAAAAAGGGATTGATCGTTTTTTCCCAGAATTTATGAAGAATATAATATTAACGACTGATTGTATATTTTATGAATACGTTATGATCGATCATATTTTGTCCAGAACCTAAAACGATCAATCGCAAATGTTATTCAAGAGAAATGTGACCAATCGTTTTTTTTTTAGAATTTATGAAAAACCTAATTTATATGACAATAATAACTAGCCACATCACATGAGCTTGCGTATTTATAGGCTCTTTCCATTTATTGGGAAAATTGTATGGTCGTTTCTTTAGCATAGATATAAATATGAATGATAAATTGTACAATCCTCTTTTTCTTTTTTAAATTTGAAGTTTGGAAACAAGATGTTGGAAAAAGCTATAATATCGAGAAGGTATCTGTTTTTTTTAATTTATTATTATTACATTTAGAATTAAAAATTGAAAAATCTAAAGAAGAAAAATCTGTTTTTTTTATTATTTATTATTATTACATTTTGTGGTAGTTCCATTAAAAATTGGACTTCTAATTAAAGTTGAGTTTGACAATTGCAAAATAAATAAAAAATAAAAGAAAAATTAATTGATAATATGTTATTTCATTACATATATTATTTAAAACCCAATAACAAATTATCAATCACAATTAACAAAGACTGTGAGACAGGTTTTGCTTTTCAATATATTGCCCAACTACGATTAATTAAATAGTGTGAATTTTCAGGTTGATATTTAATTTGATATACCAATAAGCAAGACACAAATATATGAAATTCATACTAACTTTCTTCTTCTTTAACTTTAGCAAGTAGTAGTATTTGGTAAATAAAATAGTGGCATCCATTTCTAAATAAAGAAAATATTTCAAATGGTTAGAGATGTATATCCACGTATCCAAATACAAAAACATCACAAATATTCACCAGGCATCTCTAAACAAAGTGTTTGTTATGCAATCAAATTTTCTATTTCATATTCTTGGCAAAAAAAAAAAAAAAAAAAAAAAAAAAAAAACCTTGAAAACAAAGAGATTAGGAGTCAAATTAAAACTACAATGAAATCGAAAAATTCAAAAAGAAGGTTAGCAAAAAAAAAAAATAAAGAAGAAATGAAAATAAAAAAACAAAGTAAATGTAGAAAGAACCTTTATGAGAGAGAGAGAGAGAGAGAGAGAGAGAGAGAGAGAGATTTACCTCTATTGGCCCAAGATTCATATAATGAGTTTGAAGACAAGAAGAAAAAAGGAAATTAAACACACAAAAAAATATTAGTCATCTAAGTTTGCATTAATTTTATATATAAAAAATATCGAAAAACATAAATTGATTAAAATGACACAAATAGATTTTACAAAAAATAATGATACAGTGGAATTTGTAGAGGAATCACAGTTTTCAATAGTTTGAAAATTATGGGAAGTTATGATAAGTTTACTGATAACATAGATGTAAGTCTCTATTATTAATTTAATTACTAATTTTTATTTTTAAAATTCAAATGCATATTTGATAAAACATGTATTTAATTATATGGGTTAATCGTGTTATGTCAAAACGAGTCGAGTCGACCCACTTCCCCTTTTGAGGTCAATTTTTCTAAAATACTATTACTTAGGTTGGAAATGGAGAATGGATTAAATGTGGGCTTTGGCTTTAGGGCATGATTTAGGGATTTCTATGTTAAACTTATATTTTATTTCAATTAATCAACAAATCATGAAATTGAGGCCTCAAGTTGAAGATTTAAACCAACAATTGATTAAAATAGTAACCGGTTAACAAATTATTAGAGATCTTGCATATTAAGAATTAAGGTTTTATGCCTAAAAGGGGGGGTTTTGTATTTCGACTATCCATCCATTAAATTGATTGCTCAAGAATGTAATTAATAAACCCAATTAAATATTTAAACTTCAATTTTTCGGTAATAATTCAGCCGGAGTGAATGGATTTAACAAAAGACTATGTATTAGGGTTATTATGAAAAAAAAAAAATTAGGGGTTTCCAACCTTGTAAGGTTTTAACCCAATTGGATGGAAGTCATATGTAATTAAGACATCTAATTAGGGATTGGTAACACCAATTGGGTGAAAACACTATATATTTGGTATTAATCAAATAATTAAAATCATTGAAATTTAAACTTATGCCAAAGTTGGGATTTTGATGTTCTTAATGCTTTTAAAATCAAGCAATGTCCTCCGAATTTATGGAAATATGAAAAATCTGCAAATAATTATTCTCATATAATATAATTTAATAAGGTTAATTTAAAAAAGAAACATTGGAAGATTTTTATTTATTTATTATATATACTTGATGATTTTCGAACTTGATATTTGATTTGATATACCAATAAGCAAGGCACAAATATATGATATTCATACAAACTTTCTTCTTCTTTAAATTTATAATGTAGTAGTATTTGGTACATAAATAAAATAGTGGCATCCATTTCTAAATAAAAAAAATATATTATAAATGGTTAGAGATGTTTATTCACGTATTCAAATGCAAAAACTTTACAAATATTTACCAAGCGTCTCTAAACAAAGTGCTTATTATGCAATCATACTTTCTATTTCATTTTCCTGACAAAAATAAAATAAATAAATAAAATATTCATGAAAACAAAGAGATTAGGAGTCAAATTAAAACTACAATGAAATAAAAAAGAAGGTTAGCAAAAAAAAAAAAATCATGAAGAAATGAAAAGAAATAACAAAGTAAATGTTCTGATGTAGGAGTGTTATTTTTGAGATAATAGTAGAGTCTAATTTGAAATTTAAAATAAACCAACTTAATTTCTTTTTAAAAAGATCAGTTAACTTATTTGGAATCTAAATATGTAGGTATTTGAATTGGGAAAGTGCAAAGTGGGTACATGTATTTTTATTTTTTTTAAGAATTGATCTATATGTGTGTGTTTATGGAATTTTCAAATACAACCTTAGTTTATTTTTAAAGTAGTTTAAAATATTGTGAATAGATTTTTTGTTCATAGGGGTATTTTTTAGAGGACATAAAAGTGGACATGAAGGAAATGAAAGAATCTTTTTAAAAGTCTAGAAGATAATAATGACAATAATAATAAGAATAACAATGATAATCTATTACTATTAAGAGGATTCCTTCCCATCATTTCCACTTTAATAAACTTCCCAAAACATTCTTAATATTTAGAAAATATTGCTATAAATAATAATTAAATGAGGGTGAAAAAGTAATTCACTAGATCCTCTACATAAAAGATTTTGAATTTCATCTTTAGGCCTAAAATATCCTTACATTTACTATTCAATTAAAAAGTAGAACATAAAGGATATATATGTAATTTGCAACAAAAAATAAAAAAAAAAAATAACTACCTCAAACCACTCTCCCACGTATCCACACCATGTCTTCTCATCAATAACCACTACTATTATAAAAGAAAAAAACAAAAACAAAAACCACTTCTCATTATACTTTAATTCAATTTTTATTTTCTTATTTCAATTAACTCTTTATCCTATAAAATATAATTAAACAATAAATAAATAAAACTAATTTTTAGTTCCACTATCCCATGTTTAATTTTTAAGTTTTTAAGTTTTAAAACTTTTAACTACTCTTAATTTCTTATCCATATCCTTTTTAACATTCTATTATTATTATTTAAGAATTATCTCTTATTCAGACTTCCTCTGCTTCATTTGTTACACGATACATGTTTCTTTTTCATTTTTTTTTTTTTTACTTTCATCTCCATCTTCTTTTTTATACCTGGTGATTTTACGTTTTATTTAAAATTTAAAATTTTTTGTTTCTCAATTTATATTATTTTCTATGAACTGCTATAATTTAATGTTTTCATGCGGTGAAAAACATTTGGATGACAACCAACGGGCAGTGCACTTCACGTACAGAAGACCAAGTGAATGGTGTCAATTTAGGATTTGCATCAAACCAAAAAATCACAGAATCTTATAAAGATGTAATAAATTTTTACATTCCCTTCGCTTATTCTGGATTTCGTTGATATATATATATATATATATATCTTTTCCTTTTTGTTTTTTGGTTGTTTATATGGTAGTAAAACTTAATATTTGTGTGGGTGTTTCTTTTCTCTCGATATGGGAGTTGTAAACTTTTTTTTTTTTTTTTGGTTTTTTGTTTTTTCTTTATGAAAAGTTTTTATTATCTTTTATGTTAATAATAATTCAAAAAAAGTTTCCAACCTCATAAGGTTTTAACCCAATTGGATGGAAATCATATGTAATTAGGACATCTAATAGGGATTGGTAATACCAATTGGGTGAAAACACTATATATTTGGTATTCATCAAATAATTAAAATCATTGAAATTTAAACTTATGCCAAAGTTGGGGATTTTGATGTTCTTAATACTTTTAAAATCAAGTAATGTCCTCCGAAATTATTGGAAATATAAAAAATCAGCAATTAATCATTTTAATATAATTAAATTTTATAAGGTTAAATAAATAAAAATTTTGGAAGTTTTTTTTTATTATATATACTTAATGATTTTCCAGGTTGATATTTGATTTGATATACCAATAAGTAAGGCACAAATATATGATATTCATACAAACTTTCTTTTTCTTTAAATTTAGAAAGTAGTAGTATTTGGTAAATAAATAAAATAGTGGCATCCATTTTTAAATAAAGAAAATGTTATAAATGGTTAGAGATGTTTATTCACGTATCCAAATACAAAAACTTTACAAATATTTACCAACCGTCTCTAAACAAAGTGCTTGTTATGCAATTATACTTTCTATTTCATTTCCGGTAAAAAATAAAAAAATATTCATGAAAACAAAGAGAGTAGAAGTCAAATTAAAACTAAAATGAAAATAGGGAATGAATTGGTTTCCATTAGAGTGTTGTTGATGTGGTTACGGAAAAATTTTAGACAAAAAAGTCTATTGTAAAGAACGAGTTCAATGATCATCATTACACGGTTATAATTATTATTGTTGTTGTTGTTTTTATTATAATTACTGTTATCAAAGAAATATTTATTCATATTATTATTTTGTCATTATTATTACTATTGTTGTAGTTATTTTGATTTTGATTTTTATTATTATTAGTTAGTATTATAATTATTTTTGTTCATATTAAAAGCATTACTATCATTAGAATTGTTCTTCTTCTTCTTATCATTATTATTATTATCATTATAATTTACTTTTAATAATTGAGATGTCAAATATTGTAAGGGTTTTATAATTTACCCAGAACTTTGATCGATCACTATTTTTAATGAAGCAAACACTCGATCGGTCACAATTTTTCCAACATCGATCGATCCAGATTTTCATTACCAAATATACGATCGATCATATTAACATCTACTCAGAAATAATGATCAATCACTTTTTTAATGAAACAAACACTTGATCGATCACTGTTTTAGTAACTGAGGCTTCAAATATTGTAAGTGTTCTATAATTTTTCCAAAACTTTGATCGATCACTATTTTAATGCAGCAAACACTCGATCGGTCACAATTTTCCCAACACGATTGATCCCGATTTTCATTACCAAATATATGATCGATCATGTTAACATCTACTCAGAAACAATGATCGATCACCTTTTTAATGAAGCGAAAACACGATCGGTCAGAAAAATCGATCGATCGTAATTTTCATTACCAAATATACGATCAATCACCTTAGTCTTTGAATCAACTGCACATTTACCCAAAAATAACGATCGATCACTATTTTAATGAAGTAATAGTATGATCGGTCACAATTTTCCCTTAGGCAATAATGTGTGATAAAACAAGTAATTGGTCTCATTCTTGTAAAATAGAATCAAATTTTGGCAGGCTATGACGGCTTGAGTGATTGTTATTAACTTATTTATAGATTTTGGGACTTAGGTGATAAGAATTTTAATTATGTCTCAATAATTGACGCATCAGCTTTTCAGCTCTCACAATTTTACATGTCATTTTATATTTTTCATTATTTTTTAACCCTTACTTAAATCTATTTTCCTAACCTGACTCACTTCTTTCTCTCACACAGACATGATTACTATTTACTCTGTTTTAAATCATATGACATTTTACTCAACCAAAAATAAATAAAAATCATATGGTATATCTTTTACCGAAACAAAATAAAAAATCATATGATAAGTAATTTAGTTATTATTATGGTGTTTAACTAAAACTCTACTATTTATATATATTAATCAACTTTTGTCTAATTTTATCTATTAATGCCACCATTGATACTAGAATATAACTAAAACTCTATTTTTTAATATCTATTATTAGTGCGACCATCATTGATACTAGAGTATAACTAAAATTCTATTTTTTTAAATCTATTAATCCACTTTTAGGTGTAATTTGATATTTTAATGTGACTAGACTTTAAATAAAACTCTACTATCTATCAATCCACCTTTTGTTTGCTAAATGGAAAACGGAAAACTGATTTAAAAAAAAAAAAAAAAATTATGGCCTATCAAGAAATATTATTAAGACTATAACTCTGTTTATAAACTTGACCTATCAAAATATAATAGGAAGACCGTAATAATAAAAAAAAAAAAAAGTAGCAAAATCCGTAGAGATATTCATTCGAATTCCAAAATTCATTTTTTTGAGTGATTTTTAGTTTATATATATAATATCATATTAGTAGTTTTTTTGTGCATCGCACGGGTTTGCGACTAGTTTCTTGTAAAATGGAATCAAATTTTGGCAGGCTATGACGGCTTGAGTGATTATTAGTAACTTATTTATAGATTTTAAGACTTGGGTGATAAGAATTGTAATTATGTCTCAGTAATTGATATCACTCTCACGTCTTGTAACACATGTGTTCAAAAGTGCAATATTGGTGATAAAAAAAAAAAAAATTTGTCTCATTTCTTGTAAAATAGAATCAAATTTTGGTGGCTATGACGGCTTGGGTTCTTTAGTAACTTTTGTGTTAATATTAATATTTGTGGTGATAAAAACTATATATTTGTCATAGTAATTGTAATTGGTCTATTGTTTTGTAAAAATTGTCTCTACAATGGCAATAATTTCGATAAAAAAAAGTAATCGATCTCATTTCCTGTAAAATGGAATCAAATTTTCACGGCTATGATGGCTTGAGTGATTGTCAGTAACTTGTTTGTAGATGTTGGTATTTGAGTGATAACAATTGTAAACATGTCTTTGAAACTATAATCAGTCTTAGATTTTGTAAAATGTATATTTAAAAATGAAATATAGGTGATAAAAACCGTAATTTGTCTCATTTCTTGTAAAATGAAATCAATTTTGACGGCTATGACGGCTTGGGTCATATTTAGTAATTATTGTGTAAATCCTAATACTCTTGGTGATAAAAAATATATATATATATATAATATATTATATATATATATATATATATATATATATATATATATATATATATATATATATATTTCTCTCAGTAATTGTAATTTCTCTATCATTTTGTAATTGTTTTGTTTATAATTGCAATAATGGTGATAAAAAAAAAAAAAGAATTTGTCTCATTTCTTGTAAAATGGAATCAAATTTTGACGGTTATGACGGCTTGGGTGATTGTCAGTAACTTGTTTGTAGATGTTGGTATTTGGGTGATAACAATTGTAAACATGTCTTTGATACTATAATCAGTCTCAGATCTTGTAAAATGTATATCTAAAAATGAAATATAGGTGATAAAAACCGTAATTTGTTTTATTTCTTGTAAAATGGAATCAATTTTGGTGGTTATGACGGCTTGGGTTATGTTTAGTAATTATTGTGTAAATCCTAGTACTCTTGGTGATAAAAAATATATATATATCTCAGTAATTGTAATTTCTCTATCATTTTGTAATTGTTTTGTTTATAATTGCAATAATGGTGTTAAAAAAAAGAATTTGTCTCATTTTTCGTAAAATGGAATCAAATTTTGATGGTTATGACAGCTGATATGATATTCAGTATTGTTGTGTAAATATTAGTACTTTTATAAGAAAAATTGTAAATATGTGTTATGATCTGTAATTACTGTTACTTTCAGTAATGAAAGTGTTTAATATTATGATTTGGTGTTAATCCGTGTAAATGGTGTCAATTTCAGTAAAAATTTGGCGGTGGTGCTTAGTAATTTATGTGTAAAATATTGTAAGAAATTGATAAAATTTGTATATTTGTGGCAATTTGTGTATTAGAGTGTGCTTTTGTAATACATGTGTTATTTATTGTAATTTATATGTCAATATATGTAAAATCGGTGACCTGAACAACCGGTTACAATTTTTTTCAAAATGACAAAAATACCCTGACTGGAGCCTCCAGTCACAGGATAAAAGTATTTTCTGCACTAAAACTTCGGTCCAATTCTCCACTGTATTGGACAAGACCGACCCAATATGGACCTTTTTCAACACATGTTGTGCATGTATTGCATGTAGTCTATCAAAACACTGGACATAAGCCAAATCCTATTTTATACTTTTCACTCCATAAAATATTATTATTATAAGATAAATTTTCCCGTTATTTAGGTGTAAAATAAAAAATGTATAGGATAATATCTACTCCTCACTCCATAAAATATTATTATTATATGTTATGTTAACCTTTTAATATACCACAAATGTTTGCAACAATTGTCATTTTATTTATGGTAAAATGTATCCACGCCCCTTGAACTTTAAACAGGCTACACAGCAATTGGAGCAACAACTAGTAGTGGTAGGAGACATGGGCCATGATACAACAATCTGATAACAGCATCAGGATTGATATAATGCTTGAATCAGGGAGGCGACAACATTGGTCAAGTTTGGAACAGTCCAAACATTGCTAAGGGAACCACACTAGTTCAACACAAGCTTTAGATTTGAGTCAAGTAACATTAGATCTAGAACCCACGGAACAAAAAACTAGATCTTGAACAAGATACATCAGATCTAGTCGAAAAACACACCAAACTTTTAGATCTGGGTCAACGACACCAGATCTAGACCAACAACAACCTGCAAAAGAAAAAAACACACAAAGTAAGCAAAAACCCCCACAAGGGGGAAGACAACCCCAACAAAAGAGGGAGAGAAACCTCCATTTCTCTAAGCTACCCAAAGGAAGCATCCGAACTTGGCTTGGGATCTTAGCTCAAGGGCTCGATGGCTTGGCTCAATCTCGGCTATGAAAATAAAATCAAAAAATTATCCCACCAATTTTTTTTTTTTTTTTTTTCAAATTTTGAATTTTCGAATTTTTGAATTTGATTTTGAATTTTGAAATTTGATTTTTTTTTTTAACATTGCAAATAAAAGAAAATAAATAAATACTACAATTTTTTTTTTTCACTTCATTGGTCGCAGCCAGTGTATTTTATTTTATTTAATGAAAAAAAATACTGGGTCTCAGATCTAGGTAAAACGGAACCGAATCTCAGTTCAAATATTGAAGTGGGTAGGGCTGACATAATCTGATGATGTGGCTCCACTCAATTGCTGACACGTGTCAGAAAGAAGACTGGAGGCGCTGTGAGAACTACGACCCGAGGGTCAAATGGGCCTCATAATGTGACCCAACTGACAATGGACCAACCCTCTCGATTTGAAGGTTGATTGTACATGTAAATGGAGTCGCCACTTATTTTAATTATTTGGACAAAATAAGAAATTCCACAATAACAATAATTTCCTCTTTATTCATCTTTGAATTTGTACAATTGCCAATGAATTTGTAAAAAGAAATAATTACATGTAAATGAGTTTCCTAGTTACAGTCTAGTAAAAGGGAAAACTGTTTGTTTACAAGACACTTTGTAATACGAACCCTAAATTCAAGATTCGGAGGCTTGGTTATAAAATGGGAAGGTGTTTGCACCCCATTTTACCCGACATACGTCGGTCTTCTAGATTAAACTTGGCCAATATTCATATCATGTCAAAGTACATAAACTCATGTTCGCATCAAAATCCAATTTTAATGTTCAAGTTGTTGTTTAATTTATTTCATGTGAAATATCATGTTATAGTCATATAAGCATGGTATTCAAGAATAAAACAAAACAATCAAATACAAGTAAATAAATTTCAGTTTAGAATTTATACCTGTACGCTTGTATGGCTTGTAAAAAATACCTCAAGATTGCTTGTATAGCTTGAAAAGAATTGCTTGTGTAGCTTGCAAGAAATGCTTGTATGGCTTGGGGGTCAAAATGTGATTTTTGAGAAATTTGGGGCCAAAATGTGATTTGTGGAATTTTTGGGTTGAAATGTAATTTGTGGAAGTTTGAGGGCGTTTTTGCAATTTATGTGAAGTGTGGGCTGATTGGGTTTTGGTTTTGGGCTTGGATTGAGTGTAGGTGTGAATGTGAGGCTTTCTTTATTTTGGGATTGGGCTTAATGAAATGGGTTTTGGATTGGGTTATGAGGAAAGTGGGTTTAATGGGTATAACATAGGGTTGGGCTTTGGTTTTCGGATTGGGCTTGATAGAATTGGCCCAAGGTCATTGTTTGTGACCCACGGGTAGGTTTTCAACAAAAGACCGGGTCGGGTTGACCCGACCCGTCTCCTTCTTTCTCCATTTTTCCCAGCCGCCTATCTCATTTTCCCCTCTCTTTCTTTTCTCTCTCTCTAATCTCACTCTTTCTCACCTGAATCAGACCGAAGGCTGGAGCTCGAGCCCGAGCTCCGTTTGCCATCACAGCCAGCGCCGCCGGCGCCACCACCAGCCTCGGCAGTGGGGCTCTCTCTCTCTCTCTCAGCATTTCTCTCACGGCATCCATGGCTGAAGCTCTCAAGCTTGCCACCTCTCAAGGCTGCCCCACCACCACTCATGGTGGTTCTATCTCTCGGCTTTTCTCTTCTCAACCCGTGGCCTCTCTCCCTCTCTCAAGCTCACGGCTTTCTCTCTCTCTCACCTAGATTGGGCCAAGACCATGTCATGGCCGTGGGGTTTGGTGGTAGACTGTGGGTTATGGAGGTAGTGGGTATGGTGGGGGATTTGGCCGTGGGCCTTGGTTTGTGAATTTTGGCCGTGGGTTTTGGTTGTGGCCGTATGCCTTGTGATCGTGGGTTTGTGGTGGTGTTTTGGGTGAACCCGTGTGGGTGTGGTGATGATGGTGTGGGTTTAGGTAAGTGTTTTGGGTGATTGTATTGTGTAGATGCAGGTGTGTGTGTGTTTGGGTAGTGGCTGTATTGTGAAGATGGGGTTCAGTGTAGACTTTGAATCAATGGGTGTTGTTTTTCTGGAATTGATCATGGAGGGGGGTGTTTGTGTTGTTATTCTGCTCTGCTGCCCCATTTCAGTTGTTTGCTGAAAATGGGCCTATGTGTGTGTTCCAGAGAGATTCCGTGTAGTGGTATGTGCTCCTCAGTTCCAAGCTGCTCATGGTTGTATGCTCATGAAAGAGAAACAGTAATAATGTTAGTACAATGGAAACAGCAAATGAAATTCAGAATAATTAAGAGAGCAAGTTCAGATTACTCTCATTGTTTCGGATGTTGTGGCTTTGTTGTTGCTGTGTGCTGCCTGTTGACCATGGTTGTGTGCTCATGCTCATGAAAGAAAACAGAAAACAAAGGAAAATCATATTAGTATCACCTGTGGGAATGTCAATAAAATAAACGATACATTGATTACCTTCCAACCTTACCTGTGCCCCCTGCCTCTCTGTTTTATGACTCTCCTCCCCTTTTTATATAAAATAAATCAGAGCCTAGAACTTTGTTTTTGATATGTTTAAAACTTGAATTTCAAACTCTTGCCAACTGATTATTAGATATTATCAGATAATTGGTGATTTTTCTTAACTCCTTAAAACACTGAATGATTTAATTCAAACAATTCAAATATTTTAATTAATTAATTAATCAACAATTATCCAATTAATTTGTTCAGTTTATCCAATGTGCTAGAGTCCATGATAATCTAATACTTTGAGCCAATAAGATATTTACACCTTATTAATTAAAATTAATCCAATTAATGGACCAATCATAATTAATTTGGATTAATCTTATGTGCCCAATGCCATTTTAATTATTATGCACTCTATTCATTAAAACTTCAACTGGATATAATTTTCACACACATGGTCCGATTCAAATACATGACACGTCATTTCAATTGTCTCAACTTAAAGATCTGTTTGATTACTTTTTAGTTGTCGATCAGACGGTCAAAAACACTGTTGGTTTAAAACCCTAATTTAGGCAAGTTGTGCACTTTCCGTATTTAGAATTTTAATTTGTGAAAATCCTAATTTGTGTGAGGGTTAGAATGTAGGTTGCAAAATGGGGTGTCAACAGGCGCGTGTGATACGTGCTGAGATTGGAGGCACGTCAATCGGAGGCCCAGATATTTGGACGGCATGTGTGAGCGCGTCACACATCGTATCGGCATGATTTTTGCGTATTTGAATAGATCGACTTCCGATCTATCGATTGGAGGTGGTCGACACTTGAATTGGTGGCTGGAGGATGCATATCTGAAGTGTGGTGTACTTCGGCGTGTGAATGAGAAAGTTGAAGCCTTTTGTCTCGCGTGGCGGCATGTGAGATAGCTAATGGTGATCAGAAAACTTGGGTTATTCCGATCTTAAGGTCAGGGACTGATCTGTGTGATCAGTTTGTTAAAAAGCTCGAGATCTTGTGAAGACAAGGCTTTGAGAACGAAAATGGATCGAGGTGACTCGTTTAAGCTCTATGGCTCTGATAGCATGTAGAAAACAATAATCTAAAGAAATGTAAAATGGAGATGAAGAGATTGAGAGAGAAGGAAGAGTGGAGGCTAGGGTTTCACGTGGTTCCGCTATGTGAGCCTACATCCACAGGATGAAGCCTAATGGGTTATATCTTTATTAATTCTCAGTGTATGTTACAATATAATATGAGGTCCTATTTATAGGACAACAATAACAATAGTAAAACACTTCTAAACAATTTTGGATTCTATTCCTTAACGGGCTAAAGATTTGGGATGGGTAAGAGAGTATAAGGGGTGGGCTAATTGCTTAATTTAGGCTAGACTAATTTTATTTGAGTTCGAAATAGGGGGTAATGACGCCTAATCCTAGCAAACAAATTGGGTTTGATCTGTCTGGATACAAATAAGAAACAAATTGGATTAAAACGGATTACAAAACCTATGACCGTTACTTGGTTTCTTACGAGTCATGTCGACTCTAAATGATTAGCATATTTGTTTCACTTAAAATAAATAAATAAAGAAGAAACTTGAGTATATTATTTTTGTTTTCCCTTTAATACAAATAACTGCATAAGAGAACAAATAAAAATAATAATAAAAAAATAAAAGTTAAATAATACCTAAATTCATAAGCTTACTAAGGTTCACTAGCCTATAAAAAAAAATTTACTAGTCTAATAATTTCACATAAGAATAAAAGAAAAACTGGATGCCATATACCATATATCAACCTCAAGTGCAACTATCATATGTAAAACATGAAATAAAGTTAAATCACCTACCAAAATAACTAAATATATAGATTTTTAAGAACAAAACGTAACATGTTAGACAAAGAAAATAAATAAATATTTAATATGAATTTCACCGCAATCTACTTAATGTTAGTAGTAGATCTAGCACTAGAACTATGCATATTTAAGAATAACCCACAAGTAGTAGTTTAGTTAGTATTTTCATTTACAAATGAATAATTTAAGTTTTATAGATGGATTATATATTACCTTCAAATCCATATAACAGAGTTCGAGTATAAATCAAAGTTTTGATATTCTCTGGCAAAAGCGAAGATCAATATGCTAAAAGTTGATTAAGAAGCAATCACAGTTATAAAATGCTCAAGAGATTGCAGTCCATTAAAGAAAGCTCAACTCGATTGTAATTGTCTTTCTACTAATAAAGAACATCCAACCTTGCATGCTAAGTAAAGGCTCTTTTAAATACAAGTTCAATTGAGTTTTTATTTATTTATTTATCTTTTAATTAGGTTGGCATAATATGAACCTTCATAATAATTAAATTCCTAAATCATTTAAAAAAAATGCAATTAGAAAAATATACCACACGACATTACAATCTCTATCATTGAATTTTTTTTCTTTCACCCAAAGAGAAAAATGGACCAACCTATGTGACCCACAAATTGACCCATTGTTTTAACAAGTTGGGCACGAGTTAACCCCTTTTTTATTGGTCCAAATAATCTTGTTATTTTTATCTTTTGGATTTGAACGGATTGTCAAGAGCATTGTAGCTCAAGTGATACATTTTTATGTTTTCAATAGAGACATCCAAGATTCAAATTCTCCTACTGCAATTATCGAATTAATAAAAAATAAAAAAAAATAATGAAATAAGGAATTCGGGTCGAATATTGCAAAGTCTACCAACCTAAATAAAATAAACCACAAAATTACTAATTTTTATCTTATGAATGGCCAAACCAACTTTGCACGAATTTAGAAGCCCAAATTTATATTTGTCAGTATTTGTTTCTCATGTTATAACAACTAGCCCACTTTTTTCATGTTATAAGCATGGACAGAGCTGTAGGATGGTTCCAAATTAAGCAATTAGCGCACCTTTTAAACCCTCTAACCACGCTAAATTTCTAGCCCTCTAACATAAAATTAACCCAAACCCTAAATATCCCCCCACAACAAAGCACATGGATATTAAACCTACAAAACACTTGATAATAAAATAAAAAATAAAAAAAAGTTGCGATTGAAGAGAACACTGGAGGGGCGGCTCAATAGAGAAGGTAAAAAAATCATCCCACATAACAAAATTCCAGTGAAAGAGAAGGTAAAATCTTGCTCCATACAACTCCGCATGTCTTTTACTATATGATAAACATCGTTGACAAGCTCAACGTGTTGATTTTGTAGGAAGCGACGAACTCATGGCTTCCCAATTGCCTAACAAAGGGAAAAGGCTCCGCCTCAGCGAGTTTGAGTCACACACAAAGGTTTTTTTTATTTATTATTTTATTAAAAGAATTTAATTAGTTGACTCTTATTATGCATGTGAATTTAGAATTTATGTAGTCTTTCATGATGTTATTTTGTAGGGTTTAATTGGTAAGAGCAATTATCATGCAGCGAACGTCACAGATTCAAATACTACAAAAATAATTAATAGAAATGATCTCATGAGCAGTGAATTGCCGGCCGATATTATTTCTTTCATTGTCTCACATTTGACACTGAGGGATGTTGTGAAAACAAGCATATTATCACATAGATGGAGAAGAATCTTCTGCGCATATATTTGTATGTTCAAATTTGATTGGCATAACTTATTCCATGAAGGCTTGCATGCCGGTCCTTGCAAACAATACACAGATAAATTTGCAAGAGCAGTGAATCAGTTCCTGCAGTTTTATGATCAGGCTGGTACACGGATAGGTGCGTTTCATCTCAATTTCTGTGTAGGGAGGGACTACTCAAAAGATATTGATCAGTGGATCACTTCTGCCATTAAAATGGGTGCAGAAAGTATCACTCTTCATTTAGATTGTGGCAGAGCCTGTTATCGCGTGTACTTTCACTATCATAAAGAAGAAATTTATGTTTTTCGTCCCGAGCTTCTTTCGTTCAACTTAAAGCAAACTAGAGTTAGGGAACTGCTGTTTGGGACCTAATTGTTTCAGCAAATTCAGCAACTTAGGAACCCTCAAATTAGTGGAGGTACCTCTAGGCCTATCTGAGATGCAGACCATCTTTTCTTGTTGTTTGAGCCTTTTCGATTTGTCTTTGGAAAAATGCACACTTTCTCTTAATTTAAGGATTCTTGGCTCATTACCTCGTTTGAGGAGTTTAAAGATTTGTGAGTGCAATGGGGTGAACCAAATCGAGCTGTCTGCTATGAATCTTGTCAGATTTGAACATTCTTCTTACTTTTTGGTTAAACATTCTTTCCTTGGAGTTGGAGTCCCTAAGCTGGAAGAAGCATATTTCACCGTAGGGCCTGATGGAGATGTGCAAGATATTTTCCATCTTGCCAAAGATCTCCCTAATCTGAGGGTTCTATATGTTCTTGACAATGGTGATTCGGTATGTGGAAAAATTAAAAGGAAACAAATTGTTTCACTTCTTTTTGAAGTGCAGACTTGCACTTGTTAATATATAATAGTAAGTGTATTTCTCATTTTGTGTAGGTGTGCATACCTAAAAGCATTGCTATCTTCAGTAAGGTTGAAATGTTGGAGCTGAATTTCCCTCTAGAAATCAAATTTGACTTCTTGGAGATGATAGCTATTCTTAGAGCCTTTCCCCTTTTGCAGAAATTTTATTTGGCGGTGAGTGATGTACTGTTTTAGTTATTTCATGGAGCTTGGCTTTGGATTATGGTTTATTGTTGCTGTTTATATGTTTCTTAGTTAGGATCTCTCTCATTTTTGCCATATTTGATAGCTCCCCCTCCCCCCATACTCTGCCTCGTATTAGAAATTAATAAGATGACATTTTTTGGAAATCAAGGCGTCAGAAGACTTATATATACGTAGTTTAGTTCCTGTAAACTACCTGCAAAATTAAAAGAAACATCCATGTTGAAGTTTATATAGTAAATATTGAAAATTACATTGAATTAGAAACTTATTATCGTGACACTATTTGGCCTAGGTTCATTATACTCATTTGGATTAACCTCTTGAAGCTCAGCTGTGGCATCAAATAGCTTGCATCATTTGTTTGTTGGAATATAATAACATTGGTTTGGTGCATAAATTTAAGGTTTCCAGTGTAGCTTGATATGAAAGATTTTCATGATTCATCTTTATTTTTTGAACCAGTGTCCATCTTGCATCACTTTAAGGCTTAACCTCATGCTCCAATTAGTTTCTGATTTGAATTAGTGTACACTTGTTGTAATTGCAGACGAGATGCCCAAGAAACTTTGAACAAGGAGGAAAACTTGAGCCAAGCAAACATGTCCATCAATATCTAAAGGAAGTCCATCTTGCTGGATTTTATGGCACCTCAAGTCAAATTAAATTTGCTATTTATTTGCTCAAAAATGCTCCTGCTCTTAAACTGCTGGTAATCGACCCAAAAGGGAACTTTCGCATAAGTCACCATCCCTGTTGGTGGCCGGGTACGAAGCCATTTGGACATAGACTGTCATGGGATGAAGGAGAACGAGAAAATGTTTGTGAAAAACTGCAGGAGTTTTCCAAAGATGTAGTGCTTATTATCAAATGAATTGTTTTTTTTTTTAGTGAAACGATAGCTTTTTGTTTTATTGTGTAACGAGGCAACATTCTAAGCCTAAAGCTAGCAACGTTGACTTGGGAGCCCATGCAAGCCGAGTTAATTGTTGGTCAAGTTGAGGAGGAGCTAAGGAATAACAACTGTGGTTGATCTGGGAACTGGAAGATGTTATTTGTAGGAGTCTATAGGAGCAAATTAGTAGCTTAGTTATTTTATGTCTATTATTGTGTGGGATTAGATCTCTTAGTATTTATGGAGCTTGTAAGCAACCACTGTATTTAAGCAGTGCGGATCAATGAATAAAGCAAAGCAAGCAGAATTATTCTAAACTCTTTTCTCTTTCACCTTCGGGAGACTAGACATCTCGAATGGTTCTTAATTAACAAAAAATTTTAGTTCATTACATATGGCTCATAATCAAATTAACTGTACAACTGTACAAGACATAAATAGAAGCAAGGCAATCACATAATAGAAGTAGGGAATCTTAACCACACCACACCTCCTTCAAAAGCCTCTGTAGCCAAGGCTTAGGCAGCCTTGTTACAACTTGGTTTAATGAAGGAAAAACAAAAACAACAAAAAAAAAAAATTGGTTTAATGAAGGAAAAAAAAAACAAAAAAAAAAAAAAAAAAATGAAAGAAAGGGACCCAGGAAGCAAATATCATCAACAAGGACTCCACATGGAGCCAAGCAAGGTGAACCCCGTTGCACTATATATCTGTAAATGTCCACTTTTTTACCAAGCCATAACAGATAAAAAAGCCCATGTTCAAAGGATAAAATGATCTGTCGTGAGCCCAGAAGAAATGGGTAATCTGTGCGATCGTAGGAAAAGCTCAGATTAGGGCTAAACAATCCACTGTAAGCCTAGGGATCATTGGGTCAGTCCATCAATTATGAAGAAAAGCCTAAGACAAAGTTTGGTTGTCAGAACCAAACAATAATCTTATCTCCTAACAAGTGGGACCCGTTACTTTATCCCTTAAAATAGGGCACGCGTGAGGTAAGGAGCTCTGAAGCAAATCCTCTAATCGAGAAAGCCATTATTCACCATCTCCTTGGGTAGCCGAATCACACATCCCCATAGTTGAGACACGCTAATAACCAGTTGGTGAAATCCTTCAACACAGCAGACAAGAGGGTATAAGCAACGACAGATTCACAAGAAATGGCGAATGTCAACAAGAGGCAAAAAGGTGGTCTGAAAGCAACATAAACAGAGGTAATACAGTCACCAAAGCCCAAACCTATGGTGACTGTTACTAATCCTCATTAGAGACTAAGGGGAATTCGGTTTGGAGGTTGGGAGATTTTTTTTCCTTAAAAGGATATTAAAGTCTGCTGCACCAGTGATATCATACCCGTTGGGGGTATGAACAAAGGTGACCAGAAAACCTCAAATACCTTAATGAAAACATGTATGGATCAACTTTTATCATGGAGTCAACTCATTTAATGCTCGCCAAACCCGTGTCAGCCCTGAATTAGTCTGCCACTGATTTAGTCTGTAGAAATATTTTGTCTTATCAAGAAGCATGATCAGGTTAATGTTATTGGAGGAGCTAATTAGAAGCCTAATTACCCAAGAGTTAAAAGGATGGCCAGGGTTCAAACCATAGACTCCATGGATTATGGCTGACCACTATAAAAGGAGAAAAAGAATCAATATTAGGGATCCAATCCTTTAGCCAAAAACCCTAAGTCAAAACAGAAGGAAAAAAGATCCATTTCTTATCACAACAAACATTTTCTGTCAAATCACACCAAAGCAATTCATCCACCATGACACACACTACATCACCAATTACTTCATTAAATACCTAGATAACCTATTCCATGGTCTATACATGTTTTTAGGAGATAATCCTTTCCCTTCTCACCAAATCCTCCTAAGTCTTTATTAGTTTTTTCTCTGAGTTCATTTTAACATTTGATCTTTTTCGTTCTTTAGATATTTACGGTTATTGTCTGCTGTAGTTCTCTTGATAAAAGACAGCATAGTAGCAGATCAGTAAGAGGTGCACTATCAGCCATCAAGCAAGTTTACAGGCCTGATTTAGAGTTTTGGGCTCAACAATCCATCAATACAAGTTCAACCCATCTTCAACTAATCACAAGGCGACAGCTGGCACTAGGTGATTTTTGAGCATTCACAATATCTTGTATGTTACTTAAAGAAGAAATGGAGGGCAGAATTCATGGTTTCAAAGCTGCTTTAGGATGTGGTCCAGTATATCATATGATGTTTGCAGATGATTTATTGATTTTTGCAAAGGCTAGTAGAGAAGAGCTTGAAGCGGTTCAAAAGTGCTTGGAGGCCAAACGATAATTCATCAAAATCTTCGTTGTATTTCAGTAAAAATATGAGTGGTAGACAAATGGAGATTATGTGCAGGTAGAGTGGTTTTATAAAGTTTGAGCCTAAAACAAAATATCTTGGTTTGCCTTTCCCTTACAGGCCAAAAAAAGAGTTGTTTTCAGAAGTAGTGGAGAGGTTAAATTAAGAACTCAAAGTTTTAATAAAAAAAAAAAAAAGAACTCAAAGTTGGAAAGCAAAAGTTTTGTCCCAAGCCGCAAGGTTAACTCTAATTAATTAAATATGTTGCCTCTTCTTTGACTCCTTATATAATGTCCTTACTATCACTACCTAAAATGATCTTCTCCAAAACTGATGCTCTCCTCAAGAATTTCTTTTGGGGAGAGGGAAAACAAATGAAGCAGTCCTAGCAAAATTGGAGTGGTGTGTAACAGTTAACAGTGACAAAAATATATTGGGTAAAGGTTATCAAAGCAAAATATTTAAAAGGAAAAAATAAATATATATATTCTTCAAGCTAGCCCCAAAGCCAAAGTCAAGTTCCTGGTTGTGGAAAGGAATCTGTGGTAGCATAGTAATTATCCAGAAAGGCTTATGCTATCAGGTGGGTTCAAGTGAGTCTATCAATATGAGGACCCTTGGGTACATCATTTGCAGAATTTTGTTCCACAACCCTTGCAAGAAAGGCCTGAGATGATTAATTGGGTGTCCTAACTCATTAATTCAAATACCATGCACTGGAATGTATCAAAATTACTGAAACTATTTGATGTTCAAACAATGTACCATATCAACAAAATTCTTATTTTTTTGCACTGCCAAGACTTGACAAACTCTTTTGGACCCCAGAATCATATGGTTCTTTCACTGTCAAGTCTACCTATTTAATGATTAGCACTCCACATTCTCAGAAGTCAGCATATATCTCTAGCTTGTGCTCAAAGTCATAGAAAGAGCTATAGAAAATTAAAGATAAATGAGTGATTGAAGTTGCTCCTTTGGAAATTGGCATGGGACGTCCTCCTTCCAACTAAAAAAGTGCTTGGAAAAAGATTGGAAATAGAGGATAAGCATGCCCCTTTTGCAACCACCATTCTGAAACTTTGTAGCACGTTTTATTTTTATGCCCTTTTGCAGTTATAAAATGGTCATTTTAACTATGTGGCCCTTTATCTTTAGAGATGCTCGATCCCATTCAGCCAATGAGCAACCAGGTAGAAGTTATAACTTATAACTTATAAAATGGTTAACCACGCTGGCAACATGCAACAAGACTGCAGTCTGCATAGGAACAGAAAGCAAATTACCACGTCCGCCTCATGCAACGATTACATGGATGTTTGGCAATTCATTATTACAGTGTCACGCAAAAATGCAAACCCCCCAGGCCTCATCCCCTTTCTCTAGCTCTTTCTCCACCACTATAAAACACCCCCCAATTTCCATTCTACTCTCACACCATTGCCCAAAGATGTCTACTACTTACATTCTATTGCTAGTGTTTCTCCTTGGAGCTGTTGCTCTCACCACTCCTTCTCTAGCTCACATAGAGAATACCCAAGGAAACTCATACTCGGTTTCATCTGAACCATGGCCATTACCGCTAAGAGGAGGCTCAGGACAACTAATTAACCACGGGCTACGAATTGATATGCCTGAAGTTCACCATACCCAAGACTCATTCAAGCCAGTTGCTTCCGAGGAGAAAAAGCAGCCTGAATGTTGGGGGTTGATTCCAACACCACCTGGTCCTCCTGCTCCTACTCCAGCAACTCCTCCATACAATCCTGCTTCCGACAAGAAAGAGCAGCCTGATTGTTGGGGGTTGATTCCAACACCACCAGGTCCTCCTGCTCCTACTCCTGCAACTCCTCCATACAATCCTGCTTCCGAGGAGAAAGAGCAGCCTGATTGTTGGGGGTTGATTCCAACACCACCAGGTCCTCCTGCTCCTACTCCTGCAACTCCTCCATACAATCATGCTGCCGAGGAGAAAGAGCAACCTGATTATTGGGGGCTGTTTCCAGAACCACCTGTTTCATCTCCTTCCTCAACATAAGTGACCCCATATACCAGTTTTTGTTATCTTCTAAATAAGATTATTATATATATGTGCGCATGTAACCTATATGTGGCTGCAGCTAGAAATAAGGGCTGCTTCATATATATTGATTGATGTTATCTGTTAGTGAAATCATGTGCTTCAGCTGATACTATTATCTTCATTTTGTCTTTAGGATGCTCATGTGGTTTGATAGACATCCTAATTTTCTTTTATCCAGCTAAATATTGGATTGGAGTATGATAAACTTGACCGACAACTCATTAATAACCATCTAAAGTTGCTAATGAGAAACTGCAAGCAATTTTACAATAAGATAAAACTTAGTAAAAAGCTGCAAATCAGATTTCAAATAATGAAAGCAAATAAAAAATTCATGGTAATTAAATTACATCAACCTCGATTGAAATTTATGAGATGACACTCTTTCAAACATCTAAAAAAATAACACTTCTTTAATGTTTTTATAAATGCAACAGATAAGTCTATATACTCTCATTGTGTCTTTTCCTTAACATAATATATATTTTATTTTTAAATAGGATTCTTACTCATTTATATATAAAAAAAAGTTAAAAAAAAAAAAAGTGTTAGTCGTCTACATACCTTAAGGGGAAGTGTCATTTCGTCCAGATTTTGATACAAATCTTTTCTTCAAATAGAACATTTCGTCAAGGAAATAACAATGTGAGAACAAGGACGGAGCCGGGAAATATTTAGTGTGAGCTGGAAGTATTAAGTAAATCTCAACGGTACAAGAGGATTTTATTTAACAAAAAAATAAAAGTACACCTAGTTAAGAGAGACAAAATTAAAACTAAAACTAATTTTTTATACAACATACAAAACAAAAAACAAAAATATGCATCAAAGAATCATTAATAATGGTCCACAGCATTTTCTGCTCCTAGCCCCCAACATAACCCCCCACTCACACTTAACACAGCCAATAAATCAATAATAAACACAACACAACCCACCCACTAACCCACACAGAGCTTGCTTGTCCCCTCGGTAAGAGATATTACCAGCACAGTAAAATACATGCAAACAACAAAAATTTTCAAATATCATTATCTTTTGAGTCATTATATTACTCTCACTTAAATATCACTAATATCATATTTTACAGTTTACACTAGGTAAATTGTATAGGACGATTTGAGATTTGTTTAAAGTTCATATGTGATTTGGAATTTAAGATTTGTTGTTGGATTGTTAGGAATTCCGGAATTGGGATTTGTTTAGCCACCCTAAATATTGTTTTTGTTTGTCTTGTAGTATTATGTGATTAGCTAGATTAGTTTTTTTTTTTTTTTTTTTTTTTTGATCAAGTGTTTTGTAGGTTTTAAGAACCATGAGTTTTGTTATTTTAGGCTATTGGAATTTGGGCTAATTTTATGTTAGAGGGCTAAAGATTTGGGATGGGTTAGAGGGTATAAAAGGTGGGCTAATTGCTTAATTTAGGCTAGACTAATTTTATTTTTATTTTAAAATATAGGTATAAAAAAAGACTAAGAAAAAAAGTTGGACTAGACTGTAGGCCACCTATAGTTCTGCCTTTGTGTGAGAATACATAGACTTATTTACTACCGTATACAAACCTAAAGGAGAAGTGTGGTTTTATTCTTCTTTCTACTGTTTGATAAAGAGAAGTGTCGTTTTTGAAAAAGAATACTAAAGGAATATTATTTTATGGAGTAATTATATATTTAGTACTTTCGGGATATAACTATGTGTTTTATTCCCTCCTCACATAGTGGATTCTACTAATTAAAAATTAAATTGGGCTCCACTAACATAATTTTTTATTCTCTTAAACAAAAAAATAGCCCAAATATTTTTAAAAAAAAAAAAAGTTTAAAATATTGTTTTCGTCTCTAAAGTTTGCATGAATTTCATTTTTTTCTCCATAAATTTTAAAAAGTTCATTTTCCATCTCTAAATATTGAAAATGTTACACTTTTTGTCTTAAACTTTAAAAATTATATATATATATATATATATATATATATATATATATCTTTTTTCATCCCTAGAGGGTGCAATTTGTAACTTGACCTAAAAATATCTTTAAAAATTTTAGGGAAGATGCAAATTTTAGACCCCCCACCTAAAAGAAAAAGAAAAAAAAAAATTACAACCACATGTACAGCAGATCGGCCAAATTAGAAAAATAAAATAAAATAAGTCAGCCATTTGTTTTTTGTTTTCAACAAATAAAACAAATCTAATCTCTTTTAAAAAAAAAAAAAAAAAAACTCATACACACTAAATAGTTAGTGTTACAAGACAGTCAAGTATAGAGATGAAGGTTCAGTTATATTTTGTTAATACCAAATGAATGTTAATTTGAATTTTCAAGAAAAAAATTCGGTTCATGCACCGGTCCCCACTCAAGTAAAATCCTTTCTGGTTATGTCCTTGTAAGTCATACATAACATGCAAGTCAACATTGAAGGAGTCTCTAGCATAGTACAGTACTAGTAACAAAGCATAGTGCAGTACTCCATGTGATGAGTTAGATACAATTTCCATATATCAAAGGGATTTTTTTTTAGCTAAATATATCAAAGGGATATTAGTATATTAAAAAAAAAAAAGTATAAAATGAATATTTCAGGGTTTTATAGCTGTTAAATAATCAGATATCGACGTTGGACAAAACTTCGTTTTCATCATATCCATTTGATTACAAATTTGAACTTCCTTAGTCAACTTCTATAATTAGTGGGTGAATTGCTTGCATTTAAAAACACCACAGCTGCTTAACATATTGCAATATGCATACAAATATACAATAAGCTGATTAAAGAGTACCAACAAAGCATTCATTATTAAAATCTAACAACTTCGATTGGTGGTTCTTATGTTTCTCTCAGTCTCTCATCATGCGGCCATTGAACAGAAATAAGCATCATTGCCATTTTTTTTCTTTCCATTTCCATCTATTTAGTTATTTTTATGGCTATTTTCATGACCAACGTAACTATGGACATTTGTTAAATTTAGTTTACTTCAAAATTATGTTTATTTCATATTTCTCACTACAAATTAAGAGTGGTCACTGGTCACACAGAACCAAACCATTTCAGAGAGAGATAGAGAGCATTTTGCGTAAGAAAGAAAATTATTAGTTGAAATATTATATATACGTTCTACCCATAAAATTTGGTTCAAGTTTGATGCATCCCCTAAGTTAGAACGTTACAATTTTTGTCCTTGAAAATCTTTTTAAAAGACATCAATTTGTCATTCAATTTATTTGTAATCAAAATAATGTATATGTGACATATTAAAAACTTGAAGTGTTTTGTTTTAAATTGAATAATGTATTGATAGAATAATAAACTTTGACATCCTTTAAATTTAGGAAAAATACACTTTATCTACTGTATTAGGATAGGAGTAATATAAAAATACAATTAATGTTACACTTTATTTACTTATGCACTAGAGTACCCCGTAAGTCCTAAGTATAAGGATAAAGTAGTGTATATTTCCCTCTAAATATTTTCTAAAAAGATCCTCTTAGGAAAAAATGTAAAAATATTCATAATTTATTAAGATCACATGTTATAATTAATACAATATTATTTTTTTTTTGTTAATATTCAATGGTAAAAAAAGAGAATTTGAGCTATGATTTTCTCGAGAACAGCAATGTTAATAAGGATACAAATATTTAACTTTATTTTTATTATACACCAATCACAATCTTCATTGATATTTATCAAAATTATTTTCTCATCATACTTAATATTAAAAAAATAATAATAATAATAATTGCAAGGATTTGATGAGAATTTGATCCCCCACCTCACACGCTTACACACACTTTACGATACTTAACTTAAAAAAAGAAAAGAAAAGAAAAAGGAATCTGACGATTCTGACTTGACAAGCGAAGCCAACTCAGTAAAATAGTAGTAAGCCGAGGCTGCCAGAAGCCTCCACTTCCAAACTTCCAACGCTCTTTTACTTTAAAAGTCCTCCACCCAAAACAGTCTTCTTCAGTCTTGTTCATTTCAATTCCCATTCTCCCCCAATTCCCACGCCAATCCACCACAATCTCTCTCTCTCTCTTTCAAAGCTTCACAAGCTTCTTACTCTCTCTCTCTCTCTCTCTCTCTCTCGCACACACACACACACACACAACTCTACTCTTATCCTCGAATTCCTCCAATTCTCGCAGAATATGGATCCGGTTGATGAATCTTCATCTGAATTAAAACGATGACTATTTTTGCTTCCTTCTCCACGCTCTGAATTCACCGAAACCGCGGCTATATACATATTTAGATGAAGCGAAAAGTTACGCAGCAGCAGAAATCTTATAACAAATGGATATGGAGGAGGAAGCTATTCGCGGTCTTATTGCTAGGGTTTTGCTTCGGAACTTTGGTGCTCATGATGCACAGCCAGTACAGTCGGATCATGACGCTCGCTCCGAGACTCGTTCAGAGACCCAAGATCGCCTTCTTGTTCATCGCCAGGAATCGCCTTTCTCTTGAAATTGTTTGGGATGCATTCTTTCATGTATGTTTTCTTTTATTCTAAGCATTTATGCTTCTTTTTTTTTTCTTCTTTTTCTTCTTTCTAATTATTACCTATAGTTACTGTTTGATTAATTTAATTTCCATGCATTTTGTTTATAAAAGAGTAAATTCATAATTATTAAGTTTTTGGGGATGAATCAAGTTTCTATTAGAAATATAACACTATGTATATGTTTTTAATATTGTTAGGTATAGTATAATAGTAATAATTGCAATTATTAGATTGTTTCTTTGTAATTTTATAGTTTTCCATCAAATGTGTAATTACTAATTTCATCAATGTGACGATATATATTACTTTCTAAGCATCTATGGTTTTTTGTAATTATTACTTATAGCAACTGTTTAATTAATATAATTTCCATATTGGTTCATGTGGCATTTTGTTTATATATATGAGCAATTTAGCTATTTATTATTTTGGGGGATAACCAACTAGCTATTTACTGCTTTGTTCTTTGGATATGTTTTTGATATTGCTAGGGAAAGTATATTAACAATAATAAAGATTATCAATAAGTATATATACTTCTTGATAGTTTTGTTGTAATTTCATAATTTGGCATCTAATGTGTATATGTTTTGCGAATTGTTCTGTAAAGTTGAGGGTGCAGTTACCTGTAATGACCTTTGAATAGGTTGCATCTTTATTGAAAATGAGTTGGGGTGCTAGTTCGAATCTCCCATTTTTCTTCTTACTGGGGCCAAAACTTACATACTAAAAATAAAAAAAAGGAGTTGGGGTACTAATTTATAATTTCTAGTTTCTTAAAATGTTGATTTTCATTGTACACACTTCCACAAAAGCTTCCAATTGACTGGTTCAACAGGGTGGATAAAATTATTGCAGATACTTATTTAATTGATCAGTGCAATTCATGTTGACAACACTGGTATTTTGCAGATTACTTTCCTCTTCTTCTTTTTTCCCTTTTAATCATTTTGGTAACTGGTTGGGGGTGTTTGTGGGATGATTCGCTATGTGCAGACATATCCCTGCATTTCATAATTATATAAGATAGGTAATCATACTTTGTAGTATCATGAGTTCTAGATACAATAGTTTCTATGGTACTTGATAATATTGATGCTCTGTTTTTTTTTTTTTTTTTTTTTGGATAATTATATAAAAGCACTTGCATATACGATCACAAATGTAAATTTCCGCCACTCTATTATGAATTGATCCACTACCAATACACGTTGGGGCCTCCCTTAGACGGAAAAAAATAAATGTGGCCGTCCGTAATTTATCTGTTAAGGATCAATAAACGACCCCAAATTTTGGGACTAAGGCTTTGTTTTGTTGTACTTGTAAATATGTGCTACATGTTGTTTTACATGTTTACTAAAGAAGAAATTATCTTGTTGTGCAGGGAGGGGAAAATAAATTCTCAATATTTGTTCACTCTAGGCCTGGGTTTCTGTTCAACAAGGCAACAACAAGATCAGTCCATTTTTTGAATCGTCAAGTTAATGATAGTATACAGGTTCTCATTCCTCCTGTGGAATCTTAAATAGAAACTACAAGCCAGTTACTTGGATATCTCAACATAATAAGTTTGCAGAAGAATTTTTCATTTTTTATTTTATTTTGGTGTTTGTGTGTGTGCATACATACATAACTCGTATGTGTGTGTGCGCTTGTGTGTGTGTGTGAATCCATGATGTGTATGTAAAGCTTCATGCTGCGAATCTCTACTCAGTGTTAAAATATTACATGTTTGATTAATTTGCAAGATCTATGTTGCATAGCTCGTTAACATAATGATAACATTCCTATAAAACCAATAAAGTGCCCAAAGTAATATTAATTACAGTGTATCTTACCTGTATGGACTTTAATCAGTGTTCTTTATGCATTCTGTTTGCTTGGTTCATAATGTAAAAGTTGTGACCAAATGTAAATTTTCACTTTGTTATTTTCATTGGCATGACAGTATTCAGTTCATGTTGTCATTTATCAGGTAGACTGGGGTGAAGCCAGCATGATTGAGGCAGAGCGTAGATTGCTTAAGCATGCGCTTGAGGATCCCTATAATGAACGCTTTGTGTTTCTTTCAGACAGGTGATGATTGATCTCAAGTCTGTCTTTGAGTTGCAGCTATCTATCTGTTATTATTGAGATGCTTCATTCTGTATGCATACTTAATTGGTTAAGAGGTGTTTGTCCAGTTAATGGAACAAAGTCCGTTATTTATTATTGTACTATATATGGTTATTTTTGTGTGATTTTGTTATCTAACAATATTTCAGTTACTTGATCTCTTCTCAGCTGCATACCTCTATACAACTTCAGCTGCACGTATGACTATATCATGTCCACATCAACTAGTTTTGTAGACAGGTAAGTGGTTCAGTCCTTATGTTTGTGTATATGTATGTATTTCCTGTATGGAAGAATGTCTTCCATCTCCTATTCCTTCCCTGCCCTTTGGGGGGGGGGGCGGGGGGGGGGTGGTTTGTGGTGTGTGCTTAAAGTGATCCATTCTTTTATAAGGATAGGTTTGGTCCATTCTCAGATCTTTGCACAGTTTGCATTGGTCACCTTAATAATTTGTTTTTGACAACTAAATGTTGGAAGCAGCTTTGCTGATACAAAAGAGGGTCGCTACAATCCAAAAATGGATCCTGTTATTCCAGTTCATAACTGGAGGAAAGGATCTCAGGTAAGATTTGACGTACTAGATTTATTGTTTCCTGGTGTTCAATAAAAATTTAGAAACAGATTGTCTGACTCCTGTCTTTGCTTCGTCTTCGTGCAGTGGGTTGTTCTGACCAGAAGGCATGCTGAGGTTGTTGTGAAAGACAGTACTGTCTTTCCCAGGTTTCAACAGTATTGCAAGGCAAGTTGTCTTCAAATTATGATTTGTGACTACATAATGTGAAGATTGTCTTTATCGTGAGCTAGAACAATAATTGGTGCTTAAACTTCACATTTCCATATGTTGCTATTGTACTATAGATATTGAAGAAGGATGGTGACGTTTTGACATTTAAAAAATTGGCATAATGTACTTATGTTCCTTTTCAAAAATAAGGTTATGTTATTTTCACTTGTGTGGATGTCCAGATGTTGAATATGAAGTGTAATGTTAGGCATGCAAGAAAGAAAGAAAGCTTCTTTACTTGGAAGACATGCTAGTTGCTCTCAGTTTCTTTTTATTTCTTAGTGCATATGGTTTTAATTTCTGTTTGTGTACTCATTTTAGCTTTCACTATTTGAGACATGCATGTATTAAACTTTTTTCTCAGCATTGTGATGTTGTACGTTTTTCAAGTTTCCTTGTTGAGGATCTGTAGTTTTTACCTGTTCCATATTTTGTAATAATGCAGAGGAGGTCGCTACCTGAGTTTTGGCGAGATCATCCCCTTGTAAGTTCCTTTTCTTTATTTAGTTATCTTTTGAAACACCATTTAGTTATCCATTGGCTTTACTTATCAAAAAAAAAGATAGTTATCTATTGGCTTTCCCAGCACTGGATAATGGTCTTTACCAGGTTTCTAACAAAGCAACTTTGGTAGCCATACATCAATATTCTGACATATGAAATTTATTGGCCCACATGCAGTACTGTAATTTATTTTCAGAATCTGATCTTGAGGTCAAATACTAATTTAATCAAAGAGATAGCTGCCAATGAGCTCTAGCTCAAATGGCACCTCCTCTCCCTATAATAAAGGGTGGAGGGGGTAAGGTTGTGGGTTCAAACCCCATGGGTTGTGTGTGTAGACTGACCTATCCAAAAGAAAGAGATAGAGAAGGAGACCAACTGGCATCAAGAAAATTCTTATCAGATGAACATTATTTGTTAACAAAGCAACTTTGATAACAAGTTTATTTATTTGTTTTTTGATTATAACTTTTCATGTGCAGCCGACTGATGCATCCAAGGAGCATAATTGTATACCAGATGAACATTATGTTCAGACATTACTGGCTGTAAGATAAATTGTTATCCAAATTTATTTTTTTTCTTATCTTATAAAAAAAATCTTATCCAATTATTCTGAGCCTTATCTATGCCAATTAAGATTTTGACTCATCTATAGAAAAGGCTGAAACCCTTTTAGATTATAAAATCTGACAAAAGCATTTTCAACAGCATAACAATGACTAAAGACTCAAAAAATAAAATATAAAACAAGACATAATTTTTCATCATATGCGGGGCTTAGTTCTTTCAAACTTTTAAGTCATGGTTGGCTCTTAGTTTCAATTATATATGAAATTTGCTAGTGATATTTTCTCATAATAGCAAGATATTGAAATTTGCTAGTGACATTTTCAACAGTATAACACTTATCAAAATTTTGACATCTAAATTCAAACAAGATATTGAAATAGAACCAATAATAGCAAGCCTATAAACCTGTCTTAAAATGTGGTTTGCAAACTGTCTTCTGATTCTTAAACCATATACTGGAACAAAACATGTCCATATGAAGAAGGCATTTGTAGCAAGATTTAGGATGAAATTTGAAATGAAGCTTAATATTTCTCTGTCCAAAATTAGTATCTACATATTAGATTTTCATTCAAAAATATTTCAGCTCCCCCCCCCCCCCCTCTTTTTTCTCTAATTAAGGGCAACATTTTAAAATCCTCTTGTAGCTTATTGTATCCCATATTTTCACTGCATAAAATTTTAAATTTATTGAACGTGGAGTCTGAGAAGCTACGAATGGAGTGTCAATATAACAACCCATTCTATAAATGACTTTCTAAGACCTTTGTCTTCCACATCTCAGCAAGAGGGCCTTGAAGGAGAAATCACACGAAGATCACTGACACATAGTGCATGGGATCTCTCATCCTCCAAAGACCATGAACGTCGTGGATGGCATCCTGTGACTTACAAGTTTTCAGATGCTACTCCTATGCTTATCCAATCTATAAAGGTATTGCTGCTGCCTTTACAAGCCATCCTTTGAGCAATGATTAATACCTGTAGGTTGCATCCCCTTATATCTATCTCATGGTTGTGTTAACAATCTGTCATCAAGAAAACTTACTCTAGAAAGGCTTCATGGCACAATATTATACTTTAGTGTTTTTGTTTTTTTCTTTGCTGGTAACAATATTATACTTAGTTGATTGAAAATACTATGGTTCTCCAAAATTGTGGAAAATCAACTCAATTCTCCTTAAATGCTGCATATTGGAAATCAAATTGTTGGCACGTTTTTTATGTCTCTCATGTAATGCAAATACAATTTTCATGTTGGTAGATGATTGCAAATACTTCGTGAAAATGGTGTGCCAACATTATATTCATAATTAAACACTTTCCACTGCCATTCAGTGATAGCAGAGTCTAATTTTCCTTGAATATTTTCTGAAACCAGTGTAATATGAGGACTTATCTTTCCCTAATTAACTAGAGCTTTCATATCTAGTTGAATATGCACAATGGTTTGACAAGGAGAGGAAAACAACAGAGGGGGGGGGCACTGTTACAGCTATTCTATGTTTCAGAATAACAGAAGTCAAAGATTTTCATTTGTGTTAGTATTACAGTTGTGTGGGATGTTAATCTGAAACTTGCAGTAAATTATTCCCTGATAAGTAGCAGGGAAATATTAGAGGGACAAGAGAAAGACTTGCCTTTTTAATTTTGTCCTTCATGGAAAATTATGTTTACATTGAACATCTGTTCAGCCGTATGTATGCTATATTCCCCCCTCTGGAATCTTCATCCAAATTATCCAAGCAAAAGGGACTTGAAATAAAATTAATTACGTATTTCATGTCCCATTCAATTTTAACACTAGCTTGAGAACTTACATTAGAATCTGAGATATGCAAATTATTTGATTTCAATTGAAAATAAAACTATCATATCTTTTCTTATGAAATGAGGGATAGGGAGCATAATAACAAATTTGATGACCTTTGCAGGACATAGATAATATATATTATGAGACTGAATACCGAAGAGAATGGTGCAGTAGCAAGGGTAAACCATCCCCATGCTTTCTTTTTGCTAGAAAATTCACTCGGCCAGCAGCTTTCCGGCTTCTTAATATGGTACGGTTCATATCTTCACATGTGCTATTGAGGAGAATTTTTGGTAATAAAATAAATAAATAAAGCATATTCAATTGCCTTGAGTGGTTTCCTCCATCCATTTATTTAAAGTGTTTTAACGTTTTATGTTGGACAGTCTGTGCTGGGACCTTTCAATGAAGCAACGAGTAAGTCCAGTCTATGGTAAGTAGATACCTATTGTAAGTTTATTGTAGCTAAAAGTTACTAGTCTTGACCGATACGAAAAGTGTCATGTAATCAGCATTGGAAAATAAAGGAGAGAGCTGTAAATTGTAGAGGCAAATGAAGAATTAGAGAGAGAGAAAACAAAAACCATATCTATGGTGTGTATATTATCTTAATAGGAATATACGTAAAATGAAAGGAAAGATCTTTGAATTTTCTTTGCTCCATTTGGACTAATTCATTTATGCCCTGATTCCTAAATGGAGCTTCCTTTGCCCCCTCATTCCTAGTTCACATTTCTCACCAAGTTCAATATGTTAAGACTGACCGTGCAAAATAATGTCCTAATGGCCTTATCCCGAAGTTGTGCTGTTTTTGCAAGTGTTCTTTCCTTGACCCAGCAAGAAGGCTATACATGATTTGCCTGAACTCGAATTGGAGGCTGAAAGCCTGAAACACATAATGGGCTTGTCCGAAACCAACCCAAACCTCTTAAATGATGTGTTATTGATGTAGACTGGGTCAAGCTTCAATTTCCTTTGAAAACTGAATATGGGTCCTCTGACCAATAAAATAAAATAAAAAGGCTATGTTATAATTCTGGTTCCTAAAATACGTATTAACTAGATTCAGTTTCGTATCTAAGAGTATTAGCCAGTTTCAGAAAAAATTTTAAAAGAATCGCACGTGGGAACCATTTTTAAGGTTCACTAAATGGAACTGGTAAGCATGTGATAAATGGCTATTGAAGTCCCACATCGCAAAGATAAGAAAGAGGAGGGTCAGATTTCTCCTTTAAATAAGCAAGAGAAGTATGAAACAAAACGACTCGTCCTGTCAGGGGTGAAAGGCGACTCGTCAATGATCGTATAGTGACGGCGGGTCGTGCCAACACCTAGCATAGCGAACACACCTCTATTGAGGCGAGCGAGCTCCACCCTACTTAGGTGAGCTTGCCCGCCAATTTTTGGAAGCCAAGCCCTTGAGGCTGGGCTCACAAACCCAATTCGTAAGTTTACAAGACCGTGGACTAGGATAGCTAAGCTCAATATTCACAAATCACACAAAAAATAATTGGAATTATAAGACCGTTAATTCTTTACTTTAATTAAGAAGTGTAATGCACAGGATGGATAACAACACTTATGCATATTCACTCTGTTCAATGGTACAATCATTTGAAAAACAATGAAATTCTATAATTCAACCACCAGTAGACTCAACCAAAACTTGGCTCCAAGCCTCTAGGAATATGGTGGTAATTAAAGTAAAACGATTCTTTTGTGTGTGTGTGTTTTCCTTAATCCACTCCTCCCTTCAATACAACAACCTCAATTCAACTTGTTCTTTTACTCTAAACATAAGAAGATTTTTAAAAGAACAAAAAAAAAAAATGTGTTTAGGAAAATTTCATTAAGCTCATGTGGTGAGAGTTTCTACAAATATCTAAAGTATTATAAAGAGCAACTTCCCATGGCTTAAATAGAGCGTACTTCGAATATGATCAAATGTTTGTACTTCTTTACATCAATATTATATCACAAAATTACTACTCTATATAAAATAAATAAATAAAAGGTCATAATATGTCTACTGATCCAATACAGTCATTTAAATACTGAATCTCGATTATGAAACACCTGGCTTTCAAGAAATCCATCAAAATTTGCTTGAAATAAAATAAATTATGATTTAAAAAAGAAGTTTGATTATGACTTAAAAAGCCAAATTGACATCACAAAGAAGTTTAGAAAGATCGATTACTCATGAGTCATGAGCTCAAGAATTGCCTTATGTGCCATATTCTTTATCATCTCGTGTTAGGCAAATCTATTTTGAAAACAACATATCAAGATTGTCATTGCAAACCATAATTCAATTGTTTAAGTTGAAGGTTAAAAAAAGGAAGCCAAATGGAATCTTCGTTTAGGTGTAAAACTTAATTTGGTTTAAAGGTGGCAGGGGTATCCCTCAGCATGGCACCGAAATCCGTGGCTTTCAAATCCACGGCATAATCAAGAAAACTTCTGATTGTTTGGTCATTTGTCTTTAAATTTCTAATTTTTGGGTTTCTTTTGAAATTTCATGTAAATCGAATCACATAAAGAAAAAGCCAAAGAAGGGGAAAGGGCAGAGGCTGCATCCTAGGGAGTTTGAAGAGGAAGGAGGATTTGTTTGTGAAAAAATGGTGAGAAAAGAAAGATAATCGGGCACAGACTAAAGAGGAAGAAAAATAATCGGGTAGGAAATAAACCTAAAAAAAAAAAGATTAAAATTAATTAAATAAAAAAGTGATGATGTATAAAATTGTGAGGATTCAAAAGTTGATGTGTCAATATAACATGAGGTCAACAAAAAGTCAAAGAAACTTCGGTTTTACATTATAGTATAGATTTGACTTTCATCTCTTAAATTTAAATTGTTCAATTTTCAATTTGTTCCCTCCGTCAATTTTCTGTTTTCTTCTGTTTTGATTTTTTTGGTAGACAACACTCACACACAATAGTTACAAACCCAACAAATGTTCAAGCAACTCATCCCCTCAACATTTGTAAAATTTCCCAACTACCAACCTTACTCATCTACCTAACAAGAGTACAAGACACACATAGAGAAACACCACTTAATCCTAACGCTAAACACACAACCACACCTCACTCAAAACACCCATAGTTGTTAAGAGCCTTATAGCTTAGTATTATTATATGCTCTCATTTAAAAGGAAATTTAGTGTTCAAATCTTTCTCTCTCTCCAAAATCTTTCTCTCTCCCCGGGCATCGTAGCTATCAAATTATCAAAAACAAAAAACTCATAACCAATTAATCCAAAACCCCATCATCAGCCACACATACCCATGCCCACACCAAACTATCATTGACCGTGAATCCCAATTCATTGTTGCCATTAAAAACTCCCCAAGTCGTAATTATAGTTCCCTATCTACAAAATAACAGCTCAAAGCTTCCATACGCAATCAGCCAACACACCAAAAGACCCATTACCTCAAACCTGAGGATACCAACACCAAGTCTTTGTTACAAAGTGGCAGTGCCCAAGGAGAGAATCCGCAAAGCTCGGTTGAAGGAGGAGAGATAAGAGAGAGAAAGGAGATCGGGTGAGATAAAAAGAGAGAAGAAAAGAAAATTGCCATGTGAGATAAATTAAACAGCCCGTTAGAGATCTAAGAAAAAAATGGACAGAAAATTAACAATGGGACCATATTGTTATCTTTTAAATATTTGAGGAACCAAATTGAATTTTTTATAGTTAAGGAACTAAAATTGTACTTACCCATATTTCAAGTACCAAAAGTATAATCTATCCCAATTCAAAAATCTTCAATTTTCCAATAAACTTAAAATTGAATCCCAAGCGCTTGTGTCCTTTTTTCTTGAAATGAATTGGGTCATACCTAAATACAATATATAAATTGTAAATTGGATATGATTATAATTTATAGACCTCTCAATCAACTTAAATATAATACAATAATATGTCTTGGACAAATATCTTGAGTTAGCCTTGGAAATTCCCTTAAACTTTAGGATCACTTGTAATTACGGCAGGAGTGGCTATACATGTAGGGATGGAAAAAATGCCCTGCCTCACCTATGCCAACCAAATTTCCATGCCCCAAAGAGAGAGAGAGAAAATACAAATATAACATTTTTTATGGATATCCTATTTATAATTTAATATTCATACATTTTCTATTATCATCTCTCAAAACATTAGTCTCTCTCTCTTAACACTCTTACCACCGTACATCCATATTCTCTCTTATCTCCATCTCATAAGTGTCAAAGCCACCCTAACCTCTTAACACTCTTACCACCGTCCATCCATATTCTCTCTTATCTCCATCTCATTAGTGTCAGAGCCACCCTGTTAGGGATGTCAATGTATACTGAATGAGATGTGAACGTCTTTATGAAAATGCCATTATGCAAGAACTCTTGTAAATACTTTTCTACCTACTCTTGCTAAATGATATTACGTAACATACGTACTTATAATGGATATCAGTGAGGTCCTATTTATAACAGTTGCAAGTTGCAACACCTAGTATCCAAATCAACCACACATTGTTTCACCATACAGACCATCTTAAACTTTGAACCACCACTCCATTTGCATTAGAATCCTCACCCTCATCCTTACTTTTCTCTTCATCTCTTTTTGAATTCTTTGACATAAAAGAACAGGAAAATTATATAATACTCCGGAACTACATTAAATGCGTACTCACATAAGTGGTGGGTCCTACCATGTATTTAATTAGCGGGACCCATCACTTATGTAAAAGGATCAGAGGAAAGTGTACGCAGTTAATGTACTCCCAGAGTATATTCTATAATTACCCGATAAGACCTAATAGTAATTATTATATCTCTATATTTTATAAATCCTGTAACAGTCATTAAGTATCTTGTAATCATCTCCCACGTCAGCAATATGGGCTTATGTCTTGCTTCTATGATTTTCGAATATGTCTCACATAAGTTGTTTAATAGCATATCACACTTGGGCTATCCATTGAATTCATGTTTTACCCACAACCTAACAACCTAGATGGATTTGCAACTAAGTGATTGTCGGCAGTCATATTCACCTTTTGTATCTCTTTTAACTTAGCTTCACACCCACTCCTAGTTGTCGGCAATCGGCATAGCTACTTCACACATAAGGTCTTTTAAATTATTTACGTTGTTTCTTGAAATTTGCATAGAGATATCTTGGGCATAAGGGAAAAAGATCTCCATTTCAAGTCTCAATTTTTTTCGTTTCATGATTAAGATTTTACTTCCTGAATCTAATTATGTATAAACTGTGACAATCTATATGGTATTAGATTACTAATACTTCATCAAAACCATAAAATTTATTCATTCCAAATGGAGAAGATCATTTTCCGTGCAGAAATTATGGTGAGTTTCGAGCACAACTTGCACAATTTGCTCAAGGGTTGGCAGCAATCCACTATGTATCAGTAACATTTTCTCTCCTACCTAATTGGCTAGTAAGAACCCCATAGTAGTGCAGGAAAATTGAGAACTCGTCCTGCATTATTAAATGACCGCAACAATACAACAACCTCTAACAGAGTTCAACAAAGACAATCAGGTATAGTTGAATAAAGTTTAGTTCAATAATTAGTGGGAGATAAATAACACATCAACCAAGGCCAACTTTGCAATTAAAAGAAGAAAAAAGAAAAAAGGAACACTAAAAACCATACCGACCCCACATACAACAAATTAACATTGAAAACCAAATCATAGTGTGTTTATGCATAAAGAAAACAACAACAAAATATTATTAGGAAAAAAAATTCAAAAGCACCCCCTAAACTTAAGTTCAAAACCAAATAGATCCCCTGATCTTTAAATTTGAAATTATAAACCTTTGAATTTTGAGAAATACTCAAATTTCTCATTTTGTCTAAATTTCTATACCATTTTTGTTTAATTTATATTAATAAATTCATTTATATTTTTTTAAAATAAAAATATTTTTTGAACTAAATATTACTTAAAATTCATTTTGTTAATTCATTTATCTATATAGATTTAAACATAAGGAACAATTCAAGTAATTCTCAAAGTTCAGGAATTTATAATTTCAATTTAAAAATTTAGGGATCTATTTGATTTTGACCTAAAATTTAGAAGGTACTTTTAATTAATCCTATATTATTATTAAAAAAAAAAAAAAATTGGAAAGTGCATTTTATCCACTGTGATTTGACCCATTTATAAGTTATCTACATTTTATCCACTGTGATTTGACCCATTTATAAGTTATCTACCCGTGATTTAAAAACTGACACTTTGTCCACATGTGGTATTTTCTGTTTACTTCCGTTAATCAGACGTTAAAAAAAAATATAAAAAAAATACAAATCATAACAAAACACCACACAAAAAAAAAATACTAGCCCTCGTCTCCCTCCTATCACGCCAACTCCTCACCAAAACAACCCACCCACTCGGACCTCCTCTCACCGATCTCCTCTCCTCACCAGATGTTAAACTTCTCTTTGACCTGTGAATTGAACCTGAGAGAGACATGATTCCTCCCTGGCTGGGTATTACGAATTGAAAGAAAAAGAATCTGGTTCAGCCAAGCTAACTACAGAGGAATCAACGACTGAGAAAATCGGAACTTGGTTTTTTTTTTTCTTTGGTGTTGACGTGTTGATAGAGTAGGCATTCGTTTTATTTGAGGTCTCAATTCAATGGAAAGCTATTAAAACAAGAAAAAGAACAAAAAGTATGATTTCTTTATGCTTGGAGTCTTGGACCTGTGAAAGCGGAGAGAAAAGAAAGAAATTTAATTTGGAAGATTATGTTTTACATACAAGCTTCAATTGAAGCTACACTATTATGTTTCATTTTTGGAGATACCAATCTTTCTGAAAATATGGAGACCCACGCCAAGGAGTCAAGGACCCAAACATTGCAAATTTGTTCCTAACGGCGACGTGGTGGGACGAGGTATGTGCTTTTGATGATGGAGATTGTGGAGATGCGACCAATGTGGGAGAACTTGCTGGCAACGGAGATGGGATCCATGAGACGACGTATTTCTCTCTATTTCCCCACGTCCACTCCCATCAAAATCTCAATTTCCAATTTAGAGTAATCATAATCCAATTTGCCTTTGAATTTGTGTTATGTAAATTGCTTTAATTAACTTTCAGTAGGGATATAGAAGCCAAGAAAAATTTGTCTGGGGAGGAGATTGGTAAGGAGATGAGATCGGTGAGAGAAGACCGAGTGGGTGGGTTGTTTTGGTGAGGAGTGGCGTGAGAGGAGAGAAAGGAGATCTAGTGTTTTGTTTTGATTTTGTAATTTTTTTTAACTTCTGGGTAATTGAAGTAAACTTGAAGAACCACATATAGTTAAAGTATCGATTTTTAAATCACGGTAACTTGTAAATGAGTTAAACCACATGTGGAAAAAATGTATTTTTCCCTTAAAATAAAAAAAATACACAAACACATAGTGATAGTCCAACCACAATGTCCCACATGTCCCAAATATCAAACCAATATTATTAATAGGAAATTCTTAGGTCCGCTGCGGGACCGTCCTATCAAAAGTGTCAAAAATCATAATATTTGTATGTGTTTTGATAAAATGTTGTATGTGTTTTGATAAAATATTGTCAGGTGTAATAAAATGTGTGTAGTTTGTAGTAAAGTTAACTTTATCACAAATATCACTAATTTTACCAGAATTTACACATTTTATTTTTACAACAATAAACACACATTTATTAATACAGATACAACATGTATCATAAAACACATAAATTTTATCAAAATTAACACAGGTCTTGTGACAACACCTAAGTGTATCCCTTAATACAAGATACATACTCATGAGAAGAAAACAAGAAACCACTAAAAAGGTAAAAAGTAGAAACCAAAAACACACTCGAAATCAGGACAATATTTGAGCAAATATCAGAATGGGATTTGATTTGGGTGCATTGAGAAATCAGGACAATATAGAGGGGGCTTTGATCAAGGAAATGGGAGAATTAATTTAGGAAAGAAATTCACTAATGTAATCTTGTTTTGATCGAAATGGATGTGACTTTTGATTGTGTTTACTAAAGGGTTTTAATCAGCGTTTAGGCTCGTGGAAAGGGGAGAACAAAGATGAGAAAGAAAAAACATATAAAGAAAGAAGAAATCTCGTTTTTTATTTATTTATTTTTTTAAAAGGGTTAGCAGGAGGAAACAATATTGTTTAGAGGCCCAATGTCATTACCAATTCTATTAATTAAAAAAATAGTTTTTAGTTTATTTTTAATAAAAATATATTGTTTTTTTTTTTTTTTTTTTTTTTTTTTTGATTTGACGATAGCAATCTACACTACACACACGCACACACTGTTTGAGGAGGGCAGAGGGGATTCGAACCTCTGCTAAATGGGGGGGAATTTTCCCTTGCACCACTAGGCCAAATGCCTAGTGGGCAAAAAAATATATTGTTTAAACAACGTCATTTTAAAGGTATCAACAATATAATAGTGACATATTTGAACAGAAAAACTATACTAATTTATTTTGACAAAAATATAGACTAAATTACTAAAAATTAAACTTTAATTACTGTTTTGACAATTAAAATAAAATTATAGAATAAATCGAAATTCTATTTTTAACCAAAAAAAAAAAAAGGATCTCTTGCAACATTTCCACTATGGTCCAAAGTTATAGGGCCATGTGGGAGCCCGAATTTGATTTGACTCACAATAAAGCCTAAGTCTTTTTCTATAAACTAATCAAAGTCATTACTCTTTCATGCATCAATATTAAGCCAACAAACATTACCACGAGACCCATCAATTAAGGTCTTAAAAAATTCATGACACTTAAAAACACGAACACCGACACTCAATCTAACGCAATGACCGACCGCTTTCTTTCACTCACCGGCACAGCAAAAGTCTTATCCAAATATCCAATAAATAATGCCTATCTATTACTATTTACTATTCTATGCGCCATGGGAAGCTAGTCCATGTGCCTCCCTATTCTCGACCCAAATGGACGGTTGTGGCACATGACAATGACATCAATTAGACTGCATCGTACATTTGGAGATGATAGCTAGTCCAAGTCCAACGCGTAATTGTGTCTCATTTTTGGTCTTTGTCGTTTTTAACTTTTTATTATGGACATTGAAACTTACCTTAGATTAATTTAATTATGGACATTGAACCTTGCCTTATTTACGCAGGGAATGAACCTAAATTTCACAATTTTGGGTTAAAGCATGAACAAATGTTTTTACAATTTAAGAATAAGAAATATACTGAAATTTAAAACTAAATTAATTAATAAAAAATTCAAATTAACATGTTTTCAGCATTAAAAAAAATTAATTAAAATAAAAGATAAAAAATAATTTTGTCTTAATATTTTTTTTCATTAAATTATTTATCAATCATCTATGATTGATTCCCTATATTAAATTTCATAATAATTTCTTTTTGATGTAAAAAAAATAAAGAGTTCGTTAAAAAATCATCTTCTATTTCGTTGTGTTAAACTTAGTTTTGACAATATTCATAATTAAAATAGAGTCATTCAATAGCATAATAGCATCTAAAGTCCTAAAGTTTAAACTTTGAGTCCTAAATAGCAAACAACCAATTGAATTAGAAGAAGAAAAAAAGCCAAACATAGTCATTTGATTTTTTTTTTTTTTTTTCTTTCTATTTTTTAAGCAACAGTTTTTTTTTTTTTTTTTTTTTGGCTGAATTTTTTAGCCAAACAAGTTGATACTAGCAAAAAAAAGTACATAGGGATTCGTTAGGTAAAAGAGATTTTGTTTTGGGAGCGACCACCGGTTACAAGAATGGGTTGTGTGACCCTTATTTTTTTTTATTTTTTTGGCTCTTGGGGCCAACTTTTCAGCCTTTTTGTGGGTAAGGGAGTTTACTATTTTTAACCAAACTTTAGCATCTTATATATCTATTATACTCTTTTTAAAAAAACAAATTAAGATTGGGAAGGGGATGGGGATGGGGATGGGGATGGCCCGTCTTAATCTCTTCATAGTCTCGTCCCTACGGTATGATACATACTGTGGAGTTACTGTCCATTGTGATATGAATAGCTAACGAATTTGACAGAATTACTATTATGTGTAACTATGTCACTGTTGATCCAAAATGACAAGAAAATGATTTTTTTTTATTCAGTAAACCTTTTCCCTTTTTGTTGTTGTTGTGTTTCATTATTATTCCACTTCTAGTGGTAAGGTGTAATATTTCTTTTTGGGGAATTGTAAGTATGTCTCCTTCAATATTGATTATTTTTACCACGTCCACGCCTTTGACCATTATTTCCTCTATTATTAAAAGAGGTTTTATTCACTTCAGGGAATGACGCGAAGCCGGTCGGGCGAGACTGGTGGTTTTTTAACAGAAGTCCATTGTTCAGTTCTGCAACCAAAAGACAAGATATTAATTCAGAATATTTTTTGAAGTTGCATTCTCGATATTACTGCTGCATAAGCATATTCGAGGGATGAAACGTAGAGAATGTTTTTTCTAACATGTCTTCATTGGTAATATTTTCCCCACATAATTTTAATTTTGAGCTTATTTTAAAAAGTGTAGAATTATATTGAGCTACACTTTTAAAATCTTGTAGTCTCAAAGTGATCCATTCATATCTAGCTTTAGGGAGGATTACGGACTTCTAGTGTTTGTATCTCTCCCTTAGATTATTCCACAAAATTAATGGATCTTTTACTGTGAGGTATTCTGTTTTTAACTCCTCATGGAGATGATGGCAAATAAAAATCATTGCTTTAGCACGATCTTGCAGGGATTCGGCGTTGCCATATTTTATAGTTTTTCCAAGGTTCATTGCCTCCAAATGAATCTCAGCATCTAGGATTCATGATAAATAATTCTTGCCAAAAATATCAAGGGCAACAAACTCAAGTTTTGTGAGATTTGACATAATTTATAGTAAAGATATCAATATATTGGTTAGTATTTAGATCAAGCAAATTTTAACTAAGCTAAAATTACTTGATAATAAAGATACTAATTCTTTAAAAAAAAAACTTACAGCGGATTGAAGACAAGGTGAGAACAACTCCTTTCTTAGGATTTGGTTAGAACTTCGTACTGATAATGTGTTGTAAAATAAAGTAGATATCAAGAGAAATTAACTTTAAAATGAGAAATATTTTTAGTGCTTTCTTTTCATTAAGTGGTTATCCACACAAAATAAACTTTTCTCTTTATACTAATTGAATTTCTACCACTTGCCAATCTCTCTTACTACTTCTGCATTCTTCTTCATTTTTCTCAAGCCTTATTTATTGGCGAGGTATTCACATCACGGACGAAATAGTATTCAATGCACAAAAGAAATAGTTCATAAACTTTAACCAATTTTCTGCGTGCATCCGAAACATATGAATCCCTTCCATAATATTTAAAATCCGCAATTCTTCAATACTTAAAAGCCACAACATTTCAAGTTGAAATGTTTGACCGAATGAAAAGGCTTGGCACGGAGACCAAAGCCTGTATTCATAACAGGAGCTACTATTTACTTAATCTTAGTTGGCAACAAATGCAGTACTCCTGCTAAATGCTAATAGAAATACCATTAAAAAAATGTGTATATTATAAAATTTCTCTATACAAATGATTTTATATTATAGTCTAAGGACTTTTTTTCTTTTTTCTTTTTTCTTTTTTTCATTTATAAAAGATTCTGTTCCTATGACTTTTACTTAAATGAAACGATTGTGAGTTTAACCTTGTATAGATTGATATTATACGTTTATTTTTTTTTGATAAATTGATATTATACGTTTATAACAGTAAAACAATTGCCTAATTGCATATCTAAGGTATTAATGATTACTAGATATTTTGGGATATTGTGAATTGTGTCCTTTGTAAGTTTGTATCGTTTTCAAGATTTGATTTTTGGATTCGATTTGATGCGATTTGATTTGATTTAAGCACAATATTTATAAAAACTAATATTTCATGAAGGGATTACTTTTCATGTGGCTCATGCCTTTATAAAATTCATAATAGGGATTTTTTTTTTTTTTTTTTTTTTAATGTTAGGCGGCTGATTTTATTTCAACTAGTCACAAATCTGTACAATATATAAGAGAACTACTAAAAATTAAATCTAAAAAAATGTTACATTATTTTTAATTTTCTGGTAAATGTTCTTTTTTAAGACATTGATTCAATCATCATAACTTACGGATAACTGGTTATCCAGAAGAATTCACCCCTGATGGGATAAGCAGGTTATGCTCATGCCCAGCAGTATGTCTAGCAAGAATATTTTTCATAAATATATGAAATACTTATAAATAGAAGATGAAATTAATAATATAGTAAATGTAGTAGATATTGCAAAAGTAAAAGAGCATAATGAATAGATGCTTAGTACTGTTTAAAGTTCGGTATAACATGGTTTTTCATACTTCAAACTCCTAATAATTGTCTTTTCTAACAAATACATCTAGATGCAAATCCCCATTTCCTATCAAAATCTATTAAAAAAAAAAAAACTCTCAATAAATCCAATTAAATCTTGAAAACCCAATTCCATACTAAAGACTAGTGCTCTGTAGACCACGTTTGCCATGTTCCAGAATCCACCTTGGCCAAATGTCATATCTTTAAAGGATGATCAAATAAATAGTGCTAGAAAGCTCTACATGAAAGCACCACCAAAAAGATAGAACCACATACATATCTATCACAGCTTCTTTGAAGGACTAGAAGTTGGGATTGGTCTTGCTTTTGGCAAGAACCCCAAAAAATTATACGCATATGAATAGATTTGAGACGTGGGATTCATGTTGAAAACTTGGCTATGACTTGTACCATGGGTCGATACATGACGAAGCGCCGGCATGGATGTGGGTGGGATAAGAATAGATTTGAACAAAAATCATACGCATATGAATAGATTTGCTTTGTAGGCGGTAGAGGCACTGTTCAACCATTAGAAGCACAGGGATTGTGGTAAGTTAAAATCAGAGAGAAACAGATACATAGAGTTTCGGGAGAGAGAGAGATAGGGGTACGTACCGAGTATTATCGGGTAGAAAATAAAAAAATAAAATAATGATATGTAAAATTGTGAGAGCTCAAAAGTTGAAGTGTCAAAGTTTTAAGAAGTTAACAAAAAGTAAAAAAAGTTATGGTTTTATATAATAATAATAATAATAATAATATAGATAATATAGATGAGAAAAAATGTTTACATCTATACAAATCTTTTCGTTTAGTTTTTTTTTTTAAGAAAACGATAGAATATTATAAAGAAAGATCTGCAAATACACTTGGAAGGATATTATATACTTTAAATTATATATTATAGTTGTTTTTTCTACAAGCGAAGTGTTTAAAAATATACTTTAAATTATATCATTACATGTGTAATCCTCTTGTCAAATATCGATATAAGTTCTTGAAAGTACCTATCAAAAGAATTGCAAGTCACATTTATAAGTTATAACAATTACGAAACCTTTATTTATTTATTTAATCTAAGAAAAGAGAGTACAAATAATATGTTAACAACAAAGGTGATACAAAGTCATTTTCTATGAACCCTTTACAATTTATCTTAGAAGATACTTAATGCTTTTTTTTTTTTTTTTTTTTCCATCAGATGATGATTTGGAGGAAAGAAACCAAAAAAAAAAAAAAAAAACATTTACAAATGCTTTGTTATATTATGCTTATCTTGCTGGTGACAAATGTGAAAAAAATATAAGGGAACAGAAAAAAGAAGTGATTTTAATTACTTTCAAATTTGTTTAGAGGTGTCTTCTTCATTCATGATACTCTAGGAACATTATGGCTGATGTGATTGTGAACAGCCATGCCATGTTTTTTAAAGGCAGAAATACATTTTTGGTCCTTATATTTTAGGGGTATTTTCAATTTGGTCCTTGTGTTTTAAAAAGTTTTAATTTAGTCCTTGAGTTTTCAATTCATTTTCATTTTTGGTCCTTACTGTTACTTCATGATGGAAATTGCTTACATGGCACACTAAATGATGACATGGCATACTTAAAAATGACATGGCATATAAAAAAAAACATTAAAAAAGCCATATTAGCAATAAAAAAAAAATCTTTATTCCTCAATTTAAAAAAATAATTAATTAAATTTTTAAAAGAAAAAAACAATAATTTTTTTTCTTCTTTTTCTTAATCTTCATTCTTTTAATTTCTCTAATACATATTTAACATCACTGAACCAAGATTCCACAATTTTTGGCCAACCAAACAAGATCACAACAAAACATTTGGAAACCAAACACTACACAGAGATCAAACCAAAAATCTAAACCCTTAATTTTCCCTCATTTAATCCGGAACCAAACAAAAATCAAACCAATTTGCTTGCTGAGAAGAATATGTAATCAAAGATCCAAACTTTAACTTCATTTTCTCGGGAACCAAACAGATCCGCGAGCTCGGGGAAGCTTGAGATGGTGAACCTAACAACCACTGGCAACAATGGGCGATTAATTCCGAGATTGAGAGAGAGATAGAGAGTCTCGGGAACCAAACAAATCCGCGAGCTTGGGGAAGCTTGAGATGGTGAACCTAACAACCACCGGCAACAATGGGCTATTAACTGAGAGAGAGAGAGAGAGAGAGAGAGAGAGAGAGAGAGAGAGAGAGAGAGAGAGAGAGAGAGTTTAGATCCCCAAACCTAATCAATCCAAATCAACCAAGTCTCCAAACCCAAGCCATTTCAACCCAGAAACTCAGAGATCTACACATTGGCAATACTCCATATATACCTGAAACCCATTCCAACCCCAAGCTAACAACCCAATCTCTCTCTCCCTAAGCAGATAAGATTTAGCCCCATTCTTTTGGCCATTTTTGTTGCTAGCTTCTCTTCAATCTTCCTTTGTGCAAACAGAGAGTGGTGGTGGTTTGAAGTGGGCTTGGCTCGGTCTAAGCAAGTGAGAATAGAAAGTTTGAGGTGGGGAGAGATTCGGTCGAATCGAGCTAGAGAGCCACCGCTAAAGTGGCAGAGGTGGCAGAGATAACTAATTAAGGTGGTGAACAGCGAAGCTTGAAGAGTTGTGTCGCTAATTGTCTTCGAGCTCATCTCGCCGATCGTCTTCGATCTCTGTTTAGTGGTGGAGAGAGAGATTTAGAGAAAAAGAAATGAATGGATAACACAGGGAGAGAGAAAAGAAATCTGGGGAGAAATAAGAACATAGGAGAGAGAAAAGAAAAAAATAAAAGATAAAGGAAAAATAGAAAAAGAAAAAAATAATAAGAATAAATACGTGGCACTGACGTGGCTTAATTAAATTATTTTTTATTATTTTAAATGATACAGTTAGCCATGTCAATAATTTCTATTTGTCAAGTAAGCAGATTTCTAACAGAGATGACGCCAAGGGTATAATTGAAAACGGGTTAAAAACACAGTGACTCAATTGAAAGAAATTAAAATATAGGGACCAAATTGAAAACACTCCCTAAATATAGGGACCAAAAGTGTAATTCTGTCCTTTTTAAAATCAACCAAGCTGCCTTTGTTGTGTTGTCTGTTGTTTTGATTTGATAATTAGCTACCCAACTACCCAAGCCATCTTAACACTCAATTATTGCACAAGAAAAATTAACATTTTGCTACTATGTTAGATCAAAATGTAGAAAAATATTGAGGCTTAACTCCTATGAAATTTTACATTTTGATAAGCACTAAGGAATCATTCAAACCAACCTTGAAGGGTAGTTCAACTGGTCTGGTATTAGTTGTGTTCTTCAATGGTTACTAGTTCGAGTCCCTTCAGAACCACCTTTCGACTATCACGGTACACGTGGCTAGTAGAGTGTTGCATGTCTCCTTACGATTAGTCGAGGTACGCGCAAGCTAGTTTGAACGCCCAGAATCATACAAAAAAAAAAAAAAAAATGAAACCTAACACATTATATTTGAATCATTAATCAATGTCCAAGTAGAATTCTATATTTTTACAACTTCAATGGAATTATACATACCTAATAGACATTATCGCCATTAATCATTGAGTATATGTTAAGAGACACAACTTTTTTCACAATTTTGTTAATGTGGTAAGTTATGATTGACGAAACACCAATTTCACATGAGTCTATTGTTAACATTATTTTTATTATACAACAATCACAACTACTACCTAACAATTAGAAACGTAATTTTCCTTTACAAATTTTTAATCAGTTGTGAGTGGCGTAGCGCTACCTTCATATTGTCTCTTATTACCACTATTTTTATTATACATTAATCACAACATATCACCTAATCATATTGTCATTGTATTATACTTATCATAATTCTTCCCCCAATTACAATTCCATTGTTGTTAGACTTTGAAGGTGTTCCACTTCTCCCACAATTGCATCAAAATCCTAATTAACACCCCCACTTAATTAGAATAAGTTCTTTTCTATTTCAAATTTTTTTCATTTGTCTAATTTATGATTCAGATTAAATATTATAAATCTAACAATTTATAGGTTATCACGTCATTTAAATTTTAAATGATGTGACTATGTATATACTATTAGATTTATAATATTAATCTGGATGAAATTAACTGATTTTTTTTGCACTTAACCACACGTGTACTTTCTATTTAAACCCACTTCTTTCCACCTTACGTGGGAACTTCTTATTGGCCAATGTGGTAGTTGAGCCATTTTGGTAGTTGGAGCAAACCGTTTTTTAGAGTATTTTTTTGCTAAATACCGTTTTTTAGAGTAAGAATATTGTTTTTATTTTATCAAAACGGCAGCTTTCTAAGCATTTTCAGTTTTGTTAGTTGGGGGGTAGTCGACTAGACTGACTAGTAGTAGTTAACAATATTCAATTTTCACCTAGAATGCTGGATATTCAACAATCAACATTGATTTCTCAGCTGGGAGGTGTACACATGGCACACTCACAGTGTTACACGTACCACCTTAATGCCTTATCCAATTTTTTTATAGAAAAAGTATGAGACCTATGATACGAGGTCGGTGGGTGAGGGCCTGAGAGGCGTACACGTGGCAATTGTCGGCACGCCACCCCCGAAGAGTGGACTTATTTTTAATGCAATACAACTTGGCACAGTAACCCATGAAAATGGTAAAGAAATAAAAACTTACACAAATTTGGCCCTGTGGTTGTGGGCCTTGTGGCTGAAGTTTAACCAAACCCCACACTTTTCTAAGGCCCACAAAAAACCCCACACGCTTTCAATAAGAAAATTGTTTCTTTATCTTTTTTGATAGAAGAAAAGTGTTTTTTTTTTTTTTTAATAAACCTCCAAGCTACTTTATTGTCTTTGATTTATCTTCTTGTTTTTGTAGAGATTCCATGCTAAAGTTTCAAAAATTTAAACTAATAGTTTGATTAAAACTCAATTATCAAAACATAAGATGACTCATCTTTTCAAAAAATAAATAAAAATTGTCATACCCATTATTTATGTTAGTAACTACTAACTACTAACTGCACACAATAAAATCATGCCAAAAAGAAAAAAGGAAAATGGGCAAAAAAAAAAGGCGTACATTTGTAATTCATTACGTATTCGGTAAAATCTATTCCCATTTTTGTGCGTGATCATCTCATGGTCATCACTAATTTACTCTTCAAGCCCCCCAAAAAGTGGTCCTTATTTGGAAAAGTTATGAAAGATTCATTGAAAAGATTCTACTGTCAAGCTGACTTATGAAAAATCAGGAAAAAATACAAACAAATAAAAAGATATCCCATTCCAAAAGATTTTCATTTAATTGGTGTGGACCCAAAGCAATTTGTGACAAAACCCTAGAAGATCTACAATCGTCCTTGCGTAGGGCACCATTGATATGTAAATTGTAATCCATCAAATCAAGAGTAATACAAGAGGATACCAATATTTTCATAATTTTTTCACAATTTATTATAACAACGAATTATGACTAACACAATTTTTATTATACACCGAATAAAACAAGCTATATCAAAGGTTATGAAGAAAAAAAATGTAATTTTGTTTGTTTGTTTGTTTGTTTGTTTGTATATTTAGGTTTATTGGTAAAGTATTCTTCAAAGCACTTGTGCAAGGTCCATGACCAGACAATAGATACCCTATCCTAGTCATTGTGAAATTCATGAAATTACCTGCAATTTGAATTTTTAAATGCCAAGAGTTTTATAGATTAATGGTATTAACATGATTTTTCTAATAAAGAAAATCTGAGTTTGAATCCCTTTCCCCACTTTTTCTAAGAGAAAAAAAAGTGTAAAAATTGAAAATGACAATTAGACCAATACTTATTTTTTCACAATTTTTGAGTAATAAACGAAGCTTGAAAGAAAATAATTGCTAATAAAATAAAATTGTAATCCCGTAAATTTAACCCACAATTTGGCTCAAGATTCGAGTTGGAATAAATATACTTTAATTGAATTTTGAAAATAAAATAAAAATGGACGCACATAAATTGGATTTCGAATAACATAATTACCAAGTGGTTTAGTAACTCATCTATGATTTGTTTTATACCAAGCCAGAAAAAAGAATAAAAAAACTCAAATAAAGTTATAGACACAATATTTTCACAACAATTTCACATGCACAATAATACTAATGTATCAAGTTACGAATGGTAAATAATAAAGTGATGTAATTGGTGGATTTATATGAGAACTAAGAAAAACATGTCAAATCAATATTGTTGTGAAAATGTTGTGTATGTAACATTGCTAAACAAACTCAGGCTACATGCATTCAGTTTAATCATTAATAAAAAAGTTAACTCTGCACTATCATAATGTCTTCGTTTATTTGTTAAATTGCATTAATATTAGTTTTAAAAAAATGCCATTAATATTAATAGTTATTTTAGCATCAACGTAGCATATGCCTCCATTAATCACTCACTACTTCTAGGTAATTAGCCATCGATTGTCAAGATATTCCGAGTAAACTTAATTTTAGTGAGGAAAGGCGAAACGGTGGTAATTTGGATATAGACTTTTTAAGACTAATTTATAATACTTTCACCGTCTCGCTCTATATACTTTCGCATAGTCTTTTCATAATTGATAATTGGTCAAACCTAGATCTTAAGGCTCGGTGTTACATGTGTCATGATCATAGAAATAAGAACCTTATACTTTTCTATTTTTGATAACATAGAATGATAGAACCTTATACTTTTTGCTTGCAAGGAAAAGGCTTGCATCATTGGATAATTTAAATTATTGAAACTTTTCTGTAGAATGATCCATTATAATATGTGATAGAGACTCCGTTAATAAAACAAAATAAAATAAAATAACTCTAGCAAAAGAGAAAAGAAAAAGAAAGACCCATTAATAAAATATTAAATTTCAAAACCCATGCACTTTCTTGTCACCTTCCTTTGCTAGTTCGCTTCGCTTATAAATTCGACTTCCATATTCGTGGAGCCATAGAATCAGCAAGTTATAGATTTCACAAAACACACACAAAATCAAAGCAAAGAGCTTCCTTTCTTATTATTCTTATTGAAGATCACAAAGATCACAAAGATCACAAAGAATCTTTTCCATTTCATTCTTTTCCTGTATATTCAAACCCTACGTTAATTTGTTTTCTCTATATATACAACCTTTTAGTCCATCCTCTTTCACCACAAAACAAACCTTGTGTTCATAGCCATTAGCCAAATTTTCTTTGACAAACTCTTTCTCTCTTTTTTTCAAAACCCTTTTTTCTTCTTTGTTCATCAATGGCTCCAAGTTTTAGAAAAGGTGCCTCAGATGATGTGACTAATTACCTAGTTGATCATACCCATAACCAATCTCCAATCACATTGGAAGGTTCAAACTTCTTAGCCAATGGCCATGTCATTCTCTCCCAAGTCCCAGATAACATCACAGCCACACCTTCACCTTACACCTCCATCGACAAGTCAATCACAACCGTCGGTTGCTTTGTGGGGTTCAACGCCACAGAGTCCACTAACCGACATGTCGTTTCCATTGGAAAACTCAGGGACATAAAGTTCATGAGCATATTCAGGTTCAAGGTCTGGTGGACCACACACTGGGTTGGTTCAAACGGTAGAGACATAGAGAACGAGACCCAGATGGTGATTCTTCAAAATTCTGATCTGGGTCGTCCTTATGTTCTCCTTCTTCCTCTATTGGAAGGTTCTTTCAGAGCCTCGTTTCAGCCTGGACAAAACGACAACGTTGATCTCTGCGTTGAGAGTGGCTCTTCTAAAGCCACTGGAGACTCATTCAGAACTATCATGTACATGCATGCTGGTGAAGACCCTTTTAGTCTTGTCAAAGAGGCTATGAAAGTTGTGAAGGTTCATTTGGGTACTTTCAAGCTTTTGGAAGAGAAAAACCCACCTGGCATCGTGGACAAATTTGGTTGGTGCACATGGGATGCATTCTATCTTACTGTGCACCCTCAAGGTGTTTTAGAAGGTGTGAAAGGTCTTGTTGAAGGTGGGTGCCCACCAGGTCTTGTTTTGCTTGATGATGGATGGCAATCAATTGGTCATGATTCTGACCCAATGACACAAGAGGGTATGAATCAAACTGTGGCTGGAGAGCAAATGCCATGTAGGCTTTTGAAGTTTCAAGAGAATTCCAAGTTTAGGGACTATGTGAGTCCCAATGGCCCTGGTAAGGGTATGGGTGCCTTTGTTAGGGACTTAAAGGAGGAGTTCAAGAGTGTGGATTATGTGTATGTTTGGCATGCTTTGTGTGGGTATTGGGGTGGGCTTAGGCCCAATGTGCCTGGATTGCCTGAATCTGTGGTTGTTGAGCCCAAACTCTCACCTGGGTTGGAGTTGACCATGGAGGATCTAGCTGTGGATAAGATTGTGGAGACAGGTGTGGGGCTGGTCCCACCTGAGGTTGTTGATCAGATGTATGAGGGGCTTCACTCACACTTGGAGGCTGTTGGGATTGATGGAGTCAAGGTTGATGTTATCCATGTAAGTCCTACTCTTAAATTCTATGTTTCCTTTCTTTTTTAGCAAAAAAATATGTTTCCTTTCTTTTTGTGGTTGAATTTTATTTTGGTTGGACCAAGAATAGGGAGTTTTTATTCTTAGTAAAGAGATTTTATTATAAACTTGGACAAGCAAGACTTTTTGTCACATAAGATTTCTAGATCACATTGTAGGAACTAGGACCTAATCAAGCGTTCTTATCTAAAAGATAATTCTTTAGTCATGGATTCGGTTACTTTGACTAAATTGGTCGGCACGTTATCACTATTAAATTATGAAACTTTTTAAAAAAAATTTAAATAAATAATCCCACAATTTTTTTTTTCAACCATGATTTTGATTACCATCATAGTATTTTTGGATGTAATATACCTTGTATTCTAATTAACCGTGAATGATTCTAAATGACATTAATTTTCATGATATATAGTTGTTGGAGATGGTGTGCGAGAATTATGGTGGCAGAGTAGAGCTAGCAAAAGCCTATTACAACGCCCTCACTGCCTCTGTCAGGAAGCACTTCAATGGCAATGGTGTCATTGCTAGCATGGAGCACTGCAACGATTTCATGTTCCTTGGAACAGAGGCCATATGTCTTGGCCGTGTTGGTATGTCACTGCAATACCATACCTTGTTAATATCATGCTAATAAATTTTTTAAAAAAGGTTTTAGAATATTGGTTTTTTTTTTTTAATTTTTTTATAGAATATTAGTTTATACATTTATAGACCAGTCTAAGACATAATTGCTTGTTTTAAGCATAAGATCCATGTAAATGACCTTTTTTTTTGGTCAGGTTAGCCCCCTTTTAGTAGGTATACACCATGTGTTTTAGGCAAATGACATCACCTAGATCTTGGAAAGAGCAAATCTTTTCTTATAACTTGTTGCGAGTTTGATGATTTTGACATTTGATATTAATTTATTTGAGTATAAAACTATTAAAATTCCCGTATTGTTTATTCAAATAACCATAGATTTGATGATTTTGACATTTGAAATTAATTTATTTTGAGTATAAAACTATTAAAATTCCGATTTTGTTTATTCAAATAATCATAGATTACCACCAGAATCTTGCTTGCTATCCAATTCATGGATTGTGAATCTAGATTTTGGTGGAACATTTTCAATTTCTCCATTGCTCCCTAGCACAAAACATGGCATTGAAAAAAACAAATTTCCTTACTTTTATCAAGCTCTTGTCCTATTATGGTCTTTTGAAGGTACAGTCTAATAGATTTTTAGCCAGCAAAGAAGAAAATAATTTTTTTTGCCCATATTACAACTTACAAATAAGCCATAGAGACAACCTAATAAGACATTAATTTTCAAAATTGTTCTCAACTAAAATGTATGTTACATGTATTAAAAAGGGGATGATTTTTGGTGCACTGATCCATCTGGTGATCCAAATGGCACATTTTGGCTCCAAGGGTGCCACATGGTGCACTGTGCCTACAATAGCTTGTGGATGGGCAACTTCATACAGCCAGATTGGGACATGTTCCAGTCTACTCATCCATGTGCTACTTTCCATGCTGCATCACGGGCAATTTCTGGTGGTCCTATTTATATTAGTGACACTGTTGGGAAGCACAACTTTGAATTGCTGAAGAAATTAGTGATGCCTGATGGGTCCATTTTGCGCTGTGAGTACTATGCACTTCCAACCCGAGACTGTCTCTTTGAGGATCCTCTCCATGATGGGAAGACTATGCTGAAAATCTGGAATCTGAACAAGGTTAGCCTTCTTGCCACATAAGTATTAATGTAGTTCACTTAATTAGAGGCCTTGGTTCCAAGCCAATTTGTAAGTTTGTTCAATGTTCATCTTGGCTTGGTTAACATTGGGACCTATCCAAACTTTGTGACCATAAAATTAAGAGTAATGCTCAAGACACAAAAAAAATTATAAATTTTTTTCACAACCTGCAACCTCCCTAAACTTATAAAATTCAAGTTGTCCATGCTAAACCATGTTAATGAATAAGCCCCTTACATATTGAATGTGCAATAGAAACATTGTGAACCACATAGGTGAGCATGAAAGAACTATGTTCATGGTCATCCTCAATCCCTTTCAGGGTTCTAGTAGTTTGATTTGGAAATTTCTATATGACCCTTTGTTGATATATCCATTCTTATACTTTTTGTCTACCTTTTCAACAGTATACTGGAGTTCTTGGAGCATTTAACTGCCAAGGAGGTGGATGGTCTCGTGAAACTAGGCGCAATCAATGTTTCTCCCAATTTTCTAATGTTGTGTCCTCTCAAGCCAATCCAAAAGACATTGAGTGGAAGAGTGGCAAGAATCCAATCTCAATTGAAGGAGTACAAGTTTTTGCATTGTACTATTACCAGGCTAAGAAGCTAGTTCTCTCCAAGCCATCCGAGAATGTCGAGTTATCTTTGGAGCCATTCAATTTTGAGCTCATAACTGTCTCCCCAGTGACTGTCTTGGCTGGAACTTCTATTCAGTTTGCTCCTATAGGTTTGGTGAATATGCTCAATACTGGTGGTGCCATTCAGTCCTTGACCTTCAATGATGAGAGGAATTCAGTTCAAATTGGAGTGAGGGGTACTGGAGAAATGAGGGTGTTTGCATCAGAGAAGCCAATAGTTTGCAAGATTGGTGAAGAAGCTGTACCCTTTGAGTATGAGGGTTGCATGGTTGTTATTCAAGTACCATGGCCCAATTCTTCCAATTCATCTATAGTTGAATATTTCTTCTGAAGGGGCTGAATTTTCTTAGCTTCCTTTAGAGTATTTTTAATTTTTTAGGATTCCAATGTTTTTAAAGGGAATTTGATGACTTCTTTGCTCCCCAAGATAGGGGAAGTAACTAAGTGAATTCAGTGATTTCAAGTTATATATTACTAATTTCGCAGCTCTTATTTGTTTTGGAGTTTCTTTCTGAATGTGTCTTGGTGATTTCTTCTAAGCACTTCGCGCCTGGGGTTTTATGCTAGTGTTTTCTCATTATACTTTGAGCAATTCTAGAAACACACTGTTATTACAATCCTTTTCACAACTTACTAATATAGATTTATCATTGATACCACATGTACTAATCATACAGGTCATGTTAATAATTGTGAAAAAATTTGTATTCCTTCAATACATTAGCAATGCTGCAAGTGACCACTGCCAAAATACATAAATGACTTCTTTTATGTCCTGGTTGAAGAAGAAGGTCCATAAAGTTTACTTTTGGGGTTAAGTTTGTTAGATGATCCTAACTTCCAATTGCCAAAACTTAAATGTGTGTGAGTATAACACAGCATGTACCTGAATTGGAGCATGTAGCCTTTCTCAATTGTTTTTTCTGCCGTGGTTAGACATGGACAAATACTTATTCCCTTTTAACATGGGCTAAGAGTAGTATTGTTGAATCCTACAAAGGTTCAGCACTAGTAGAAGCTCCACTAAAAATACATTACTTAGAGGGATAGAAACTTCTTCCCTTTTAACATGGGCTAAGAATAACATTGTTGAATCCTACAAAAGCCCAGCATTAGTAGAAGCTCAACGGAAAATGCATTTGTTAGAGCAGTTAATATGTGTTGTGCTACCTTTATGACAGAATAAAAAAATTGGTGTGCTTGATCACTTGCATCCGGCCCTATGTCTGATGCTCAGTACTTTTATTTTGGGCCTTGGGTCTTGACCATCCTGGCCCAACTAACACCCGGAAAATAAAAGGGCTTTGTTAGAACTAGGCGCCAAAATTCAAAGAATTAAACCTCCCAACGTTCGGAAATTTCAATACATTGCATTGGAATTCTTCTATATAAAGTGATTAATATCCCAAAACATTTTCCTCTATATATCTTTCTCTTCAGTCAAATCAAAGAACCTCCAAGAAACACAAACCCCATCTAATATAACCCTCAATTTCATTCTATCTTTCTTACTCCAAGGCCTGCAAACTCAGTTCTTATGGTTTGCATTCTGATCAATCACTAGGAGGAAAATTGGGTTTATTCTGTGAACCCAAAACTAGAGAATCCGTAAACCTGAAGCCCTTTGTGATCTCTCACATTTCCAAGGAGAAAACTTCAATCCCTTAAGCCATGGAGAAGCCTAGGAGTGTGAGAAAAACCCAGCAAGAGAGAGAACATGGTGAAAACAGTGGAATGTCATTGGAACTACCGCTTTCTTTTGAGGCCAAAGACAAAGAATCCCACAACTGGTGAGATGATTAGTTCCTCTGCTTCTGAAAGTAGAGAAAAAGAACCTATCTTTTATAATTTTATGCCTATTCCAGAGATTGATCAACCCCAAATCAGTAAAGAATACGTGTTTGCAACAAAAACCCACGATGGATCTGAAGAGGTTTCAACAGAACCATTCGTTTATGGTTCTTGCATCACCAAAAAGAGGAAAGCAACTGAAAACTTGGCTAATCTCCCTGTCTTTTTGTCACTTACAGCTTTTGAAACCAAAAGACTGAATCTTGTCTTTAATCCTTGGGTTATCAAGAAGAGGATTGGGACAGAACCATTTGCTGGGATCTTCTTACATGAAGACTTGATGAAGAAGCATGTTTTGCCACTATGGGATGCAAGACTCACTGAAAAGATTAAGGATGGAGTCCAAGTTGGTGTTTGGGATTGTGATACAAACTCCGAACATCAATTGCTCTTCCAACAATGGGCAATTAGTGGGAGTAGTTATTATGTCGTCATTGGAAAACCATGGGTTACGGAATTTGTGAAGAGGAGGGGCCTGAATAAAGGTGATGAGATTGGACTTTATTGGGATCAAAGAAATTCAAGATTCAATTTCAGCGTTCTCAAGTTCGTGTTGAGCAATTAGTCCTCTCTCTACTAGTTTTCTTTTGCAATTCCCTCTACTGGTATAACAGATTTCTTTGCTAATTAATGTCTAATACCTCCGCTATGGAAGCTTGAAACATTGTAACATTTTAGCTTTAACAATGTCTTCCATTTTTTTCCTATGCAGTAGCTTGATCAACTATTTGTATATCATTTTATGGTTGCTCAGGAAATGAAAAAGACCAGAAAAGTACCAGTTAATGTAAACTTTGAGATAATTGCCCATGTGAATCCAATGGATGTGAACAAGTTATTTTTCAGAGATAGGATCAAGTTTTCTTGGGTTAGGACTTGCCTTTTCAATTTCCTTCTCAAGTTTCTTATCAGTTGTGTTTAGAGGCGCTATAAGCATATGTTCTTATCAGTTTTGTTTTTGCCTTTTTCTTCTGCTTAGTTCAAGACCTGCCGTTGTTTCCATCAAAATTATACCATTCTTGATATTGCAACATATTGAGAAAGATGTCTCTCTATGTATATACTATCTGTTTGGGATTATTTTTGCTAATTTTGGACTTTGATCTTTATTGTGACTATTGGGTCTCTGATATTTAACATTACTGATATTGACAATCACAAACTGTAGTGTTTTGGTTTGAACTTCAGGTCACCATATGATTCTGAGAAATTGATGCCCCAGTTTTGACATTCTTAGGATCAAGTCCACCAAGTTCCTTGAGATTTATTCAGCACACAAAAATAAAATAAAAATGTTCCTGGAGAGTTTCTAAATCGAGCAGTGCAATTTATTGCAATCTTCAGCACCTCATTGAAATGTGGTTTGCATTTGAAAATTAATAAGCTACACGTATGTACTGAAGAGACCTTGTCATATTGTATACAAGAACTAACACGCTTATATGCTATTTGTCAATACTACATTGTTCAACAGGTGAGGCTTTGGAACAGCTTTCATTCCACAATAAAAATTATTTAGAATTAACATTTGATCAGATTATAAATCATCAGTACTAACTAGTCTTTTACTAAAAGACTCTTCTTAGTGCCCCATGTTTCTGCTTCTCATGGCTACATAAGGGGAACAGATGAATGCCTAAACAGAATGAGGCATGCTAATTTTACAAGTTTTTATTTTTATTTTTTTTTGTTTCTTGGCATTATTTTTTAGTTTTCATAGTGAATCATCTCAAATCTTCCTATCACATAATAGATGTTAAGTTTGAAGTTAATTTTCAAATGGAGGATAAAGATGAAAAAAAATTTATAATCAGTATAGATGACATTGTGAAAGAAACTTAATGAAACTTTGTGAGGAAAGCATTGCTGAGGAACCAATTTTGGTAAGGACGGCAATGAGTTGGTTTTCGTATATTAATTACCCGAACTCGACCAAATTAGAGGTTTTGAGGATATTTTAGTGATTTTGGGAAATTTTCAGTCATATTAGAAATTCTGCTCTCTTGAGGAGTGTAAAACATTTTCAACCCCAAAGAGGACGTTTATACCGTAAAATAAATAAATAAATCCATTCGACCAAGTTATTCAACCATCCCAAACACCCAAAAATGAGAAAATATTTTCCAAAATTGTTTTATGCCAAAACAAAAAAAGCATTAGCTTCTTTTATCTCAAAATAATAGATCTTGAGGCACAACATGTTCTACAAAATATTATGCAATAATGAGTTAAGATGAGAATTAAGTAATAAACAATTGTCAATTCAGTTGTTGTGAAAATTGTTATGCATATAGCATTATTCACATTCGGAAATCACAACAATAGCAAGAAACCTCACAAAGCCCTTGATTTCTTTTCTCAACATATTTTTTTCAACACAAACCCTCCGAAGCCCTTGATTTCTTTTCTATATAATGCAGGGTATTTTTTCTCTTACTCTATTTGTTGCCCCAAAAAAGCCCAGCCTTTATCAGGCCCACGGGCCACGACCAAAACATAATAAAAAGCCTTTCTAGAACTAGCGGCAAAATTTGGAAGGATTCCTATTGTTACTAGGAAAGTCGGTTGCCATTCAGGCAAGAAAACTCACAACGGGCAGAAATCTAAACGAAATTTAAAACACACAAATCCTACATGTGTTTGGATGTCTTTCCAATACCAATAGGAATAGCTTTCCCTTGTTCTTCAATACCCTTATAACTTTCTCTTCACTCCGGCCAAGAACCTCTCCTCTTACATAACAAACCCACATGTCTAACCCTTTCCTTCTTTCTTTTTTTCTCAACATATTGGAGTGTACTTCAAGGTCCTGTAAACCCAGATCTCATGCTTTTCCTTCTCACCAATCACTAGGGCAAATAATGCGTTCATTCTGTGAACCAAAAACTTCACAAAAAAAAAAAGAAAAGAACTTGGCTTTCATGGAAGAAGTAGTGGTAGAAAATCTGTTTAATGGTGAGAGAGAGGCAAAGATTAAAGCGGCTAGAGAACTCGTTAAACTCAGTACTAAGCAGAGGCATAACTTGGCTGAAAGAGGTGTTATCTCACCTTTGTTTTCGATGCTTCATTCGCAACATTATAAGACCGTTGAAGCTGCTCTGTCTGCCCTGCTAAGTCTTACCTTTTGCAGTGAAAGGTTAGTCTATTCATACTCACTTCTTCAGTTCTAAAAATAAATTGCATATATATAATTCATTATCATTTGTCGGTTGATTTTTTTTACAATCTGGGTTGGCTTTGAAATTTCATAATAGTGACAAATATAAAAGAAATTAAGCATGCTAATCCACAATGTACCTTCTATTAAAAATAGTGTGCTTCAAAATCAGTATAGAAAGTTTTACTTTTTCTACCCCCATGATCTTTGCTTGATTAGTGGGACTATGGAATATGTTCCTGTAATAATTTTTTCCATTCAGTAGTGGCCCCTAATCACAATAATTTTTCTGTACCAATATTTATGTATAAAACACATTGAGAATTCATTTTTGTTGTGTAGTACAAAAGTGTTTTATGAAGTTTTTTCATAGTAGACTTGGGAATTCTAAAATTCAATTTTATTTATTTTACAGAAACAAGATCTGCATTGTGAAATCTGGGGCTATACCAGTCTTGCTAAATCTCCTTCAATGCCAAAATGAAGAACTGATTGAGCTCACACTAGCAGCTATGTTGATCCTCTCTTCTTGCAAGGCAAACAAGCTAGAAATTGCATCTTCTGGGACCATCCAACACTTAGTGCAGTTTCTCAATGGAAATTATGGTGGTGACAACAACATGAATAGCATTACCATGCAAGCCAAGCTCGACATGGTAACCACACTCCACCATCTCTCAAATTGTCACCAGATTATTCCATCAATAGTATCTTCTGGTTTATTACATCCCTTGCTTCGATTAATCGACAACTCAGAAAAGTCATCCAAGTTGGTTGAAAGGATAATGGGGCTACTTGAGAATATTGTTTCTTTCTCAGAGAATGCACTTTGTGAAATTGCTAGCACAGATGGTGTGATTCCTACATTGGTTGAAATTATTGAGGATGGTTCCCCACAATGCAAAGAGCATGCAGTGGGAATCCTCTTGCTTATATGCCAGAGCAGCAGAGAAAGATATAGAGGATTGATTTTAAGGGAAGGAGTGATGCCGGGACTGCTTCAATTGAGTGTAGATGGGACATGTTGGGCTAAAAAAATGGCTAAAGAATTGTTGTTTCTTCTGAGGGATTGCTCAAGTTCTAGTTCAAGAAATAAACAATCAAAACATGAGCTCATTATAGTGCAGATTTTGCAAGCAATTGATGCGGAAGAGAACATCAACGAGACGAAGACACTGCTGGTGGAGGAGATCATTGCTAAGATCAGTACATGACATGCTATTTTTTCCATAAAAAAATACTAGTCTTGGTCTAGGTGATGGGCTCACTCATTGCAACATTTTGAGAAAGGTGTCTCTCTGTGTGTATAGTATTGGTTTGGGAGTCTTATCTTTGTTGTGACAAATAGATATCTGATATTGAGAATCACAAATTGTAATTGTAGTATTTTGGTTTGACCACTTTGAGGTCATTGTATATTATGAGAAATTGATGCTAATTTTGACATTCTTAGAATCCAGTCCACCCAAACACTATGTGCTGCAAATAAAACAGTGAGTGATAGTAAAGACTTAAAGATTAATTTGCGTATTATAAACTGAGGAATGCAAAAAGGACCAAAGATTCTAACCTATTCTTAACCAAATATATCTATATATATAATAAGAAGCTTACCTCACAAACGCAAATCCTTTTGCTTCTTTGGGTATGAGCAACCTGACCCGTTGACTCCATTCCCTAAGCTCGAACCGTTGGTTACTGGGGCTGAGAGAGGGGGGCTTGAGAAAGACCCGACCCACCATTGGGGACTCAAATTTGACAGAGGTTGAGCTCCTCTGTCCAAAAAATAGGCCGAGAAAGAGAGAGTGAGAGCTGGAGGACTGAGAAAGAGATCTTTGATTCTTTATTACATAAAAATCACTTAAAATTTATTATGTAAATTCACTATTTATAAACAATATTAAATATGATGATTTTTTATTTTAAAAATTTGTGTAATATTTTTCTTAGAGCTAATTATTTCCTATGAAATAATATTGTTGTCTTTTTTTAAAACTATTTTTAAATGTCTTTAAATTACTTGGACTAAACAGACTTTTCTTACGTAGACCATAGCCTATACGGATTATGTCTTTCTAGGTAAAATTTGAAATACTAATTATTATTATGTTAACTTTTATTTCATGTGAATGGTCTATTATTTGTTACGTAATTGGTTAGAAGAAAATTCGTCCAAACCTTGTTGGAGGTAAATTATTTCATTTTATAATAAGTGCACCTCGGGTCGATATTTGATCTATAGCATCATGTTTTTATTTTATTCTTTTGTCAAAAATATTAGTCTAGTGAATTTTGGACTATAAACTTAAGAATTTATATATTATTTAATTTTGATTTTTGATTTTTTCGTTTCTTTGTTCTCTTATTTATATGGAAAGGAAGACAAAAATAGTATGCTAAAGTTTCTTATTTATTTAGTTTTATGTTAAAAAAAATAATAATAATAAGGATCATACCAAGTTGAACTAACTCATCAAAGACCGAGTAAGAGTTATAGGTTCTACAACCCGTTTGACACAAACTCGACTAGCTCGAACCCGAACCCATCCAACCCAATCCATTTTCCATTTTTGGTAAAGATGATAGATTTTAAACCCTATAATTTGGGAGAATATGTCAAAGTTAATAAATTAAACCCCTGATGTTAATCAAATCCTATATTTTTAAGTAATAAATTTGTTAGTAGCAATAAACAAAATATTACAAAAAATTTAGGCGAAAATACTGATGGTTTATATTTATTTGCATAACTAAAATTGTTAATAGAAGCTTTACAAATAGAAGAAATACTTCAATTCATGAATTAAACTAAATATAAAGACTACATTATTTTTCCAAAACATATTTCACTTATTTAAGTTTACTAATAGTTCCTATTACAATTACTTATACGGAAATAAATTTCGTAAAATTAAAATTAATAAAATCTCACCTAAGATTTATTATATAATAAGAAATAATGTGTTTTAAATATAAGAAAATTATAATATTTTAACTTTTTCTAATTGATATCTGAATATAAGAAAATATCTCATTTAACGTTATCGTGCCTCAAATTATATAGATTTGGTCCATACATAAGGGAAACAGGGAGCAATGCTACAAGGTTTTTTCTTTTTTTCAATTTAGTTTTTTGATAATTTTTTATATTGAAACATCTTCTCCACTTTGGAGTTAATTTTCAAAATGAAGGATAAAGATAATTGATTTCTTTTATAAGCAGTAAAGATGATAGATTGTGAAAAACATTACAGTAGAAACTTTAGGAAACTTTGTGAATAAAGCATTGCTAAGGAAACAATTTTAGTAGGGATGCCAATGATTTGGGTTTGGGATTAAAAAAAAGTTTTAAAGTGTATTTAGGTTCACATTTTAAAACCTGCTAATGTTTGGTTATTATATCTTAAGTACCCAAACTAGACCCGATTATGTAATTAAATTACTAAAATACCTTTTGATGGACGCAACCATAAATACCATGGATTCCATTATGTTGAGATTATAATTTTTACATACAAAGGCTAAAAGATATATCCACCCAAACCCAATGTAATAGTTACAACCGTTCCTCATGATTGTTCTAACTCCTCGTCGAACTCCTATCCTCAATGGCCGTCCTCAATGCACGGACCCACCGTGACTCATACTTAATTTTGAACCTAGATTTATATTCAAAAGACTTACAACTTAACTAAACATAAGTTTTGAAACGATTATTTCCAATATTACAATACTTATTAATCCAGAGTCCACAATATGTACTATGTTAAGATACTGGGAAAGCTAAGCCTCACCACTTCAAACGAGGCCAAGCTAGTAAGCTACATGGCCTAAAAGCAATACACTTTCCTCGACACCTTCATAATTAGCAACCAACGAACACCTACATAATTAGAAACCAACGAACTTATGAAGTTATATACTATATCTCAATGCAAATCCCTATTTCACAAAAATCGGATTCACAAATAGAATCCACCCTTTCTTTATAATTCCAATTCTCCTAGTGTAGTGAAAAACACAAAATACTGTGGAGCGTAACGTTGTGGGTGGTTAGGAAATTTGGGACTATATTCATCACCCAAAAAAAGTCATGCCATTTTCATTGAGATGTGGCACCAGGCTGCTCTTGCGATTTTGTCATTCAAAGGGACTTGAAACAATTAGCTATTTAACATCGAGGTGTGTCGTAAAGTAAGCCCAGACAGGTAGTAGACGCTTTCTTTCTCTTTTTAAGTACTAGTTTGGATCTCACGTGCAAGGCATGTGCTTATTATTATATTAAATAAAGATATGACATCAAATATAGAATTTATATATAAAACAAAACAAAGGTTTAAATAATTGATTTGTGAAACATGTAGTGGGAAATTCTTTAGTCCTTTGGGGGTAAGATGCATGTTATTTGAAATAAAATGCATGTCATTTTGAGTAACAAAAAAACTTATTTTATCAAAATAAGCTTTCATTTGACCTTTACTTATTCAATCTCTAATGCTATGTTTGGATGAAGAAATTATTAAATAAACAGAATTTTATAAATGATGTGATTTAAATCCCCATTATTTAAAATCTCATCATTTTTTAATTTTCTTGTTTGGTTGCAATTTTTGTAAAAAAAAATAAAAATGACGGAAATTATAAATTTTGAAATTTGGGTATAGTCAAAATTTATAACATCCTTTTGGAATGTTGGCGAATCCATTAAAAATATCCTATTAAATAAATAGTTTTCAGTTTTTAAGGTATAAAGCATAAAAAAAATTATATAAGGAGTAGTTGAAAGTTGAAGCAGATTATCTATGGGGCACATAATATATATTGATGTCAACCAAAAGCTTATTTTATATCAAAAATCAAAATACATATCAAAGCATTCTAAAAAATAAATGTTGTCAATCCTGATCTAAACCCCATTGGAGCATATTATGTTAACAAAGTCCTCATAAGGCATTGACCCAATATTAATGGGTCTGTTGTACTTTTTTTTGGGGGTCTAGACTCTAGACCATCCTGGCCCAGCTAACATCCAAAAAATAAAAGGCCTTTGTTAGAACTAGGCGGCAAAAATTCAAAGAATTAAACCTCACAACGTTCGGAAATTTCAATCAGATATAAAATGATTAATCTCCCAAAACATTGCATTGGAATTCTTCTATATAAAGTGATTAATCTCCCAAACATTTACCTCTATATATCATTCTCTTCAGTCAAATCAAAGAACCACCAAGAAACACAAACCCCATCTAATATAACCCTCAATTTTATTCTATCTTTCTTACTCCAAGGCCTGAAAACCCAGTTCTTATGGTTTGCATTCTGATCAATCACTAGGAGGAAAATTGGGTTTAATCTGTGAACCCAAAACTAGAGAATCCGTAACCCTGAAGCCCTTTGTGATCTCTCACATTTCCAAGGAGAAAACTTCAATCCCTGAAGCCATGGAGAAGCCTACGAGTGTGAGAAAAACCAAGCAAGAAAGAAAACATGGTGAAAACAGTGGAATGTCATTGGAACTACCGCTTACTTTTGAGGCCAAGACAAAGAATTCCACAACTGGTGAGATGATTAGTTCCTCTGCTTCTGAAAGTAGAGAAAAAGAACCTATCTTTTATAATTTTATGCCTATTCCAGAGATTGATCGACCCCAAATCAGTAAAGAATACGTGTTTGCAACAAAAACCCACGACGGATCTGAAGAGGTTTCAACAGAACCATTCGTGTTATGGTTCTTGCATCACCAAAAAGAGGAAAGCAACTGAAAACTTGGCTAATCTCTCTGACTCTCTGTCATCTACAGCTCTTGAAACCGAAAGAATGAAACTTGACTTTAATCCTTGGGTTATCAAGAAGAGGATTGGGACAGAACCATTTGCTGAGATCTTCTTACAGGAAGACTTGATGAAGAAGCATATTTTGCCAACTCATTGAAAAGATTAAGGATGGAGTACAAGTTGGTGTTTGGGATTGTGATACCAAGTCCGATCAATTGCTCTTCCAACAATGGGCAATTAGTGGGAGTTGTTATTATGTCCTCATTGGAAAACCATGGGTTACGGAATTTGTGAAGAGGAGGGGCTTGAAAAAAGGTGATGAGATTGGACTTTATTGGGATCAAAGCAATTCAAGATTCAATTTCAGCATTCTCAAGCGGGTGTTGAGCAATTAGTCCTCTCTCTACTAGTTTTCTTTTGCAATTCCCTCTACTGGTATAACAGATTTCTTTGCTAATTAATGTCTAATACCTTGCCTATGGAAGCTTGAAACATTGTAACATTTTTAGCTTTAACTATGTTTTCTTCTTCATTTTTTTTCCTATGCAGTAGCTTTGGTATCAACTAAATTTGACTATTGATCACTAGATTTCACTTTTGGTTGCTCAGGAAATGAATTTTAATTTTATGTATTTCCATGCTTTCAAAAGCTTGCACCAGATGTGACATGTAAATTTTGTGCTAGATTATATTGTTGGGTTGGGCCGATGTGAATCCAATGTGACACGTGTGAACAATATAGAGAGTGTCAAAATTTTTTAGGAAGATAAGGAGAATCTAGTTTTCTTGGGTTAGGACTTGCCTATGTTCAACATTTCCTTCTCAAGTTTCTTATCAGTTGTGTTTAGAAATGAAGCAAGGCAAACAATCTACTATCTCGTGATCTTAATGTTAGAGAGATATTAGTCCATAAGGGCTCAAACCTAGTGTAAGACTCAATACTTGTAGAACAAGCAAACCTATTCCTAACTAGTATATGTTTCTCTAGTATATTATAAACCTTACATAGGGTCTATTGTAACATAGAAAATTATATAGTAAAAATCACACACCTGTATCATAGCAAATTATATAGTCATAGTCATCACTATAAGCATATGTTTTTATCAGTTTTGTCTTTGCCTTTTTGTTCTGCTTATACATGACCTTCAATCAAAATTATAAGAGTCTTGATTTAGGTGATATTGCAACATTTTGAGAAAGGTATCTCTCTATGTAGTATGTATCTAGTATTGGTTTGGGATTATTATCCTAATTTTGGACTCTGATCTTTATTGTGACTATTGGATAATTGACAATCACAAACTGTAGTGTATTGGTTTGACCAACTTCAGGCCACCATATGATTCTGAGTAATTGATGCCCCAATTTTGACATTCTTAGTATCAAGTCCACCAAGTTCCTTGAGATTTATTCAGCGAAAAAAATAAAAATAAAAATACTTCCTAGCAGAACAATTTATTGTAATGTATAGAACCTCATTGAAATGTTGTTTGCATTTGAAAAATAATGAGCTACACGTATGTACTGAAGAGACATTGTCATATTCTATCCAAGTTTTTTTTGGCATTATTTTTTAGTTTTTCATCGTGAAATCTCAAATCTTCCTATCACATGATAGTTGTTAAGTTTGAAGTTAATTTTCAAATGGAGGATAAAGATGAAAAAAAATTTATAATCAGTAAAGATGACATTGTGAAAGAAACTTAATGAAACTTTGTGAGTAAAGCATTGCTGAAGGAATCAATTTTAGTAGGGAAGGCAATGAGTTGGTTTTCATATCTTAACTACTCGAACTCGGTTGAATTAGAGGTTTTGAAAATATTTTGGTGATTTTGGAAAATTTTCAGTCATTTTGGAGTTTCAGCTCTCTTGAGGAGTGTAAAACATTTTCAACCCTAAAGATGGTGTTTGTACCATCAAGGAAAAAAATGAGTTGGTTTTCATATCTTAACTACCCAAACTCAATTGAATTAGAGGTTTTAAGAATATTTTGGTGATATTGGAAAATTTTCAGTCATTTTGGAGGTTCTGCTCTCTTGAGGAGTGTAAAACATTTTTGAATCCCAAAGATGGTGTTTGTACCATCAAGAAAAAATGATTTCGATTTGACCAAGTTCTTCAGCCATCCCAAACACCCAAAAATGAGAAAATATTTTCCGAAAAATGTTTTACCTCAAAACAAACAGAGCATTAGCTTCTTTTATCTCAAAACAATAAATCTTGAGGCAAAACAACTTTCACAAAAAAAAAAATAAAAAAATTCGAAAGTGTTGGTGCCCGTTTGGTATAAAAAAACAATAAATCTTGAGGAAAAACAACTAAAAAATTAAAAAATTCAAAAGTGTTGTTGCCCGTATGTGGTATCCATTTGGCAAAGGCGTAACATGCTTTTTTCTATTATAATGGGGTTTTGTAGTTTGGTAACATTTTTGTTACTGTGTTTTTTTAGTCAAAATGAGGTTTTCTGGATCGGAGGTATTAGCTTCATTTCGTTTCCACGTTTTTTGTACCATTCTTATTTGCTAAACTGACTCTCGATATGTTAAGTTGTGAATAATAAATTATAAACTGGTGCCATTGTTGGGTGAAGATGAAAACTAATAAAAATTGTCAGCTCAGATTTTATGAAAATTGTTATGTATAGCATTACTCATATATAAAATCTAAACACACATTAAAGTATTCAAAAAATATATATTGATGGCCAACAGAGTTGTAGCTCTACTGATATTGGGTCTGAGACTCAGTTCTCTTTCTCTATTTGTTGCGCGGGACTCCTGATGTTACTTGGAAACCACTCTAGCAAGAAACCTCATAAGTCATAACGTTCGGAAATCACAACATAATTTTAAATTTCTAATCTCCCAAGACATTATCTTTTTCTCTTCAGTCCAAGAACCTTCGAGAAACACAAACCCCTTTCAAACCCTTAATTTCTTTCTTTCGTTTTTGTTTTCTCAATGTAATGGGAGATCCTCTAAGGTCCAGCAAACCCAGTTCTTATGGCGTGCCTTTTGATCAACAACTAGGGGAAAAATTGGGTTTATTCTGTGAACCAAAAACTAGAGAAGCCGTAACCCTGAAGCCCCTTGTGATCTCTCACATTGTCAAGGAGAAAACTTCAATCCCTGAACCCATGAAGCCTATGGCTATGAGTATGTTGGAACTATCGCTTTCTTTTGACGCCAAGACAGAAAATTTCATATCTGATGAGATTATGATTTCCTCTGCTTCTGAAAGTAGAGTTAAAGAACCCATCTTCTCTAATTTTATGCCTATTCCAGAGATTGATCAAGTCCAAGTCAGTAGAGAAAACGTGTTTGCAACCAAAACCCATGATGGATCTGAAGAGGTTTCAACAGAATTGAAGTTGGGTTATGGTTCTTGCATAACCAAAAAGAGTAAGTTAGAACCATCGCTTTCTTTCGAGGCCAAGCCAGAAAATTCAACGACTGATGAGATTATTAGTCCATTTGCTTCTGAAAGAAGAGAAAAAGAATCCATCTTCTATAATTTCATACCTATTCCAGAGGTTGATCAATACCAGCGCAGTAAAGAATACGTTTTTGCAACAAAAACCCATGATGAATCTGAAGAGGTTTCAACGGAATTGAAGTTGGGTTATGGTACTTGCATCCCCCAAAAGAGGAAAGCAACTGAAAACTTGGTCAATCTCTCTCTGTCATCTACAGCTCTTGGAGCCAAAAGAATGAAACTTAATAGCCATGAAGGGCCTAACGGTGTGTCATTGGAGTTGAAGCTTGGCATTGACCCTTGGGTTATCAAGAAGAGGATTAAGACTAGTGATATTGGGGACTTGTCCAGGCTATTGTTACCGGCAGACTTGGTAAAGAAGCATATTTTGCCACTATGGAATGCAGAACGCATTGAAAAGATTAAGGATGGGGTAGGAGTTGGTGTTTGGGACTGTGATACCAAGTCTGAACATCAATTGCTCTTCAAACAATGGGCAAGTAATGGGAGTTATGTCCTCATTGGTAAATGGACTGTGGAATTTGTGAAGAGGAGGGGCCTGAAGAAAGATGATGAGATTGGACTTTATTGGGATCGAAGCAATTCAAGATTCAGTTTTAGCATTCTCAAGCGGGCCTTGGGCAATCGATCCTCTCTCTAGTCTCTACTGGTTTTCTTTGCAATTCACTGCTGGTATAACAGACTCTTTTGTTAATTGTCTAATACTTTGGCTATGGAAGCTTGAAAGATTGTAATTTTTGCCTTAACTATGTCTTCCACTTTTTTCCTATGTAGCAGTAGCTTGTAAACTTTGAGAAAATTGCTGGTGTCAATCCAGTGGATGTGAACAAGTCATTTTTTAAAGATAGGATCAAGTTTTTTGGGTTAGGACTTGCCTTCTCAATTTCAAGTTGCTTATGAGTTGTGTTTTAAATCATAGATGGTGCTATAATCATGGATGTTTGATAATTTGTTCTGCCTCTATGTTCTTGTCTGCTTCCTATCTTGTCTAATTTCTTTTAGTTGGTTTTCTGTATTTACTCTGTTCTGGTTTGCTTATCAATTTCAATGAATTTCTTTCCTTTAAGCAAAATAATAATAATAACAATAAAAAAGTCATATTTAATCTAAAAAGCACAGGTTACAATGGTATGACAATTCTTAGAATATTAGGATACGGGTACAGTGAAGGTATATTTTTTATTAATTTTTTTTATATTTTATTATGCATATATTTTTCATATATTGTTAAGTATATATGAATTTAAGAGCAATTATGGATGATGAAGTATATCCATTGCCATTAAATAGTCTTAAAATTACAAATTAAGGTCCAAAAAAGTAAATAAAAGAAGTGTACAACCATATATTTACACCTAAAGTTCATATTTTCATCACTTCCACTAATTTTGGGTACTCCCAAGGGTACTAGTACCCAAAAAATAGCTAGCATGGATATGGCTCCATTTTTTGAATAATTGTGATTCATAAATAAGCAACTTGTGTGTCTAGCACCTTTAATTTGTATCCCACTTTGTTCAATCAAAGGTCTTAGTATAACTATGGAAACTTCATCAGCCTCATAAGTTAAAGAAAGTGCTTTACAGTATGGATACCTTAGGCCATCTCCAGCAGTGGTTTAAACCCTGCTCTTCAACTCTATTTTTAAAGAACAAACCCAAAAACCGGCCTCCAGCAGTCGTTTAAAATAACTCTTCATCCTTAAATTTTTTTACAAAGTGTACAGTACCCTTTCATTTTTGAAAGGGTACTGTACACTTTGTAAACATTAAAATAACAATATTTTTCACCCGAAGACCCCACCCGTCCCAACTGTATTTGTTCCGAAATTTCTCTCTCTCCTCTCATTTCTTCCGAAAATTTTTCTCTCTCTTCTTTTCTCTGCTCTCTCTTTTCTCTGCTCTCTTCCTTTCTCTGCTCTCTTCTTTTCTCTGCTCTCTATTTTCTCTTTGGGATTTTCTGTTTGAAGCACGAAAATTTTTTGGGGTTCTCTGTTGATTCGGCGTGGGTTGATTCGGTGGGTTTTCTGGTTGATTCGGCGTGGGTTTTCTGAAAATTTTTTGGGGTTTTGCTGTTGATTCGGCGTGGGTTGATTCGGTGGGTTTTCTGGTGGCTTGCCGTGCCCATTCCCACGGACTGGAGGTGACCCACGGACTGGCTGCCGGTCTGGAGGTGACCCACGGCCAAGGCTCCGTCCTGGGGTTGCCGTGCCTGATCCCGGCCGGTCTGGAGGTCACCCACGGCTTGGGCCTGCCGCCTGGGGTTGCTGTGCCCACCGGAATGAGTTTTGCAAATTAATTTGTTTGGGTTGCTGGAATTTTTGGGTTGGGTTGCTGGAATTTGGGTTGGGTTGCTGGAATTTTGGGTTGCTGGAATTTTTGGGTTGGGTTGCTGGAATTTGGGTTGGGTTGCTGGAATTTTTTTTTGTTTGGTTGCTGTGAAAATGTTTGGTTGCTGTGATGAGAAATTAATTTGGGTGAGAGTTGGTTATTTTTGGTGGGAAGTAATGATAAAAAAGTAATTTTTAATAGAATAGAGATAAAGATAAAGAGTACTGTTGGAGTGGATGTTTAAAAAAAAAATAGAGAGTTGTTAAAAAGTGTAATTTTAAAGATAAAGATAGAGATAAATTTAAAGGACTGCTGGAGATGGCCTTACATCCACGTATACGGCTATAACACAACCAATACTTTCTTATTCGTGCTTTGTATTACCTTACCTAAGTAAGACTTTAGAAATTGGTGCTACATGTATATACCAAAATCAAGGTTTGAATTTGAATTTGCACAAAATGTCACAGGTATCAGTAATCGAGAGAAAGTTTGGTTCTCATTTCAATTCTCTGTATTTTAGGCTTTCATTATGCATTTACATTCATTGTTCTGCATAAACGGTAAAATATGAAGCTTTCAGTGCCACATTACATAATGGTTATATAATATAGTCTAAAGAAGAGAAAAAAAAAAAAAAAAAAATCCTAGTAAGATGTACAGAGAGAGTATCAAAATTGGAAAAATGAAAAATAGGAAGAAAGGAGAATTACTTGACAATTGACAATGAGCAATATGAATATATGATCAACATTTTCATGCCATTGTTAATAACCAGCCCATGTACTCCATAATGCGCATTACATTATAAGTTTATTTTGAAAAATTAATAATAAAAATGGGAAACTAGAGAAAAGAAATTGATGAATTTTTAGTGGTGTAAACCGTATGTTAAAACTAGAGAGAAAAAAAAATAAGGAAAAAATGGGGAGAAAGAAAAATTTGAATAAAAATGGGAAAGAAAGAAAAATGAAAAATGAAAAGAAAGATAAAATAATATATATAAATTAATTATTTGAGTGGTCAAAATATGTAAAATTATATCCTTTTGAGGTTAATATGGATCACATCACCACAATATTGAAAAAATGTTATCTCATGGATTAAAGTCATTTTTTTAAAAAACTATCAAGTATCTAAATCAATCCAAATATTATTTAAAAAAAAAAAAATCAATCAAATTACAAAGATAGAATTTGTATTGTAATCAATATCATATTATGAGTAAAAAAGAAAAAGAAAAAGAAAAAAAGGTTTTGATAATAGGAGGGGTGGGATTACATATAGTACTCATGCCCCTAAGGTTTCTAAAAATTAAAATTTCACATTAATATTTACTTAAATTTTTTACAAAAATATATAAATGAGTCCCAAACTATTGAGGACATAATGTCAACACCAAGCAACACGATTTCGGCCCACATCCGCATGAGAAAATTTCTATAGTGAAAAAAAAAAAAAAAAAAAAAAAAAAAAAAAAAAAAAGTCTTTTTCCGTAGTGAGGAAGGAACTGAGAAAAAAAAAAAGGGTTGTCTTCCACAAGTAGTTTTCCTCAACTTCAATAAAAATAAAAAACCCTATAAAATAAAATAAAATAAAAACAAAATCCCAATTCCCAAAACAAAACCGCAACGATCATCGAAAAAAAACCCCGAAGGGGAAGGGGAAGGGAAAAAGAATTGGTGGTGCGGGCATCGATGAATACGACGCCGTACATGGACAAGCAGATAATGGATCTGTCTTTGTCCCCGACTCAGCAAGAGCAAGAGAGCAAGGACTTCATTGACCTCATCAACCAACAACACGCTAATGACAATATTAACAAGGAGGAGATCGTTCCCAGCTACGATTTCCAGCCTATTCGCCCTTGGATTTCCTCCTCCGATTCCACCACCACCACCACCGCCACTCCTATTAGAGTAACGCCCTCTCTCTCTCTCTTTGTCTCTTTCTTTTTTTAATTTAATATGTTTTTTGTTGTGCTTGTTGTGGCTGACTTGATAAATTTAGGGTTTCTATGTGTCTTGATTTTACATATATTAGATAAAATTGATTGTTTAGTTGAGGGATTTATGTGGATTGGTCTGTCACAAAGAACTTGTTTCCTTTTGAAGAAAAAGAAGGTGTTTAGGATTAATGGCTTAATTGAAAAAGCTACTAAATTTGCATGCCAAAGTATCCTATTCGAATGCATAGGTTGAAATGGACTATCTGAGCAATATTAAGTTATTAACCTTTTTTATTTTTTGGGTCAATAGGAGATTGTTGGACATGTGAGCATAGGTTAATCTGTCTCTCCCAGCTGAGCTAGCTGACACCGCATTTCCTTGAGATTTTAAAATCCATGTATTTGGAACTAGAGATATGTGGGTGGTTGTTAAGCTAATTGTTGATAATTTGGTATGGTGGATCTATCGATAGCAAGAAAATATATTTTCCTAGCATTGATAGAACAGTCCAAGATTTCCATAGGATTTGTTCTATGACATGTGAAACACAGATTTTGATAGGGATTGTGATAAAGGATCTCCATAGCTAACTAGGATTAAAAGTTTGTCCTAGTTCCCTGGTTGAGTTTTGACCTTGCTTTCTCTTGTCTTGGCTTGAAACCTTTGAGACAATTCAAATGGATTCTTTTGTTTGATTAACATTTTGGGTTAAATACACTATTGGTCCCTAACATTTACACAGATTGCACGTTTGGTCCCTAATGTTTGAAACGCGCACAATTGGTCTTAACGTTTCAAAATTGTGCACTATTGGCCCCTATGGTAATTTTTAGTCCCTAAGTGTCAAAATGTGAGCACAATTGGTCCCTAGAATTTAAAAAAATTAGCACAATTGCTCATTTTTAGTTCCGCATGGTTTATTTCTAAACCAGTAGAAGAAAATCAAGAACAGAGTCAGTTGTTTCAACGATTTAGAGAATTGCCAGATAGGGGCACTGGTTGATCCCGTTGACGGGATTATTGCAAAGGAAAAGTTTAAAAAATGAGCACTATTGGTCCCTAGGGACCAACGGTGTACGTTATTGAGACGTTAGGGACCAATTGTGCGCATTTCAAACATTAGAGACAAAACGTGCAACCTGTATAAACATTAAGGACCAATAGTGTATTTAACCCTATCATTTTCAATGCATGTATTTTTCTTACTTTCTTTTGGATTGAGTGGATTGACCAGATTATTTGCCTTTGTTCAACTGTTTGGTTGCTTGGAGGTATTGATTATAGAATAACTTATTTATAAGTATTCTCTTCATGTAAATTTAATTGGTGTTCCATGTTTTATACAGAATTATGGTTCTGTGGATTCCACTGAACCTGCAAAAGTCATTCCAGAGAAGGATCGAAATTTCATTGACCCTACAATTGTGTCTGAGATTGATCAAACAATGAAGAAACATGCCGATAATTTGCTACATGTGTTGGAAGGTGTTAGTGCACGACTAACACAGCTGGAAAGCAGAACCCGCAACCTTGAGAATTCTGTGGATGGTTTGAAGGTGTCTGTTGAAAACAATCATGGAAGCACTGATGGAAAAATGAGGCAGTTGGAGAATATTCTAAGAGAGGTATCTTATCTATCAATCCCTTCTTTTGGTGCGATCGTAGCTCTTAAATGCATTTGGTATTTGGTCAAATTTGACGACTTTGGTGGATGTGGGAAACTCATGCTACTAGTATGCATAAGATTATTACAATGCTTTGTTGTTGCTAAAATCATTTTTTAACGTGATAAACGGATAATATGGTTGGAAGTCAGCTTTTCAGAGCTAAGTGGATTATTTTGTCCAAAGGAGATCAATGGTTTAACTTTATGAGTTCTTTGCAGGTTCACAAGTAAGGGGAGTGGTTTTGATCTTTGTTAAATATTCTATACTTACTACTTATCAAAAAATATTCTATACTTACTAATAAGCCTGTCCACTGATAAGTGGTGTAGTGCATGCATGATAGCTATACCCATGCATGCTGCATACATGTATACAGTGGTGTGAGCCACATTGCCATGAGTGAATGCAATTGCACCACCCACTGAAACTTTGAAATATTTTGAGATATATATATATATAAATTATAGGATGGATTTAAAATTCTTGTACAGTTGCACCCACTGAAATCAGCTTTATAGGGCCAAAACAATAAACTCAGTTTTGTTAAAATTTTAAATTTTTTTTACAAATTTAAAAATATATGGATAGATTAACTACAATTATCCACATAGTATTTCTTTCCAAGGTTTTTTTTTTGATAAGTGAAGTCCATTAAAAAAGCCCAAAGGGGTGCCACCCATGTACACAAGATGTAAACAACAGGTACACCAAAATTAAACACTAAAAGTACAATGTTCAAGCAAGTCAGGCAAAGTAGCAAAAGAAAACAACCCCAAAGCATCTATCCACTCAGACAAAGTCTTGGGGAATAATAGCTTTAGGTCATGGGCCGATTTTTCACAACCATCAAAAGTCCGAGCATTCCTCTCCTGCCAATTTGCCAAATGCCACATGAGACAATGAGGGGTCATGCTCCTTATTAAGTGTAATGCAACCCAAACATTCCTTCCAATCTTACTCTTGATCATCTTTAAGAATATGTTGGGTTAAATGGTGACATCCAACACTATTTTTACCCCAATGTCAATTTTTTGTTTTCAACTTAGTGCTGAAGCTTTTGTATGTACATTTTTGTTCTTGCTAGATTATTATTCCTCAAAAAGGTGCTTGACCTTCCTTTTGATGTCCTTGATATTTGAGAATATATCAAGTTAAAAAAATACCTTCAGAATTATTTTCCCGAATTCCTTTTTTGTGGGAATCTGAACTTAGTGCCGAAAGTGAAGTCAAATTTTTTGAAGTTGGGTTAGGTTTCTGCACTGTTATTTTACCATATCAATGTGATTAGTATGTTAACTTTCTTGTTTCCATCGGGGCTATCAAGAATTCAGTTAATCTGCCCTGAAACTTTTGTCTATTATGCATACTAGCTAAATTTATACTAGTTTATTGATCATTCAATTGTTCCCATTTGTTGTTTTCTCATTTACATGCAGGTGCAATCAGGGGTACAGGATTTAAAGGATAAGCAAATAATAGTTGATGCTCAACTGCAGATGGCAAAGCTACATATTTCCAAGGTAGACCAACAATCAGAAACCCAGAACACCGTGCAAGTGGATTCTGTGCAGCAGGCTGCATCTGCTCCTCAGCAATCCCACCAACAGCTTCATCCTCCTGTTAATATTCCACAATCACTTCCTGCCCTCCCTCCCCCTAATGCTCCTCCTCAACCTTCTCCCCAACAGATGCTGCCACCTTCTGTTCAACTTCCTCCCCAATTCCTTCAGAACCAGATCCCTTCTATTCCTCAGCGTGAGCCTTACTTCCCACCACCTGGTCCCGCTCCAGAAGCCCCAAATCAGCAATATCAATCATCTCTAAGTCAGCAGTCACATCCTCCCTCTGCAGCACCACCACACCAACAATTTCAACAGCTCCCTCAACCACAGTACTCCCAGCCACCTTCACAACCGCCTCAGCAGCACCCATCTCTTGCACCCGTTAATCCCACTCAACTCCAACCTTCATTGGGTCATCATGCTGAAGAGGCACCTTATGCTCCTCAGACCTACCCACCAAGCTTTCGCCAGCCACCCACTGGACCTCCTTCCCCACAACAGTTTTATGGGGCACCCTCTCACATGTATGAGCCAACACCCAACAGACCCAGTTCAGGTTTTTCTTCTGGATATGGTCCACCGTCTGGGCCTAGTGAATCATACCAGTATGGTGGGTCTTCTCAGTTTGGTGGTACTACTGCAGTGAAACCACAACTCTCTTCTGCTGTTGCCCAGAGTGGTGGAAGTGGTTACCCCCAACTTCCAACTGCTCGGGTACTACCGCAGGCATTGCCTACTGCTTCTGGGGTTGGTGGTGGTGGTTCAGGTTCTACAGGATCAGGGAACAGGGTTCCCATTGATGATGTGATTGACAAAGTGACAAATATGGGATTCCCGAGAGACCATGTGAGGGCAACAGTTCGAAAGCTTACGGAAAATGGCCAATCGGTTGACCTGAATATAGTGCTGGATAAGCTGATGAATGATGGGGAAGTTCAGCCCCCAAGAGGTTGGTTTGGTCGGTAGTATAGGTGATTTGCTTTCTTTGTTTTTTATTTTTTCTCTTTTCTTGTTTGCTCTGTTGTGTGAGCGGTTGTGTTAATTTCATTTGTGTATACCGACAATAATTGAAAGTGGATTAATGAGTTTTTCAAATATCTGAATTTTTGTCACTTATAACGTAATGCTACAATATTCTTCCTCTTTTCTCACTTATATAATAGGGTAAAATTTGTTCCTTAGGTAAGATACATTAAGTCTCCAATTGAATTTAAATACATGGTTGTATTAATAAAAAAAACACAAACAGTGATATCTTTTTCAAGAATAATTAAATTCAGTACATTTATGTATTTGAATTCAATTGGGGTACTTAATGTATCTAACTTAAACAACTGTACCTAAGTTGCATTCTCTATTCTTATTTGCATTAAAGGAAAGTTGTTAAGGTATTTCCACTCCTTCCAAGATTGTTGAGAGCTAATCCAAACACTTATTTCCATTAACGGTGTATTAAAATCTGTCTTTCACTTTTTCTCCACTTCTCTCACTACATATGAAGGTGCTTTTTTGTGTAATTATGTGGAAATGTTAAGTAGTTCTTCGGTTGGAAGTTAAATTTACATTCATACAAACAACTAGAACTTAGAGGAAACAAATGATTTAATGAAAATTGTGTATATTATTTTCGGCTAAAACAAGCAGAGCATATTGACCAAGCTTTCATTTTCCCCTGATCAACCGAAGTTTTTTTTTTTTTTGAACCATGACCACCCAAGTTGTTCTTAGGTATTAGGAATTTAGGATGCAAATATGCCAAATGCGGTATCAAAAATATACATCACCAATTAATGCTTCTCAAAAAATTCAAAAGACATAGACTGGAGCATTCGTGGAATCATTAATAATGTCAAATCTCTTTTTCACTCTTTTAAAGCTTGGGATTTTGTTGATATTCATAGAGAAGCAAATTTTTGTGTGCATAATTTAGCTAGTTGGGCTTGTGCCTCTAATTTTGATGGGTCAATCTCCATCTCTTCTATCCCAAATTGGTTTTTTGTAAGTGGAGATGGTCTTGACCCCTCTACTGTATTATCTGATATTTAATAGAAATCATCCTTACTCAAAAAATAATAATAATAATAATAATAATAATAATAATGGGGAGATGGAGACTACTTCCAATAAGTTACTCGATTTCATTATGCAAAAAAATAACAATTAAATATGTTTTTCATTCTATTGACAAAAATTATGTTAATATAAGCAAGCTTGTATTTTTTTTTTTTTTCTTACAATAAATGAGGGAGAATGATTCGAATCCAAATTTTCTTCATTGAGATAATCAGGTAATATCATTAAATTACACGACTTTTAACCAAGTTTAGAATATAAATACACCAACACTCTCGAGGTTTCTTGATGATAAATCAAAATCACAATTCTTGCATTCTCACACTTACTCTTGTTCTACAAATATGTATTCAAGAAACGTCGTATAAGTTAAGAAAACAAACATTTCATTCATATCCGTGTTCATAGTTCATTTGTAAATAAAAATTGCATAAATTGGAAATTTCATATTTTTAAATCCTAATTTATAATTATTTTACACTCCAAGGTGTGGAATATAAGACTTACTGGAAGTTAAATAATTGAAAACTTCGCCTAATGAAATTGTCTTGTTGAAGAATTAACTTCCTACTATTTTTTAAAAAGTCAAACATAGTTTTTAATTGATGAAAGGGCACCACCAATCTTTTTGATTGATCCAATCACATTTTCAAGATTTTTACTATACATGTTACCATATCGAATTAAAAGCTTTTCTCATACTTCTTTTTACGTCAAAATTTCACTTTATCCAATATATCATTCATTCTTCAATAATAATAAGTTAATTAATAACTCTTGATTTTAATGAAATATCAAAAAAAAAATTCCAATTTCCCTTAACCTAAAATCATCTCTATATGGCAAACAAATACAATTTGCAAATTACAAAATCTCAAGGGGCACAAATACAATTTCCCATTATAGTTTTCATCCACAGTCCACACTAATTTCTTCATTTTATTCTTTTTATTTTTTATTTTATTTTTTGGTACACCTTCGTCTTTCTCTGTCTCTCTCTCTCTCCCAAAATTCCAGCTTTGCTCTTTCACAGCTTCTTCAAACCCCAAACCCCCCCAAACAAGTCACTATCACAAAAATATAAACCTCTCTCTCTATCCCCCCTCGATTATCTGGTTATTTACGATCCCGCCCCTCCTCTCTCTGCAACTATTTTTGTTCTCTCTTCCAGAAATGCCCTCGTCACCTTCCTCGGTGTTATCCAATTAACTCTAATCAATCTCTAACCCGCTGAAGCTGCTTCACACATTCGCTTCTCTTTTTCCTTCTAGAAGATTCCGTAAGAATTCTGCGCTTCCTTATTTCTAATTTTCCTTTTTTTATTATTATTATTATTGTAATTAGTTTTTGAATTAGTTTTAATTTTGTTCTAAACCTAGATTATCATTCTTTATTGTAATTTAATTTTAATTATGCTTGTCTATGAAAAAACTACTTGTTTAGGTTGTTTAGGAGCTTAATTTGATAGCTTATATGTATAAATTTAGTGTTTTAGTTAGTGCTTTTTATTTGATTTTTACTATTTTTTATTTTTAGTCTGTCTTCTTGTAGATTTTCTTGATGCTTGTTTGTTTTCGATGAAGTCAATCTGTTTTTTTGGATATATATGTAATGAATGAGAAATGTGGTTTTAAGTGGCTCTGGTGATCGGTATTGAGCTTTTTAGTGTTAAGGAAGATGAGGTGTGAAATTTTAAATTAGAGGCAGAATTTTTTAAATTTTTTGTAGTGTAATTTTCGCATGGCAAATCGATACGAGTGGCTAGATAGCTTTGTTATATTTTAGAAAGGAATCCGTTGGAGTATATATTTGGGTTGGCATTAATTAACTTCCAAATATGTGTTTTGGAAAGTTTCCACTTGTCGGCACTGGCAGTATGCGTCTAGCATTAGGGTTTTGAGTTGATGACGTGAATGTGTGAGGATTTCGGCGTATTCGCATATGAAAGGTTTTTTTTGTTATTTTTGTTTTTAAGATCAGGAAAGGTTCAGGTTAGGTTTCAAAAGTGGATTTTTGTTCTATTTATGGTGATGCAGTTATCTTTTATTCTGTTTATGTCAGCGTGACAAATAGGGAACTTACTAGAGCAGAAAAGCTTTCTATACATACTTATTGATAAGATTATCTTGGATTTCTTTCATGTGTTTGAATTTATGTAAGCCAGGTCATTCAAGAGAAGTAATGAATGTCATAACTGTGTTAGTGCTCATTATTTTGTGGAAATTTGTATCGTTAATTGGTAGGGCTTTTGCATTTGTGTGTATATTAGTAACGCAGCTTCACTATGATGAAGTGCAGTTTGTTTGAGATTCTGTCATTGTGTAACTAAATTTTGCGGGGGGGGAAAGGAAAAAGGGAGTCAAGTCTATACCCTAGCAACTTAGTCTCAAGGCTTCTCATAATCAGACTAGGATTCAGGCTCTACTTCCTAATGGGTTTTAAATTTAATACAAGGATAAGTCATAATTAGGTTTTATGTTTCTGAACTTAATTTTCAAGCCTTGAGGAAGGTTCTTAATGTGATAGTATTCGTAAATGAAAAATAATTTTAGTTAATTGATGCTGCATGATGAAGGTAGAAGATCATCTATTGCTTCACTGCAACATTGCTAGACAATGCCATAAGTCTGTTTTGGTGTTGTTTGTTGTTCATGGGCTAATTCCTTGAAGTGTAAGAGTTATGTGATTTAGTAAGTAGGAGGTATCAAAAGGGGGACGACTCACTTTATTATATGTACGTTATCTAGCTGTCCAATGTATTTTCTATCTTTGTTCCCCGTACTTGTAGGAGTGGCAATTAGAATGGAGAAACTTCAAAGAGATTTTTCTTTGGGGTTGGATGGGTGAGGAATTCAAATATCAACATTGTTAAATGGAATACTATCTGTACATCTATTTGTGATGGAGGCTTGGGGGTTAAGAATTTATTGTTTTTCAATCAAGTGCTCATTGGGAAATTTTTGTGGCAATATTTGATGGAGGAGAACGCTTTGTGGAGGAAGATGATTGACACGATGTATGGTATCTCTTGGGGATTGGTGTTCTGATGGTTAGAGGGTCCTATGAAGTGAGTCTTTGGAAAAACATCAGAAGAGGTTGGGATAGCTTTTCGAAATTTAGTAGATTTGACGTGGGAAATGGTTCCAAGATTCTTTTTTGGCACACTATATGGAATGGAGTAACTACACTTCAGGGAAGTTATCTTGAGCTTTTCCTAATTGTGAGGGGATAAAGAGGCCAGAGTGGTGGATTATTGGAACACAAAAATGGACTTCTATGTTGGAACCCATTATTTTCTCAAGCAATTCATGACTTGGAGCTGGGATCTATAGAACACTTTTGGGATGATTTATATGCTGTCAGAACTTGAGGGGGAGAGGAGGATAAAATGGTATGGGTCCCATTGAACAATCATGGTTTTCAAGTAAAGAGCTACTATAAAGCATTGAGAAAGGTAGGTGACAAACAATTTCCATGGTAAAGCTCATGGCTTGATGCTTTGGGAAATTCTTTTACAACAAATTATCTTAGGAAGAGGGGAGAGTTGATATAGATTGGTGTTTTATATGTGCAAGAAACATGGGGAGACAATAGCACATCAGTTCCTCTGCTGTGATATTGCTCAGGAGTTGTGGTCCTTGGTCTTTTGTTTAGTTGGTGTGAATTGGATAATGCCTAGCACTATGAGGGATTTATTATCATGTTGGAAAGGACACTTTGGCAAAAGAACAAATGGCAGGCTATTCCATTATGTTTAATGTGATGTTTATGGATGGAGATGAATGCTTGTTGTTTCGAAAGGAAGGAGTTACCTCTGTCAAAGTTGAAGGTCTCAATTTTGAAGGCTTTATATGAATGGACTTGGGCTACGATTACATTATCTACTTCAAACTTGCTAGAGCTCTTGAATAACGTGAATTTTAGACAATATTTTTTCATACTTGTTTTGCCTTATACTAGGGTTGCTCCCTTTTGCACTTTTTTCTTTAATGAAGTTACTACTTAAAAAAAATATATATGTGGTAAATTTGATGGGGGGCTATGAAGTGGATGTTTGAGTTGTTGAGCTCTAAGGCACCAAATCAAGATGATGTCTCTTAGGTCACTTTTTAAGTAGATGTCCAAGCTGGCATATCATTCTTTCTCTTCGTCTTGGCTTTTTTAGATTTTAGAAGTTCGTTTTCTTGTCATATTCTTGTATACGTCGCATGCACATGGGTTGTAACACTCGGTGTTTCTATGATATATATATATATATATATATATACATATATCACTCATATTGCTCTTGGAAGGTTTTTTTTTTTTTGATAAGTAGATAAGAAATTTAATTAAACCATTAAGGAAAATAACACAAAGGGGACCAATGGAGTATATTGGATGTATAACCAGAGGACCCATTAGATCATATTACAATGCAATGAATCAATGAAATCTTAAATTGTTGGAGGTCTACTCTCATCGAAAGACAGCCAATAAAATAAGGACCCAATTAACTCAGACTTGAAGTGATGCTTGGTCACCCAAAAACTATTAGTCTGTTACTGTGGCTTTTCTTTATAGAAGCTTCACTGCATGCATGTTGAACTATATAAGCTGTAATAGCTAGCAGGAAACCAAGCCTGCTATATTTGCCACCTCACACCAGCCACATATTTTAAGCCAACGAGCTTTACCTCAATAACAATTTGCTCGCCGGGGGGTGGGGGGGGGGGGGGGGGGGTTCAAAGCCCATTGGGTGCAGGTATAGCTAACTAACTAAAAAAAAGAAGAAGAAAACCAATCCTCACATTTTAATTTTGTGGGTCAAACCATGTTTGTGTCAACCGAATTTTCCAACTCTAAGTACAATAAAAGATATTCTGTAAGACTAGGTTGATCTTCACGAGGAAAGACCATGCTGAAATTAGGTGTTTACAGACCCTGTTGTTTGGTACTACTGTTGATGATGTATTGGGCTTTTAGATATGTGGAATGGAAAGCAAACAGAGGAGGAGAGAGAACTGTCATGTTTTCACCAATATTATTTCTTATGTGTACTCGAGAAAACATAGTTTCAAAAAGACCCCTAGTTATAGATTTTAATTGAAGTTGTTCAACTTAGAGGGGAAACAAGTGGATAGGCAATGGTGTCTACTTGTTTGGTGGATTTATTTATGTTCACCCTTAGGAATTTATATATTTTCAATGTAGTGTTTGGACACCAGGAGTATCATGTTATTTACATGGCATCATTAACTTTTGGTTTTTCTTTTCCCTAGTATGTGATTTAAATTTGCATGATCGTTTGATAGTGTTTTGGTATGATTGTACTTTATATTTTATTGGATGTAATGATTTTTTTTTATTTTGATCTTTATCATTATCTATGTCGATCGTTTTTATTTTGCTCTAAATGATTGTATATACTGTTACTGTAACGCAAGTGGATCACAGTAAATAGGTATTATGTTCACTTTTAATTTGTTTTTTCCATAAGGTCAATTTGTTGTTGCCTAGCTTATTATTATTATTTCTGTGTTTTTAGGTTCTCCTTTAATTGCTCTTATGTAATTTCTTGTCCTACTAAGTGCATGCTTTATGCACTTAGAGGGAGTTTCTGTCCTTTCTAATAAAATCTTTGTTACTTATCAAAAAAAAAAGGTTCTCCTTTAATTGCTCGAACTGTTCCAGGCAATTGAAGTCATTTGATTGCTGCATCTAGTGAGAGTCTGGAACCTTGGATGCCATAACATAAAATTCTTGATATCGCAAGAGGATCAAATGGAGCTGAAAGTTTCATCTCCAAAACCAGTGGGTCTTTCTCCTGCTGATTGTGTCAGTGATCCTGAGGAAAAGGAAGTCAGTGACGATGATGATGATGATCGAAACCATAAGCATCGTAGGCGGGAGACACGTTCTCAATCTTTGGAAAGAGATGCGCCAGAACATTTAATAGCAAGGCCATATAGAAAACGCAACAAACCTTTTGAAAATGGGCATCCTTTCAGGGAATTTGAATCTCAAGCAAGTGAGAAAGACTTTTCAAAGTTTGAAAGAAGACGCCCTGGTCTAATGTCACTCGCTCGAGCACCTTTTGATTTAAATCAAAGAATTCGGGCGAATCAAACATTTTCTGGCGACAATGGTCCTGGTAGAGGACGAGGCAGGGATGCTGGTTCTTGGAGCCAACGTGATTCAAGGTTCAGCTCAATGGATATTGCTTCTCAAATGGTTCAGCAGGGGTCCATGCCTCCTAGCCTATATAATGGAAGAGGGTTGCCAAATGTTTCAAATGCACAGAGTGCATCCTGGCGTGCATTTGGATTAATTCCAGGACTATCAACTGGTGGCCTGGATACACTCCATTCCATTGGGTTGCAAGGAACACTCAGACCACCCATCAATTCTTCGATGAATATGGGCATTCCTCGCCAACGCTGTAGAGATTTTGAGGAGCGTGGATTTTGTCTAAGAGGGGACATGTGCCCCATGGAGCATGGTGTCAATCGGATCGTCATTGAAGATGTACAGGTATGTACTATTGTGAACATATGTCTGGTTTCTGAGCCATAAGACATCAATGGCTTATTTGGCAATGCACAATGCTTTACATAATAGTAAATTAAACTCAAATTGGCATTTCATCATAATTAGGGCATAGGACCAAGCACATAATAGGTCCAAAAAGATTCTGTTTCTGTTAGAACCAAATCAACTTAACATATATGATTAAAAATATCCAAATTGTTTTTTATTTTGAGTTTATCCTCTGCAAGACCTGCTAATTAGTTTAGATACTCTATTTTGTCCTCCTGGGTAGGAGGATAAACTGCCTAGGCCGTCGGTGGCCAAGGGGGTGCCGGAAGGCGGGGAGTATTCCCAACCCCCGATGAAGCCATCGGATTACCTCGTGGGACCAGCCTGGCGGCTGGGTTGGCGCCCACTGAAGGTTTTACGGACTAGCGGTGAGTCCTAAGGGCTCTTCGTTAGGATGGTTCCTCCGTCATAAAAAAAAAAAAAAGACCTGCTAATTAGTTGGTTAAATGGATTTGAAGTCTGCTGCACTGATATCATAGGGCAATGTCATTTCCAGTTGTCATGCCAAATTCTGATTTCAATTCCTCTTTCTTTCGTTTTTTTCTTTTTTCAACTTTATATTGGCTTGTGACATCCTGTATCTAAGAAACTTGCCATAGATGACACACACACACACCCCTCTTACTGTTTCTGTTTGTAGTGATCTCATTTTTCCTTGAATATTAGTCTTCAGTATCTAACCTGCTGGAGAAGGCCCTGTATGGTGAGGCCACTCCTGTAGATCACTGATTTGTCTCTTCTTATGGATCACTTTTGTTGTTTGGGAAGCCATCAGATGAGCTAAAGCAACGGAGGTCTTTCCAACTATGTGATTCCAACTTCCTGGCCATTTGCTGGATTATCCCAAGCTATAAGTGAAGTGGTTCAGAAGGGTCAATATTTATGATTAGGATTATTTTATGTTTTAGAGGCATCTATCAGCAGTAGCGCAAATATTCTGTGCATATGTTGACGTGCATCAAATTTCTATGCTGGTTTTTTCATGCTTATACTTTATTTAATTTCAGACTGGTGTCCTTTATATGCTCGAGTGTATATTTAAGTTGCCATAAGTAATTAGTTGTTTGCAATTTGCAGTCTCTTTCACAGTTTAATCTTCCTGTTTCACTTCCAAGTGTGCACCTATTGGGAACACCTGCTGGAACTGGGCCTTTACCATCAGTTAGTGCTTCTTCAACTGCTTTGATGAACAGCAAAGGATTGCATGGCAAAAGTAGCAAGCCTGGAATGGCTGATGATGGTTTGGGCTTGAATGGTGCATTTTCTGGTTCTGGTTGTGTGAATGAAGCCGATTTGTATGATCCTGATCAACCCTTGTGGAATAACAATTGTCCTGAAACATCAAATGCCCTTCTTGCCCTACAATCACCTAAGATTGATGAAACTGACTCCATGTTGAATGATGATCCCTCTGATCGGCATCATGGCAGGTTATGTGACATTGCTGATAATGAGTGCCTTGTTAGAAGCACTGGAACGGCTGCTGGTTCACAAGGTACCAGTTTGTCTGTTTGGGGCAGAATTGGTAGTTCAAAAAATAGATTGGATGCGAAGGAAAAAATTGATTCTACGATGAGTTCCTCTGATTATCTTGAGAATGAAGCTAAGGAAGATAAAGTGGCCTTAGCCAGTGTTCAAGGCACTTTCCGTCAAGGAAAGCGGATCATTGCAGAGGATGTTGGCCCAAAAGCTATGGATTCATCTCCCAGGACATTGAATGATAATATGCGTAACATTCGGAAGCCTTCTCAAAAGGCTTTGCGTACTCTATTCGTGAATGGCATTCCCCAGAGAAACAATAAAAGGGAGACTCTTCTTTCTCATTTTCAAAAATTTGGAGAGGTAATTGATATTTATATTCCAGTAAATAGTGAACGAGCTTTTGTCCAGTTCTCCAAAAGGGAAGAGGCAGAAGCTGCTCTTAAGGCACCTGATGCTGTAATGGGTAACCGTTTTATCAAGCTGTGGTGGGCTAATCGCGATAGTGTTCCTGATGATGGCATAAGCAGCAGCAGTAGTGTATCTGTAACACCACGTGGTATGACAGCTGCTTCTGTTCCATCTCATCCTTCCTTTGCTAGTAAAGGAAAAGATATTAATCAACCTGCTGCTTCAAAAAGTAGTGTTCTTCATGCTTCTGATGCTTCTGTACCTGTCTCCGATCACCCTAAGCCTGCTATCTCAGATTCTCCTAAAGCTCCACCTCCCTTGCAAAAGAAGCTAGAGAGTTTAGAGCAGTTGAAAGAGGAACTCCGCAAGAAACAAGAAATGCTGGACCAGAAGCGGAATGACTTCCGGCGCCAGTTACAAAAACTTGAGAAACATGTAAAATGAAATGTCCTTACCTTCAAAATTTCATTTCTAGCTATAATTTCTACTAATATCACATGTTCAGTATGGTACCCCAAACCTCTTGGCTTTCATGAGCCTATATATGGTACCATAAGTATTGTTATTGGGTATCAGGTAATGTCCTGAATATAAAACGCCAAACATGCATATACATTTCTTTTTTGGTTTTAGTACGGAACACCTTTTGGTACTGTTACTGTTCAGTCTTTAAATGGTTTGCATGAGTTGTATCTTTTCACCTGTTGAACTTAAAATAGTTGTGAGAGATATATATTAGGTCACATTAATATGTGTCTTTGTCTCCCTTTTACCCCCTACAATCAACATGAGTTGTAAAATTATTATCTATGTGCTCTTTTAAATGTCAATACTTTCCATCAGCTATTCTCAAATTTTGACATTTTTGCAGACTACTGTTAAGGGTGAGGTAGTGGCCGAACAAGCTGCTAAGAGACCTAAAGTTGAAATAGTGGCTGATATTGGTAAAGTTGCTACTCCAAGGTCCTCCTTTGATCCTGGTTCTGCTGTGGTATCTCCACATACTGAGATGGTGGGAGATAAGAACAAATCAGTGGATAATGTTGTGTCCCATAGTCCTAAAACAAATACAACCACATCGCTGCAGGATCCTATGAGCTTGAAGCAGCCAAATCGTCCATTAGCACCAGTAGGGGCTCCTTTTCTGATGAATAGATACAAACTGGACAACCGTCCTACCGGATTTAGAATTATTCCGCCTTTACCAGCTGGACTTGCAAGTGTAAGTTTCTCTCTCTCTCTCTCTCTCTCCTGTGTGATAAATAAGATTTATTAAGAAAAGCCAAAAAGGGCCATTACCAATTTTCAAGGGAATGAGTACGTGTTATAATTAGTTTTCATATGGAGGAAGGAAACTTTTCTGGTGCAGTTGAGTGCATTCTTGCTCGTTGCTTTATGAATAAAGTTTTTACTTACTAGTGTATGCAACTCAATCTATGTTTTAAAAGGTTAAGGCATGAAACAAGGCCTTAGGACCACCTCTTTAGATCACATATAAAGCTGCATATTCCATTATAGGTCAAACTAAACTTTTGGTTCTCCTAGAATAGAGGTAATTTCAATTTCGTCCCTAAATATTTAATTGTGTCAATTTTTTCCTTCAACTATTAATTGTTTCGCTTTTGTCCCCAAACTTTAAAAATCAAGTCAATTTTATCCTTAATCAAGTCAACTTCTAAAGGTAAAAATGACTTGATTTTAAAAGTTTTTTTTTTTGTCGGTAATAAAATGATTTGATTAAAGCAAAAAAACCAAGTACACAGGAAGTTTACAGGGGACTTGATTTTAAAAGTTGAAAGATAAAATTGACACAATCAGATGAAATTGAAATTGTGATGAATCAAACGTGTGTGGCATTACCAAAACGAAACTTGTGTGTGTGTGTGATTAGTAATTAATGATCAGTATTTTATGTAACATTGTTTGGACAAAGAATTGCAAAGAACTCGTGACAAATCCAGTAGTGCCGGAAATTTTGACCCCTCAAGCATGTAGTGTAATGCTTCTTACGATGTCTTTTCTTAGAAGGACTCAAATGATTATAGATTGTTATTTTCAAAAACTCTGCCAGTGTCTGTGATTAGCCCGGAAAAATGAGGGTTGCTGTAGATTGACGGCTAGTGTAAAATTTAGTCACTCTATTATAATGGATCCACTACAAATACACGCCGGGGTATCCTTTACTGGCAATGCTTTGCATCAACCCCGGATAGGTGAATAGTGGGCAAGGCTAGTTAGGAAGATCCCTATAAGCAACACTCTATATCAGCGCTTGGGTGTAGTGAAAAAATGGGCCAGAGTTACCACACTTTGATGGATGGGTGTGGGTAAAGAAGTCCGTCCAAGAGAATAGATTCATATAGACATTTGGAATATAGGGGGTCTTTAACATGAAAACTAATGAAAATAGTTGATACAATGACTAGGAGGAGAATAAACATAATACGTCTTCAGGATGCTAAGTGGGTAGGTGATGAATCTAGAGAAATTCAACATACATGATGTAAATTATGGTATACAAGAAAAGATAAAAATAGAATTAGGCTAATAAAACTTGTCCTAGGAGTAGAGACAATTAACATAATTAGTGCCTATGCTCCTCAAATAGGATTGGAGAATCTATTAAGCAAAAATTTTGGGAGGACATGGATGAATTCATTCAAGGGTTATCAAATGGGGAAAATAATTTTATTGGACGAAATCTGAATGGTCATTATAGAAAAGATAGTGGTGGCTTTGAAAAAAATTCATGGAGGTCAGGGATATGGGATTAGGAATGAATCAGGAGATGTTATTCTAGACCGCGTATGATTTGATATTAACGAACACTTGGTTCACGAAGAGGGAATTACACTTAATCACATTCAAAAGTGGGATAAACATTAGTCAAATAGATTTCATTTCTCAAAAAGTGGATAGTAGACGTCTTAAAGATTTTAAGATGATACCAGGAGAGAGCGTAACCACTCAACATAGGTTGGTGGTAGTAGATATTTGTATTAGATGATGGAAAAGAATAGATACTAGACAAAGAAACCCAAGGATTAGGTAGTGGGCTTTGAGAGGGGGGGCGGGGAACATAATGTATTTAAAGATAAAATGATGAAAGATGTTGATATGATGTGGAATGAAATGTTTAATTGTATAAAAGAGTGGCTAAAGACGAACTTGGAGAATCTAAAGGATGTGGGTGACTAACTAAGGAGAGTTGGTGGTGAAATAAGGAGATTCAAGCAACAATTAGATTAAAAAGAGAGCTCTAAAAGCCTACTTAGATGTAGAAACAATTCTGCTTATAAAGCGGAGAAAAGGGAAGCAAAAAAGGTTGTCCATGAATTATATGGAAAGTTAGAGACAAATGATGCTGAAAAGAATATTTATAAACTTGCTAAGATAAGGGAAATGAAAACAAGAGACTTAAATGGTGTCAAGTATGTTAAAGTTAAAGATTAAAGAGTGTTGGTAAAAGAAGAGGAACAAAAAAAAACATGGAAAAGTTATTTTGATAAACTTTTTAATGGAAGTTATACAGAATTTTGGAGCAAATTGAGTTAACCCAATTGAGGAAAGAAACCATAGGTTTGTTTGAAAGATTAGGAGGAACGAGGTAAAGGATATATTGAGGATGAAAATGGGAAAATTCGTGGGGCCAGATAAATTCCCTATTGAAGTTGTTAAGTGCTTGAGTGATGTGGGTGTATACTGGTTGACTAACCTTTTTAATAAGATCTTAAGTGTAAACAAAATGTCTGGTGAGTGGAGGAGAATTACTCTAATATCTATTTACAAGAACAAGGGAGTTATATAAAACTGTACAAATTATTTATCAAAAATAAAATAAAACTGTACAAATTATCGTGGAATTAGACTTATAAGTCACACCATAAAACTTTGGGAGAGAGTGATTGAACATAGGTTAGAAAAAAAACAACAATGTCAAAGAATCAATTTGGTTTATGTCGGGGCGATCTATCATAGAAGTGGCTTTCTTACTTAGACGCCTAATGAAAAAATATAGATAGGCTCGTAAAGATCTTTATATGGATTTTATTGACCTAGAGAAAGCATATGAGAGGGTCCTTAGAGAGGTTATGTGGTGGATTTTAAAAAAGAAATGAGTTCTTCTAAAGTATATTAAGTTGATTAAGGATATGTACAATGAAGCTGTAATTAATGTGAGAACAAGTGGAGACATCCCTTGGTGTATTTTTTTTGCAGATGATATAGTTTTAGTGGATGAAACTAGATGTAGAGTTAACTAGTTGGTGCTGCATGTGTTGCTGTAGTGTTGAGACTGTAGATCACCTTCTAATCCATTGTCCTGTGGCGGGTGCTTTATGGAGTTGGGTATTCCATACATTTGGGATATATTGGGTTCTTCCTGGGAAAGTTGCTGATTTGTTGTTTAGCTGGTGGAATAGGTTAGGGCAGTATTCTTCGGATATTTGGAACATTGTCCCTATTTGTTTGATGTGGACTATTTGGAAGGAATGCAATCAACGTACTTTTGAGGATGTTTCTCGGTTGGATAGACAAATCCTAGAGGGTTTTACCTTAACTCTTTTTGATTGGTCTAGTGCATGGGGTTTTACTACTAGCACTTCTAGTACCGAATTCTTTTCATCTTTGTCTTTACTTTCTCATGATGTAAATTCTTGATGTGTTAGTGTTCATACTTTATGCACACTACACTTCTTTTTTAATAAAATTTCATCTATTACCTATCAAAAAAAAAAGATGTAGAGTTGATGTCAAGTTAGAAATTTGGCGAGTTGCTTTAGAATCTAAAAGTTAATTGTTGTTTTTTTTCTTGAGTTCTTTTCCTTTATGGTACACCTATCGTGTCCCTAAGGGGTGGTTCCCCTATTTTTAATAAATTTTATTTACTTATCAGAGAGAGAGAGTTGTTGTAAGACTTGATGTTCAAGAGATACCAAAGAGGGACCTTTTGTTATCTTGGATCAATAATTCATAAAAATGTATAGTTTGAGGAGGATGTAAATCATAGAATAAGTGCATGGTGAATGAAGTGGAGAAGCGCATAAGAAGAATTGTGTGATCGTAGAATATTTATTAAGTTACTTATCAAAAAAAAGAATATTTATTAAGTTAAAGGAAAAATTTTATAAGACTACTATATCTGTGGTATTGAACGTTAGGTTGTTAAGAAGCAAACATATTCATAAAATGAGTGTAGTTGAAATGAAAATATTAAGATGGATAAATGGAAATACAAGAAAATATATGATTTGAAATGAGAAAAGTCACTTAAAGATAAGGGTGACCCTAGTGATGAAAATATGAGAGAGAGTCGTTGAAGATTATTTGGTCATGTTTAGAGGAGAGCGATTAATGCATCAATGAAAAAGAGTGAATCAATTCAAGTTAAAGGAATAAAAAAGATAAAGTAAGATAAAAAATAACATTAATAGAAATAATAGTGAAAAAAAAAAAAAAAAAAAATGTCAATTAAGAAAGTAACAAAGAGTATGACTTTGGATAGAATACAATAACAATAAAGAACACATATAGTCAACTCTGTTGAAAATCCATAGAGGTTGGCTTGTCTTTAAGATAATTTCCCCATGATCAGTTTGTCAGTGTTTTACTGATGTCTTTATTTTGTCTTCTAGGTTGCTGTTTTGAAGGAACACTTTTCATCTTATGGTGATCTTTCTACTGTGGAGCTAGAAGATCTGGATGTTAGCGAGTCAGAGGCATCGAAAAGTTGCTCAGCTTGTATTACTTTCACCACACGTCGGTCAGCTGAGAGAGCATTTGTTAATGGTAAATGCTGGCAAGACCACAATTTGAAATTTATGTGGCTGACATCTAGTAATTCTAGGATTGACTCCGGTGGTAGAGAAAATTCTCCGTCCACTTATAAGGGGCATTCAGAACCTGATGTTCAGCCTGCAGAAAAATTAGCAGAGGGGCATTCAGAACCTGATGTTCAGCCTGCAGAAACATTAGCAGAGGGGCATTCAGAACCTGATGTTCAGCCTGCAGAAACATTATCAGAGGGGCATTCAGAACCTGATGTTCAGCCTGCAGAAACATTAGCAGAGGGGCATTCAGAACCTGATGTTCAGCCTGCAGAAAAATTAGCATGTATTGTTTCCGAGGAAGTTTCTGCATCAGAAAACGAAGAGTCCGAAAATCTGGAAAGAAAAAATGGTATAGAGCATATGGAACTGGGTGAAGATTCACAGCCTGATGCAAGCCCAAAATCAGGTGAGAAAGAGTCACCTAAAGGCGATGTCTGTTGAGGATGGGTTAATCAGATTTGTACAGAGGTAAACTGTTAAATCCTTAATCTCTAATTTTCAGGAATCTTGCTTTAGCAATTGCTGAAAAATGATTTTCCAATGTTTTCTATTTTATGCATGGGATATGTAAAAAGGGAATTTCCTGATTTTTGACTGCCACCTGAGATATTGGTTGGTATAGTTGAGAGGTGAATTATGTCCACTTTCAGCTTAGATTTGTTTAGGACCAAAGGATAAAAGTTTAAAAACTCTGTTGAAAATTAATCAAATGTTTACATAACAAAAATTTGGGATCTCATACCCATTCTGTTATTAAATTGTACTTCAAATGATTCGGGTAATTTTTAATTTCATATGTCTGTAATATAGTCTTGTTACATTCCCACAGATTTGTACCATGAAGATGTCATTATATCTTCAGTGGTATCCTCGTTGCAGCATGGAAGTTATTTCAATTGCGTTTAATTATTTCCACAATTTGGAAAGAATAAGATAAATAAATAAATGAGTGGCTTATTCTAAACTACCTTTTTGTCTTAAAAATAAATAAATGTAAATTGATTTTTTTCGTGTATTGAGCTAAACGAAATCACCCACTGTTATTGCAAGGCAAGATTTTCCTGTAAGGGAGGAATGGTTCAATCAAATCCATGTGATCAAATTGACTTTTCACCAAATGTTGGGTTAAATTCCTGTAAGGGAGGAATAGTTTACAAAAGTTTGGATCATAATTCACTCAAATATGTACAAACATTTAGAATGGTGAAAAATTATAAATTATACAGTGACTGATTATACAGTACACTTGAGCTTGACGGAAGTCAGGCGTTGAATGGCATCTCCAACCTAATCATAAATGAGGTGTAAGGTTTGAGGTTTCTTTATTTTATCTAAGGCAGAATTTATATTCTAAACACAAGCTCTATATTAGGGTTCCTGGGAATTGAATACATGCTCTATATTAGGGTTCCTAGGAATCGAATACATGCCCTCATTGAGGGGTACGACTTTGGGGGAGGTGGGTTGTACCACTGGCCGATTGCCCAATATAAAGTTTGTCTCTTTCATTTTTTGGAAAATTGATACGTGTTCTTATGTTTAATTGTGATATAGAAAACTTAATTATCAAAATGAAGTTGTGACTTGGTCTTTGAACTTCATTCGTCCAGCTCATGATTGGGAGTTGGAGGCGATATCTTCGTTTATGGATGTATTATACCAGAGTGGTGTGAAAGGATGTGGTCCAGATAAGGTGTGGTGGCAAAGGTCTATGGGTAAAAGATTTCAAGTTAAGCTTTTTTACAAAGCTTTGCTTCCTTCCAATGGTCTCTCAGTTCCATAGAAGAGTATTTGGAAGACCAAAGTTCCCCCCGAGTGAGTTTTTTTGTGTGGGCTGCAGCAATGGACAGAATTCTGACTATGCAAAACCTTAAAAGACATCACGTGATGGTGCTAGATTGGTGCTATATGTGTAAAGCAAGTGGTGAATCCACAGATCACCTTCGTTTACATTGCCCTATTGCTTCTGATCTTTGGAGTTGTATATTCACTCTTTTTGGTCTGCAGTGGGTTATGCCTAAAGGGGTGTTGGAACTCCTAGTTTGTTGGGGGGAAGGCAGGGGAAAATCAAAGATTCAGGATCTTTGGAATTCAATCCCTCATGGTATCTGTTGGGTGTTATGGTGGGAGTGTAACTCTAGAGCTTTTGAGGGCAAGGAAAGAAGTGTGTTGGAGCTTAAGTGATTCTTTATTCGAACCTTGATGGATTGGTCTAATGCCTTAGACTCTATTTCTTTTTCTTCTATTTTTGAATTTTTAGATTTTTGTATGCTGTAACTTTGCGCTTTGATCTAAGTATACTTCCTGTGTACCTGGGTCATTGCCTTTTATTGATGCAATAAAATTTTTATTACCTATAAAAAAAAATAAAAAAAAAATTGAGTCAGAAAGCATCTTTTATTGTTTGGTTTGTATTGAAAATCATTATTATTTTTGTAATTTCAAATAGTTATATGATCAAATACTTTCTTTCACAAAAATAGGCTCCAAATGAAAATATATATATATATATATATATATATAATCCATTGGACCATTTGGGAGTCTCAAATGAGAGAACGGACCTCAAATTTGGTATCTACAAGAAAAATTAAGCGGGAAAGTGACTTGTTTAAGTAAAAAGTCATTTGAGAAAAGTTCAATTGTCAATCAATGTTGAGTCTATGAAGAGAGAGAAGGCAGGCAAAGAGAGAGAAGTTATCATTGGGAGAGTTTTTCTTTTTGCAATATGTAGTTTATTTGTTATTGTCTATTGAGTATGTAACATTTGTGATTGTCTATTGAGTATGTAACAGTATGGAAAGTGTTTTCCATTCTATTGAACTTGGTTTTCAATGATCACATAAAATAATTTCCATGAACTTGCATTTTCTATCGTACTAAACATTAGAAGATACATAAAACGTTTTCCATCAAAACAATCGGAACATAAATTTATTGAGACAAGAAGGAATAACTGTATGGTCTAAGTATACAAGACAAGTCTTTACTTCATGGGGTATTTTAGTGATGATTAAAACCCACAGTTGTAACTCTAATACTACCAATGGCCTTGCAGTTTATTGATTTGGCGCTCCATGAGTTTTGGTTTCAGCTTGGAGATGGTAATACATGGGTGAAGAATTCTTCCATATTTGATCAAAAAGAAAGTTTGTAACTAAAATGCTAAAAACATCATCCTGAGTTCTGACCTTCGGTAAACACCTATTTTAAGAGTATTTAATTTTTTTAATAAAACACAAAAATCATTATATTTTCTTCATAAAGAGTTGAATAGGTGCCTAATTATCAATTAAAGAAAAAATGAACGAAGAAACATTGCAATACTGATCCACAATTCCCAAAAAAAATGAAATGTTAACAACCCAAACCAGTATGCATTCGGCATTCCACAATCCACATCTTCCCAAGTGGGCATTAAAGTAATTACAGTACTCTATAGTATATTCATAATTTTATTAAAGGAGTTGTACAAGCTTTAATGGTAAACTAATTGTGGCACATCTCAATCCATTCTCACTTGTCTGCTCTCAATTTTGCTCTCAATTTTGGCCGGCTTTTATGATCTACCCAGATCCAAATGAAAGAGCCATCAATGATAGAATTAGGGCAACCAATTTTCTCCCTTTCATGTTTTTGAAAGGGAGAAAATTGTGTTTGTGTTTTTGCACTTTTTCCTTTATAGGACCACAATCATGCGTCCACCGGACATTTAGCTCAATGGTGCAGATTCCATTTTCCACCCAATTGGACATGGATTCGATCCCCCCCCCCCCCCCCCCCAAGTAGGCATTAAAGTAATTATAGTACTCTAGTATATTTGTAATTTTATTAAAGGAGTTGAACAAGTTTTAATGGTAAACTAATTGTGGCACATCTCAATCCATTCTCACTTGTCTACTCTCAATTTTGGCCGGCTTTTATGATCTACCCAGATCTAAATGAAAGAGCCATCAATGATAGAATTAAGGCAACCAATTTTCTCCCTTTTGTGTTTTTGAAAGGGAGAAAATTGCGTTTGTGTTTTTGCACTTTTTTCTTTATAGGACCACAATCATGCATCCACCGAACATTTAGCTCAGTGGTGCAATCTCCATTCTCCACCCAATTGGACATGGATTCGATCCCCCTCCCCCCAAAAAAAATATACTATTTTTTTTTTTTTTATAGGTAATAAGATCTTTATTGAATCTGGAAAAAAGCTCCCAAGTGCATAAAGTATGCACTAGCAGGAGAGAGAAATATACAAGAAAAGGAAAACAAATTAATCAAACATTAAGGGAGACAGCAAATTCTGGAAGAGAAGATGCTGTCGTAAAGCCCCATGACCTAGAACAATCATATAGCTGACCCACAAAGGACTCTTGAAGGTGGAGTAAGGATTGCTCCTTGTCTTCAAAAATGCGAGAGTTCCTCTCATTCCACAATGACCACATTAGGCAATGCGGAACGAGATTCCAAATGTCTGAGGAATGTTTCCCAAGCCCATTAAACCAACCAAATAATAAATCCATCACCTTGGCCAGAAGAACCCACTGAATCCCAAACCGCTGGAAAATGAAACCCCATAATGCAGCAGCCACCTCACAATGGATAAGAAGGTGATCCACCGTCTCCCAACCCTTCTTGCACATACAACACCACGCAGCCAGCACGTGCCCCCTCTTCATCAGATTATCACAAGTTAGGATTTTACCTCGAGCCGCTGTCCAAAGGAAGAAAGATATGCGCCGCGGAGCTTTGACACCCCAAATAATTTTCCATGGAAACCTGGACCTATTTGAGGCTTGAAAAGCCCCATAAAAAGACCGCACATCAAACTGACCAGACTTACGATATGGCCAGACTAACTTATCCTCAATCTCTCTGCTCGGAAGAAAGGGATGAATGAACTTGAAGAAAGACAACACCTCTGGCAGCTCCCAGTCATTAAAATCTCTGACAAAAGAAATATTCCAAGAGCAAGAGGCATCTAAATCTGATCTGGACAGAACAGATGCCACAGAAGTGTGGCGATCAGTCGAGCAAAGAAATAGGATCGGAAACAAATCCTTAAGGGGAGAGTTACCACACCACTTGTCTGACCAGAATTTAATTCGATCACCCTTACCAACAGTGAATTCTACCCTCTCCATAAAAACATCCCAACCCAAAGAGATGCTTTTCCAAAGCCCACACCCATGAGTTCCCCTACAAGGTTTGGACCGCCAACCTCCCCACTCCATTCCATATTTTGCTACAATAACTCTCCGCCACAAATGATGCTTTTCAACCCCAAAACGCCACAACCATTTGCCCAAAAGGGCTTTATTAGAACAAAGTTAAATTCTTCACACCCAAACCCCCACAGTCTATTGGAGAGCACACATGATCCCATCTTACCAAATGATATTTCACCCCATCACCCATTCCGCCCAACAGAAAATTCCTTTGAAGCTTCTCTATTCGCTGAGCAACACTAGCTGAAATAGTAAACAAGGACAAAAAGTAAGTGGGGAGGCTAGAGAGCGTACTCTTGAGCAACGTAAGACGACCTCCTTTCGATAAATACAATGTCTGCCAGCTTGCCAAGCGCCTTTCTATCTTCTCAAGAACCGAGTTCCAAACAGACAAGCCTTTATAAGGAGCCCCCAAAGGCATGCCTAGATATAGCATCGGCAAAGTCCCAATACGACAACAAATGAGGTTTGCTAAAGATGGCATGCTGTCCACAACACCCACAGGAACCATCTCGCTTTTATTTAAATTGACCTTCAATCCCGTAATCGCCTCAAAGCAAGACAACACCTTCCAGATATGCATTATTTGCTCAGGGATAGCATCACAAAAAACAACAGTATCATCAGCAAAGAGAAGATGAGAAATACGAACCTCAGAACCCCCAAGCATTCCTGCAATAAAACCATGAATAAGACCAGCCTCCTCTGACTTCCTGAACAATTTGCTCAATACCTCCATAACCAACAGGAATAACAGAGGGGATAGGGGGTCACCTTGGCACAAACCCCGAGAGTTGCCAAAGAAGCCCACAGGAGACCCATTAACCAAGACTGAAAACTGAACAGTGGATATGCAGGTTTTGATCCACTGACACCATTTCTGCCAAAAGGTATAACAAACAATCCCAATTGACATGGTCATACGCCTTTTCAATATCCAACTTACAAAGAATCCCTGGAATTAGGCTTTTGAGGCGACTATCCAGACATTCGTTTGCAATCAGAACTAAATCCAAAGTCTGACGCCCACCCACAAAGGCATTTTGTGAATAAAAAATCAACAGTTCCAGCACTGCCTTAACTCTATTGGCCAACACCTTAGACAGGAGCTTATACATGCTGCCAACCAAGCTAATGGGACGATAATCACGAATATTCAAAGCATCCCTCTTCTTAGGTATCAAAGCAATAAATGTAGCATTCAGAGATTTCTCAAATTTGCAATGGGTGTAAAACTCCTAAAAAAAAACCCATCACATCATCCCCCACAATCCCCCAACACTTATGAAAAAACGCCATGGAAAAGCCATCAGGACCTGGGGCCTTATCTCCTTGAAGGTCCTTAAGAACCGTGAAAACCTCCTCCCTGTCAAACTTTCTTTCCAAATGAGTCCTGTCTTCAGCCCCAATGGAAAGAAAATCTAACCATTCAACCGTAGGTCTCCACGCTTCCTTCTCCTGATACAAATTCTCATAAAAACATACTATATTCTCCCTAATATCAACATCATTTTCATGAACAATACCCTCCACTTCTACCTTCTTCATATAATTCCTACGTCTGTTGGAGTTTGTCATCTTATGAAAATATTTGGTGTTGTTATCCCCTTCTTTGAGCCAAAGAACACGAGATTTTTGTCTCCAAGAAGTTTCTTCCAAGTGAGCTCATTTATCAAGCTCTGAAATAACCACCTTACGCCTAACCCGATCGTCATCAGATAGACCCCCCAACTTTTCTTTCTCATCCAGCTGAGATAATTCAGAGCATAGCTGAAGTTGTTTGAGACTGACATCGCCAAAGACATGTTTGTTCCACAACCTGAGATCTGCCTTCAAAGCTTTCAGCTTACTCGCCAAAACAAAACTAGGAGTACCTGTGAATTGGTAAGAGGACCACCATTCCTTCACACGCTCCACAAAACCCTCAGATTTTAACCACATATTTTTAAATTTAAAAGATCGTTTACCTCCTGACAACTTACCAGTCTCTAAAATGAGAGGATGATGATCTGAAAGAGGCCAAGGAAGCAAATTTTGAACGACATCCGGGAAGTGGTCTTCCCAATCCGAGGAGATAAGAAACCTGTCAATCCTAGATAGAGAAGGGTTTTCAATGCCACTGCTTCAGGTATACTGACCCCCACCTCCTAAAGGCAAATCCACCAAGTTTAGATCTTCAATGAAATCCGAAAACTCTAACATTGGAGGAGTGAGCCTTCGACACCTCAATCGTTCATTAGGGAATCTTATAACATTGAAATTACCAAAAATACACCAAAGATTAGACCACCTTTGACGAATGCCCCTCAGCTCTGCCCACAAATCCGGTCTTGTTACATCACAAGTTGGACCATATAGCCCAGTGCCAACCCACGTAAAACCATCACAAACTCCACGCCAAAGACAAGACACAGAAAATCGACCCACAAAAGAATCTATTTTCTCAACTACACGTTTATCCCACAACAGGAGAACCCCTCCAGCAGTGCCCACAGCATCTAACACTGCCCAGTCTACATAGGAGTTTCCCCAAACACTGCGAATAACCCTTCTATCAAGAGTATCCAACTTTGTTTCTTGCAGGCAAACAATATCACACTGCCACTGTCTGAGCCAATATCTCACTCTTTCCCGTTTATGGGTATTATTAATACCCCAAACATTCCAAGATAAAATTTTTAGCTTCATAAAAAACTAAAGACCCATACTTCAAACTACACTAAAATCAGCAACTAACCCGTCGACCATCATAATTGATAGACGAGGCTAAGTTTCGAAGCTCACGTGAACCTTTCCTGATCGAAACCCCAGATTGTTTCATCTTTCCAGAATTTTTAAACTTAAGTCTCTCAGCTTCAATACTTTGCAAAAGGGCCATACACTGCTGCTCGTGAGTATCAAGTGGAAATCCTACCAACTTGCAGAAGCCCCGATAGTGTTTTTTCACCCATTGAGAAAATACCTCTTGACTCGCACTCACAGTCGCATCCAGCACAGCCACTGAGGTAGGAAGCTCGATTGGATTGATCATGGCCAGTGGTGAGCAGCTTAGAGGTGAGGAGCACTCCCCTGTTTCACAATAGTTTACCACCGCTAACGTATTCTCAACATCCAAAGCCTTTGCCGCCTCTATCACCTGCAAAGCCTCATCCGAAAACTTAAACAGAAGAGAGCTCACCGTCAATGGCAAACCCAGCTCCGTTTCTGAGTCAGCCAAGTCCACCCTTACCTCATTGGCGTCCAGATCACTTCCTTCTTCATCATCGGAGTTCGAATCCCCAGAAACCTCTCCTTCCTCCATATCGGTGCCAAAGTTGTTGAGAGCCGTGACTTCGAGAGCCACAGGGGGGACGATAGAGAGCTCGGAGTCTTCTAGAGGTCTCCACGGAGCAACCTCAGACGACTCCAACCGAGAGTCTCTCACTCTAGAACTTTCTATATTTGGAGGAGGAACCACCGGGCCTGGATTTGAGATGTGGGAGTAATCGGGTTGGGCCTTAGGACCAATTTTTGGTGGGGCAAGGCCCACTGCCTTATATTTCAATGAGACCCATTGGGCCTTGCGGGCTTCACCATCATTTTTGATAACCCGTAGTGACTTGGCAGCTGGGTTCCAATTAAAATGTGTCTGACGGGTGGGTCGTGGAGCATCCGGGTTCATTAAAACCCGTGATTTTGAATTCGAAATCAAACACTTCGAATCCTCTGTTTGCGTAACTAGCGCGGCCAAATTCTCCAAAGCGCGAGAATCTCGCGATGACCCAGACTTTCCGGAATTACCATTGGCGACAATATGGCCTTTACCAGCGGCGCCGCCTGCCGGAATAACTACCTATGCTTTATTTCTTGCTTCTCAGTCCAGAAAGAAGCTCCAAATCTCGTCTACTACCTTCTGCCAGCCAGTAGTCCTTGATCCTTCTAGGGATGCGAACATTTCCTTTTTGACCCCCACTATGGTATTCCGCTATCTCCAGGTATCGTCCTCCCTTATTCTTTAGGCAACTAACCTCAAGAATACTGTAACTACTACGAAGAAATTTAAAAAGCCCACTTTTGTCATCCTTAACCTTCACTTGCTCGATAACATCCAATAACCACTTCAATCCAACCATGTTCAGCCAAAGCGATCCATGGAATTTTCCCCTGCGCTCCTTAATTTGATATGGTGCAGCCCGTCCCCTGTCAAAAGACAAGGTGAAAGTTTTGGTCCCCACACGAAAGATTGATCTCTTTATAACCTGAGACCTCGGCTGAGGGTGAGGAGGAGCATTTCGTGGTTTGGTCTAGTTATTTTGGTTTGTCTGGGTGTGTTTGTTGGTCAATAAAAGGTGGGTGTTGTTGAAATGGGTGGCGGGCCATTTCATGGCATATTGGTTTGGTGCCATAGTGGGTTGTATCAATGGGGTATAGGTTGGAGAGGTGTAAGGTGGGTTTTGTGTGTGGAGAGGATATGGTGGTGGCGGCGGTGGTAGGTGAGGGTGTAGGTATGAGGTGTTTGGATAGGGTGGGGGGCAGTAGGTGGCTATGGGGCATGTGAGGGAGGGGGGGAGGAGGGTTCATTTTTTATTCACCTACTTTTTTTGTACTATGATATCTTTATCTGAATCAAAGTTTTTGGTTACCTCTATCATCAATGTTCTCCCCCCCCCCCCCCCCCCCCCCCCCTCAAATATACTATGTAAGTGTTTAGAGAAGAATTTCTGCCTTTATAAAAAATAAAATAAAATAATAAAAAAAAAGTAAGGCATACTTTTATATATTTATTGTCTTGTTATGGAATCTCCCCAACTTTATAGTTACCTAGAAATTTTAGAAACCTACCTATCAAAAAAAAAAAGAAATTTTAGAAACCCAAAACATGTGACAATGAAATGTTTATTCCAACGCTGATCTTAAGAACAGAAATTTAGATCTTAAAGTATAATATGAAAAAAAAATAATAATAATAAAAAAATTTAAAAAAAAAAAAAAAAAAAGTTGACAATGACTAAAATAAGATGAATAGATGCATTGGCTTAGTGAGTTTTGGTAAGCTTTGCTGGTTTGAATTAAGGTTTGGCTGAGGGAATGAAGTGGTTGTTTTAGGATGCTGGGTTTTAAGGAACTTTTGATGTGTTTGCGGGTTTCAATTGGCCTGATGATGTTGGCTCAGTTGAGAAAATGGGTTTGAGGACCACTTGTTGTGATAAAATTGATAATTTGGTCTTTTTGGGTATTGAGGGATTTGTGGTGGTTGATAGGTGGTCAGTGGTTTAGGGTTTGAAGCAGGGATGTCAGTGGTGAAGGCAGATTTTGCATGAACATACATATGTCCACCACCAGATTGCATGTACAATCACTAAATACTTTATGTCCACCACCCACTAACTGAAGTACCAAAGAGATAATGTCAACATATTGAGATAAATGAGAAAAGATGTAATAACCATAACAAAAGTGATAAGCATATATATATATATATATATGTTACTATTGATAAGCATATTGTATAAAGACAGACATCTTACATTTCAGAGAAACTGCCTGAGAAAAGAAAAAAGCTTTGGAATAACATCAATTCATAATGAAACCACAAAACTTGTAGCAACAGACCTACCTCAGAAACACTCAGATGCATTAACCACAAACAAAGCCTCACAACTACACTGTCATCAGAAAAACTTTGAGAGACAGATTTTGAACCAGCTACATTAGTCTTGATACTCTATCATCACTGTTGAGAAGTTCCTTGGACCACATATGATGTTGAAGAAAAGAAACTGCCCATGCTGCATGTTGTTGCAGCTGATGGTTGTCAGAATTCTGTGCAACCAGAAATATATCTAGCATCAATGGTGTCAAATTTGGCTGACAAACAGGACTTCAAAGTAGAGGACCCCTGAAATAGCGAGATTCCTGTTCAGCAAACATATGATATATTTATCCGTATACATAACCAAATAGAAAAAAGGAAATCAGAGAAAATAGAAAAAAGGAAATCAGAGAAAAAAATAATTAAGTAACTGGTACGGACAGCAAAAAAGTACCTTTTGCTCATAACCAGTCTGCATTGAGGAGGTTAGATGATTTGTAGTGCCCATGCCTCAATTTACCTTAAGTAAGCATGACAAAGAGAACCCACATCTAAGATACACTATCAATACATGCGCACTCCACAAGATGCATGTTCCCCAAACATTTTTGCCACCATAGCCTGCCCTTATTTGCCATATTCTTCAGCCACAAAAGCTTGGTTTGTCCACATTACCCACCAAGCAGCAAAAGTATCACTATAGTATCACCACTTTAAGCACATATTAAGCTGATGTAGTAGACTTGAGAGTAAAGGCAAATTATACCCCTGACCGTGGATACTTCATCCATTTCTCAGATCATCTATCCGGGGAACACACAGCATTCTTCCCTGTAATCCAATTCCTACATGCATTCCACATTAAGCTTGTTCTTGTCCAGTGTTGTAGCTTTCCATAATCCATGTATCACAAACCTGCATGTAAGGCTATTTGGTGCAAATCCTACTTTTTGCATTCTATCCTGAAGTTCCATTAAAGTAGCCACGTCAGCATTCTCAGAGAGGACTTTCACAAGTGCATTGTAACTTTCAGTATCGAAGATTTGAAATTCCTTGGCGAAGAAGCCCAATAAGGATTCTGCTCTATTAATATCCATTTCCCTGCAGTATCCATTTATTAATTCCCTGCATATTGCTTGATCAGCTGGCACACCAGATTTAACCATTTCTTCCATTAAAGATTCACCCTCCATCGTTCTGTTTATTTTACACACACAGCCTATAAGAGCTCTATATGTAACAAGATTAGGTTTTATATTATTATTTAGTATCTCATTTTTCAAAGCTAATGCCTCTGCCACATAATTGCATTTACAAAGGGACTCAATCAGTTCATTATAGACATCAATATCAGGCACATAACCATACTGAGAGATTCTTTCCAGAAGACTTTTAGCTGCAAATGGCCGATTTTCCTGACACAATTTGACCACTAGATAATCATAAATATCATTAGAAATAGGAACTCCAAATCTCTGAAGCTCTGACACCAAATTCAAAGCTGAAAGCAACCTACCCTCTTTTCCAAATCCTTCCACAATAACCCGACAAGTAAAACTATCCGGGAGAACCCCATTTCCTATCATCTCATACAACAATGACCTTGACTCTTGCACCTTTCCCTCCTTGCAATAACCACAAATAACAGTATTATAAGACATAGTGTCTGGACCTATCCCTCTATGAACCATCCGATGAAAAAGCTGATGAGCCTCCCTTACCTTCCCTTCTTTACAAAGACCATTCATCAAGGCAGTATATGAAAACAAATCCGGCAACACACCCCTCCTATACATTATCTTATACAAGTAAAAGGCATCCTCCAACCTTCCTTTTCTGCAATAGCTATTAATCAATGTATTATATGTCACCACATCAGGATCAAACCCTTCCTCTTCCATCTTCTCTAAGAATTCGTTCACCTTATCCACATCTTCATCCTTGCACAAAACATTAATCAACATATTAAACGTATAACCATTCGGGTGTATCCCAATTCTCCCCATCTCTTCATATACCTCCCAACACCGATCAACGCAACTCAGCCTCACCAACCCATTCAAAAGACAATTACAAGCAATCAAACTAGGGACAAAACCAACCTCCAAAGACCTCCTAAAAGTCCTAAAACCCTCTTCAATCATGTTGGCTTTCACATAAGCCTTAATAAGCATATCAAAGACAACTGGATCCCAATTACAATCCTCACCACACAAAACCAAACTTTCAAAAACATCATCATTAACTGGTGAAACATCCTTAACCATTTCTATCAATTCACACAACAAGTTCATAGCTTGAGAAAATTTTCTAGACCAAGTCAATATATGAACAATAATACAGTAATTATGGGTAGTGGGTCTGAGACTTAAATCAGTCTTAACCCAATTGAAGAAAGTGAGAGCTAATGAGGAATCAGATTGGTTTCTCAACAAAACTCTTGAAATTTCATGGGAACCCAGATGAGGAAGAAGGTCATTTTGAAGAAGAGGTAGATGGGTATTTTGTTGTTTGAGGTTTGAACAGATGAGATTGACAACATTGTTGGGGTTTTGGGTTTGAGGTAGAAAATGGTAAAGTGGGTTTGAGATTGATTTGGATTGTGAATCCGGTATGGTCTGTAGTGATGAAGAAGAGAAAGTTGAATTGGGTATGAAATTAAAAAGGTTGGGGAATGGTTTTGAATGAAATGCAGAGGTGTGTGATATAATGAAGATTTGGTTAATGGAATATATTGAAGTTCGACGCATCAGTAACAATAAGCTAATGAAGATCGAAAGAAAAGCAGAGAGGCGTACCAGGCTTCAAAATTCTTCTTTGTTGGAGCTAAAGCAGTAAAGCCCCTTTTTTACCCTTTAATTTTCTTTTGTCTTTTTTTTTTTTGAATAAAATATTATTTCCATCCCCAAAATTTACATTAATTTCTTTCTTTTTTTTTCCTGAATTTTAAAGTTTTCGTTTTTTGTTTCTAACATTTTAAAAAGTTTTTTTTAATAGTTTAGGAAGAAAAATATGCACGAAAATATATATATTTTTTCAATAGTTTAAGAATGGAAAGAAAAAAAAAAAAAAAAAAAAATCTTATTTAAAGTTTAAGTACGAAAAGTGTTACACTTTTAATATTTAGAAACGAAAAACAAACATTTTAAGATCTAAGGATGAAAAATGAACTTCATGTGAATTTTAGGGACGAAAATAATATTTTATCAAACCAACAAATGTAGGACTGTAAATAAGTCTAGTATTAAAAGTTTAGGATTGTTCATTTAATTTTATTTCGAACATAAACTGAGCTCGAGCTCATCAACAAATTAGATTATATGTTCAAGTTTGGTTCATTTTCTTATCAAACAAACTCGAGTTTGTTCATGAGCTACTTAATTAAATTATTTCTTTTCTCATATATAGTAAACATTATGACTAAAACTTTTTATACCTTCACAAATCTATACTAATAAATAATAACTAAATTATAGTTGAAATTATAATATTTGAATTAATTAAATAGAATGATTTTCTCTTATGTGCTTATAAAAATTAGACTCAACAACTTGTATCGTTAAAAATTATATATAATTTTTACAACGAAATGATTTATTTATATTATCAATAAATTATAAATAATAATTTAATATCTTATGAACTTATTTTCAAATTTACATGATCCAATATCAAGTCTATATAAGTATATTTTTATACATATATACATATAATATAAATTGAATATCATACTTGTGAGCTTGTTCAAGAACACAATATTACTTCGAACATTCCCAGTATAAAGGTATGTGGATTCTGTAAAAAAATTGATAATCAGCAGAACAGTTAAATAAAAAATTTGGCTTCATGTTCCAGAAGATTGTCAACAAATACCCCCGAAAAGATGGTGGAAAGCAAATTGAAGTAAACGCTTTGAATTATATATCAAGCAATTTAACAATACTCCTTTTGCACATTTTTCCTGAGCTATGACCTAATCTAATCTACTACTCCGAGGCAATGAATTGTGGCTTTAATTTGTCATCCAATGAATTTAAACAGGACTAGTTCATAATTTAGCAAATATACAATGTAATGACCTGTGTCACAGTCCAAATCCAAACTAAAGCTTACCTACTAAAAGAGCAAGGTGCAAGAGGAGGAAGGTAAGGCTAGTCATTCAATAAATATACGCAGAGATTTCTTCATTATCATTATCTGAACTTTACAATGTGCAAGTTAAAAGAATTTACAGGCATTTTCTTTTTCTTTTTTGATAAACTAAGAAGTAATATTAGAAGAAAAAAGATTAGGGGATCAAACCAGGAAGACCCCGGTGTTGATCCTCAATACATACAATATAAAACACACGGAGGGCCAGACAAAAAATCGAAAGGCCCCCACAAAAGGTTCTTAAGAGATCACCCCACCAAACAATGGGGGGCTCTATTGACTACCCCATATGTCCATTTGAAGCTCCAATTAGAATGACTATCCAGCAAAGGACGCAAACCAGAGATATAGCAATGCAAATTTAGCAGGTCACAATTTGACCATCTCATGAGAAAACCATAAGTTGCCTTACAGATCCTGGTACTAATCCTCCGAATGCCATTCAGAGAAAAGTGTTCATTAATTGACAACCATGTTTGCTAGCCTGAGCTGCTTCTCTAGAGGCAAATGGTCTTTCAAAGATACACAAGCACGATGCATCACACGCAATAGAAAAACAGCCATATCACTCTCACTTTCATCAATAGGTTGAATGCCCGGTGTATCATCATTGTGTACTTTTTGAGTAGCCCAATTGTAAATGCGTTCCGTTGATACCCAAAGAAAAGAAATAACGGATTCTGCTACAACTTCCCAACTGGGGTTTGACATAAGAGAAGTCAGGGTAACTGGTAGATCACTCAACACGGTAAGCCGGTCCAGAATCAGAAGAGGCATATATTTGCAACAGTTACCACATAGCAGACCAAGAAACCGCAGCGCCTGGAGGAGAGAGAATTTCAGTAAAAAAAAAAAGGCAAGGGCACAAAAAATATATATATATATATAAGTTGGCTGTCAAAAATTCTCTCATTCAATATTTCATTTAATCCCGAGTTCTGGCAAGCCACTACACCGTCTAGAAGAACATGCCAATCACTTCACCAGCAGTGAAGCAAGGGAAATCCTAAAATACACTAGGTCTTCACCAAAATGACTCAAAACACTCTTTTTAAAGGGATAAGGAAGGACCATAGGACAAGTAAACAGGGTCCAAGATGTAAACATTAACAGCATTTAAATTAAATAAACTGTGACATCGCAATCACTCTGAAAGTCAAATAAAATGGTTTCTTATACTGCAGGCTCTACCAACAAAATTATATGGAATCCTCATCAACACATATTTACTTTCTTTTTCTCTTTTTTTGGTGTTACACCTCATTTCTAATAATTTGAGTCAGCAATATCATGGGTCTTTTTCTTCCACTCCTGCACAGATGCAAGGGCGGACCATATCTGTTTTTATAATGGTCCCATATATAATTCTTATCCTAATCATTCAACATTAAAGGAATTTGATGCCTAGTTCCTACCGTGGAAGGATAACTTGATACACAGCTAATTTCCACTGCATCGACAACCCACTGCCTTCTAACACTTCCCTCTGCATGTTGTAGAGCTGCTACAACTTCAATGAGCACATCCCAGACACCTGCAAATATAAAAGTATATATGTCGGAAGGTTTAGATTCTTTGACGTAAAAGCACCACACAGCACTACTCATTCTGTTCAGCACTGTAGCAAACTACAATCCTCAGAAATTTTACTTTTACTGACTCATTTGTATCTACCCAAATGTTTTTGATTGCCTTTATGTATAGAAACTATACCATGTGACTCAGAGTTCAGTATATAAGCTTTTAGTGTTCCCAGCTCAGTCAATGGGAGGGAACCAGTCCTAACTAGCTTGGCTTTGACTTGAATCTTCTTTACTACTTCAATAAACTGACCAGCTCCTTGGACTAGGTCTTCCTGTAAAACCTGTGAGGTGCATATAGCAATTAATGTAGTATAAGGTTCTCATGTCATATGCATATCTTAATGAATTCAACGTAAGTGAATCTGTAATCACAAGTTAATGGCGTCAATCATGAGGGAAAAAGCTCCACTCAATTTTTTAACAACAGAGCACGAAATTCCTTTAAAAAGTGCAACCATGCTGTCAATCTTATAATCTCATTGTCAGCACATCTATGAAGCAGCAAGCAGGAACAAGAATTTAAGGTATACCTGCAGAAAATCCAATAACCAACCTCGCCGAGCCTTCCCTAAACATCTAACAGCCTCAGACCACTCCTCTACAGAACTCAGCTGATCCACTTCTATGACGGAGGTAGATTGCGCTGGCAACAAAGAAAATAGCACCTCCATGCACTTCTCAATCTGGTATACGTAGTCAACAGAGTCAAGTGAAGCCTCATCTAGGCACTGATAGAGACCTTTCCAGCACGAAATCCGCAATATTGAAGTAACCGAAGACAAGTAGTGAGTTATGTCATTGAGTAGTTTCTCAATCCTGGAACCTGAGAATACTTTTATCAGGTCAGCCAGATGAACGAGCAGACATGATTGCAGATTCAACTCGAGTGTCCTAAATCTGGATAGGTCAGAGAGCTCATCTAGGAAAGTTAGGAGTGGATCAATTTGGTTGGCATGAGATAAAGAAAACAGCAAACATTCCTCCCTGAGGATTCCTTTCTTGAGAGCTGCATCTGGTGGCAACAACTCAGCAACTTGAGCCTCATATCTCATACAGCGTCTTATGATTGCACCCCAATCCAAGACTGGCAACCTAGGAGCACGTGAAAGGCACCTCAACACAGTGACTACCGTGCCAACATTTGCGATGATACCTGTCTGAAGTTAAGAAAGTGAAGAAATTAGAAAAATTGGTCAGAAGAATCTTTTTACAGGACATAATTATGTGTGTATGAGTGTGTGTAAGAGCGAGAGAGAGAAATCCAAGGATTGGCTTATATCACATACAACCATGTAGAACACAATGTTAGGAAGGAAATCAGAAGTCCACTCTTGGATTTCAAACTTGTTAACTTATGAGTAACATACATACATATCGAGATAAATGAGAAAAAAAAAAAATGTAATAACCATAACCAGAGGGATAAAAAATGGCACTATTGATAAGAATATTGTGTAAAAACACATCTTACTTTTCACAGAAACTGCCTGAGAAAAGACGTCCCCCAAAAAAACGCTTTGGAATAACATCAATTCATAGTGAAACCAAAGAAATTCTAGCAACAGACCTACCTCAGAGGCACTCAGATGCATTAACCACAAAGAAAGCCTCATCACTACATTATCATCAGAAAAACTTTGAGACACAGGATTTGAACCAGCTACATTAGTCTTGATACTATCAGCACTGTTGAGAAGTTCCTTGGACCACATATGATGTCGAAGAAATGAAACTGCCCATGCTGCATATTGTTGCAGCTGATGTTCATCAGAATTTTGTGCAACCAGAAATATATCTTGCATCAATGATATCAAATTTGGCTGACAAACAGGACTTGAAAGTAGAGGACCCCTGAGATAGCGGGATTCCTGTTCAGCAAACAATGAATATTTATCCGTATACATAACCAAATAGAAAAAAGGAAATCAGAGAAAATATCTGGTAAGAACAGCAAAAAAAGTACCTTTTGATCATAACCGGTCTGCATTGAGGAGGTTAGATGATTCATATGAACCAAAATCCCAGCACTGGCTCCCATAGCATTAACAACCCCAAGCATCCCACCCAAATGAATGAGAGGAGGGTAAGGATTAGAATAACATTTTCTAAACAATTCTAGTAAACCTTTGACACATTCAACTTCAATAGAATGCACCCCTTCATTCAAAATGCAGGCAAGAAGGCTTCCTGCTCCAATACATGATGCCATCAACAAACTCTGATGAAAACTGCCAGATTTTTTAACAGAAACCAACTCAGAAATGAGCTCCCTATAGCCATTCAATAGATGATCTAGCTCGTTATCATCCATTAAGTCTACTCTCTGGCAGAATGCCACTACAATAGGAAGTGCAAGACAGGATCCTACTGACATAACAATCTCGGCTCCTTCACTGCAAGAACCATAATTTTGAACTAGATAATTGACATGCGGAATCCATGATAGAATTAAGCCTTTTATCTTGAGCACAGCATCATGTGCCCCAGCTCTGTATATTGCACCAACAGAACTTGCCAAACCAAGAACAAGTCCAGCAACACCCCAGATATCTTCCTCCAAGTCATCACAGTTCTCACATGGCAGGTTAGCAGTTCTAATACTATCAAGATCATATGTGTCTGGTGTGAAATATGCAGAGAGACTTTCCACAATATCAGATGAAGATTGAGTAAACTGACAAATCATCAGAGATAAGGCCCTCACTATCTTTCCGAGCAAGAACTCTTCCTGAATCTGGATGGTTTCTTTGTCCAAGTCAGAGTTATCAGCAACTTCAACCCTTGTAAGAAGATCTTGGCATGAAAATCCCAAGCCAACCCCACAGGCTCCTTTGACAAGGGTGCTTTTGCTACCACATAGAACCTGAAAGCAAGCATAATCAGACCAGATAATTCAGAAAACCTTTTTTAATGCATATTGAGTTAGTGCAAAATCAATGGTGCTTTGTGTTCAAATTTTCTTCTTATTCTTCTCCAATTAGAATTTACTCAAATAACATCTCTCCTTGTAAGAACAAGGTAAAAGGTGAGGTCATGGGATCAAGACCCAACGGTTGCATGTGTAATTAACAATAAAAAGAAATAATGGTCTGCGAGAAGGACACACCATAAAGGCGACAAAAACAAGAAAAAATAAAATAAAGGTTAAATATTCTTTTTGTCCCTGAAAATAGCCCAAGTTCTATTTCCATTTTTTAAATTTATAAAGTTATATTTTTGTTCCTAAAAAAATTAAAACTGTTCTACATTTTGTTCTTTCATCCACTATCATTAAGTTTTTTGCTGACGTGTCGAACAGAGGGGACAAAAATAGAACCTTGACAATATTTTAGGGGCAAAAATAAAACCTAAACTATATACTTTTTTTATCCATGAAATATAGTCTGGGTTATATTTTTGGGCAAATTGCACTTTTCCCCCTTTATGTATCAGGTAATTTCAATTCCCCCCTTTATCTATTAAATTGAGCAATGTCCCCCTTTATCTTTTGAAACTGAACAACTTACTCCTAACATCTATTTTTCTGTTAAATACTAACAGAACCTCTACAAATTATCTAAAATACCCTTATATTAACCCACTTAACCCAACCTCAATCCAATCTTATAACCCGGTTTTTTTAACCCGTATTTGATTAACAAAATAACCCACAAAAATATCACGCTCTCTTCAGAGCAGCAGCAAACCAAACCTATAGAGCAGCAGCCCAAAATCTGCAATGAAGAAGATTGTTGTTGATGGTTTGTATTCTTTGTTCACATTGTTGAATGAAAATAACTGCAATACTGGAAAGTAGCAATCAGAATTTTGAGTATGATTTCCTTTCCTGCTTTTCTGGTTGCATCTTTTAAATTTTGTCTCTCTGTGTTCAATTTAGTCTTGTCAGGTTTCATCTAAAGACTTTTTGAGCAAGTTTTCCATGCTCAGATCCCATGTAGCACTTTTGTTTATACACATATATGTAAGTATAAGTAAATGTACGAAGAAGGAACAATCGAGTAAAAGTAGAGGTTTTAATATATGGAGGAGTTTTTCACCTGTGCAGCATGTTTGATGCTTTGAAGTGTTTTGGTACTTTAAAGTATGTTGTTCTAACTGTAGATAACTATTTAGAGAGCGTGATATTTTTGTGGGTTATTTTGTTAATCAAATACGGGTTAAAAAAAGGGGTTACAAGATTGGATTAAGGTTGGGTTAAGCGGGTTAATATAAGGGTATTTTAGATAATTTGTAGAGGTTTTGTTAGTATTTAACAGAAAAATAGACGTTAGGGGTAAGTTGCTCAGTTTCAAAAGATAAAGGGGGACATTGCTCAATTTAATAGATAAAGGAGGGAATTAAAATTACCTGATACATAAAGGGGGAAAAGTACAATTTGCCCTATATTTTTTCCCTTAATATATAGATTCCGTTAAGACACACCAACAAAAAACTAAATGAAAGTGGATGGAAGGAGGAAATTAGGGACATTTTAAATTTTCAAAGGACGGAAATAGAACATTTAACTATATTTCAGGGACAAAAAAAATATTTTTACCAAAAATAAAAAAGAGCGAGTCTTTGACCAGAGTGTTAAGAATACAATTAACTGTTTTACTTAAGAAGAGCAAACGTGAAGTAAATTGCATAAAAAAATTTAAGCTAATTGAATCTGGGAATTCCTCCTCAAGGATATAAGGCAACAAGTAGGCATCTAATAGGAATCTTATGGAAAGATAAAGTGAAAGATGACACCAGAAAATTAATTGAAATTTCCAATACATGTAACAAAAGATCATGACTACTCCCAAATATTAAGTAATTAATTTAACAAAGTATTTCACTCTATACAAGGCACCCTTTTTTGTTTTTTGTTTTTTATAATGAGGAACCTCACCTAGGCAGGGCCCTTCGAACCCACCCTTGGGTAGTAAACCCCAGATACACGACCCCACCCACCAAAACCGTGTATCGGGTAATCCAAGGGAAGCTTCTAATGAGGATTGAACCCAGGATGTCTAAGTCTACAGCTCATCCCAAGCCTCCTACCAATTAGGCTGCACCATGACGGGTCACTCTATACAAGGCACCTGGTGGGTCTTAAACCCCTATCCTCACCCTCCACCTTACTCTTTACAAGGAGAGAAGGTGTCATTTGAGCAAGAGCTCATAGATATATAAAAATATTTGAAATACACTAGACTATTTAATTACAAGTTAGAAAATAAATCCAAAACAATACAAATTCAGAACTGTGCCCACCTCTACAAGTCCAGTGATGTTCTGATATTTCTGCTTATGATCGGTTACATGTAGGCAACTTGAGATCAATCCAAGAGAAATTGCAGCTGACCATTGGCGGTGTTCATGTTCATGCTGAAACAACCAATTCAACAAGAACTTTGAAGCTGTTGATTTAACAGTATGGGCAGATGGAGGCAAGACCTGACAAAAGCAATCAAAGCCAAAGCATTGGACTGAGCAAAGAATGCCAATCATGAAATCAAATTCCTAATGGAATGATGCTACAGAGCAAAGAATGCCAATCATAAAATCAAATTCCTAATGAATGATGCTACTGGTAAAGAAAGTTCACTACAAAAACATTGACTGCATAGAAGACCCTTGAGAGGATCAAATGGAGAAGCAGGTTTCTGCCTAGCCTGCGAATTAGTTGATTCCAAACGTGTTAAATTTATAATGAGGAAGAGGTAAGCTAAGATACTTTGAAAAAATGGGGTTGCCACCTGACCCATCTATTCTGCAAAATTTCAGATGAGGCAGGGTTTATTCCCACAATCAAAATATTCATACCAGATATTATGGAAATACAATAGAAATATTTAATGATGTTCCATTGATCTCATATATTTCCGTTGACAGTTAACCAAAAATATGCACAGTAGTCAGATTATGAAGTCTAGAGACAACTCTACAATCACATAAAACTCTTACCAAACAAAGCGCACCAATTGCCAGTGCAATATTTTCAGAAGATCTAGGGATAACTTCTTCTGCTATTCGTATCATACTCTGCATGATAAAATGAAAAAGGAATTACAACACTACATAGTCTATTTGAAAATGGTGCAGCTAAATACTAGAGTGTGGAAGCAGTATTATGACAGCAAAAGGTTATAGTTAACCTTCAGAATATCATTAGCAGCTTTGGAAGATTTATCCAAGACAGTGGTTGGTGATTTAGCATCAAAATACAAGATATCAGCTCGTATCCAACGTCGCATGAAGGGTTTCCATGACTGCAGTGCAAGAAGTGCAACAAAAATATTTCTTGAGAGCTGAAGTGATGCCGCTATTTCTACCATTGCATTCTCATATTCAGCATGTGGATCTCGTAATCCCTGTACACTACATAATGTCAGAGTAAATTCTAAGGGGGGGGAAAAAAAAAAAAAAAGGATATCATCAATTATGATTCTCTTACTCTTGAAACCCCTTGGTTGCTCAGATCTTTAGGAGTGAAGGAAAGACATAAAAGAGCTGCACCAGGTAATTCTCTGGCCTTACTTCTTTCCCCTGCAAATGCAACTCTTACAAGGTCAGAACAAAAACCCGGGGGAAGGGAATATGCTGTCAAGAAACATATGAAGAATTCATTCAGCGAAAACAAATTTGATTAATTAACATCAAGAAAATCCACCATCATCACTGCTAAATGCCTAAACTCGTAGATGAAAAGTAATTATCTTTTGTAACATATCACTTTATACTTTCACCTTTCTCTTGTTTTTCAAAAGAACTTTAAACAAAAGTAGAACAAATTTGATCGTTTTATATGTCACACAGGTGGAAGTGGTTATACAATTTCTCGTAATTTGCATGAAAGAGTAATCAATTCAGACTTTTTTTTAATCAACAAGCTGGAATTAAAAGTAACCAGCGATTTTTAGGTCACAAGCATAAACAGAAGTTCTTTTGAAGACACTCTGGCATAAACTCATGATACCTGAAGAGAAGACAACCTGAGGAAATACATCCAGCAGCTTCTCAATCTTACTTCCTACTACTCTTTTCTCCTTGACCAATCTTCGCCGATTGCTGAAGTATATTGATAAAAGTTCATCAGTATCAAACATATCTCCAGCATGTGAAGCAGTAAAAAAGTTAGAAGCAAATTCATGCTTTACATGTGCTCGTATGTTATGATCTTGACTTGAAATTCTTCCATGGCCCTGAGTACATTAGGGTTTGTCTCAGAAAAAAGCAAGTCTGTGCTCCTTTTCTTGAAATCTGGAGTATTCTTTTCAATATGTGATACCTGGGCAAACATCAATTTGAAGGAATATTTAAGAAGACCACATCAACAGGAAAGTAAATTTAAATGAAGAGAAATCAAACAATGTCACCAGCCAATAATAATAATAATGCAGGATTTATTATAGTCCACTCAGTAGAGGCATAAAGAAATGAAAAATGAGGGAAGTTTACTGCAACCATTTTTTAATGGTACCTCATATTGGGTCAATGCCTCAAAAGCAGAAGTCCTTGCTGTTGACCATTGTGACCCATGACCAGGGTGGACAGAGGCACCAATGCCCCACAAAATCTGCAAAACATTCTCTGAAGCTTCTGGGTATGCTTCAGCATCCATTGCACCCCACCTTAGCAGAAGGCAAATGCTGCCGAGAAGGAAAAATTAAGAGGCACTTAAGTATCTCTGGATTGAAAGACATGAACAAAAATTTGTTAAGAAATATCAAAACAATTGAACAAATACTGTACAGAAGAAACAACTCTCACATTCAAATTAAAATACAAAAAAAAAAAAGTATATTGTTGCAGAAAGTCCAAGATAACTGAATAACAGAAAGGGTAAAAGTAATCAACTTTAATAATTTCAAGGAGCAAAGGTGTAGTGAGACATGTCCCCTAAAATTACATGAAGAATTTCCAGCAAGCTTTGCCATGTTGTCAAAATCACTCCAGGACCTGAGCTATTTTCTTGTCATTTATATTCCTCCTTTTTTTAATTTTGCCAAGCAAGATGTCACATATTATTAATGCTGGTTGTTAGTGCCTATAGGTTGTGAATGGGGATTCCCTCGATAACTTGAATCCAACCTGACCCAACTTACTCGAAATATTTGCCAGCATTAATAAGGTATCAGAGCCAGTTGAACAGATCCATAATCCAAAAAAGAGGATCATAGTCAGAAATACTTACCTATGTGCAAGAACTGGGTCAGAAGAGTAATCCAGCACATGCTTTGCAATGACATCCCAGGCTGTATAAAAATCTGGACAGATACAATTTATTGAATATACTTTCAAAATGCTTCAGATTTGTGAAATAAGCAAGCAATTTCATTATGACAGACAATATAGAATATACATTTTCTTAGAATCAATTGCAACAGTGTAGCATTGAGAAAATTCAAACATATCCTTAATTGATGATAAATAACTTTTCTTTTCTTTACTTTTTTTCTTTTTTTGAAGTACCAATTCAGGTAGTTCAGGAACAAAAAAGTTTCAGAAACATTTCAGGAAATTAAAAATTGCAAAAACATGAATCGACACTTAAGTAGATATTCTTAACAATGGTTCAGTCTACTGAAGGCACTTACCAATAAAGAAAAAAAAAAAAAAGTATACTGAAGGCAATGTGTACCTACCCTCATTGTAAGACACTAAACTGAAATGGAAGAAAAATTCTTATGCAAACCCAACCTAACCTAATTATTCACTAAAATGTCGGGGGAAATTTAACAACAGACACAGATAGTGTCAAGAGTTATCATCAAAGGCACTTGAAGTGCGCCTACACTTCATGTAAAGATGCCACAAAGTCACTTATGCCATTGTAGAGCACCTCATGTCCAACCACACACGCATGCATGCAAGGCACAGAGTTTCATTTATTCTGAATCAAGCAATTGGGAAGAAGAAGTTAACATCAGCAGGCACCCTCTTCCAAACAAATTTACAAACCTTGTAAGAAAAATAAAATCAAAATCAAAATGATTAAGGTTGGACACCACGATTATTTGTTGAGCAGCACTCTAACCAACTGGTAGGTGAATACTGTAATTAGCACCCTAGTGCACTCAGGAGAGTGCCTGCTTGATGGCAAGTAAATCTGGCAATCAAGGATTATAGGACCTTGAGGCACCTTTTTTTCAAAGGGTATAGCTTAGAGTTGAGACCACCGTAAAGTGTGTACTGCCTTAATGAAAATATTGTTTTTATAATAAGAGAAACTTAACACACATATAGTTCACAAGAAATTTGTCAAATTAAAAACCAAGTAGTTATTCTAAGTCAGATTAATTTTTTTATAAAATGAAAATAAATAAATAAATAAAATGTATTAGTATATCTTAACCACTCACAGCAAACCTTACAAAGATCTACTGAGAAAGAATTAACTATTTACAGTGTTCTCAATAGTTGCAGTGGATATGGACATATGGTGAGGTTTTCAGACATTCACAGATTCAGAAAAATCAAGAAGCCACATTTTCAAGTTTAAGCTGCTTGAGGATTAAATGGGAAATGGAAAAAGGATTTTAATTTCACAGCACAATTAAGATTACCGATCACATCAGCTTCACAAAGGTGGGCAAGACTTTGAAAACCGATAGCTTGAATTATAGGATCACGGCTCTCAATGCAAGCCTGTCAATCCGAAGACAAAGAATTGCATTTAGAACTGCATGCATAGGACAAAGTAAAGACAAAACAGCTTTGAAACCCATACCGAAACAGACAAGATAAGGTCCACACCCCTATCAGGGTTTTTTCTGCAAACATCCCGAATGGAAGCAGCAATACTGATGCAAATATTTCTCTCAGACATGGATTCAGTGAACCCTTTCGGGAGTAGTACACCCTAAATGTTGAGAAGAAGCAGTGGAGAATTAAAAGAGAACAAAATTAAATAGAAACTAAGAAAATGAGAAGCACACAGCATAAGAGGTAGTTCTCTGTGGGTTTTCTGTAAAGTCTTTAACAGTTATTAAGTCAGTGTTTCAGTATGAAATCCACAAAAGCAGATTATCTGTATCATCATACAAACCAAGCAGAAAAAAAATAAAAATAAAAATCATTTTTCTTTTTCCCTTAACCAACATGGTGCTCTCACTTTGACTTTGATACATAATGGGTCGAAACAGAAACGACTATCAACATTACTAACAAAATTTGGCCTGTACTACATGAGTGGAACCTAAGTCTCTGGTCAAGCCTCACCCAACCATGCTCTTGGTGTGCTCAGCCTTCCCAGGTATTTGCTTGGCAAATTGTTACCCCAAGTCTATAGTATATCACTAGGTGCAATGCAAGACTCATGGTCAGCAAGCTGTAGCAATAGAAGGTCAAACACTTGTTCTAATCCCAACTGCAATGAATATACACACTGACACACAAACATACTTACATATATATAAAGAAATCACCAAGTGATGGTCCCGCTAAACAGTTTTACATATTATTTTGATTTTTTTTTAACACTTTTGTGTATTATCCATAACAAAAGAGGAGACAGTTCCAATACACATGTACAAAAAGCATTTCTTGACATACTTGATAAGATCCTCCCAGAAAAAGCACTTGATGGGTGAGACCATTGGAGAATTTAGACACACACCACCATGACTGTCTATTAAGATCAGCCCAACATAGCTAAAATGTAGAAATAATTTTTCATATACTGTCTTCAATCAATCTCCACCAGCATCCTAAGGAAAATAGAAATTTCCCTCAAGATTCATTATTTATTAATCATACTGTTCTGCAATCTCCATATTGTCTGCATTTTGTTCCATTCTTAGTTTAACTGCCCTGAATTTTTCTTTTAAAAGAGAAAGAAGGCCATATGCCATCAGGCAATAAAGAAAGAAGCACAGCAAAAATCTTACTTGCAAACTCCCAAAGGCACGGTCATTGATCTCCCAGGTTTGACAAAGCAAGCGAGTGGCTGTAGCATATAATGTTCTGTAAAAAAAAAAAAAAAAACCATTGAAATAGGCTAAAAACAATGTAAGCAGGCCACTAATCGTACATGTTACATTAAATGATAACAAACAACATGAGTGGAACCTAAGTCCCTGGGTAAGCCCCATGTGAATTTAATACAAAACAAAGGCCTCCATAATGAGGCCTAATTAATAGTGCTCACAAGCAATCAGTTAAGAAACCAAATACAGCAAAAGTCCAAAGCTATAATAGAGTCATGGTCATGGGCATGGTTCAAGACCCCATTTGGATGTTTAAAATAATCAGCAGTTCAACACATAATGTTGACAAGCAGATCACGTGAATTGAACCACCATGGATGAGGACATGAAACAAGAGATTGTCAGAGAGCCACGCATCCAAAAGCATACCGGTCAAGCAAGCCAGCTTGAACTTTACAATTTGATATAGCTGTAGTCATTGATCAAAACTCCATATAAATATATAATTGGTATTTGGAGTTCTATTCTGGTATATATTTAGAATGGAAAAGACAAGCAACCAATGGCTCCCTAAAAGACAATCCAGTGGTCCTATCACATGGGATTTATGTGATATTCATTCTGGAACAAGTGTTTTTGAAGGTATCTATATCCATATAATATATAAAAGCAGAAGACATAAGCGTTAAAACCTAGAATGTCTCACATCATGACAAGTGACATGTCTATCTATCGTTTAAATTTCTGAAGTGATACGTTATTTAGATTTCCTAAGTGGTTTGCATGTCTATCTATCGTTTAAATTTCTGAAGTGATACGTTGTTTAAATTTCCTAAATGGTTTGATTTAATAACTACCAAACACTTTTAAATAAAAATAGATAATAACAAATTCTTGATAATAAGTCTCCTTCTACTAAAAAAATATCTTAATAAAATATCATAATAAAAATCTTTAAAATAAAAACAGATAATAACAAATTCTGTAAAATAAGTCTCCTACTACTAAAAGACATCTTAATAAAATATCATATTAAAAATCTTACAATTATGACAATCTCCTAATACTAGAAGACTTCTTAAAGATTATTAAAAATAAAAAAAATTCATACTTCGTTTAAATTTTCTAAATGGTTTGATTTAATAACTGCCAAACACTTTTAAATAAAAATAGATAATAACAAATTATTTGTGTTAGGAGTACTCTTTTAGTGAAAAGGGATTGATTGGTAAACAATCACTTAAAATATCATTTGGTGAACAGACATACTCCTTGATAGAAGGAAGACAAATAGAGCACATTAAATTGAAGGTTCTTCATTCTTCCATAATCTGCTTACGTAACATCTAAACAATGCTAATGTGGTACAAGTTTTGTACTTCTACTTCTTTTTCTTTTTTATTTATTTATTTTTCTATCTTTTTTGATAGGTAATAGGACAGATTTTATTAGAATAAAGTGCAGTGTGCATAAAGCATGAACACTAACACATCAAGAATATACATCATGAGAAATTAAAGATAAAGATGAAATGAAGTCAGGAATGGAGGTACTAGTAGAGAAGCCCCAAGCTCTAGACCAATCAAAGAGGGTTAGGATGAAGCCCTCTAAGAGATGACTATCCAGCTTAGAGACATCCTCAAAAGTTCGGTGATTGCGCTCCTCCCAGATTGTCCACATAAGGCAAGCTGGGACAGTGTTCCAAATATCAGAGGAATGACGACCTAACCCATTCCACCAGCTAAATAAGAGAGCAGTGACTGTCCCAGGGAGGACCCAATGGACCCCGAAGGTCTGAAAAATCCAGCTCCAAAGACCTCCCGCAATCGGACAATGGAGTAGAAGGTGATCCACAGATTCTCCGTTACAGCAGCACATGCAGCACCAACTCGGCAAGTTATACCCTCTCTTGCGAAGATTATCACAAGTCAGAATTTTGTTCCATGCTGCTGTCCAAACAAAGAAGCAAGCCCTCCGAGGAGCTTTTGTACACCAAATACATTTCCAAGGGAAGGCTATGTCAGGGGACTCCCTTAGAGAAGAGTAATAAGATCTTACATCAAATATACCATTGGTCTTTAAGCTCCACCATAATCCATCATCCACCACCCTAGTAGGAAGATTGGATTGAAGTAAACCCAAGAAGGAATTTTCTATCATGATCTTCTTCTTCTTTTTTTGTGTTTTTGTATGTTTATATGACTGCAAGTGGATCTAAAAGATAATTGAACTAAGGTAATCTTTTATTTTTGCTTGATTCTAACTTATATTTTGTTTTATCAATTAAAAATAACTATTTTTTCTCAATTATTATACACTATCTAATTCCTTTTATTTTTCTGTTATTGGTGCAATTCCATCTATTTGTTATAATGAGTTTTATTTTTTTTTATGGAACATATTTTCCATAAAATAATTGTGAATATATATTTTGATCATATACACATTATGTGTTTATATAGAGTTTTTTCCTAAGCACAGGTTATATGCTAGTAAAAATAATGTCAAGAGTGCTGTGCCAAATCTTAGGACAATGAGGAGTGTGTGTATGTGCTCATGTGTGTGTGCATGCATGTGTGTAGGACAGCTCCAGGTATGCATACAATGTATCATTCACCAGAATCAGAATACAGTCATTCATACAAAAAAAGGTATGTATGTCCAAGACTTTGGGATACAAAATAGATTAAAAAAATGGCCTTCCTTCACCTACATCTATATAATATGAAAGGCTTTGACTTTAAGTTGACTTCTTCTAATATTGCCACATAAGTTTTTGAAAGTCCACATTTTTCCACATAATCATTCTGATAAAATAAAATAAATAAAATAAAAAATCTTAAAGTTACAAATAATGCTAAACCAACTAATTAAAACTCACCGTCTTTTTTGATAAAACAACACAGCACTAAACAAATTCTAACTAAATTAGCTTCAAACTTTTATCAACAAAATTCTAATTAAATTAGGTATTTTATCTTCTACAAATTCTGTAATTGAATTTTTATTTATTAATACTTATTAAATATATAAGTATCATTTATAAGATTTTTTGTTGAATTTTCCCGTGCAATGCATGGGTTACTGACTAGTGTTATAATTAATATTAAAATTTTAGTTGTATGAAAAGAAATAAAATAAAATAAAATAAAAACAGAAGATTATAAGTAGTTATCAACATCCAAATGGGTTCCATGAACCCCCTCTATGAGAGCCATAATTGCCACAAAACATGCTGTGATATGGTAAGGCCACTAAAATAATCACATGAGAATGAAATGAAAGACAAAAACAATATTCTGTTCAGAGGACGTACGGTTTTGCATCCTTGTGAAGCATTGGCAGGATAGTTTGAACTATGAGCGGAATCATCACAGAATGTGAAGCGAGTGATGGAAGCACTCCCAAAACTTTTAGCTGCAAGAACAGTTGGGAAAAAAGGAATATCAAGATATGGTGATAAATAACAGAGCCAAAACGCAAAGCTAATATGCCCGCCATTAAGTACGAGAGAAACAAACCAGGATATAAAAGGAAAGCTTACCAACATATCATGGCTTATAATATCATTCCTAGTGAATATGTTACTGTAAAATAGAATTGCTAGCAACAAAGGAACTCCCACTTTAGGATCCATAACACCAATAGCAGCCAAAGAATCTACAGCAGCACTCCCCAGTGACTGATGCATCACCAAAACACCAGCAACAGCACTGAGAAACAAGGGCATTTCTACAAGGACAAATAGCAGGGCAATCTAAATTTGATGCAAATGAACCTTAAGCTTTAAAAAAATTATACCAAACCAAACCAATCCCCATTATTGCATTCTAAGGAACACAAACAATTACCAGTTACAAACAATTCTTGAGATTGAGAGAGTGGTAGGGATGATTTTCGCTTGTCAACGATATATAAAGAGTAGTCCCTTAGTTGAGAAGCCCAAGATCTTGGTAAATTAAGCATTTCTTTGCCATCAGCTTTACGACCAGAAGCAAAATTTAAAAAGAAGAAACCGGATAATGAATACTGATCCTGGAAAACAAAACAAAAAAAAAAGAAATTTTATATAGCTTGCAAGACTTACATATCTATATTATTATATTCGGAATATTGATTGTTAGGCTCGGTCTTGTTAAGAGTAGGAGTTATATAAAATTCAAATTCTGATGAACAGCATGAATTTGAAACAGATACCACATTTAAGCCCTTATAGCACTCTTTTCAAAATCTACTTAGCACTAAAATACATATAAAAATCACTTATAAAAATAAATAAAAAACATATAAAAATCAAAGATCAACCAAACACCATTCCAAAGAAAGAAATGATCCAGATATGAGATAACAAAAAGCAACCTGAAACCATAAATGTTGTAACAGTCTAAAAGCAATAGAACCAGGTGTGCTGAGAGGTGGAAATCCCCCTTTCATTGCTAGTTCATTCGTTGGTGCTACCAATGTTTTTACTAAGAGCTTTTCTAATGCAACAAGCAAATCAGTTGCTGCTCCTTTGACACATTTAGAAGGAGATGACACAAGGCTGATGACAGGAAATATGAATAAAAGCTCTTCACTCAGAACATAGGCAGTTTTGTCAATATCATATTCTGCAAAAGCAAATATTATATAAGCAGGAGGAAAAGATGAATAAAAGAATTAGTAACACAATCAGAACAGACTAAGCAAGATGTAAAGTGAGATCGTTGTTTAAAAATAACATTGATTAAATGAGATCATTCACTACACATTTATTCAAAAAGCAAAACATAAATTATAATGAAGAGTTCAAAATCATTTATCAAAAAAAGAACAAGGAAAATAGGCTTATAATAGACAGGTCTCAAATGGATTCTCAAGTGCCCAAGGCATACAAGAAGATTGAGCAAATGTAATGCCCTCTATAACAATATGGATATTGTTGATGAATGCCATGGATTGACATTGATAGAAACCTATAAAATAAAAATACAGAAACTATAGTTGTAACAATGTGTATTTTGATTAACATAAGTATGGATATTGTTGATGAATGCCATGGATTCACATTTAAAGAAACCTATAAACTTAAAATACAGAAATTGTAGTTTTAACAATGTGTATTTCGATTAACATAATGTCTATAAACTCGTCGATTTAACATACCATTTTCACGTTTCCACTTTAAGAGGAAGTGGAAAATTTTCAATATAGAGAGTTGTTCATGTTCAAGCTCTGACTGAATAAGGATAACAAATATGGATAGTATGACAGATGAATATTCAGGTACGTATTGCAACCCAAGATCTTTTTGTACAAACAATAACCGCTTCGCCAGTTCCAGCATGGGCTCATTCCCACCAGAGTGCCTGAGATGATATGTACATAAAGAAAGAATAATCTCTAACAGTTCCACGCCGCGTAGTTGAGCTTCATTAATCATCTGCTAACATGGACATAGCCGAAAAGAAAAGAAAATAAATAATTACCAAAAGTGAACCGAGAAACAAGGTAATACAGATATACAGTAGACATTCCCATGGTAGCAGTTTGAAGACAGAACAAGCAAGAAAATTTCCTTTACAAATCCAAGTGTGCACTGAAGTAAAGCTATAAGAGCATACCAATCCCCTTCCAGCCAAATTTCTCAATATCATTATATAAGCATCCACCACACACTCCACAAAGTATGTATTATTCCTAAAAGCCTGCGAATTAGCACGAAGTAAGAACCTAATTAGCATAAAGCTGTATGTAAAATGAAGCCAGTGTAGACGATACTTTCACAAACATGCATACTTACTTCTGAATTTTTGCGAGGAAGATATTTAATGCATTCCATTAGCAACTTTAAAACCGGCATTGCCCCAATAGGGAATGAGCAACAAAGAGATGCCATTGATGATATCAAATGCCTCGCAAACAAAGTGGATGACGAATCCGAAAACGGTATCCTCAAAATCGAATAATTCAAAAATGGTCTCAAGAATTCGCAAACTTCCACCACTCCCAACCGCTTATTCTGTGCAATAAACAACAACACTTGCTGCACGAGCTCATCCTGAACCTCTGGTCGACACAAGAGGACCTGCAAACCATTACAAACAACTACTTCAAGCCTCAAATTCTAAAATCATTTGGCCACATTAATCACCAATATTCAAATTTTCCAAAAACTAAGACCAAGTTTGTTTGTATCCAACTTGTACCTAAAAGGCTTAAGTCCATTTGGATGAGCTTATTTTGCTTATTTCTTGGTACACCTTTTGAAAGTCTCACTTGATTCTAGGTACAACTGTATTTTTACACAATTAAAATAAGTTCATCCAATTGGATAAAGTCACAATTCTATAGTTTTTATATTAGCATGCGTTTGGATTAACTTTTTTGCGTCAGCATATTAGCTTATTTGCTTATGTACAACTTTTTAAAACCTCTTTTTTCTAGGTACAACATTAGCAGCAAAAAGCTTATTCAAAACGCAAACTAAAGCAAATAAACTCATTTTCATTGGTTTATCTTATTTAAAAAATAAAATGCAAAAACTCATTTGTACGTAACAAATAAAGTAAAATATAAGGTAAACAAACAGAGCCTATAAAATTTAAAATCCTATTCAACGCAACCAAACAGGGCCTTGTAGTCGTTTCATTTCTCTCACCTTAACAAATGGGTGAGTCTCGGTGGAAGTGAATCTCCACTCGCCATTGCTCTTCTGGAACTCAGTTCGAACGAGGAATCCGATTGCTTTGACGAAAAGGCGGACGAAATTCGGGTCGGATCCTTCGAGGGCGGACTGGAGCTCCAGCAAGGCGCGAGAGATATCGAAATGGGAGTTGGTGACGAGGCGGCAAAGCTCGCGAACCGATTGGTCGACGACGGGCGGGGAGGCCGAGTGGAGGCACTGAGAGATGGCGTCTCGTCCGGGTTCGGATTCGGAGTCTAGGTGCTTCGGGGCGGACCGGAGCTTGGAGAAGATCGAAATTACGGCGAACTTTTGGAGCGAAGGTTGAGGCACTCTGGTCCTTTCGAGTAAAGGAGCGTACGAGTCCATTTTGAGAGTGTGCGAATTACAGTGAGTAGCAGAGAGCGAAACTAGAAGACGACGATTGGATTGGACTAACCAAAACGCTGCCGTCTAGCAAATATCCGTACCTTTTTAAGGCCACGTTGCAGTTGTATCGAGGTTGCGTAGGACCTTGGTCAAGTTCGATTCGTGCAACATTAGTTACAATTTTCCCATAATTTTTTTGGTCTTAATGTTTGCCTAATTTTCTAATTTGATGTTCACAGCTTTAAAATTAACAGTTGGATTTTTTAAATTTGTAAAATTGTCCAATATGATCCTAAAAAATGGAATATTTTTTATTTAATTTTTTAAGAGTTTCAAGATCATAAAATTATTACTCCATCTTTTCCCCTTTTTATACTTAAAATTATTACTCCTCTAACAACCAATAAATAAATAATTATTCAATAATTTAAATTCAAACAGTGATCAATTTATATGATAGAGTGACCGTTTTGAATCCTATTAGGAATCTAAAAAGCATATTTTGAAAATGTAAAACCCAAATTTTGTATTTAGTAGAAGAAGAAAAAATATGGTTTATAAAATTTTTTATCTTCAAAAATCACTTTTTGAAAATGAAACTTGGCAAAAAGCATGGTAAGAAATTACGTGAGATTATTATATTATGTTAATTACGTGACACTTTTATATTGCTACCATGTAATTTTTAAGTCTCATAAACATTTTTTATTTTAATTGTAAATGTACTTAACCACATTACACATTTTTTTTTGAAACATAATGTCTAACTTATTGTGCATATCAAATTGAATCATTTTATAAACTTCAAATGTTTGATTCTTAATTTTAAATTTATACGAACCAGATTGAAAGGTGGATTATGGAGCAAACTTTAAGGATAAAACAAGTGGTGTTTACCCAATTGTTATCAAACCCTCTACATTGTATTAAGCCTATGTTTGGATCCTCTATTTTGGGAATGCATTCTCTAGAATGCATTATCGAGAATGCATTCTCTAGAATGCATTTTGCTGAAAATATTGCATTTGATAAAATATTGAAATTATTTATAATAAGTGATTATGCTAAAAGGTATTGTGTTTGGTTGGTATTTTAAAGAATGCATTCTTCCTATTAAATAATATATTATTAGTATACATTATGTAATTAACATTTTTTTTTTAAATATCTCAATACAAGGCTAAAAATATATTTACTACCAATACAAAATTAACAATGTAATAAAGAAATAAAGTATTACGTTGTGATTTAAATTAATGTCTACTAATAAAAAAAATAGGTCATGATTTGTGCACATCTCCTTGCACACATTTTTATAAAATTTGAACAATGTAATAAAAAAAAAATATAGAAAAATATGTATTGTATGTGCAATAGAGATATACACAAACCATTTATGATAAAAAAAAATATATATCATAGACATCCTCTAAATAAATTTTCACAATTCTACACTTTGCACCAAACAAAATGAACATACAAATAAAACCAATTTAGTTTTTTCCTTTTCAAATTTTTTTTCTTCTTTCTTTTCTACTCCCCCTTTTTTCCCACCATACACGTAAACCCCACTCTCCATTTCTTTTTTCCTTTTTTTTTCCCCACCACCCATGTACGCCCTTGTCTTTCTTTTTTCTTCTCCCCCACCACACACATACATCCCCCCTCATCTCATTTTTTTTCTCTCATTTCCTCCTCACAATTCACACCCCTCCCCCATTTCTCAGTTTTTTTTTTTTTTCTTCTCTCTTTATATAACATTCAAACATTACAAATAAAAGAAAAGGAAATAAAAGAAAAAACATAATGTGACATAAAATCCAAACATTATAAATAAAGTGCTAGAAAAAGCATATCATAATAAGTTTACATTAAACAAAGAAAAAAAACATTACTAACAATCATTCCAAATCATCCCTGGTTCTTTGATACAAAATGAGAAAATGAGAATACTTTTTCAAAGATAAAAGAAAGAAAGAGAAAAAATAGGGAACACATAAAAAAAAAGAGAAAAAGTAGAGAACAAAAGATAGGGAAGGAAAATAAAAGAGAAAAAATTAAGCAGGGAAAAAAAAATTGTTCGAGTAATAAACTGTTGTAAGTGGATCCCATTTACTTTAGCAAAAATTAAAAGTAAAAGCTAGAATCAGAATCAGAATCTAAAATATTTTGGATTCTGACTTCTATTCTAGAAATGAGAATTTACAAAATGCATTCTGTTTAGAATGCATTTTGCATTTTCCAAAATCCCAACCAAATATCTCAGATTTTTTGCAGAATGCATTCTATGCATAAAAATTCGTGAAATTACTTTTAAGTAGAGGATCCAAACACAGGCTAAATAGGAGACAAATTTGAAAATCTCTTCTAACCTATCACAAATGACTATCCTTTATTAAAACGAATCATTATATCATCTAAAAACAAAGTCATATGGCTGTTAAATAGTTCATGCAATTCAAATTACACGTGAAGGGTCATCTTTTAAGAATTTTATTATTTGGAATAAAATTTTGTCCTTACATAGGGCGTATCCCCTTGCAATATTGTAGAACTGTTCACCAATCCAAAACTAGCCACATTAGTTAAAAAAAATAAGTATGTGTTTGTCAAAAACGGTTTCTTTAACCAACTTTCCCCAAATAAAAAGCCTTCAACAATGAACTGCATTGTAGCTTAATTGATCCGGTCTTTGGTGTGTTCCCTAATGATCACTAGTTCGAGTCTTCTCAGGGTCACCTACCTAAAGCAAAGCCTTACATCTATTATAGTACACATGTTAATAGGGTATTGCGTATCTCCTGTGATTAGTCGAGATGCGCATATCTACGGAACGCTAACCCGAATACCCAATGTTATCACCAAAAAAAATAAAAAAACAAACAATAAACTGCATTAAAATGAACACTTTTCAATTCCATCTTAAGAAAACCAACTCTTTCTTTCCATCAATTCTCCACCCCTTCCTTTATTTGCTCTAAAAAATCAATCCTTAACCGGCCATTTCTCTCCTCCTCCTCAGCTCCTCATGACCTCATCCCTCCACATCTGCTACAACTACAACCTATCACCCTTTCCCACCACATCATTCACTGTCCACCACTACTAGAAACTCCCCACCTTTTTTCATCCACCTTGCATAACAGTCACCTATGATGGAAAATTATTCAGTACTTATAGTGAGTAATGGTCTATCATCTTACATGAAATGATAAGTCATACTATGAATTTAATCAGTGAAATCTACTATTATGTGAGAGGAGGAGATATTGCTTCAAGAGTACTAAATAATTACTATATAATCACACTTATATGGCCAAACAACCTTACATTGAGATTAATCATTATAGTACATGGGGGATAAAGTGAGAAAGTAATAAGCGTGAATATTAATATTTTATAAAAAAAAAAGAGTTACTTATTAGAACATAGATTATGATTTCAAGTATAATAGTATAGTGAAAATGAATATATGTAACCGACTCTAACTAATTTGTTGAGAATTCATAATTGACCCCAAAATTTTTGGGTAGTAGTTTTTTAATTTTATTTTTATATATATGATAACAATCCTAATCTAAACTCATACACACGTATATTTTGGGGTTTCTAAGGATCGAACCCACGCCCTCATAAAGAGGTGGGACTCTTTGAGAAAAGGAATTACTACTAAGCCAAATGCCCAAGTGGCTTAGGTAGTATTTTTTTATTAGTAAAATTGTGTAACATTTGTGTTTAAAATTGATGTCGTTGTATACTAATCCAAATATATGGATTGCAATAGTGGATTTAGAAGAACATGTCTCAAAATAATCAAATCACTTTTTAAGGAAGACAATAAAGAATAAAAATCATCAATCTCACTTTTTATGTTTTACTTTATACTTCATCAATCATAATTCATCACATCTTAATTTATTTCTTCATAAAATAACAAAAAGTTCAAAATGAAAACAAATCAAACACGTATCTATTACCATTGTTAAAGTATAAATGGAATACAAAGTGTAAGACAAATGATATTTTAGGTTAAACTATACATGAGTTTCGTTTTTCATCCCTGAATTTTGAAAAGTTCGTTTTTCGTCCCTTTTACACATGAATTTCGTCCCTAGACTTTTTTTATAAAATGACGAAATTCATGTATAAAAATGAACTTTTTCAGAGTTCAGGGACTAAAAATGAACTTTTCAAAATTCATGGACAAAAACATTATTTTGACCTTTATTTTATAATAATTACTAGTCGCAAACCTGTGCGATGCATAGGAAAATAATTGAATATAAGATCTAAATTAATTTTGATTCCTTTTACTTATTTTTGTTGAATATGTATTTTTTTTCTTTTTTGTAGTTCGAAATGTTGTAGGCAAGATCAATAAAAGAGATTTTACAGATCAGATTTAAAATAGATCTTACTTTTTGATTAAAAAAATAACTAAGAAAGTATATTTATCATAAGATAATTAAAATTTAATAATCCAACCAAGCATACAAGTTAAACTTATCCAAAAGAAAAAGAAAGAAGTTTTGGGGCCCAATTGTATACTGTTGCTCTAGTCCAACCCAAACAAGAAGTTCGTGATAAGGGTAAAACTTAGGTATAGACATACAGTTCCTTAAGTTAAGTACATTAGATTCCCTAATCGAATTCAAATATATAATTGCATTAACTAATAAAACATAAATAATATTATTATTTTAAAATATTTAAATTTAATATATTTAAATTTATCTAGGATTTCAATGTACTTGAAATAACGAATTCTACCTAATTCTTACCTATCGGTATAAGTAAGACGTTGCGTGGTAGGAATCCTTTTGAAGGCAGCAGTGACTGAGTCAGGTCATAACTCATAAAGACAGTGTCGCGTCTATTTTCTCTCTCACATAGAATCATCATCATCAAGAATGACGTCGCTTACAGAACTCAACGACGATACGGTGCGCACCATGTCAATTGGAGCTGTCTTTTCAGACTTCGTAAGCCTTCCCTCCTTCCTTTTATTCTTTCTCTTCTTCTTTTTAATTGACTGCCAAATTGACCAGTTGTTACTAAAACCTTATTCGCCAACCAATGTTTTTAAACCTATAGCGTTAAAGTCATTGTTACACAAATTTCAGGTTGGAAAGATAAATTCAATTGATTTTCATCGGAAGGAAGATTTACTTGTTACAGCCAGTGAGGATGATTCAGTGCGATTCTATGACATTGCTAATGCCAAGTGAGTTTATTTATTTATTTTTTACATGATTGAGCAATATTGATTTGTAGCCAATATGAACCAAAGGGTTCGTCTAGTGGTTCCAGATTCAAGATTAGTCAGGTGTTAAGAGCTCAGTACACCCATGTTAGGATTTAAAAAAAAATTGATGCGGATAGTGATTATAGCATATAGGCTGAAAATAGGCCTTTTGTCCCTCAAATTTTAAAGAGTTAGATTCGTGTTTCCGGAGAAAATTTAGAACAGGTATCAATTTCGTCATTCCGTCCATTGTCATTAACTTTATTTTAGGCCAAGAAAACTTTGTAATATAATGGATAAAAATTTGAACTTGAACCAAGTTTCAGGCACAAAAATTGTATTTTAGGAAAAGAAAATAGCATTATAATATGCTTATTCATCTACGAGGATTGAACTATTTATTCCATTTACTCTTTTTTAAAATTTGATAAATGTGAATTGATTGTATATTTCATTATAGTTCTATGATTCAGAGTTATTTCCTATTTGATCGCTTTGATTTCCATATTTGAAGTTGCGATTGGAAGAAGATGGTTTTTTTTTTTTTCTTTTTAAAATTGGAGTACATTACTGTCATTTGGACTAATGCTTATGAAAAGTGTTGAACTTAGCGATATCTGTAGATGGAGTGTCGAAGTGCTGTTATCGACCACTTTTATATTTAGTATTTGCTTTTGCTTTTGCTTTCTTGCTTGTTTTTGTTGCAATTAAGATTTCACAGGATGTTACTGTTTGTGAGAATGATTGAATGAATGAGCTAGTCCATCTTGGAATACTTCCCTTTTTTGCATGCAAATTATGTTTTGAAATGAAACCTGATAATAACTGATACATAACCAGGTGCAATGGTTTTTGTTTTCCTTTTTAATATATATATAAAATTTAACATTTATTATGAACTTCAGGTTGCTCAAGACCACGTATCATAAGAAGCATGGTGCTGATCGTGTATGCTTTACCCACCACCCCAGCTCTGTTATATGCTCTTCAAGATACAATTTGGAGTCCACTGGAGGTGAGTTTCTTTGTGTAAAGTAGATAGTTTTAAGTTCCTGTTCCAGTGGTTGTATGTGAGAAATAATGACATTTTTTTTTTCTTTTTCTTTTGGTTAATTTGCCAGAATCCCTGCGGTATCTATCAATGTATGATAATCGGATCATTCGTTACTTCAAAGGGCATAAAGAGAGGTTTGGAATCCATGACTTTATGGTATTGATGTTTATAAGCTGGAAAGAGGTTTCGATAACGATTTTTATCTGTTCATAAAAAAAAAAACATTGTACATGTAAAGCAGTAGAATAATCTTTTTACCTTTTGGCAAGAAGCTAAATAGCCAATTAGAAAATGATAAATTTCGAAAGAACCAATACAAAGTATATGCATTCAAAGCCACTTCATTTTCTCGAGGTTTGTTTGATACATTTCAGAACCCCCTGAAACCCCCCTCCCCCCCCAGCCCTCACCCTCTCCTTCTGTGGCAACCTCTTTGGCTTAATAATTGATGTTGATATGCTTGGTTCAAGAAAATTAAGTTATCAATACTGGTATTTTTTTACTAGGTTGCGATATTGATTATATTGTAAATCTTTTGCTGTAGAGTTGTTTCCCTCTGCATGTCTCCAATCAATGATAGCTTCATGTCCGGTTCTCTCGATCATAGTGTCAGAATATGGGATCTTCGTGTAAATGCTTGCCAGGTTGGTGTCTCATTTCTTATGATTCATGAAAATATAAATGCAGATAAGCAGTCAAGAGAAGCTGAATACTTACCAATGAGCTCTTCTTCTTTTTCTTCTTTTTGTTCCTTTGTTTCCTTTTGTCAATGAGCTTTAGCTCAGATGGTATTTCTTCCTCCTCACTAATAGGATAGAGGGTAAGGTTATGGGTTCAAGGCCCACGAGAGAGAGAGAGAGAGAGAAGCATTCCTTAATTTGGTTGTATCCCCTCCTCTCTCTCTCTCTCTTCCCCCCCCACCCCCCCTATTCCAAAAAAAAAAAAAAGAGAGAGAGCAAAATACTTAGATATGTTCAGAGAAGGATTTGGATATGCTTCTTAACAACAACTTATCAAAAAAATATGCTTCTTAACAACTTTAAATAAAATATACACGATTATTATTTATGCTTACTATTATCATTTTCAGGGAATTCTCCGCTTGCGTGGTAGACCTACAGTTGCTTATGACCAACAAGGCCTTGTTTTTGCTGTGGCAATGGAAGGGGGTGCTATTAAATTGTTTGATTCACGTTCCTATGACAAGGTTCTTACATTACAGAGAATGTTCTGACTTCTATTGTCCAATATGTATGTAAAAATCTTAATTTATTTTTCCAAATGTAGGGTCCCTTTGACACCTTTTTAGTTGGCGGAGATATGGCTGAGGTTTGCGATATCAAATTTAGCAATGATGGAAAATCAATGCTATTGACAACCACCAATAACAACATATATGTTCTTGATGCGTATGGGGGAGAGAAGGTGTGACCACCTTAATTCTCAATTTGTCTGATCTTTGTCATAAATATAACTTTTGGAGTTTTGTGTGTGTGTTAGGTATAAATCCTTTCTATATAGGGTGATTGAAGGTAGGCTCATAGATTTTGTTGGATTCTTGCTTGTGTTGTATTCGTGATATATAGGATATGTTTATGGTAACTTGTCAATCTTTTTCCCTTGTGCAGCGTTGTGGGTTCAGTTTGGAACCATCTCCAACAACAAATATAGAGGCTACCTTTACACCAGATGGCCAGTACGTGGTCTCAGGTATCTAATTATAATCTTTGCTGTACAAAGTCACACATCCATGTTCAGATTTTTCTCATTTACTCATTTTCTTTCCAATTTACATGACCGTGTTATCCATGAAGAGAAATAAAGAAACAATAGAAATTGCAATATCTTTTATATGTTTTGAACTATTAATTCATTTTTATCTTTCTCAAATACTAGCATGACTTTTCAATACCAATTGTAAATATTTATCATGGAAGTTTTCACAAACTAACCGTTACAACAAATTGTATTAGTTCTTGTTCTGATTTCTGTTTTCTTTTTTCTTCTATTGTAGTTTTACTTTGTAGCTCATATTGTTCTGTGCCTAACATTACTCATGTTTTCTTTATTTTGCTTCGACTTTTAATACTCTGTAGCGCACATCATTCTGCTCCAATCCTTCATAACCCTTTTTCTGAGAACAAAAAATATTGTCCCTGAAAACTTATCTGTTCACTTTTCAGAAAATGGACAAACTTCTAAGTTGCTCTTTACCCTAGATACCTCTTAATAGATGACCATACATAAAATTTGACTTAAGCATCAATGACTTTTTTTTGCAATTTAGGAATGCTAATCAAATGCAAATTTCATTTTGATTTTCTTCTGTATTTTGTTTGGGGGTCAGAACTAAGCTTAGTTTTTCTCTCTGTTAAGGCTCAGGAGATGGAACCTTACATGCTTGGAGCATCAACAGGCGAAATGAGGTATCAATCTGTTTTAATTTTCTGCCTGATGAAGTTCTTTTGATAAAATCTGTGCATGGCAATGATGGATCTTCATCTATCAGATAGAAGCACAGAAGACTTTCCCTGTTAACACTTATCAGGAACTTAATATTTTACTTGAGAGAAATCTCTAGGGACTGCCTCTTTAGTTGTTTATATATCGAACACTATAGGATGGATGGTCCTCCAAAACCTTACACCCAATTGAATTAAGGATAATTATTAAAACCCCTTTGATGGTGAATTATACGGTCTTGAGATTCGTAGCTCCCTAAACTGGAGATCGCTTTATTTTTAGTCAAGTCGGAGTTCGGTACTAGTGGATATGAAGGGTTCATGGAAGGGTTTTTGAGGTATCCAAACACTCACTTATTGTGCTTATGGGATAAATATCTACTTAGACATAATGGTGAATCTACATGCATTGACTTGTGAGCATTAGATATAGTGGAAATCCATGTGTCAAAACAAAACATTTTCTGATGATATGCAATTACATTGCATAAATTCTAGTTCACTTGGTTTTGATATCCATTTTTTTTTTTTTTTTTTTCGATTTGATTATTAGATGCCCGTTAGATCACTGCCAATAAGCCATTGTTCAAATGGCACTTCCTTCTTAGAAGTGTGAGTGGAGATAATGTTTGTATGGTCTTTGAGATTGGTAGCTCCCTAAACTGGAGAGCGCTTTATATTTGGAGTCAAGTCGGAGTTCATTACTAGTGGATATATATATCTACCTAGACATGATGGTGAATCTACATGCAATGTCTTGTACGCATTTTATATCATTAAAATTCTTTATACTGGAAATCCATGTGACAAAACAGAAAGTTATCTGATGATATGCAATCACGTTGCATAAATCCTAGTCTAATTGGTTTTGATATCGACTTCCTCCTCTCAAAAGTGACTCTTATGAGAATGACGGGTTTAGTCGTAACTTACTAACAAAAAAATGCTGTTAGATCAGTGACTGACTATTGGTTTACATTGCAGGTGGCATGCTGGAACAGCCACATTGGTGTTGCATCATGCTTAAAGTGGGCTCCTCGGAGGGCCATGTTTGTTGCTGCATCAACCGTTCTGACGTTTTGGATACCCGACAATTCAAAGTTAAATGCTGAGCCTGGTTCTATGGACACTGAAGCTGCAAGCCAATCCGAACATATATCTCAATGAGCCCCCATTTTTAATCGCTTACTTAAATCAATTCTGTAACTATAGTGGATTTTTATTTATTTTTCAGCCTGTAAAAAGTTTTGGCTTTGTCCCTGTTATTTGATACTGCATCTGGCTATATATTCTGGAAATTTTGTATTCTCAACCATCTCGAAACTCCCTTTTCCAGAAAATAGTTGGAGTAAAATATATGGTAGATTTTTTTTTTTTTGATAAACATATATGGCTGATTGTTTGTAGGCTTGTAAACAAGCAGTTGAATTTTAAAAGTTTAAACAAGCAGTTGAATATTAAAAGTTTAAGATTGGTATCACCAAACTTCAAAGTGTTCATCGAAGTTTGGGCATTTTCACTAACGATGATTTTCGTACACAAAATTATATTCATAACTTGTTTTTTTAGCACAAAATAAACTGTTTATATTAGCCTGCTTGAAATTGAACTTAAATCGGACTGGCATAAACAAGTTTTTTTCTTGAATTTAAACTTAAATCTGACTTGTTTGTTAAATATAAACAATTTTTTTCCTGAGTTTGAACACAACTTGATTCATTTACTGCCCTAATATAATTTGTGATTTAGTGTAACTGTTCATCTCTCTCATATGAGAAATGAGATGCTTGGTAAAAGTTGCAAAAGTCTTTGCACCCAATTAACATAGTACAATAGGCTTTGATTTTTTTCATTTTTACATTGTTTTTCACCTTCCTCTACAGGCTGAGATGTATATAGATATCACGAAACATTTATTTTAGTAGAGTTCATAATATCAACAAAGAAGTTTATATATTTCTCACCCACAACCGTTTTTCTTGTTTTCTCACTATTTTCTTTCCTTATATTTTCCGTCTTGGACTAAATGCTCAGAAATTTGGATTGAGGCAGGCTTAAAGTTTGTTAAAACCCAACCTAAAAAGAAAGTCTGCTAGAGAAGTGCTTATAATAAAATTTCTAAATGGCTTCACAAATGACAGAGCGGTCTTCATCTGTTTATATATTCTAAACTAAAATGCCCTTGCACAGTTGCACCATTGCTTATTTAAGTTTCAAGTTAGAGCTTCATAAATTGTTCTTTCCTTATGTTACAACTACACTGTTAGATCTACCTTCTCTTGAGTAGCCTAATTCCTGTAAAGTGAATTGAGACCGACAGACATCAAAGGGAAGTTAAAGCACATTAAGGACATACACAACATTTATTAAATTCAACAATGGAACATGGATAGAACACTAAACTAAATTCAAGAGCACCTCAATTCCAAACTCAACTACCTTTAAACACTTAATTCAATTACATAAAACAAACACGTGCACATACACAACAAACATTACTTCCCTTCCATGTCTTATCTTCTCTTCAAACCCTCCTCTCTCTCTCTCTCTCTCTCATGTCCTCCTTCCCTCTTGGGCCTTAGTCTGAATCTCTTGGCCCACGTCCTTGGTCTTCTGGCCCACATAAACTGCCACGTCCTGCATGCGCCTCTTGGCTTGGTCCATCTCATATGGAAGCTCCCTGCTGGCCTGCCTGAGGTAATCCAGGAGCCAATTGAGTGATGAGAGCCCAGTCAACCCAAAAGCTCCCGAGCTCAAAAACCCAGTAATAGCCAGGCCAATAACAATAGCTGCCGGGACAAGAACTGGGCTGAAGACGATAAATAGTGGGGTGGTCACAGCTAGCCCAATTACACTACCAATAAGTGTCAAACCAGCAAGTGCAAGTAGTGTGCCACCTACAGGGAGGAGGACAAGGACTGCTAGGACTTTGGTTGCTGATGGGCCTCTTTGTTGATAATGGGACCTGATACCACCATCATATGGGTGTTGTGGGTGGAGTTGGAGTTGGTGTGGACGGTCAGCCATGGTTGGGGTTTTTGTAATTTTGAGGGAGGTAAGGTAAATGGGTTTCCTCAAAATAAGATAGAGATGTGTAGGAGAGTTGGGCTTGTGGTGTTATATATATAGAGGTGGAGGATGCATGGTGTGGACACGTATTTGTTAGATGGTGAGTAAGGGCTTTGCATGAGGAACAAGTTTCAGGGTGACTTTCAATCAGGAACATAAATCAATATATCATTAAATTATGTGGCATTCTGATATGGACCAACATGCCACATAACATTTATATTTCTGTTATGCAAAGATTGGTGTGTTGTTCCTAATACATGCAAACAAGTGGATTTCGGCTTTGTTGTTTTTGAAAGCATTTCTTGTTTTTGATAGCTTTGATATTTTGCACACACCGTACATACTTTGTGACTATGTTTAAATTTTTTGAAAAATATTATCCTTTATGAATAATAAGGAGATTTTGTGTATATACATTTTTTGAGTTTGGTGTATGCATTTTTTTTTTTTTATCAAAATATATTTGAATTTTCATCAATATAATCAGTATTATAGTTTAAAGAGTGAGATTAAAAACGAGAAGTAAAAAAAAAAAAAAAAAAAAATGTGGGGATATTTAAAATATATTATTATTAAATTAATATATTATATAATTTATATTTATTTAAAAATTATTTATGACGTCACCGGTTTAACCACTAATCCAGGGGCGGATCCAAGAATTCCATTCAGGGTGGGCACCTTTTGTCTTTTGATTTCAAAATTTTTCATATGCTACAAATACAATTCACAAATCACAAACGACAAAATCTACACTGATCCACACTCCACTATACTACACAATAACAAAAAGTATTCACAAATCACAAATTGAAGCAAGTCACTGACCAGTCCGATTCAGCAAAAAAAAAAAGTCACTGACCAATCCAGGGACCACTTCACATGGCCCACTCGAACCACTCACCAAGACACCACATGGTCAGCATTCAGCACATCAAACAAAATAAATATTCAACCAAAGCCAAAACTTCAAAGTTAAAAGAGAGAGCCAGAGAAAGCAAAGGATAGAGAGAGAGAGAGAGAGAGCGAAATACTAGTCCTCAGGCTTGGGTCTAGGCATCGAGCACTCGGGCTGTCACTCGCCAGGCGCCAGCCGGTTTAGGAATGAGATCCAAGAGGGGAGGGAGCCGATCAGTGGCCGTGGAGACGGGAGGGAGCTGATCTGCTTCAACAGGAGGGGAGGGAGCCGATCGTTGGCCGTGGATGGTGGATCGGTGGCCGTGGAGACGGGAGGGAGCCAATCTGCTTCAACACGGAGTAGCAGAGCCGAAGCTGCCATTCCAGACTTTGTCCGTTCGCTCTCTCTCTCTCTCATGGTAATCAGTAAGTGCCTAAGTGGGCAACGGGGCAAGCGGCAGAGGAGGGATAAGGGATTAAAGTTAGAGTTAAAAATAATAATAATAATAATAATAATAGAACTAAAATCACTTTGTATTAGGCTGATTTGTTTTTATTTGGGCTAATTTGTTGTTGTAATTTCATTTTTGGGCTTTTGAGGATATTATTGGGCATTTTTCTTGTGTTATTTGGTTGTTTGTTATGTGTGGTGAATGCTGTAATTTTGGATTGTTTGGGTTGTTTGCTGTAATTTTGATAGATTTATCTCCCTTAATTTTTTTTTTCTAAAATGAAAATGAGGGTAGGCACTTTAGCAAATCCATATTTTTTGAATTTATATATACCTATTAATTTATTTTTTTATTTTTCTAAATTTGAGGGTGGGCATGGTCACACACTGGATCTGCCAGTGCACTAGTCCAACCCTAATCGGACTAAATAATCAACAACCAGTTCTCTTTCTGGTTCTTTGTCCGATTCGAATTTTAAAAACATGCCTAAATACAGTATTTTAATGATAGACAACTCATGCACATCATAAGAACCTATAAAATTGGAGAATGTATATATTCATGTCGTGTCATCATTCCCCTCTCTTCTTCCCCTATTGAAACATAGGGTAATTATTTTTTTTCAACCTCTAAGAGATCTTTTAACCCCTCCATATTTATAAAATCACATAACACTACTATAATTTTACCTTTTAACAAAATAAAAATGTCATGCTCTTCAGTTTCTCTTATACAAAAGATATTAAAGTTCATAGTTTCACTCTCTTCTCCTTACTTCCCTTCCTTCTTTCAATTTGGACAAAACTGGTTTGGATTTCTTAGCTTTCATTCATACTTAATAATCAAACTAAAAAATTTAGATTAAATATATCTAACTCCATACTACCCTACATTGTTAATAATTCTATTTTTTATTTTATTAAAATATGACTACTAAAATTATTATTTGTTATTGAATGTTTAAGATCATACATGATCAGATTACCCATACATTGTTAATAACTGTATTTTTTTTTTTAATATTAAAACTAGTCGAAAACCCGTGAGATGCATATGAAAACTATTGAAAGTACGATCTAAACAAAATCTTGGTTGTTGTAAGTCAAAATTCTTTTATGCCATTCTATTTTATCTAAAATCATACTTTCTTTTATATATTTTCATAATTAACATTTATTTTTTACTATTTCTATAATGTTATTTTTAGTCTTCCTCTATATATATATTTTTTGTTCCCTCGACTTGAATCAACTCACTCCTTCTTGTGCATCAATGAAAATGACGCACCTTGATCATATCATTGGGTTGGATGACATAGGTCATAGCTGGCGAGCATACCAAAAGCTCCACCATTAACGAAGGGCTTCACATTAGGCCACACACCAGTATAAACATATATTCTAAGAAAAACCTAGAAAAATACAAATTAATTGCAACTTGCAAGCACATAGATAAATCGGTAGAAATTAAGCCATAATAAACTTTAAAAATATAAAAAAATAATAATAGAATGAGGTGTAAAATTGTGAGGGCTCAAAAGTTGATGTGTCCCAATTTTATAAAATCAACAAAAGAACAAAAAGTTAAAAAAAAAAAATGGTTTTATATTATATAGATTATATATATAATATAGATAATATAAATTAGATATACTGTCCCTCCTTCTTCCCTCTTAACAACATAAAATAAAATAAAATAAAATAAATCTCTTGAGTAATAATTTTTAAGGAACGACTTGTAGTTTTATATCACCATGGACGAATTCATTTTATATGTCGTTAAATGAACGACTTGTAGTTTTATCTCACCAGAAGAACGACGTGTAGTTAGAGTTTCTCAGTGGATAAAAAGTCAGAATTAGAAATCCCGTCCAAATGTTGTAAACGCAAATGCCTTAGGCAATCCTCTAAACCCCAACCAATATCTGCAGAAAAAAATGGCAGCAACAACCTTAAAGCTGAGAAGCAATTAGCCGTGGAAGCCCAAGGCAATGCTGTTCGTGCGCTTAAAGCTGCACGTGCTGCCAAGTTTGAAATTGACGCCGTAATTGAAGCCTTGGAACGGCGTTTGTTCTACATTCCATCATTCAAAATTTATCATGACGTTGCTGGGCTTTACAATAATGGGCCCCCTCACTTTCTAGCACCAGGTCAGCCCCAAAAATTCTCTATCTATTCATATTACTTCTGACTACTGGGTTAGTGGTTTTTGGATTATATAACTTTTCTACTGGGAAGGGAAAAAAACAGGTTAAAGGAAAAGATCCAATACAAACTTGACACTATGCTACAATCTAATTGGTTGTATTTACTGACACGAATACTGCTCATTGCCACATGTTGTTCACGATTGTTGAAGTGTGGTATAATGAGTTGTGTTAATAAAAGTGATGTCAGTGCGTGCCTACCTACCTAATGCCTCGTGCTATCTAACTTTGTTTCTTCGCGTACCACTCATGCAAATAAAAGGATAGGTTCACGCATTTCCAATTCCCCACTACAATTCTCTACTTCTCCTTGACTTTCCATTCCCTCTTTTACCTCTCTATAATTGTTTTGTTGCCATGTCTAATGGAAGAGAAGAAAGGAACATTATCATGTTCCTTTTCATGGCTCATGCCCATCTTAATCCTTTCATGCATGGCACTTGCAACAGAATTGGAACCAAGGGAGGGCTACACGCCTACACTATTTCCATAGTAAACACCCCTCTTAACATCCAAACACTCAAATCTTCACTCCCTTCCAAAACCAACATAAGGTTTGCTGAAATCCCTTTCCATGGGAATACCTATGGTCTCCCACCTCATGTAGAAAACACTGATACATTGTCTCATGAATTCATGAGCCGCTTCCTGAAAGCCTCTGAAAATCTTGGAATCTCCCTTCAAAAGCCTCCTCTTAGACATTACCAAACATGACAGTCGTGCCCCGATATGTATCATCTCAGATATGTTCTTGGGATGGACCTTCAAAAGGACGGTCGTGCCCCGAAATCATCTCAGTTGCTTGGGATGGACGGTCAAAGTTGCCAATGAGCTTGGAATTTTTCACACAGTATTCATTGTTGGGGCTGGTTACAGCATGGCCATATATTTACCGATGGTACCAATTCTTGGTGGCTTTTCCGGTAACGCCAATTCTCACTTTGCTTATGCTCCGATGCAATTCTCTTAAATACAGTAGAGGGATTAAGGGATATTGATGTAAACTATTTTAGCAGGAAAATGGGAGGGAAGCCAGTCTGGATGATTGGACCAGTTTGCTCTTCCATGAAGAAGGATGTCTAGTACCAAGAAGTGAGAGGTGAGAAACTCTATTCAAAAACTAAAAGTTGTTGTGAATGGCTAGATCACCATCAACCAAATTCAGTTTTGTATGTATCTTTTGGATCATATAGCACCATTTTACCTTCACAAATGATGGAATTGGCATTGGGTTTAGAGGCAAGCAATAAGGCATTTATTTGGGTCATTAGGCCACCATTTGGTTTTAGTCTAACAAAAGAGTTCACGGCCGAGTGGATGCCTGATGGCTTTGAAGAACGAATAAGAAAAAAAAAAATGAAAAAAATCAAGGTCTCTTAGTACATAATTGGGCCCCCCAACAGGAAATTTTATCTCACAAAGTCCACAGGTGCATTCCTCAGCCATTGTGGTTGGAACTCAGTACTGGAAAGTTTGAGTCAAGGGGTACCAATCATAGGCTGGCCACTGGCTGGAGAGCAGTGCTTTAACTCTCTAATGCTGGATAATGAAGTAGGTGTTAGCATTGAGGTTGCAAGAGGGATCGACTCTGCGACCAAGCATGACAAGATTGCAAGGGTGATTAAGGTGGTATTAGGGAATACAAAGAAAGGAGAAGATATGAGAAAAAATGCCCATCAAATGAAAGAGAAGATGGAGGATGCATAAAGAGGAGGAGGAGGTTTTGAAGGATCATCTATTGAAGCCATCAATGATTTGCTAGGCACATCAACCTCAATAAAGAAAAGCTCTTTCCCATCAGATTTGTCCATTCCATGAACATATATGTTGGAATGATCTACCTATATATATATGTGTGTGTGTGTGTTGGAATGATCTCATCAACAAACTGCCATGTATGCATGAGATATCTAGTGTTGTTATGTAATCACATTATAAAAAATGTCTAGACTACTGCCAATTTCCTAGGTGCCAAAGGGCTAGGGAAAGTGAGAGCCCCAACATAATGGTCGAACTCCAAGCAATAAACCTACAACCACTGAGATTCTAGTTTGCATAACTAATAAAATCTCTTAGAACATCTCCAACTACCTCTCTTAATCCTCTCCCTCTTCATTTTCTATAGAGCTTCACCCAGAATTGGGGCTCCAACAACCTCTCTTAAGTCTCTCTAAAAAAACTAATTTGCTATAGCACCTTTCTACACCCAGAGAGCCACTGTAACTCTCCAAGCTCTAATTTTATTATTTCTTCCCAACACCAACCAACAGGCATAAACAATACATTCTCTTGTCTGTGGCCTTCAGGGCCTTGATGATGAGCTCTTCGACAGAGAGGATGAATGTTCCAATAAGATGCTCTCACAACCTTTAGCCGGAATTTTAACAATGCTACATTTTCTAGAAAAAAAAAAAAAAAAAAAAAAAGTAATAAGTTTTATTTATAGAAAATAATACGCCAAGTATACTTGGCGTATACTTAGATAATGAACAATTAGACTCTAAAAGAGCAAGAATCAAGAAACTCTAAAAACATTAGAGAATGAAAATAACCAGTTGCTAACATCCAATCAAATAGGGTCTTGAGGAGCTGCAATTTCAAGTCAATGATACTCCATTCACACCCCTCAAAGCTTCTAACGTTACACTCTCTCTAGAGGCACCACATTTTCTAAATTTACCATCAACTTATTATCTTTTCTAACTAAATGATACTAGTCGCAAACCCGTGCGATGCACAAGAAATATATCTAATGTAATTAATCTAATGTTGGACAACATCAATATAAACAGGAAAACGAATGAAGTTAAGACAACAATTAGTACATTGCTTGAGAAAAGCTTAGGAACTAAAAAATTATAAAACCAACGGAACAAAGAACACCAAAAGCCAAAAATAAAAATATTGAGCAGAACAGCAAAACCAAATAAATAAATAAAAGCATGAAATCTGGCAAAACCAATCAGAAACCAAAGAAGAAAGAACGCACCTTTGAGACTCAAACAACAATAGAATTATAGGGACCACAGGGAGACTAAAAAAAATCCCAGCATAGGATTTAAATAGGAAATTGGGGGTACAATTAATTGGGGAGATGAAGAGGTTAGGGAATTCAAGAGGTGAGAGTGAGAGAAAAAATAGATGAAAAGGTGAGGTAATTAATTGAGGAGATGAAGAGGTTAGGGAGTTCAAGAGGTGAGAGAGAGAGAGGTAGATGAAAATGTGAGGTAATTAATTGAGGAGGTGAAAAGATCAAGGAGATCAAGAGGTGAGAAGTAAATGAAGATGTGAGGTAGAGGAACAACCATGAGAGAGAGAATTTATTTTTGAATAAAAGTGAGAGAGAATTAAATAGAGGGAAGGGGAAGGTGGAAGTGTGTGAGAGTAGCAAATCTGACGTGACAGTATTTGGGGAAGCCTAAAAATTTTCTCTCAGCTTCAGCTTTTAATTTATATTATAGATATTATAGATTATAGATTATCATTTCAATCAGTCGGCTGTCTAAGATGAATGTTTAACCAGACATCTTCAGAATTCATGTTTAAGTTTTCAAATACATACAAGAATGTCAAACTACTAACAAGAACATCAAATATGATATAGCATGTGATGTATGCATTGAGAACACCTTGTTAATATTTCGGGTTGTAATTTAGAAGACAGAAAATAATGTTATAGATGTGTTGGCTTGCAAGATTTGTTACATCCCCATGGTATTTAATTATTTATTACTTCAAATACAAGGGATAACAATTTTTAAGTTTTTGTGGTGGTGTGCTCTGTGTAGATTGCGTAATGATACGTCTGCGTTGGTGGCGCTGCTACCGTTGTGTGATTGATGGTGACCAAGCAAATCCAATAAAATAGTCTTTATGAATATTAATGGAGCATGATAAATTCATATAAGTTAGGAGTAAAAAATGGGGGAGTACAAGTTAGTGGATGGGTGGCTGTAGTTAGGCCTCGGGGGTCTAGTTGATGGAGTATTTGAAAGGGTTAGAGGAGTGAGTGTTAAGCATTATTATGGTTTTGTAGGACAGCCAACATGGTTCTATTTTGGAAACTTAAGCAAAGGGGAGAGAAGAAGACCATGCAATATTGTCATTTGCTGTGTCTACATGGGTCTTCAAGTTCTTAATCATCATTTTCATTTTATGACCTGAGCACATCATTTCAAGTTACTAGAAATGATGGAACAGTTTTTGCTAGCAGTTGTTCTAGATTTGGTCAAGATTTCATTAATTAACCATTGTGAATGATGAAAAAGTTATAAGTTGTGCATTTATGTCAACAATAAACATTTCCAGTATCAAATTAGCTTGTTAATTTTTATTTTTGGGTTTTTGCAGCATTTTGTGCTTGAGGAGAAAATGTTGGAAGTTGATTGCCCATGTGTCACACCTGAGGTTGTCCTGAAGGCATCCGGGCATGTTTGATAAATTCACTGACCTTATGGTCAAGGATGAGAAAACTGGTACCTGCTTCCGTGCTGACCACTTGCTCAAGGACTTTTGCAACGAGAAGCTTCAGAAAGACCTTAGCAATAGCATAACTGCAGAGAAGGCAGCACAACTTAAACATGTACTTGCAGTCTTGGACGATCTCTCAGCTGAAGAGTTGGGTGCAAAGATCAAGGACTATGGCATTACAGCTCCAGACACAAAGAATCCACTATCTGATCCATATCCATTTAATTTAATGTTTCAAACGTCAATAAGTCCATCTGGCTTGAGTCCCGGGTGAGTATTTTTAGACATACCTATGTTTTTAAGAATTGTTTTGTTCCAGCCAAATAAGTGGGGTTGGTAATGTTAATATGCTCACAATGAGGTATTTAATACATCAGATTGTATTAAACTCTTCAGACTCTTTTGATTCACTTAGTTTATCTCTTGAATTTGTATGCAGCATTATGCGTACTTACCATTGGAAGCAGAATTATTAATTATATCATATTCTGCAGTTATATGCGTCCTGAAACTACACAAGGCATATTTGTTAATTTTAAAGACTTGTACTATTACAATGGGAACAAGCTCCCCTTTGCTGCAGCTCGAATTGGTCAGGCTTTCAGAAATGAGGTAAATCCTCTCCTTAATAGTTAAAAGTTATTTCTGTGCATGTTGTGATGTGGCTTTATACTAGTGTTTCTTTATGGAAATGGCTATATTGTGTGGAACTGAGAATGCTTCTCAACTCCTATTGCCTGGATTTTGTGAGAGAGAGAGAGTTAATGTGACTTCTCATATGGGCAGATATCTCCCCGCTAAGGCCTTTTGACAGTCTGTGAGTTCACCCTAGCTGAGATTGAGCACTTTGTTAATCCCGAAAACAAGTCCCACCCGAAATTTCCAGAAGTTGTTAAGTTGGAGTTTATAATGTTGCCAAGAGAAGAACAAATGTCTGGCCATTCAGCGAAGAAAATTCCACTAGGTGAAGAAGTTTCAAGGGTTGGATTGAAGAATGTCTGCTTTTATTAATTTTTTTTTTTTTTTCTTTTTGGTTTGGTTTTGCTTATCTCACTTGCTTGGTTGCTCTTTTCTCTTTTTGTGACGATGCTGTGGTTAAATGTTTCTAGGGAATTGTCAACAATGAAACTCTTGGCTACTTTATTGGGAGAGTATATCTATTCTTAACTCGCCTTGATATAGACGAAAACCGTTTACGGCAGCATCTTGCAAATGAAATGGCCCACTATACGGCTGACTATTGGGATGCTGAGATTGAGTCTTCCTATGGGTGGATTGAATGTGTTGGTATTGCAGATAGGTCTGCGTTTGACTTGTGTGCTCACTCGGTAAGAATTTCATTGATATAATTTCAGGATTCTTACAATTAGACCGTAACATTAGATGGGTTTTTTTTTTTCCAATCACTTTTATGATGAGATGCCATAATTCCTAAGAATAAAATGGATAGTTGAATTTCATTTAGCCACATTTTTGTTCAGAAAGCTTGTAATGTAAGATGAATCGCCATTGTTATCATAATAAGTAAGATGATGCTTTTCTTTGCAAGCTGCTAACAACATGTTTGCTAATGTATCAAGACATTGAACCACTGCAACATAAATGAAAATGTGAAGAATATATTAATGAGATAGCTCAAGAGTCAACTTCTTTAAATATGGAAAGTTCTTCAGCACAAACATAGGAGGATATATTTGTGCAGATTATGTTTATGCAGATTATGCAGATTATGTGCAATATGCAGATTATACAGATTATGTGCAGATTATGCAGATTATGTGCAATATGCAGATTATGTTGACTATGTGCAATCAGCATTGAATCCTATGATTCCGTGATTGATTTTTCTGATTGTACCAGCATTAATCCTTGATTTTGTATTCCCATGATTACAGTGATCCATTGTATCAATGTTCATATATATATACAATACCTCTTCTTGTTCTTACTCACATTGAGAAGAACACAAAAATACTTTGCAAACTCTTTTATTTTTCTACATGGTATCAGAGCCATTCCATAACTCAACCGTGGTTTGCCTCCTAACCTTTATTACTTTTTCTTTCTAAACACCCTATAACCACAACTCAACCGTGGTATCCTAAACTAATCTTATTACTGCATCTCATAGCCACAAATCAACCGTGGTGATTGTTACTCTTTTGTCCTCATGGCCAAATATCCTTACCCTACACAACTAAATATCGGCAATTTTGTGTCGATCAAATTGACAGAGAAAAATTATCTATTGTGGAAGACGCAGATGCAAGGACTCATAGAGAGCCAAGATCTAGCTGGTTTTATAGAGGGAGATTATCCTCAACCAGCAAAATCTATTATGTCAGACGATGGAAAAACAGAGATCTTGAACCCAGAATTTGTTCAATGGCGAAAATCTGACAGGTTGCTGCGTGGATGGATCACAGGCACCCTCTCTGAAGAAATTCTGGGATTGGCTGTTGGATTGGAGACCTCTGCAGCAGTATGGAGAGCATTAGAAAATGCTTTTGCCCAATCCTCACAAGCAAGGGAGTTTCAACTCGAATCAGAACTCTCCTTGCTTCAAAAAGGAGACATGTCACTCAACGATTACTTAACCAAGTTCAAGAGGCTTTGTGATGATCTTGTAGCTATTGGTAAACCCATTGGAGATGAGAAGAAAGTTTTTTGCCTATTGAAGGGGCTTGGACCAAGATATGAAAGCTTCACCACAAGTATGCTCAAACCACCAATTCCCTCCTACTCAGATCTTATTCCTCTGTTGCAAAGCCATGAAGCTATAAAAATGGCTCATAGCCCTTCTCCATACACTCCACCTCATCAAACTGAGGCTTTTGTTGGACAAAGAATTTTTGGAGGGCGTGGACGTGGTCGAGGGAGGTTTAACACCCCCCAATTCTCTTCCCATGGTCGTGGTTTTGTACAAACTGGACAAAACTCCTCCAGACCAGCAACTGGTTATAGACACAATGCTGGAGAAACATCTCACACCCGCCACTTCCAGGTAAAACCTCAAGAAATAAATCACTCAGAGACCCAAAAAAATCCACAAGATGGACCACGGCTTGAGTGTCAAATATGTGGAAAATTTGGTCATGGTGCCCTTAAATGTTGGAATAGATTCAATCATGCCTTCCAAGCCAATGATATCCCTCAAGCACTTGCAGCCATAACCTTGGAAAATGGGCAGAACTCAGATTGGATAACGGACACTGGTGCATCTGCACATATCACAGGAGATCCAGGTATACTCGAAAATGTTATTCCCTATACTGGTACTGATAAAGTGATGGTTGGTGATGGTAATTTACTGCATATTTCTCATATTGGTAATGCTCGCATTAAGGCTGGTTCAAAACCAATTATATTGAAAAATGTCTTGTTAGTTCCAAATATGAAGAAAAATTTGATTTCAATTAGTCAACTCACAGATGATCTATCTTGTCTTGTTGAATTTTCATCTAAGGGTTTCCTAATCAAGGATTTGAAGACCCGCAAAATTCTGGCACTCGGAACTAAGCAAGGAGGCTTGTACATCTTGAATGATTGCCATGAAGCTCTTTTTTCAACAAGATTCAGAACCACTTCTGAAGCAGTTTGGCACAAGCGTCTTGGTCATCCACAACCACTAGTAGTTCGTTTCTTAAACAATAAAGGATTGATCACCGTTGATGGTTGGAATCAATCTCATTTTGTTTGTGACTCATGTCAAATGAGTAAAAGCAGTAGACTTCCTTTTGTTCACTCTAGTAATTTTTCTTTGGAACCATTGTCTAAGATTCACTCAGACTTATGGGGACCATCACCAGTTACTTCTTTTCAACAATTCAAGTATTATGTCTCATTTATTGATGATTGCACACGTTTTACATGGATATATCCTTTGAAAAGAAAATCTGATTTTTATCCTTGCTTCTTGCAATTTCAGAAAATGGTAGAAAATCAATTTGACAAAAAAATTAAGATTTTTCAATCAGATGGTGGAGGTGAATATTCTGATGGTAAGTTTATAAAACATCTACATGAGTGTGGAATCTTACACCAAATGTCTTGTTCTGGCACTCCAGAACAAAATGGAGTTGCTGAACGTAAACACAGACATATCGTCGAATTAGGGTTGACTATGATGATTGCCTCAAGTATTCCAAAGAGATTTTGGGTTGAAGCTTTTACTACAGCTGTCTTCTTGATTAACAGGTTGCCGAGCAATAATCTGGGAATGAGTTCACCATTCTCACTATTATATGGTCGGGAGCCAGAATACTCTTCACTTCGTGTTTTTGGTTGCAGGTGTTTCCCGTATCTCCGGAATTATTCCAGTGACAAGCTCAGCCCCCGCTCATTACCTTGTGTCTTCTTGGGGTATAGTGATCAATATAAGGGCTACAGATGTCTTCATCCACCTACTCATAAAATATATATTTCTCGTCATGTTACATTTGATGAAAATACTCTACCTTATATTAATCCTAACTCACTTTACAGTAATGGTGACTTTCAGGGGGAGATAACTTCTATTAATGATTGGGGAGCTTCCCTTCCATCACCTCCATCGCCCTCGATCCCAAAAGATCAGGTGCCATTCCACTCCTCCAATGTTGGTGATCTGCCAACACAAGGTCACTCTGAAACATTACACAATGAGCATTTAGAGCCCCTGGTTGCTGATCAGTCTGTCAGCACTACTAGTGAACCCTTTGCGGCTTTGCCCAATGACCAACTACCTCCTGAAACTTCATCTCCGCTGTTACAGCATGCTGACCCCTTAGTTGAAGAATCTCATGATATTTCTACTACTTCAGAATGTTCACCAGCTGTTGAAACAACCAACTTATCACCATCATCGGCCTTGGTTGCTCCGCCAACACTTCCACAGAACATGGAATTAAACACTCATTCTATGCTGACCCGTGGAAAATCTCGTGCTGGTTTCACAAGTTTAATTGCTTCCACCAATGTCATTCCTTCTGAACCCAAGAATGTCAAAGCTGCTCTTCAACATCCAGGTTGGTTACAAGCCATGAATGATGAGTTAGATGCCCTTCATCACAATGAAACATGGGACCTTGTTCCACGTCCATTCAATGTTAATGTCGTCGGGTGTCGATGGGTATTCAAAACCAAACTTAAATCAAATGGCTCTGTTGATCGTCTCAAGGCCAGGTTAGTTGCAAAAGGTTTCAGCCAAGTTGAGGGACTTGATTTTGCTGAAACCTTTAGCCCTGTGATCAAACCTGCTACTATTCGCCTTGTTCTCTCTATTGCCTTGACTCATGGCTGGTCTATCAAACAACTAGACGTTAAGAATGCCTTTTTGCATGGCCATCTTCGAGAAGATGTTTACATGGAACAACCTCCCGGTTTCATTGATCCTCTCTTACCCAAGCATGTGTGTAAACTGAAAAAGGCTCTCTATGGACTCAAACAAGCTCCGAGAGCTTGGTTTGATCGCTTTAGTGACTATCTACTCAGCCTAGGCTTCATTTGCAGCACGGCTGACTCTTCCTTATTTATCCTACGAAGTTCTCATGGAATTATACTTGTATTATTGTATGTTGATGATATGATTGTCACAGGTACTACCTCTGATTTCCTCCAACGGTTTATTGATTCTTTAAGCCGTGAGTTTGCCATGAAGGATTTAGGTTCCCTTCATTATTTCCTAGGCATTGAGGTGCACAACCTCCCTGATGGCCTTCTTCTTTCCCAATCAAAGTATGCTTGTGAACTCCTCCTCAAGGCTCAAATGCTAGATAGCAAAGGTATATCCACTCCTATGGCAGTCAAGTCTCACAACACTCCTTCCGATGCTCCTTTTCATGATCCAACTCTATACAGAAGTATTGTTGGTGGTTTACTCTATCTGACCATGACCAGACCAGATCTCTCCTATTCAGTCAATGTTGTGTGTCAGCATATGCAAGCCCCAACTAATGGACATTTTCGAGCTGTTAAACGCATTCTTCGCTACCTGAATGCAACCAAAGACCTTGGGCTCCGTTTGCTGTCCACTAGTTCTTTACAATTGTATGCGTTCTCTGATGCTGATTGGGCTGGTTGCCCTGTTACACGACGGTCCACCACTGGGTTCTGCACATTTCTTGGTTCAAATCTTATCTCTTGGAGTGCTAAGAAGCAATCCACTATTGCACGTTCCAGCACTGAAGCTGAATATCGCTCCATGGCATCGACAACAGCTGAACTTACGTGGCTTTCTTTCCTCCTTCGCGACATTGGTGTTTCACTTTTGACTCCTCCAACACTTTTTTGTGATAACATGAGTGCCCTGCATATGTCTATTAATCCAGTCTTCCACGCCCGAACCAAACATGTTGAATTAGATTATCATTTCGTTCGTGAAAAGGTTGCCCTTGGTTCCTTGATCACTCGGTATGTCTCTACTAAAGCTCAACTTGCCGACATTCTTACTAAGCCGCTGCCCAAGTTCGACTTCTCTCACAATCGCACCAAACTTGGACTTCAACCTCGCCCAAGTTTGCGGGGGAGTAATGAGATAGCTCAAGAGTCAACTTCTTTAAATATGGAAAGTTCTTCAGCACAAACATAGGAGGATATATTTGTGCAGATTATGTTTATGCAGATTATGCAGATTATGTGCAATATGCAGATTATACAGATTATGTGCAGATTATGCAGATTATGTGCAATATGCAGATTATGTTGACTATGTGCAATCAGCATTGAATCCTATGATTCCGTGATTGATTTTTCTGATTGTACCAGCATTAATCCTTGATTTTGTATTCCCATGATTACAGTGATCCATTGTATCAATGTTCATATATATATACAATACCTCTTCTTGTTCTTACTCACATTGAGAAGAACACAAAAATACTTTGCAAACTCTTTTATTTTTCTACATATATGTACTTTAATATCTGGTAACAGTGATACTATGTACTTATAGAGTATTGATTTATTGATCTATGACAGGATAAAAGTGGTGTTGCTCTTGTGGCTCAAGAAAAATTCCCGGAACTTAGAGAAGTGGGGGTAATCTTTCTGTTTATTAACCATACCCATCATAGTATAGTTAGTACGATAAACATGGGTGGATTACTTATCTCACAACACAATTGCTTAACTGATGGTGTATAATTTCAGAAACTAGTCATCAATCCAGTGAAAAAAGATCTGGGCCTTGCATTCAAGGGTAACCAAAGGATGGTGGTTGAAGCTTTGGAGGTAAAAAATTCAGTAGCCCCTCTTTGGTCCTGGATGCCATGCTTTCCAGAAACTGTAGTGCGGTAGTGGCTGCATTCATATTGATCTGTTATTTGTTTTGTTAGGCAATGAATGAAAAAGAAGCTTTGGAAATGAAGGCCAGTTTAGAATCCAAGGGAGAGACTGAGTTTTTTGTGTGTACTCTTGAGAAAAATGTAACTATTAAAAAAAGCATGGTCACAATTTCAAAAGATATTAAGAAAGAACACCAGAGAGTTTTCAGTTTTCACACCTTCTGTGATCAAGCCATATTTTGGCACTGGGAGGATAATATATTACCTCTTTGAACACTCTTTCTACAGGAGCAGTTAAATGTTTTCTGTTTCCCTCCTCTTGTTGCACCTATCAAATGCACGGTTTTCCCACTCGTTCAGAATCAAAAGTTTGAGGACGCTGCTAAAGTCATTTCTCAATCGTTGACTACAGCGGGAATCTCACATAGGATTGACATTATAGGTATTTCATCTTTCCAGTAATTTGTTTTTGCTCATATAAGTGATCATTGGGTCACTGGGTAACTTTGTGAAGATGGACATTGGTATAGGCATGTGTTCTCACTTGCTTGCTTGATTGCATATATGTAAGTTTTAATTTCTTACTTTTTAATCCATGTTTGTGATCTGTAATCTCTGCCAATTTTAGGAAGTATGAAATCAATGACTTTTGTAGTTACATAAAATTTTTTAGGTAAAATTACCCTGTCAGCTAAAAGTATAATTTTTAGCCATTCTTTGGGAGTAAGGCAACATAAGAAGCACTTGGGGGCGCTCTATTGCCCATCAAAGTTCAATTCTATGTGATCTGTTTAGCACTCACAATTATTTATATGTTTAACTTTACAATGAATTACAAACATGTTTATTAAATGAGCCTATTAAATTCATCATATTTGGTGATGACTAAAATTTCTTTACTATGTTTGGAATATGTGGATTGTTACTGATTGTCTTAATGTTTGATGTTTAGAGGCAAATCAATTGGTAAACGATATGCAAGGACTGAAGAACTTGGTGTACCCTTTGCAATCACGGTTGATTCAACAACCTCAGTGACAATCCGGGAGAGGGACAACAAGGATCAAGTCCATGTCAATGTGGAACAGACGGTAGCAGCCATTAAGGAGGTAACTGATGGACGGAGGACATGGGCCGACGTGTGGTCTACTTTCCCCCATCATTCCTCTGTATCCGCAGATGATGAAATATGAGGGCCGATGAATGTCCAATTTGGAGTTGTCTCACCCTTTGAAAGAAAAAAAAGGGCTCAAAATCTTTTATTTTTGGGTTACATTAAGAACCCTATAATGTTGTTTTTGCTTTTTGAGTGGGAACAAGCAATTAACGTGATATACCTTTGTGTTATAAATCTATTCAGCTTAGACAATTACATGTTGTAGCTGGAATACTTTATTTTTTTAAGTAATATTACAGACACAATATATTTCATATTTCATAATAAATTTCCAAATTGTTGATGTGATAGGTTTTTTTATTAGTTTTCATTTGGATCCACCATTGACGTCACTTTATTATTTATTATTTACAGTTTAATGCATCAACAATTTGTGAAATTTTGTATGACTCTAAACTTTTTTTTTTTTTTTTTTTGGCATTGGGATAAGCAATTATAAGGTTATTGAAAATAAAGGTATCTAGCATTTGTTTGTTGTAGTATCCACATTGCAATTTTAGCATAAAAAGCTATTTTTGTGAGCTAACCATTTTTTAAAACATCTCAAATCCAATTATCTATTTTATACCTTATTCATTTAAATTTTTCTTTTTTATTATTATTTTTGGGCATGAACTCACTTTTGGTCATTGTATTCTCAAAAGTTTTATTTTGATTCTTATAGGTTTTCAACCTAATTTCATTTGGTCCTTGTTGTTAGCTTAGTGATGAAAATTGCTTAATGCCGTTTCATTGTATTAAATAATTATTTAAAAATGTCACGCTAACACTTAAATTATAAAAAACCCACATTGACATTAAAAATATTTTTCTTCTATTTTATCGAAAAAAAGTATTTTTTTTTTTTTATTTTATCTCTCATCAACTCTCTCTCTCTCAGTCTCTCTCTTTAAGAATCCAAACACAGGGAAAAAGGAAGAAGTTGTGTTTAATCTTCTACTTCATTCTTTATTGAACGATACTACACTTAAATTCAGAAGTTATTTGCCGGTGCAACCAATCTTATAAACTCTGCAGAAAGATAATAACAATTGATAAGTACTGATTGACAAGAAGCAACTTCACCACATCATAGGCAAACCCTTTTACAGCCATATGAAGAGCAGCCCTTTCTTATCAGTCGTTCCAGCTAATTGTGGATCTTTGTCAATGTCTACGTGCCCTTGTTGGACAGCTAAATGTAATGCATTCTTTCCATTGGATCTTGATATCTCTAGCAAGTTAGGGTATTTTAACAGTAATTCATTAACTATACCGGCACAGGGCTAAAATCTAAATTACACTCTTTTAAGTTTGGGTGAATTGTTATTTTTGTCTCTAAAATTTGCTTTCTATCATTTAGTGCTTAAACTTGAAATTTCTTATCAAGTTGGTCTTTCCATCCATTACTATTTATTAAAATAATGCTATTTTCCAAGTTGGTCTTTCCATCCATTACTATATTTATTAAACTAATGTTATTTACATATGTGAATCGTAATCGTTTTAGTGAACGTAACAATTTTATAGACGAAAATGGACAAAAAGACTAATTTGACATAATTGTTAAAGTTTGAGACAAAAATTAAACTTTAGAGACAAAAATAACAAGTCATCAAACTTAATTAAAGGATGTAATATAGATTTTTTGCTCTTTTTTTACTAATTAGTAGAAATTGATTTGCTCCATTGAGTTACAAAAAAAAGAAATGCCGTTTTTTTTTTTTTTTTTTTTTAAAAAAGGGTGGCACAAACGATACTACCATAAACCGACGTCGTGTTTATCCGCAAGAATATTCGGTCTTCTTAGAGAACAATCTTTATCCCCATACTATGCTAGTCTTTAAGTTTGTTCTTAGCATGGGAAGCCAGTTTTATTTTCATTAGGCGAATTAATAGGACATCATCAAGTTGCATGGCTATAATAGTGTACATGTTGGTTCATCAACACCGATTTTAATACTTCACTAGAGCGAGGTTCGAGGGAAATGCTGCAGCCTGCAGACCTTTTGTGACAAAGGAAAAGTGATCATTTGCTTTCCTGGGTTTATTTTTATGATATTTGGGGTGTTGCTGATGAGCTTGTCTCAGAGACTTTGAAGCTTTGGTCCAAAACGTAATTGATGGTGCTACAAAGTACAAACGGCTATTCACATGGTTCATATTTTTTTTATTTTTTTTACCTTCTTCATTTATTATTTTATTTTTACTTTTTGTGTCGGTATATGTCACTTTCAAGATTCAAACCCAAAGTCTTTACCGTGTGCAAGCCCTTAATTTCAATCTTAAACCCAAGTCAAATTTACTTGACTTCCGTGTCGACAAAGAAGCTTGAGATTTGAAGAATGGTTTTGTTTTTTTGTTTTTCTTTTTTCAATATAAATAACTTCATTGAAAGGGATCTGTAACGGTCTAAATATGTCTAGTCTCAAATCAATCTAAATACAGTATTTTAAGAATAGACAACTCAGTTATATTGTAGGAATTTAGAAGATTGGAGAATGTACATATATATTCATGTTATGTCATCATTTGCCTCTCTTTTTCCCATGTCGAAACATAAGGTAATTTTTTATTTTTTTTTAACCTTTGAGAGATCTTTTGTCCCCTCCATATTTGTAAAATTATGGAATATTACTGTAATTTTACCTTTGAACAAGGATATATAGATACATGTTACCATTTCTTTATTCTCTTTTAATTCCTCGGTCGAAACATAGAATAATTCCATTTTTCAACCGTCTAAGATGAGATCTTTTGTCTGCGCCGTATTTCTAACAATCGATGAATAATACTATAATTTTACCACTGAATTGGGTAGAAAAATATGATATTCGTCCTTAATTTTGACCCTTTTTTTTAAGAAGGGAGTAAAAAAGATTCTCTCCCTTCTCCCATAAGAAATCTTATACTTATAATTGTTTGAAAAATGGGTTTCATACACAGAAATCTTATCAACACATGTCTTATTTATCCCAATGATACACCCAATCTTATACCAACCCTAGCCACATCCTTTAAATTTATATTTATTTTAATTTTTATAAGCCAAAGCTCGTGTGAGGCCTTCGAATCCGGATGTTGTCGACCACAATAGAGGCTATACCATGCAGTTGAGCAGTCATGGTTCAATTAGGTATCTTGAAGAAGTTGAAGTTGTGTTGAATGAATGTCGTTGTCCTTGAATAAGACTGAGATCACTTTGGCATGTGCACAAGCTCAATTTTGGCTTTGGGCATGCCATGTCTAATCAATCAATCACATTAGATTACAACTTTTACAATTGAGAGCACGTCTTGGTCTTGGACCCTTTTGGGTCAGTTTTACCCTTTGGGCGGTTGTGGGTGGCCCATTGTAGTGGAGAGCGATGGACATGACCTAGGACTCATTGTCTTAGATTAAGACATTCCAAATGCACAATTCTGTTAGAGTGTTAGGGGTATGCAGTGCGCGTGCTTCTTCTTGCATGAGAAAGAGAGACATGAAGTATCTTTCTTGTCAATATGTTTGTCTACTCTCTCTCTCTCCATGTACTACTTTATCAAAAACAATTGTTATTCTCACACCTATTAGGGATAATGGAAGATAATTTAGCAACAACAAAAAAAGATAATGGAAGATAAGAATTTTGATTTAAATATAAATTGGTACTTTCTATATTAATTAAATCCCATATTTCATCTCTAAATTTCATTTGAATTCTTCACCCTCAATTTTTAATAAGATAAATACTTTTTTTTTTTTTAATTCTAATTACTTATGAATTAATTCGATAGCATACATATAAGTATATAACTTATAAATAAAAAATAAAAAAATGCGAGTCATAACCTCAAAATATCAAATCTTATTTAACGTGGTTATTTTCTTTGTGAATTATTTAAATTTGTTTAACTACCGACTTTAAGTTTGTGCATGTATAAAGAATAAAAGGATGATGGTTCAATTATGCCAGAGTTTCATCTCTAAAAGTAATCACCTCAGATTTGTGATTACTTTGGATTAAATATTATTCTTTTGGTTAGCTAGGTTAGAAAAGAGTGTAAATTATATTGGATATGCATGAAGTCTTTATTCTTTTCACTCCCCAATTTGAAACTTAAACCCTCAAACCCTAAGTTATGTTCTAAAATTTAACCTATGTTTGAATATACTAAATTTTGGTATATTACAGTCACTTTCTCCTATACTCTCCTCTCCTCTTCCTTTATCCTCATCCGTTCCAAACATACGTTTAAAAAAAGCTATCACTCTGATTGTGCTACTAGTCCAGCAATTTAGGGAGGAGGCCAGTCGGTCACTGCATTTTGATAAATAATATTAAAGGGTAGAGGAAAGTCAAGGTTCAATATCCAATTATGATCCGCATCAGGGGATTTTTGTGCCCTGATCACATGGGAGAACAATCCCTTGAATGGATCCTATAAGTATAGGCATCTGTGCGACTTACTGCTTCAGACAATGACAATGTTATAATGGAAGACTTGAATTTTACGAGCAAAGATTACATTTTATGTATAGTTTTAAAAATAAAATTTTAGAAAAGTCAACACATTTGCAGTGTCACTTTTTCTCTGTCATTGAATAATGAATATCATATACTGGATTGTAATGATAAAAAAAAAAAATCATATACTGGATTGAAGCAAGTTGCAAGGAGCATGAAGATTTGATGTGCCAAAAGGCCTAAGAATCTCACTACAATTTCCATTAGTTCACACTTAGGCCTATGAATGATCGTGAACAAAAAGTGAAACCTATATTAGTTGGATGAGATGTTTGTTTCCTTTTTTCCTTTCTATTGTGATTTGATAAATTCTTTGCATTATAGCTGGTTAAATAAGTTTAACTAGAGTAGATTATAAAGGTCCATTTATTGTCTATAAAACAAGTCTCTTAAAGATAATACAAGAAATCTGTATGATTTATTGAATAAGTAAGGTTGAGTTGCATAAGTTGCATAAGCTTCCTTATGTATATATCAAACAAGTGTAGATACATGGAGGGAGAGTCCATGCTTCAAAAGGTGTCATCAAATTGTGCTATTATATATGTTTGATGTCATTGGAACATCAAGAAAAATTTTAGTTTGTTATTTAAGATAATAATGTCATAAACCAATACGATTCTAGATGCCTATTGATAAATGATTGGTCAGATTCTGTAGTGCCAAGTGCTATGGACCATTGAGCTATAAATTTGGTGGTTTGGTGGTTAAATAAACTATGTTAGCTAGGTTGGTGGCCTCAAAATTGAAGGGGACCCCTCAATCATTGTCATAACCTTTGGGCATTAGAAAAGGTAATTAAGGAAATAATATATAGAAGTGTTTTCATATAAGAAATACATCAAATAATTTGGGTCTTCTGAATGGTTTTGTTTATTAAGATAAGTGATAATATCATCTTTTGAACCTATAAGCCAGCTACATTTTTTTTTTTTTTTTTTTTGATAACTTGATAATTGAGGAGGGGGTCGGAATTTAAACACGGATTCTCCTCATAAAATGAACTAATTAATGTTAGTTGAACTACAAGATTCTTGGTCAAAGACCAGTTACAATTGAGCTAAAGAAACTGTTTGAAACATATATGAGAAGAAACTATATATATGAATATGATCCTCCTTTAATAAACACAAGAATTTATAACCTTTCTTAGAAAGATGGGGAAAAAAGAACATAAAATTCCAATGTACATGCTCCAAACAATACTTTGCACAAGATCAACCAAGCATCACCAAGAGCTTTACATAGAAATATTCCCAAATGCTACACCAGAATCTTGATTATGAATAATTAAGTTGCTAATTTCTCAATTAAGAAAAGTTGAGTAGCATTCAGTGATACCCCAAATCCTATGTAGGGGGTCTTCATTTTCACAACCTAGCATATACCATCTTATACTCCCCCTTTTCAATTCCTTGAGACCCTATATAGGAAAACTTAAATAGATGTCCTAATATATAGTCATAGGTACATAAGAATAATATGACGTACACAATCAATCTTACATTACATGTTACCATCTCCTCCTCTCTCATTGCTATCCTCACAAGGCTCATTATTATTCCATGGAGAATAATAATACATACTAGAATTTTGGCCGAGAGAACCTCCTCCATGACCCATATTATTCCTTCTTCCAAACTGTGAAGAAGTTGATGTAGGCATTTCATTGGCATTGCATGCATAACGAATCAAGTCTGCATTTGTGGAATCCAATTCCTTCTGGAGCCTAATGACTTGCCTTTGGAGGACTGAGATGGCTCCAACACAGCCATAGACTGGATCTTTTATCCGTGCCTCGGCTTCATAGGCCAGAGAGTTTACTGCATCCTCTCTCTGATGAGGAAGGACTTCATTGAGGAGCTTGCTAACATTGCTTGCACCAAATATTTTGTGAACATTGGCAAATTTTTGTGGCTCTTCAGGTGGAAAATATGGTGCAAAAATGCAATCTGGCATACATTTTCTTCTTAAAAACTTGCAGGCAGCACATGGAGAATTGGAGTAGCTGCTGGAAGATGCCATATAATTATTTCACTGCAGCAAAAAAAAAAAAAAAAATCACCCATCTAATCCATCCAGCAGTTTATTGCAAATTCACTTGAAATTGACAGCCACAATTTTTTATTTTTTATTTATTTTTGTAATTTCTTTTCAAGGAACAACATATTCATTTTTCATGTAATTAAGAATTATATTCTGACAAAGTTGAACTGGACAAAACCTTTTTTTCCTTCCGAATTTAATTAACTTGGTGATTTCTAGCCTTCTAGGACTACAGAACTAGGGTTAGTACTAAGTACCACTTGAGTACTTGACTATATATATATATATACAGGTGCTAAAAAATCCACTGCTATCTTCTTTTCAAACTTCTTTTACTTTTTTGCCTCCTGAGCTGTTTTTCTTGAACATGAGTACTACTTTGTGAACATTGCATCTTGAACGTTACTAAACAGACCCCCCCCCCCCCCCCCTCCTTTTTTTTTACAAAAAAAAAAAAAAAAAAGTAATTAATATGACACATGAAGATAGGGATGGTTTCCTGTGTTAGGATTCTCCTGAATTTGTCAACAGTTCCTAAATTTAAACATTATGCTTGTCCTTTGAAGCCCTCTCTCTCTCTCTCTCTCTCTCTCTTTGTGTTTGTACCTTCTATTCCCCACATCCACCACCACAGATTTAGATTCCTATAGTTCATTACACCACATCTACTACATGTGAATATCCTTCTGCTTCTCTCTCTCTCTTTTGGGGTTCTTTAATTTTCTATCTTTTATTATAAGCCAATAGAGCATGGGAACTCAGTAGTAGTGTGTAATTTCAACCTTTTTCCTTTTGTGTGAATTACATGACAGGAATTCTATAAACCAAAACGCCGGATCAACTTCTATAACCCAAAAATTCAAGCAACATTCCATTTGAAAAGAAAGTAAAATTAACTATAAAGGAAAAAAGAGAGACTGCACCTATATATGTACTTACCTTTTTGTGTTGAAGTCTTTGGTCAGTCAGAAAGAATACTATTACCTTTTTTTTTGCTGTCTGTTTGTAAGCTCTTTCAAGATCTAATCTTTGATAGTCCCAAGGAAAAAGAAGTTCCTGCTGCAGCCATTGGGAGAGAAAGAAAGAAAATTAAAATTCCTTTGTTGAGTTTGTTTTTGAGTTCAAAGAGAGGAAAAAAAAAACCCTAGTTTGCAGTTTAGATAGAGAGAGAGGCTTGCAAATACATTTACAAATAGTGATGATAAGAGGAAAAGGGAGGCAAAGAGCATTTTTCAGTGAGATGGAATGGAAAGCAAAAGACAAGAGCAATAAATGGGGCTACAAGGAAAAGAAGGATGACTATGACACTGTCTTTATAATAATTATCAAACACTGTTCAGCTTAAGTTGAAACTTGAAACTTGAAACTTGTCTCAGTTATAGTCACATATTTATACTCGTATTCTCATATGTTACATATATCTAAATTCAAAATATTTTGACATGTATTTCATGTTTTTTTATTATTGAATTTTGGAATTCTCTTTCACTCTAAAAGATCTAGGGAAATATATGTTCTTATTCAGACACAGAAGAGAATATATTGTCATGACCAAAACCCTAGTAACACTAAGGTGTTCATGAACTTTGTTCCCACTAGATTAATTTTTGGCAACAAAATTCATGTTGCATATATATATATATATATATATATATATATATATATATAATATATATATATTATAAGTATATCATTCAGCACAAATAATTGTATTGTTTCAGGATCAATATGCAACACGAATTTGTTGTTCTTTGCTGCATTACTGGAAATAAGAAATCAAGTATGGACTCTCTATCTCTTATCTCAAAGAGAAGGAAAATCATGCTTTAAATTCTTCAACTTTTTCTATGTGTCACACAGTTATGGACTCTATCTCTTATCTCTTTCTGAGACAAACTTAAGGATTCATTTGTTTAAATATGTGGTAGGATACACACCCAACAATCTCTGAAATATTTTACTGTTGAATTCAATTATTGAGTACAAGTATCAGAAGGAAAATCCGAAAGGTTTACTATTAGCTTTCATTATTGAATTCAGTAATAAGCATAGACACAGTAATTGTTGATGTAGTTACTGACAAACATGACTGAAATACAAGGACAGAACAGACACCAATTAACTAAGGTTGGGTCTATCACATTTTTCACTTCTCAACTTGCTCTGAACTCTGAAGTGTTTGACTGTCCCTTGTGACAAAGCCACAACTTGAAATAGTTCTTCAATAATTGCCAAGATTTTAACCTGAAGATCTAAACTGCTGTGAATTGATGGCTATATTGTTGATGAGATAACAATCTTGATTGCAGAAGATTGCAGAAATCCCTACAATATTTAAAGAAAATAAAGATGTACAAACACTTATTTGCAATAAACTCACTAAAGGTAAATGGATATGGCAGTTTTATGTGAAAATGAGGAATATGTCATGTTAATAAAAGTGTCAGTCCATCTAGTATAGTTGAATGCCCATGTGACACATAAGTCAAAGATTGAGCTTTACAGTTTCTTGCAAGTATATATACTTAAAAAAGAACGTAGTCATGGTTGCTAGTTAACTTAACTTGATAAAATCTATTATCATCAAATAATAAACATGAGACTAGGATCAAATCCCCATTTATATTAAAACGAAACCAATTAGCATACATTTTAATCTGATGATAAAGAAAAACCATCATACAGTGAATGAAATAAATTCAAATCCTATCATATCTTAAAATAAAATAAATTAAAACACAACCCTAATCTCATTTGATCTTTGAGAAGGCCAAAAAGGCGTAAATTTTACTTAAATAGAGAGGAGTTATTTTTTAAGGTCGGTGGTTGCCTAGCTAGGACTTATTGCTAAAAGGGTTTCCTAAAACTAGTTAGGTAAAATGCTTTCCACCTTGATATTATACAATACAACCCCATTTTTCAATTCACAACTTCCATCCAACTTTTTGTAACTATACAATTTATATATATATATATTAGTTTAGAAAGTATATTTAGTTAAGACAATGTGTCGTTATACATAATTGTAGAATAGTAGTAATGAACATATAATGATGATTTATTTTAGATCTCCTCATGAAGGTACATGGATCTACTTTTTGTAGTCTTATCATATGTGGACGGCTATCTACATATTTGTATATTTATATATGCATGCTTAAAACTTCCATTGTATTATACAATAATTATATGGAATCTCAGATCATATAACAAATAATTAGTATACGAAGCTTCCCTTTTTTTTCAATATATTAATAGTTGATGTTATCATAGCATTTGGGCACCAAGAATTAATACAAGTGGAGAGATGATGGGCACTCGCAGAAACAAACTAAGTGCTATTCTTCTTGCTGCATGCCGACTTGGATTCTTCACACACTGTGTAAGGGTCACATTGCAATGGGTCATTGAGAAAAGTTGCAAAGGAAAAAAAAAAAAAAAAAAGATTCTTTTTTTTTTGTGCTTTGAATAAATTATGTCAAATGAAGTATGGCCCTAATGATTAGAGAGGCAATTATTGGATATGTACAAGATATAGTAATATATATATCACGCTCAATTCAATGTTATTTATTGAACTCTCAAAATATATGTTAGTAGGACATGGTGAAACAAAGAATCTAGCTTCATAACTTTACTTTTGTAAAAAAGACTCGGATCGATTTGACTCTTCATACATAATATGGATTCCACCTATAAGCGTTAATTATTCACGGGATTGAATGACAAGAAACCGACTGATGAAACAAACAGAAAGGGAATTGCTCGACCCAACATTATGCTTTACTGATCACAAAGAAGAAATCATCTTTGCATGTACTGAGCTGATTTACGGAATTGGTGTTGCTTCATTGCTTGTAAAATATGGACGACCCAAATCATGCGATTTTTTTTTTTTTTTTTTTTTTTTTTCATTTTTTCACGAAGAATGAAGGTGGCCAAATTCAACCACAAAACCCCACATCATGTTGGAAAAGTGCCTAAAACTCCTATTATGACTTGGAAAACTAATTGAGTTTCCTTAATGAAAAAGGAAAACTAATTAAGTTACTTTTGAGTTTCCTTAATGTGGAAGAAAAAGTGAATTATAGGTGTAAAAGGTGAGAGTATTCCTTAGTGTGCAAGGAAAAGTTTATTCATTGTCAAAAAAATAATATGTTCTTTATACATCAAGGAATAGAAATTGAAGTCTTATAAATAGACAGTGTTGCAAAGTATAAGGGGTTTTGTCCCATGGATCCTTCCCTATAGGGAAAGAAGATGAAAGAGCACCACGTAAAAAGTGCAAGTTGCAAGAAAGCCTTGGCCTACGGTTCCTCCCCTGTGGGGAGAGGAGAAAAATAATAGAACATAGGTTTATGAGTTAGCTTACAAATCAAGAAGAATTTATAACAATTGGATTTGTGCACAAATCAAGAAGAATTTGTGACACTTAGGTTAGTACACAAATCAAGGAGAATTTGTGACACATAGATTAATGCAAAGAAGTATCACAGACATACACAAAGATATTGGGAGTTTTCTCTAGAGAGTTTGTTGAGTGTTAATTCCTAAAAAGAAAATTATTGTATTTGGTGAGTACCTCAAATTAGGAATAAACTTGATAAAAACTATTATAATTGAATTAATTCGGAATTGGTCCCGTGGTTATTTCCTTCAAGGAGAAAGTGTTTTCCACGTAAATATTTGTGTTCTTGTGTGTGATTGATATCTTGGTGATTGATTAAAATTGTTTGTAGAATTCCTTAATTCACATAAGGCTAGATTGTGGTCCCAACAAATGGTATCAAGACTTCCATTGTCCCAACACATCCATGACAGATTTGATTCAACTTCTACAATTAAAATTCATAAAATTTCATGATTTTTTCAAGCAACTATCTTGAATTCCTATTTCTTGTTAAAGGTTCCCTCGAGTCGAAATGTAAAAAATGGGTACAAAACCGAGTTCAAGTTCAAACACAAAAACCCACAACATCCATCGCTAAATTTGAGTCACCTTCTATACAACTTAAGTTCATAAGAATTAAAATTTCATGATTTATTTCAAGTAATTCTTTAGAGTTGATATTTCTTTTTCTTTTTTTTAATAAAATTTAGAGTTGATATTTCATGTCAAAGGTCACCTCGAGTTCAAATGTAATTTAACCTATAAAATAGAGGTAAAAAAAAAAATTAATGAAAAATGGAAAATGCTTCCCTTCGATACTCATGCGTACTTGATGAGATATTAAACCGACATATAACATTTTAGGACATGTGTCGTGTCTGTGTCTTCTCCTATGCACCAAAGCAACACAGGAGGTAAGCCAAACCTAATGAAAAATCCAAACATTATCCGCTTTTACTGAGGTCCGGTTGGGTACTAACCAAAATAATGCTGACCACAATTAGTTAGATACAATGGACAACATTGAAAGGAATAGGGTGATTGACAAATTTTGAGAAAAAAGAAGAGAGAAAGAGAAAGAGATTCCAGGTAAAGTGTCTCATTTAATAATTTAGCCCTCATGTTTAAAAGGACATGAAAAGGCTACCTAATTGGCTACCACTTCGACCAAACTGTGGCTTCAGGGGTATAGGTTGTGAATTGTTTAAATGGCTATTAGGATAGGCTTTTCACATTCCATGCCTAGCTACTTGATCTTGTCGATGACACAAGTGCTTGCTAGAGCTGAAAATAAAAAGCCATGCCTCCGACACTTCTAAAGCCATGCCTTCTTGACTCTTGACTCTTGAGTGCTATACCACTGAGTCTTGCCACTTTCATTGATAATGAGATATGGTTCAAACACTACCGTTGTTTCTATATATGCAAACCTATATACTGCATGTATATTATATTCTTCCCCTCAAGGCCTCAAGTTAAACAATTTTCCTATTCCATGATTGAACCAATCTTGGGGAGTCACGTACTATTTAACTAACTAAACGTAATTAAATGGCTAATGATGTTATAATCAAATTCCGGATTTCCGGTCCTATCTCCACTTAAAATATATATTAAAAAATTTAAACTTTAATGAAGTGATGTTATAATTAATGACATTATTTTGATTGCATGACTCGGGGCATTGGGGCATTCGAATTGTTCATTTTTTATTACATTTTAAACCAAGGGTTCATCTAGCCTAGTCAATTTGTCTCATCAGTATATGAAAGTAGTATATAGGAAGAAGAAAAAAAAGAGGGGATTTTATTTTTATTTTTTTATGAAAATTACATTTTAAACCATATACTTTGGTTTAAAATTGAATCATGTACCTTTAAAATGTCTCAAATTTAAACCTTCAATCGACCAATCAAGCCTAAAAAATCCAAGATTTAAATTGAAATTATTTTAAAAGTTTAGGATTCGATTTGAACTAGTGAAATTATAAAATTTAATTTGTAACAGTCTTAAACTTCAGAATTTAATTTGAAACTTTTAACCAAATATTCTACTATCTCTTTTTTTCCTGATTTTTTCTCTTTTTTTTTTTCTTTCCATGTACTTAACGTCACAAAACGCTTTATGGAAAAATTTGATTCGCAGCATGAGCAACACAAGCAACCACAAAGGGTAATTTACTCTTTCACTTTTATTTCTTGTAATATACTCTTACTCTTCCATTATTATATAGCAACATGTACAAACTTCTTTTATTTAAGACCCTATAAATATGTCTTCAGCTTTCTCACCACTTACTCTTTCTTGATCACCACAATATCACTAGAAAACCCTATCTTTTTTGGGGTGTCACTTTGAACGTTATCAATAAATTTGGACCCCACTTGGTTTTGTTGAGCAAAACACCATGTTGATTTGAGTTATGGGAGTATTGTACTTGCCCATGCCTTCTATCCATATTAGACAATATATAAGCTAGCCTCCTTAATTTGTTGTTCCCTAGCTAAGGCTAGCTGTTCCAGAATTTAAAGATGATTCCAAGGCTAGCTATAGTTTCCTCAGTAGGTAATGACACTTTTTGAGCTACCCGGCCCATCATCAAATCTTCCCTCACTCTATGAGGTCTTTTCTTTGTGAAGCATTTCAGCTACTATGTCTTCCCACGCTTGTAGCTGGATTTGCAATTCCTACAATTGCGACCTTCAACATGTAATTTATGGACCTCTAGCTGATTTCTGGAGGGGAAATAATTCAGAAAGTAATCAAACCAAAACTAGAAGTTAAGGATTTAACTAAATCATCTCAATTTATGGTTCGGACATAGCCAAACTATGTCACTTGTTCGGTCATTGCCGAGCTGCGTTACTTGTTCAATCAAATCCAATCTATTTACCTGTTCAGGTTCAGTCAACTGAAAAATTGTTCGGTCAGTCCCGAAATGAACCAAAATCATATTAAAACCCTGTATTCAATGTCCAAAATATCTAGGGCAGAGATCATTAAATACACCATCTAAATTAAACTCCAAATAGTAGGCCATGAAGTGACTTCTGCTTTAACACCCATTAATGCGTAAAATATCCAGCTAAAGAGTGTTGAATACGTTTTACACCCTGAACTCAGAAATTAACTGTGATAAGAGATGATGATGATGATTACTCATTAAAACTGACAGAACCCACGTTCAGGTAAGAAATATCCAAAATGAAGTTGTTTAATATCTCTGATTAATGTCAGAATTAAGGTACTGGGAAGAGGGATAAGTAAATATCTTAAAATATCACCAGTTGAATGGAGATATAAATAGAAGGAGATTCAACAGTTTAAAGGTACTTGCTCTTTTACATAAAAATTCCCTTAGCTCTGGTTATTAAATTTTTGATCATCTTTCGATCCATAACTGACTAAGGCATCGGAGAGCTAAAGGGCAACCCCCACTGGGTTGTCCATTGTTCTAACGATCCAGTATTGTTTTACTGTTATTTCGTACTGCAGGAAACGTGAAAGGTGTTTAGACGAACCTCAACTGAACGAAGGATTAGTCTTACGGTCAGCTTTTCCGACTGTAACATTTTAAGTTCCTCCAATTAGCGCCGTCTATGGGAAAAGCTTTCTTGAAGACAGAAACCTGAAGTTTTACGAGGTCTGTTAAGATGTTTGAAACACCCCGTTCTGTGGGACGAGAATCAAGAAGTCCTACTCAAAAAGGCTCCTTAAAGACTTTGTACGAGCCTTCTTGGCCCACCGAAACACCATATGAAACTTCCGAAGAAACCACTATAAGACGAGCCTCGGCAAGGGCCCCACCACAACACACCGACCCTAACGAAGGGTAGGTCAAAAGAAAAGACCAGGGGGCAACCTCAAAGGGCTCGCACAATCCCGGCAGAAGGAATGTCCACCGCGGTTTAAAATATTCATCCACAACGTCCCGAACTGAAGATAGTCAAAAAGTTATTTCGAGTTTGCGCCGAGAAATTAGTGACTTGAAACGAGAAGCAAGGGGCCGAACCCCAGCAAAAGAAAGGCCGAGGAATAGGGTGAATGCCTCGAAACGCGGAAGCCCCGAGTATTCCAATTACGAGGATTTCTCTGAAACCTCTGGCTCCTAATCAGATTCAAGATCGTTGACACCCCAAATGGTTCACAGAAAACCGCTGAACATAGGAGAGCCTTCACGGTCTCGACCACCTCTCTATGGCTAAAAGAACCTTCAAGCGAAGAAGCATTCATCAAGAAAAATTGCTCGTCCAGAAGAACAGAATGTGGTCTGGAGAGCTCTTGATTTGGTGTCATCTTCTCCTTTTTCGAGAGAATAGAGAAAACCTAACTACCCGAGAGGTACACGGCTCCACGTTTCGAAGCATACAACGGTCGGACAGACCCTGTGGCTCATATAGGCCATTATCAGCAAACTATGGCCGTGTCTCGCTTTAATGACCCACTCATGTGTCGGCTTTTCCCATCAAGTCTTGGAGAAGTCGCAATGAGATGGTTCAACCAACTTGGCAAACAAACGATTGATTCATGGGACCAAATGGCCGAGGCGTTTGTGGCCCGTTTTATTACAAACAGTAGGAAGGCCAGGGAAATGGACGCTCTCCTCACCATGAAGCTGCAAGACAATGAGACCATCAAAAACTACTCTATCAGGTTTTGGGAGACGTACAACGATATCGATGGACGTAGTGAAGAAGTGGAGATCAAGGCTTTTAAACTGGGTTTGCCCATTGACTCAGGTTTGCGCCAGTCTCTTATCAAGCGTCCCCCATCAAGCTTGGTAAAACTGATGAACAAGATAGACCAATTCGTTCGTTTGGAAGAAGATGGCAAGGGAGCCACACCGGTACAGACAGTTGCCCAGCCCAAGGTTATCACAACAAAACCTTCAGCTCGATCCACTATTGCTGCCAAAAATCTATCCACCCCATCAAATTTCGTGGCTCCCACTTTTCGGGCCTTTGAAACTGTTTTTAAAAAACCAATCTACAAAATCATGGAAAAGATCAAGAGGGAGCCTTTCTTTGTTTGGCCTCCGAAGCTGCTCGGAAACCCAGCGTTAAAGGATGGAAAACTTTATTGTATCTATCATAGAGATACGAGTCATATGACCGAGAATTGTCACATGCTGAAAGTCCATTTAGAGAAGCTAGTATCAGCGGGACATCTCAACCAGTATATAGACGCAGACCTATCCGACAAGAAAGAACCAAGTCAAATAGTTCGGCCATCACATTCATCGGGCGTGCCATCAGCTGGGATAATTCATGTCATCCACAATCTGCTGTGCTCCACTGTCTCTTTGGGGTCCTACAGATCCAGGATGCAAAAGGCTGCCCACCTCAGAAAATCCTTCTTTATAATCGACTCCGCTCATCCTGCCCCAATGTATACGGTGAACAGAGGAAGTATGGAACAGGTGATCTCGTTCTCGGACAATGATTTAAAAGACGTCTAGCTGCCCCCACAATGACCCACTAGTGATCACCCTGAGGATAGGAAACTTTGATGTTCAGAGGGTACTTATAGATCAGAGGAGTTTTGCAGAAGTGATGTACCAGGATCTCTATATAAAGCTCGGCTTGGGAGAGGCCGAACTATACAGTTTCACATCACCCATATACGGCTTCTCAAGAGAGCCCATTGTGCCATTAGGGAAGACTATCCTGCCTGTTTTAGCAGGTCCGATCAACCTTCAGACGGAATTCATAGTGGTTAAAGCCTCATCCCCCTACAATGCCATAATGGGGCGTGATTGGTTGCACTGAATGAGAGCAATTCCTTCCACCCTTCACTAGAAACTGAGGTTCCCTACGAAAGACAGAATCATGGAGCTGAACGGGGATCAAGTCACAGCAAAACAGTGTGTCCTGGCTGCGGTTAAACAAAAATATATACAAGAGGCAGAAAAACCCAGAGACTCATGACAATTACAGTCCCAGGAACCAGAAGACGGAGAAATTATGATGACCGAACGACCAGAAAAGGTATTCTTCGATCCTTCTAATCCTGAACAATTCTTTTTGGTCGGTTCGAAACTGTCTGCTGTAGATGGGGAACAATTGCTTCAAATCCTGATCGACAATCGGGACGTCTTTGCTTGGTCGGTCTACGATGCTCCAGGTGTATCTCCCGAGCTGGCATGTCATTCATTAAATATCGGGTCCGAACACAGGCCGATAGTTCAAAAGCGGCGGAAGTTAGCCCTAAAAAGAGCCGCTATAGTTCTTGAGGAAGTGGAACGTCTTCTAGAGTCTGGAGCAATCTGAGAAGTACAGTATCCAATATGGCTCTCAAACACGGTGGTGGTAAAAAAGAAAAATGGAAAGTGGAGGGTCTGTATTGACTTCACTGATTTGAACAAAGCTTGTCCGAAAGACCCCTTTCCACTTCCCCGGATAGATCAGCTGGTGGATTCGGCTTCGGGACATGCTCGGCTCAGCTTCCTAGATGCATTTCAAGGTTATCACCAAATTCCAATGAATGTCGCCGATCAACACAAGACGGCTTTCATTACTCCAAGAAGGACATACTGTTACAAGGTGATGCCATTTGGTCTGAAAAATGCAGGGGCAACCTATCAGAGAATGGTCACCAAAATGTTCGGGCATATGATAGGAAAGACAGTTGAGGTCTATATAGACGATATGCTCGTCAAAAGCCTCCAGGAGGAAAATCATGTGTTCGACCTGCTGGAAGTGTTTGACATCCTACGGGAAAGTTGCCTACGCCTCAACGCGTCCAAATGTACGTTTGGCGTTAGTTCAGGCAAATTTTTGGGCCATGTGGTGAGTAGAAAAGGAATAGAGGCTAAACCGGACCAGATTGCCGCCCTTGTAGACTTGGCAGAGCCCAGAAACATTAAGCAGTTGCAACGCCTGACTAGTATGGTTGCCGCTCTTAGCCGTTTTATCTCAAGATCGGCTGACAAATGCAAGCCTTTCTTCCGACTTTTGGGCCGAATGAGTAAATTTGTTTAGGATGAAGAGTGTTCGGTCGCATTCCAGGGAATCAAGACTTACCTATCAACTCCTCCATGCCTTTCCATTCCCATGCCGGGGGAACCACTATTTTTGTATTTAGCAGTATCCAACCATGCTGTAAGTGCCGTATTGGTTCGGGAATTGGGGCAAGAACAGAAGCCGATTTTCTTCGTCAGTAAGGCTATGGACGAGACCGAGTTGAGGTACCTGCCACTTGAGAAAGCAGCTCTGGCAATACTCCAGGCGGCCAAAAAACTACCTCACTATTTCTAATCTAATACAGTCACGATATTGAGTGATCTTCCACTAAAAATGCTATTACAACGGTCAGATTTTTCTGGAAGAATCACAAAATGGGGGGTATATCTGGGATCCCTCGGTGTAGAGTACAAGCCTCGGACGGCAATCAAAAGACAAGTCTTGGCAGAGTTTTGGGTTGAATTTCAACATGATCCGAGCAACTCGTCTTCGTTAATACCAGCCGAAACTCAGCCCGGTTTGGTTACAGAAAGATGAGAATTATATGTCGACGGAGCATCAAATTCTAGAGGTTCGGGGGCAGGAATCGTTCTGGTTTCTCCGGAAGGGTTAATTCTCGAACAAGCTATTCGGTTAACGTTCTCAGCTTCAAACAATGAGGCCGAATACGAGGCGCTAATGATTGGTCTCAAAACAGCAGAAAAGCTCAGTGCGAGTCATCTCCAGGTATTCTGTGATTCCCAACTTGTGGCTAACCAAATTTCAAGAGAATATCAGGCCAGAGATGAAAGGATGGCGGCCTATCTCACCATCGCCCGGTCTCTCTTATCCAAATTTGATTCAGTTCAAGTTACGTAAATCGGAAGAGAGCATAACTCTCATGCAGATATTTTGGCTAAACTGGCTACGGCATTAGAAACGGATAAGCAAAGGATAGTCTGTATAGAGACATTGGACCAACCAAGCTTTCAGAATCAGGAGGTATCTGTTTGCTCCATCAGCTGTCAGCCGAGCTGGATGGACCCTATATTGAGCTATCTCAAGGACAACAAACTGCCCGAAGACAAAAAGGAGGCCAAGATGATCAAACGTAAGACTCCAAGATATTGGGTCTCTAATGAAGGGTTATTGTACAGACGGTCATTCACTGGACCTTATCTGTTGTGTGTACACCTTAAGAAGGTAAGAGACTTCCTCTTCGAAATACATAAGGGAATCTGTGGAAGTCACACTGAAGGGAGGTCCCTGGCACATAGGGCGATATCTCAAAGATATTGGTGGCCATACATGCAAGCCGACGCCTTGAAATACGTTCGGGAATGTGATAAATGTCAAAGGTTCGCTCCTATGATCCATCAACCAGCTAAAGAGTTGAATCCCCTGTCCAGCCCATGGCTATTCGCCGAGTGGGGATTCGATATTGTAGGGCCCCTTCCTCGGCTCCAGGAAATAAGAGGTTCTTGATTGTGGCAACAGATTACTTCACCAAATGGGTCGAGGCCGAACCGCTCTCTAATATCCGAGACGTTGATACAAAACGATTTCTTTGGAAAAACATTATCACACGTTTCGGCATACCTTGGGCTGCCATTTCGGACAACGGTACATAATTTGAGAGTAGACTGTTTAAAGGATTCTGTTCGAAACTAGGTATCTGAAACTTCTTTTCCTCTCCTGGCTACCCTCAATCAAACGGACAGGCCGAGGTCTCCAATAAGGTCATATTGAGTGGTATTAAAAAGAAATTAGAAGCAACAAAAGGAAAATGGGTGGAAGAACTCCCGAGCGTACTATGGACGCACAAGACAACAGTAAGGAAGTCTACCGGCGAAACACCTTTTGCACTGGCCTTTAGGGTAGAGGCGGTCATCCCATTGGAGGTCGGAATGCCGACCACCAGAAAGACAGAGTTTGTGGTGGAGACTAACGAAGAAAATCTACGGAAAGATCTGGACTTGTTAGAGGAAAGAAGAGACCTGGCCGTGGTTTGTTTGGCTTCATATCAACAAAGGATAAAAAGGGAACATGACAAGAACATTAAGCCGAGGATATTCCGAGTTGGAGAATTGGTCCTGAGGAAGGTTATAGCCAATACAAGAAAGCCGAACGACGGAAAGTTCGGACCAAATTGGGAAGGACCTTATAAAGTTTTGTCCCAGGCAGGTCATGGGGCCTATAGATTAGAAGATATGAACGGAAAGCATATCCCCAGACTGTGGAACACCTGTAATCTGAGGAAGTATTTCTTTTAACAAATATGTAAACTGAAAATCAATATATGTTCGGATTATGATTGTATTCACTTGTGTTTTGTGACCAAACAGGTTTACTACCTCAAAGGGGGGTGAGTAAAGGAAGGAATATCAACCAAACAGTATTACTACCTCAAGGGGGGTAAGTAAAGGAAGAAAGTTTTTAAAACCGAACAAAACTACTACCTCAAGGGACCCTGAGTAAGGAAATTCTTTGTCCAAACAATATTACTACCTCAAGGGGGGTGAGTAAAGGAAGAAAGTTTTAAAACCGAACAAAACTACTACCTCAAGGGGGGTGAGTAAAGGAAGAAAGTTTTAAAACCGAACAAAACTACTACCTCAAGGGGGGTGAGTAAAGGAAACAATGTCAGCCGAATAATATTACTACCTCAAGGGGGGTGAGTAAAGGAAGAAAACTTTAAAACCGAAAAAATTACTACCTCTAGGGGGGTGAGTAAAGAAATTCTTTATCCGAATAACATTACTACCTTTAGGGGGTGAGTAAAGAAAAACAGTTTCAAAAAACCAAAGATTATTACCTCTAGGGGGTAAATGAAGGAAAAATAACATGACCGAGCAAATCTACTACGGTCGTGAGGCTGAGCAAATTTAAAATGCCAAACCTGACAGTCTCATTAAAACAAGGGAACCAAACACGGTGAAATCCATCCGAACAAAGCTACTGTTTAAACAAGGAGGAAAGGATGCTTAAGGTTAGTACCACACTTATCGTCATTTCTGTAAGTAATTAAACCTGTGAACTGAATAAACCCTACGAGTCTTTCATCATAATGTATCTGTTGCATAATTAATCTGAGCAAGTTATTTGTTGTCCGAAAGACTAGTTTTTGGTCCAAACAATCTGTTTTACATGGAGTTTTTCAGATTTGTTATCCGAACAAAATCTGTCACTATCCAATTGTTTGAAATATTTCCAGAAGTAACCGTTATTAGGGGTCTCAAGGTGAGCCCTGACTAGTACTCTTCTATAAAAGGCAAAGTCAATCTAAATAGTATAAAAACGAATTAAAAGCGATTTAAGCAATATAGAATAATTAATCGAAAAACATAAGCAGATACCCACAAAACTAGTGGATTCATAAAATTTATAATAAAACAATTATATAAGAAATATGATGTTCGAAGCACACGGCCTTCAAAATAGTTATAAAAAAAAGGGGAGTAAAATACATAGAAGTAAAAACTAATTCTCGGACTGCGGAGCTGGATCAACAGAAGCAAGAGGATCTTCAATGAGAATTGGAGTTGGGTTAGCTACACAATCGTCCCGAACATCACCAACTTCCTCGATTTCGATCTCTTCATCCTCATCTTCCTCATCTCCCTCATCTTCTTTGTCTGACTCTCTAAGGCCGGCGTCAGGGTAAGGCAATGGAGTGTTCTCCCTCAAAAATAAATCCGAGGAAGCAGGAAGCTCAGCTTTCTTCAGGGCAGCCTTCCACCCATCTCAAAAGCTCCTGTTATAGACTCCCTACAGTTGATCCTTAACTTCGTTTAGAACCTCCTGCTTGCCTTCTTGATTGCCCTCCCGTTTGCCGTCTTCCCGAGCCTCGCCAATTGAACGGATGCATTCGGCCTCGAGATTCTTTACCTTTTCTTGGAGTTGGACGAGATCAGCTTCAATTTTTGTTCTCCGCTCAGATTCGGTCCTGGCCTTCTCCTTGGCTTCCTTCATCAGGGTTATGGTTTCAAAATGTTTTTTCTCCAGGTCTCCATAATTTTTAGCGGCATTCGCCAGCACATCAGACATGACCTTGTCATGTTCGGCCTCCATCTCCTTCTGTCTCTTGTGGAGGCCGTAAGCCCTGGCCTCCGCGGCCTGAACGCCTTGAGCAGCCTAAAAACAAAATAAAAATGATAAATAAACATAACATATTTGGCGAAAGTTAAAATATTCATTTGAGAAACCATACCATCACCAATCCACGGGAGATATGACGAAACAGCCTGCCCAAAGACATCTCCTCCCATACCTCGTAATCTTCTGGGAGGCAAGTTGTCCTGGTCAGGGCATGAGCCACCCTAGCCGTGAACTCGACATTGGATGTCTCGAACACGATGTGGTTGGTGGTGACCGGTTGCCCTTGCACCATAATTTTCGGCACCCATGGTTCTCCTTAAAACGAAGGGCCGGGAAGCTCTGATTGTTCGATCTCAACCCTGGATCTCTTCGGCCTGGGAGCTTACTCTTCGACTTGAACGGATTCTGTCCCTTCCACCATTTGTGGAAGACTACTCGGTTCGGTCAAAGGTGCCGACCTTGACTCTTCGCCCTAAACAGTTTGTTCGGTCGAAATAACTTCAAAAACGGCTTTCCTTGATTTTTTGTCCTGAGCTCCCTGCTTGGCCTTACCCTTGCCTTTTGAACTCGAAGCTCCCTTTTGCTTCTTTCCGATTATTTCAAAAACGTCAACTGGAGGAGCCATCTCTGATATTGCTCCGGTAGGTATGAGGCTGGGATGATCGACTTGGGGAATAGACGAGGAGGGTTGAGCCATGTATAAGACCGAAGGTTCTATTGGCGTCTCCTGAGATCGAGGAACTGTTGGGCCCTCTAAAAAACTCCCGATCAACGGCTGATACCCTAGCAATATGGATGCAGCCCTCGGTTGTCCGAACTGATCTACGCAAATATTGGAATTAAGAACCTTTTTTATATCTTCGAGGTTGGCTGCAGAAGCGGGAATGTTTAGCCGAGAAGAAACTGCAAAACAAAATCACAAATTCAAGCTCAGACCTAACAAATTACATCACTTCTCGGACAAAATATATCTGTTCAGACCATCCCTAAAAACCCAAAAATTAGACTGGAATATAAATCTAACCTGGACGGCCGAATCTATTCCTGCAGGTTGACACACCCGAGAACCAGTTACAAGAGACAACGAGCCAGTCGTTGTCATAACCCTTGTTGGAACTGGGTAAGGCGGTGACTAGTTTAGTGTTTACCCTTTTTGCTCTGAGGTGGCAGGAGGTGTCCGATTCAGAACCCAGACAGGTATAGGAATAGATATGCAAAATATCTTTGACCGTCAGGTTGACTTTCAGCAGACGGTTAAGGGCGACTATGCCCATAACTATTCGGAACACGTTAATGGATAACTGGCCGGGACAGGCGTTTATAGTTTGAAGAAAATCAATCAGAAGGAGATGGAGAGGGAACCTAACCCCTCCTTCTACAATACTCATAACTGGGATGAGTATTTCGTCCTCATTTAAGAGAGGAAGTTTGTTAACACTATAATACCTAAGCCCAACGTTGTCCGGTACTAGATATCTACTCCTAAAACTCCTCATACTCTCGTCGAAGTCAACTAAGTGAGCTAATCTGTGAGCACTAGCCGTTTCTAAGAAGAATAAAGTGCAGAATCGGAGAAATAAAGGGAAGTAAATGGAATTTAAGGGAGGATAGCAAAAGAACTTACTGGGTAAAAGAGTTCTTGGCGCTCTGGGATCTTTTTGGCTTCTGAGGACGTGAGAGAGTGAAGGTTTGAAACGGGAGAGACAATGAAATGGAGTCGAAATCAGGGGCCTTAGGAGATTATAAATCCTTATGGAAAACCCAAACGATTTCCCCCCAAATTTTGTCAAGGACTCTTCGGTTCCGTTTCTTGGGAATGAAAACGTTGCTTCAAAATAAATAAAAATAGAACTGATGTGATTATTTTTTGGGACGCGTGTTTTGCCATGATCCTTCCGAAAAGACAGAAAGGGTCAAGACAAGGGGGTAATTGGAGGGGAAATAATTCAGAAGTAACCAAACCAAAACTAGAAGTTAAGGATTTAACTAAATCATCTCAATTTATGGTTCGGACATAGCCGAACTATGTCACTTGTTCGGTCATTGCCGAGCTACGTTACTTGTTCGATCAAATCCAATCTATTTACCTGTTCAGGTTTAGTCAACTGAAAAATTGTTCGGTCAATCCCGAAATGAACCAAAATCATATTAAAACCCTGCATTCAATGTCCAAAATATCTAGGGCAGAGATCATTAAATACACCATCTGAATTAAACTCCAAATAGTAGGCCATGAAGTGACTTCTGCTTTAACACCCATTAATGCGTAAAATATCCAGCTAAAGAGTGTTGAATACGTTTTACACCCTGAACTCAGAAATTAACTGTGATAAGAGATGATGATGATGATTACTCATTAAAACTGACAGAACCCACGTTCAGGTAAGAAATATCTAAAATGAAGTTGTTTAATATCTCTGATTAATGTCAGAATTAAGGTACTGGGAAGAGGGATAAGTAAATATCTTAAAATATCACCAGTTGAATGGAGGTATAAATAGAAGGAGATTCAACAGTTTAAAGGTACTTGCTCTTTTACATAAAAATTCCCTTAGCTCTGGTTATTAAATTTCTGATCATCTTTCGATCCATAACTGACTAAGGCATTGGAGAGCTAAAGGGCAACCCCCACTAGGTTGTCCATTGTTCTAACGATCCAATATTGTTTTACTGTTATTTCGTACTGCAGGAAACGTGAAAGGTGTTCAAACGAACCTCAACTGAACGAAGGATTAGTCTTACAGTCAGCTTTTCCGACTGTAACATTTTAAGTTCCTCCAATTCCCATCAATGATAAGTTTATTGACTTGAATTTCACACTCTTCCACACTCCTTTAAGCCACCCTTGTACTTTGTGCAATTTTAAAAATCCTAGATGACCTTAGCAAAGGTTCTGATGGAGAAATTAAGAGACTGATGAGTGTTTATATATAGGTACAGTATATATGGCACTGGACTCAAGTTTTGAGTAAAATCTAATGGAAGAAGATATATAGGCCGGAAAGTTTTTGCAAAGTGGAAGGTGGTAGCTCTATGAGTGGAAAAGGTTATTATGGTTAAGATTATATGCTGTTAATTTAACATTTCTGGGCATAATTAATATAAACATTTTCTCACTATTATCATTCTCTCATCTCCAATAATCAAATAGAGCTACATCTCTATATATACAAAGACCCTAATAGATTTGAGTATAAAAATTTCATTTTGCATTACGTGAAATAAAATATTATGTTAGATAATTAATAGTTGGAACTCGCAAGTCTTGAAATTGGGGTAAGTCTTGATAATAGAAAAATGGGTGGATTAATCTTATTCCTCTTCAATAAATGATCACCACAATAATTAAACCTATATATATTCAATTCGGTCTAGCAGGGGAAATAGACAGTACGAATAAGATTACTGAAGTCTGTAGATAATGTTGGCATCACCTACTGATGATGATATCTTTAATGATGCCCCACATGAGTACTTATCCATCTCTCAAGTCATTTTCTTTTGGTCTCAAGTCATTTTCTTTTGGGAATACAGGTGTAATTAGCAATTGACTTAAAGCTTATAAAGAAATTGATGTCTTGAGTTTTTTTTTTTTTTTTTTTTTTTTTTCCTTTTTTCTTAATGTTAATTTAATCTTTTTTACTTACAACCAAAAAAAAAAAAAAAAATGCAATATAATGGCCCCCAAAAAAATCCTCTTTTCTTAGGCTCCTCTCCATGATTTTTTTTGTGGGGTGTTATTTCATATTAGGTAATTATTCCTCTTTTCTCTTTTTTTTTTTTTTTTCCTTTCAAATTTTATAAAAAAAAAAAAAGGGACATGTAATAACAAATTCACAATATTAAATCAAGCTCATATAATCATTTTGGAGTGCCTGTATTGATTCTATATATTTCTTTCTTTCTTTCTTTTTATTTTTTTAGATGAATAAGAAAGCTTTATTAAGAACAAATCAAGTATAAGTGAGACAAACGAGAGTAAGCTGCAAACAAGCCAATCAGAGAACATACCATACTAAATTATAGGATAGAGAGAGGAATTCACCAAACTAATACCATTACAACAATGCAATTAAAGTCTAGTATCAATTTTGTTAGGGACGCAACTTTTGTGCCACCAATTTTGCACAGTTTTGAAGTACTAGAAAAGTGTGAGGAGTTGACTATTACTTTCACATGAATCCACTATTTTTTCCCCACCACTCACATTTTATCACTTCAAAGTTGTGACATAAAAATTATATCCCTAAACTTTTTTTTTTTTGCGAGAATTCATAAACTTTTTAAGTATATACATATGTTATTGCTTTTAGAATACTAGCTTGTGATTCAACTTTTCCCTTTGGGCATTAATTTTTATCAATCCAGACGTGATAAATCACCACAACCCATTGTAATCAACTAATTCTCATCTAAAGACTCTTTCCTTTTAAGGTTCTTCATAACTCATCTTAATTCTTCACCCCAATCACCAATTAATCTACATGTAAATCATATATCTCTCCTAACATTTTTTTCCATAGTCTTTTTGTTGTGAAAATTAACTGTTTGCATAAGATTAACGTGGTTCGACAATATATGTCTACATCTAGGGATGTCGACAAAGAGAAAATTTCACTAAAAAAATTGAAAGAGATTATAACAATTAATGATACTAGGACTCTCTCAAAATAATTCAAACCCTAAATATACCCTAACCTCTCACTCACTAAAAATAAATAAACCAAGAGAACCACTCATCTAATTACTTGTCGCACACTACAATCCAAAGAACTCTTATATATATAACGTCGGTTGGGTTATTTAGGTTTTGCCGCAAGTAATTTATATTATAATGTAAAATCGAAACTTTTTGACTTTTTGTTGACCTCATCATGTTGCGCCACATAAGCTTTTGAAATCTCACAATTTTACACCTCATTATTTTAATATATATTTTCTAATTGAATTTAAATTTTATTCTATTATTAAACTTTCCATTAGAATTTTGACACATCATATTTTCTTTAATATAAAAATATATTATTCCATATATAAAACACAATCATAATTAATGTCTAATACTAACATATATTCCATATATAAACACAATATAAATATCTTTTAATAATAATCATAATTATCAATTTTCATCAAGATTTTTAGAGTTCTTTTTTTTTTCTTATGTATTTCATTTAATTTTGTTATTGGCAATGGAGAAAGATGGATAGATTTGTTATAATGAAACCATGTGAGCTTGAAATGAGTTATGAAAATTATTTAGGTTTGATCATATAATCATGTACCCATGTATTTATTTGTTCTTCTTTTTATTTTAAGTATCATTTATTTTATTTTTGGATGGAAACATGATCCATATAGTAAATATAAACATGAATCGTATTTTATAAAAATTGAACTATATTCAACTTATGCCAAAATAAAAATTACATTATATTAAATTTTAATTATCCTATGGTAAATACTTTTTTAGTTATTTTTTTAAACCAAAAAGTAGGATCTATCCTAAATCCGATTCGTAAAGTCTCTTTATCGATCTTGCCTACAACATTTTGAACTAAAAAAAAAAAAAAAAACATATTCAACAAAAAAAGTAAAAGGAATCAAAATTAATTTAGATTTTATTTTCAATAATTTTCCTGTGCATCGCACAGGTTTGCGACTAGTTAAACAAGAAAAATCCAAGTAGAACTTGGTTTACAAGAATCGGCTGTATGGGTGTCCTACATTGCTCACTTTTTTTTTTTTTTGCTAAGTAAATTATATTTATATATTAAAGAACAAGGATACAAAGAAAAGGAAGCCTCCCAGCAACCAAATCCTCAAAAACAGAGGGGAGAATTACAGATCCGGGGAGAAATCCATTACAGAAACACATAAAAAACCAATATACAACAAAGGCAACAACAAAGAGCACAACAAAAGAACCCAATACATGAGACTTGCAAACTACAAACTGCTAAGTGCTAAGTAAACATGAGGCATAATTTCTGTACATGTACCATGGGCGGGGCTAAGCTAGTGTAAGTCAGTGGGGTCAATTGACCCCACTGGAATAATAAAAAATAGATTTTAATAGGTGCAAAAAATTTATAAAAAAAAAAAAAAAAAAAAAAAATTTGCATAGCTCAATTGATCTGTAGACCCTACTGAAATAACTTTCTTTTTATTTAATTGTATTTGAGTGGTGTCAATATTACTAAAATTACGTATTTAAATTTAATTGGAAAACTTAATATACTGCACCTAAATAATTGTACATAACACACACTCACTACTGATCACACCAACCTAAAAGTAAAACAACTCATTTCTCTCTCTTTTTTCTTCTCCTTTTTCACTCACCATCCTTTTCCCGATCTCCTCTTCCTTTCTTTTTTCTTTTTTTTTCTTTTAAAAAAAAAAATCTCTAGTTTATAACAAAAAGTAAAATAAATTATATATATCTCATTTAAAGTTGTCGCTTTAAGCCCCAAATTGTAACAAAAAGTAATAATTGTATCTAATTAATTTTTATTTTATATTTATATCAATTTAAGCCAATAAAGCCACTAATGCCATGGATAAATTTCTTAAAAGAAAATCGAATGTGTCAGCAAGATTATCTCTTATCTAAGAACTCGTGTCAGTGTCACTGATTATTTTTTCAAGCAAAATCGTATTGACTTCAAAAGTCTTCCCATGGATCTAGGATTATGAAGAAAAAAAAAAAAAACAAAATATCATTGTATCATCCGAATAACCAAGATGAAATTAGAAGAGTATATATGCAAAAAAGTCATTGTCAACCTCTTAGCCACAAGTTCTCGTAAAAGACCATTGATAGAAGTGTTCATCGACTTAATTCTGCATGGATAATTTACCCCACTGGATGAATTTTCAGGCTCCGTTCCTTCATGTATTTCGAGCCACACCTAACATATTTGAATAATGAGCCACTTTTGAATAATGAGCACTCAAAAACAGGTGCTCATGAGATTCAATTTTGTCTTGCAAAAGATGCAAAGATATGGTCTCCTTGATAATACCAGATCTCTTTAGTAGTAGTCAACCTATCCTTTATTGAAGCATGCTATGCTTGGGAATGTAGACCCCACATTAAATTCCACTAGTTCACTTTAGGCCTCTTTTCTTTAATTTCCTCCTTGTTTGCTTACATTGGTATTATTGAGTTGATGAAGTCTTCTAAATCACCTCATGAGCTTCTCCAATTTTCACTTAACTCAACTTGGCCTGAGTAATGTCTAGGTTATCTAATCTAGAGGTGGGAGTCATTTGCATCCAGTATTACATATGACCATATTTAATTTAGTTAATAAATACGGTGTTAAAGCATATTTCATAGATTTCAAGATTTAAAAAAAAGCTTTCAAAATATCAGCTTTCACTTTTCATACCATAATAATATTTTATTTTTCAATTCATCCCACTAAGAAAAAATTAGTTAATGAATAAAATGTTAGAACTATATTTCACTCTATACTTAAATTTCAAGATAAAAAATCGTCTTTCAAAATATCAGTTATTACTTCTCATACAATAATAATATATTGGGTCAATTACACTACTCTCCCTCGAGGTATTGCGAGACAACAAGAAACCCCAAATTTGAATCGAAATGACAGTCAAACTCTTCAAGTTTGACATAAAACTATCATGAGACTTACTGTTGTTAATCTTAGTGGAATATTTTTTTTTTTTTTAGATTCCATCTTTTTTAAAGACTTTCTCTTTCCTCTGGTTAGAGGTTTGATAAAATGAATCTTTTAAAAAACGGAATATTATGTTAATATAAGTTTTTTTTTTTTTTAATTGATGATAGAAATACATACGCACACACTACACTAATTTTGTATAAGTGAGGGGTCGAACCCACGTCTTTTAGAGATAGAGATTAAGGAAAGGAGGCTGCACCACTAGGTCAAATGCCTAGTAGGCATTATGTTAAGATTAGTAACGGAAACACTCATAACAATTTTAACTTTTATGTCAAACTTGAATAGTAAAATTATCATTTTGGCTCAAGTTTTGAGTTTATTGTCATTTTACAATACCTCAAAGGAGGGTACTGTAATTTACCCTAATATATTCTCAATTCCTCCCACCTTTTTTATTTATTTTTTTATTTAAAGATTCAAATCTTTCAAATAAGAGAGTGTATTTTTTTCTCGCTATCCAAACAAAAAAAAAATTAGAGCTCATGGCCGTTTTGGGCCTCCGAATCAAAAATGAATGGAGCAGAACTACCACATCGTACTTCGGCCCAAACAACGGCGTGTGTATTCAAACCAACCTACGACGTCGTTTGGCTATTGGTGTTTTCAAAAAAATTCAAAATACGTGGCGCTATATGATTGGTAACCTAACCGACTATTTGTAGTTAACTAGGATTCGAAGGTTGAACATACACTTCAACGTTAACGAAAACAAAAACATGACAGCCAAAGAGGTTAAAGATTCAGTTTGAAAAAAACTTTTGGATTTGCAGCAACTTCACTTGTGAGTTTTTTTTTTTCACACTAACTCCCTTCTTTGTTATTTGATTTATTTATTATATATATTTTGTATCTCTTTTTTTTTTTTTTTCTTTTTTTTTATGTGAAAAAAATATAGCTCTGGTTTTGTTGAGTTTGAATCTCACTTTTTATTAATTTCAACCCAAGGTCTCTAATTTCCAAGATTCACTTGCTTAGTACGTTTCTAATTGGATTTTTGTTCAATTCTTTAGATGAATAATTAAGGTTTTTTTTTTTAATTTATCATACATAAGATCATGCTGATTTTTTTTTTTTTTTAATATGAATGCAGTAGCAAAATCATCATGTCTGGATTAGAGGAACTAAGAAAAAAGCTTGTGCCTTTGTTTGATGCTGAAAAGGGCTTCTCACCCGGGTCAACTTTGGACCCTTCTGATTCTTACACGGTAAGCTTTTTGCATTGGAAGAGAAAATTTGAGATATTGTTAAAATCACAAATCAAAAGAAAACAAAAGGGTCTTTTTAAAAATTTAAAAAAATAAAATAAAATATGATTGTTAAGTTACACACATGGGTCTTGAACCCAAGATTGCAGGAAGTTTTATTTGACCTAGATCTTATTTGAAAAACTAGGGTGTTTTTCTTTTTTGTCTAATGAATTTATGGTTTTTGTGAAGCTATCGGACGGTGGGACTGTTAATTTGCTGAGTAGATCATATGGAGTGTACAATATTAATGAGCTTGGGTTGCAAAAGTGCACATCTTCGCCGGTGGATGAAGGGGATGGTAGTGAAAAGACGTACCGGTGCGCTTCACGTGAGATGAGGATATTTGGTGCAATAGGTAGTGGAGCAAGCAGTGTTGTTCAGAGAGCTATACATATTCCTAGTCATAGAATTTTGGCCTTGAAGAAGATCAATATCTTTGAGAAGGTATTGCTTGCTGACTAAGTCTTGCTACATTTTATTGATATAATGATGTAAGAGTTTGGTTGTTATGCATTTAGATAAAGAAATTGGTCATTTGGTTTACTTGTTGAATCACAATCTGGGGCAGTCTAGAGGTGTGTTTGTTAAACAATTTTGCCATTTGATGTATTGGTTTTTTTATTAAAAAAGGAAATTTTTGTGAATTGCAGGTTAAAAAATTTTCATTTTTTTCTGGAACTTTAAGGGTTATTCTTAATTTGGTTCTTTTGAAGTATCTAAAGTTGCTTTGCACTAGTCACATCTATGAGTTATCATATCCTACATGTCCTGTTGTGGAAGGCACACCATCTATCGGTTAATTATCATTAAACGTGCTTACTTGCCTCTACTTTAGTATATAGAATCGACTATTTGTCTTCTAATGATCTTAAATTGAGATAATCTGGTCTAAGAACAAATTTTAAAATCTTGATCCAGATACTCATGACTAAAATGGTGCCTAACACAAGCAATGTAGGGTTAAAAGAAAAGTTAAGTTTAGTGTAAAAGTAGTATGGGGTACAATGTATTATTCTCTTATCATATGGTCTTACATAAATATTCCCTTTGTGCATACTAGGAGAAAAGGCAACAGCTTCTTACTGAGATACGGACATTGTGTGAAGCGCCTTGTTATCAGGGGCTCGTAGAATTCCATGGGGCATTTTATATTCCAGACTCTGGGCAAATAAGCATAGCTTTGGAGTACATGGATGGAGGGTCATTGGCAGATATCTTAAGATTGCATAAAAGAATACCTGAACCTGTCCTCTCATCTATGTTTCAAAAGCTCCTGCATGTAAGAATTTATTTTCAGTTCCAGCTTGATTTTCCTCATTATAATCTTGCCATCTAATCAGAACATTCTTTATTAACATTTCTTTTTCATCCTTGAAGGGGTTAAGCTACTTGCATGGAGATAGACATTTAGTTCACAGAGACATTAAGCCAGCAAATTTGCTTGTGAATCTGAAGGGGGAGCCAAAAATAACAGATTTTGGTATAAGTGCAGGCTTAGAGAATTCAATGGCAATGGTTAGTGATTCATACTACATCAATTTAAGCAATATAAATGCTGGTTTTATTGTTCCGTGTTGCTTGATTGTTAATGCATGTCAATTTGATGTGTGTTATCAATTTGCTAGTTACATTTAGACACGATTTTCAAGTTGTAGATTTGTTACTCACTTATCTCTGAATGTGATATACCAGTGCGCTACTTTTGTTGGAACTGTTACGTACATGTCACCTGAGCGAATTCGAAATGAGAGTTATTCTTATCCAGCTGATATTTGGAGCCTTGGTCTTGCTCTCTTTGAGTGCGGTACAGGAGAATTCCCATATTCAGCTAATGAAGGACCTGTCAATCTTATGTTACAGGTGAGGCCAATCCCTTCTGATATCTCCCCTTAATTTTTGCTATGTTGATCAAAAGATAAGTGAAAGTGCTTGAAAATTGTTTCCGAACAGACTTTTTTTCATAAAATTTCCATGCTCATAAGTTTATAAGGGTTCGAGATAGTAGTAGTTTTAACTCCTCAGCAGATGTGAAAATTAGAGAAAGGAAAAATAAATTTGTGTAATGATCAAAGAATGAGGAACTTGTGTTCCCCATCTAAGTTACAGATACATTTCGCATTCCTATGCATTTTATTGTGTATGTGTCATGTCTTTGTTACCAACTGAAATTTCTTGGTCTGGCAGATCTTGGATGACCCATCGCCATCGCCATCAAAACTCAACTTTTCACCAGAGTTCTGCTCATTTATTGATGCTTGCTTGCAGAAGGATGCAGATGCTAGACCAACAGCAGAGCAGGTGAGTAAATGGCAGAAATTTGCTGCAACATGGTACAGGCTGAGGGCTGTACACAATGCTAGTGAATTATAAATCTTTGGTTTTAATTGGTATTTTGTTAGTATAATAGACCAGTTCTGTCTTGACTCTTGAGGTACTTTATTAAGTGAAGACATGCTCAATTCAACACTGATTTATTACTACTCTTTAACTGCAGCTACTTTCTCACTCCTTTATTAAGAAGTATGAACACTCCAGAGTAGATTTAGCAGCATTTGTCCAAAGCGTTTTTGATCCAACACAAAAAATGAAGGACTTGGCAGATGTGAGTACAGTCAACTTTTAGTTTTTATGCTTTCCATCTAAATATGTTAACAATCATTTGTCCACATGAGAAAATTAGTAAATGATGGATTAGATTGTTGTATGTAAAACTGGCTATTATGCTGGAGAACTTACAGACACTACAAACTTTTGTATGCAGCTGCTTTGAATGCAATGCTAAAGAGGGCAGCATTTTCCGACCTTAATCTTGCACCCAAAACATGAATTAAGTTTTGGTTTATACTTTAGTATCTTTAAAAACCTACAGCTACTGTTGCCTTTTCAAATTATTCTCCATCATTTACAATGACAGAAATATCAGGTGTTCTATTATTATCTAATCAACCTAAATTCTATTTTGTATAGATATATAAGGTTTGAATCCATAGAATATTTTCATCTGGTTGTAGACCTTGACTAGAAGAACTGGCATGTTCAAATGGACCTGATGAACTGCCTGAATTTTGGTATACATTATAGAAGAAATGGCTCTAATTGAACATGGACCTATTGATTTAAAGCACTAGCATGGAAGCGTGAATAAAAAATAGAGCTAATTACTTGTGCTCATGCTCCATGGATATTGATTACATTTCATGTTTTCTGACCAGATGCTGACGATACATTATTACTTACTCTTTAATGGACCTGATGAACACTGGCAGCATATAAAGACCTTATACAAAGATGGCTTCAACTTTCAGGTACTGAACTATGCAAGAATTTTTTTTTTCTTTTCTGTTCTTTTCTTGAAGCAAAAGTTGCTAGTTCTGGAAGGGGGGAGGTTTAAATAGGTCAAACATCAGTCAGTCCATACAAACTTTTTGTCAAAGGAGCTTCATACATCTTTCAACTAAATATTAATGGAATCTTTATTTTGGATAAGTTACTCCCCTGTTTTGACCCCCAAAAAAAAAGTATTTGAAAGATGATCACAAGAGGAAGGTAACTTATTATTTAAAAAGATACTTCTCACAACTAACTGAAGAAATATAACAAATATCTTTATGGTTAAATATTAAGTGAGGGGAAATACTCACTGATATTTCATAAAGAACAACTTTCAATTGCAATATATTGAGAGGGGGGCTTATGTAGTATGTTTTGGCTTTTCATGTCCACTAATATGAGCTTTATTCTTCTAGTTTCTCTGGCAAAGACTCTGTTGGTCCAAATGATATCTTTACAACTCTGTCCAGTATCCGGAGTACATTAGCAGGTGACTGGCCTCCTGAAAAACTTGTGCATGTTGTGGAAAAACTTCAGTGCCGTGCTCATGGTCAAGATGGAGTTGCCATTAGGGTATCAGGATCCTTCATTGTTGGGAATCAATTCCTTATTTGTGGAGATGGTGTACAAGTAGAGGGTTTACCAAATTTCAAAGATCTTTCTGTGGATTTATCTAGTAAGCGAATGGGTACATTCCGTGAACAGTTCATCATGGAACCAAGCAGTCTCATTGGGCGTTACTCCATAGCTAAACAGGAGCTGTATATTATCCAATAGAGAAACTAACAGCGAGGATCCACCGCTCCTCCCAGGTGAGTGGATTCATCAGATGTGCACAAGTTTATATTTCTACAATTTTGTAGCCATTGCAAATTTTAAATTTATTTTGAATGTGAAAGTATTCCTCTTTTGAGAAAAATCTCCTTCTTAAGTAATATACAAATTATTACAAACAGTTTCAGCATGTCAGCTCCCTCTTTGTATTCCTAGCTACCAGTAAGAAAATGCCTTCTCCACGACCCCACCTTGAAAATGATGTGCTTGCATGGTTTAGCACCAACGGGCTTCTAGGCTTCTAGCCTGATTGGCACCTATTTCTCTCCTCAATCTCTGTGTCGCGGGTTTGACCCACCTCCCCTCTCCGACCCCTCCCAAAAAAGCAACAAAAAAAGTCACTTATTAGCTATAATTATCTGTGATCACTGTTTGCTGCTATCATTATGGCCTCTTAAATGATGTTAATCTGTTGGATCCATCAAGTAAAATTTTCTAGTCACTAGTCAGATATATTTGTCAACAGTTAGAGGTGGAATGAGTTTGGGACTTTCTAACCCAAGATTTAAAAATTGCATTTGGCCTTGCATTCTCTTGGTATGCATTTTTGTAGTCCTTTCTCTTAACTTACATGGAATTTATATTTTTCTGACAGATTACAACCGTGACTCCCACAAGATGAAGCTAACTCTTCTCCAGCGTGTATAGTCCCACCTCATAGGCACAAATTATTGTTTTTTTTATATCAATTCATGTAGTAGTATCAAAGTGAAAGCATGTATACGGCCAAAAAAATGTGTTATCTTTGCAAATTTGTAATGCATTAATAACTGTTATGAAATATTTTCAAAGTTACTTTTCATCTCAGTAAATTTTAATGTATCATTATCACTTGTAACGATATGTTTCCAAAGCTTTTGTATCTTCAATGATAAATTACAACAGTTTCTCAATGCAAGCTCTCTGGCTTCACTTTTTCTTTTTCTTTTTCTTTTTAATTAAAGTGGGATGCTGTTAGATGTTGCCGGCAGTTTGTTCGCAATCTCAAACGGGCAACCCAGTCTATGCAGGCATCACCTCTCAACTCACTATTTTACAGCCTTAAAACAAAAACAAAAAAAAACTTTTACATGATAAATTCATACCTATGAATGAGCTACAAAGATTTTAGACAACTGCTCCAAAAATCCTCTATATTTTACAAGCACAATGAACATCTTTCCAGTTTGGTACATATTTTTGTCCAATGCCAAATTGACCCGAATTCCGAGAAAAAAATTGATGAGATGTTATATAGACTATAGTCAAACAACCCTCCTGTATCCTGCTTTACAATATTTCCAATACAGCCCTGCAAAAATAAAATCAAACCGGATGAAATTTCCCCTCCAAATATAGTTGACAATACAAGGATTAAAGCACTTAAAAGGTAAAAACTGGGCTTACTCTACAATCTGGAAAAGTGTGATGCACCCGCATCTCGGTTCTCAAGCCATTGACCCAGCAGCAAATGTGGGCTTCAGTATCATATTGTATAAAATTAGCCCAGAGGAATAAACCAAAAAATTATGAAGCCACTAGGAAATAGTCTCGGATTGTTCTTTTTATGGAGGAAGGAGGGTTCAAAACAGAAGATGGGCTCTTCAATGTAGCTTCTGGGGTTTTCTCAAAGGCTTCGTTTAAATCAGAACCTGAGAACTTTTTCTTCCGGCCCTCAGGAGTACTGATGTTAGGCATGGTGATTGTATTGGATGAGTCACTCTGGGCTAATACTTCATTCGAAGTAAACAAACTGTCAGGATCTTTTGTAAGACAACTTGGTTCATTCATCATAAGCTTATTACATTCTGCACTAGGGATTGCCATTACTCTCCTTCGAATGGAAGATGGGGATCTCGTGCTTGAGCAATAACTGCTCTGAGTGTTCCAAATTCGAACCTAACAGATAAAGATGTGCAAAGTGAGACAAAGGAATTGTAGGTAAAATGCTGAAGACACATTCCAGCAAAGCATAAAGAAGTAACATATCACTAAATAATACAAAAACTTGCAATAGATTAAGAATTGCATCATCTTGTATTTAATTTACTCATTGGTCTTGCTCACCGTGAAATCATCTGAAGAAGTTGCTATCTTCCCAACCTCAAAAGGACACCTGCAAAAGAAATTTTACAACTTACTTTTTTTATCAGTGAAAACTCAAACCAGTAGCATTAGGTTTTAAAAATTACCAGTCTACTGCTGTAACTTCTCCATCATGGCTTTCCAATACCAGGGGATCCTCTTGAGGCTTGTTCACCTGGTGTGACTTTGCTAATTAACCTCTATTCCAATTAAAATCAACAAAGAGCCCTTTATAAGTAAGAAATCTAACCTTCCAAATATAGGCATGTCCATCACTTGAACCACTGATTATGTGAGCTGCATCAGGACTGATTGCTGACTGCAATTGCACAAATCATATGGAAGACATGTAAATTTGTAGGCCATTGATTTCAAAATGAACAGGCTTCTTTGGCTTACAAAAAGCAGCTCTCACCTTTACAAAAAAAGATTCTATCCGGCATCCAGAGAATGATCTCAAAGGCCCCTTTTCAAGCTGAAGTACATTGTACAGATATATTCTGCAAGAAACAAGAATAGAAAATGTAAGACATTCAGTATTTCCTAGCAATGCTCTTATATTTACTTAGTGCCTCCCGTTTAAAGCAAGAGTGAATTTTTTGAGATGGGAATTGCAGTCTTTGATCTCATGGTAGCACCACAAGTCCACATTGGACATTGTGCTCATGCTTAGAATTTCAAGATTATGTTCTTTGAATAGTAGCTAAATCAGTTTACGACATATAGATGCTAATCAAAACAGTGGAATACCTATTGTCCATGCATGAGGCTGAAAGAAACACTCCATTCAAATCTTGGGACAAGCTAGATACACCATGTAATCTTCTTTCCTGAAATGGGAACAAAGAATCAGAAAACACCAAGACATCAATATGACAACAAAACTTCAATTTATTGAATAATTGTAGCCAATGGCCTTGGGCCAACTGGCACATCCACCCCCTTGGGTGAGGTATGTACGGGGTCGAATCCCCCCAAACCCTTTACCTATTAGAACAATATAGGTAATAATTGGAGAAAGAAATTTTGCTTCTTATGCCAGAAGCATATCTTCTGCCACATCTAATCTCCAACCATTATAACAATACCTTGACCAAAAGTTCAATGGTTTAAATCATAAACCTTGGGCATCAGCCCCGAGTTACTAAGGTGGAGAGCAATGCTCAAAATATATGACAATTGATTTGTTGCTGCATGGAAATAGGCATTGCAAGAGAAATTTGCAGTACATTTACAACTAACCTTTTCAGTTGACTGGGGATGAGGGCATGTCTGTGTGACCACACTTCTCAGATTTCTGGTATCCCAGAACTTCAAAATGCTGAAATGAACCAACCACAGAAAGAAAATAAATAAAAATCTTAAAGCATCAGTATGATATAGCTTCTGACGAGGGAATTGAACTTTTATTTTCATGTATGCTTGCAAGTGTTACATACCTGTCCACCGCTCCTGCAGTAGCAATGGAAACCTCGTCTTTGAGATAAAGAACAGATGTAATGCTCATAGAAGCTGCCTGAAGGAGTTAAAGAATCAATAAAGAGTACAGAAGAAGTGATCAAGAAGAAACAGAATCAGCAATAAACCTTGGTCCGCCTGATTCGTTTTGCTTGAGGTGAAAGATGTGCTCTTTTGACTACAGCAGTTGAACTGTGTGAAGGAATTAGAAAATAAGAGAAAGACAAAATTAGATTGAGCTGAATGAAGAGTAAATTAAAACTAAATTTTGTTAATGTTTGGATCACAAATGTAACCTACTTGATTGGATCAAAAGAAGTTTGAAACCATAACTTACCCTATGCAAAGCTCCCCATGCCAACTTTTGGAACTAGAAGTGCATCTTAGGTCCCAAAGTGCAAAGGACCCATCCCTTGAACCAGAGACAACAATATCTGTCAGGAAAAACAATTATCAAAGTTAGTAATGTTCATCATTTCAAAAGGTATAGCAGCAAGTCAAGGTGAATAAAATATTGAATATAAAGATGAACTTGGAAGCCTACTAGGATTAGTTGGATGCGAACACATAGACTTTACACTTCCTGTGTGCCCCGTCAACGCTCCAATACATTTCTTTTCCTGGACATCCCATACCTTCATCTACAAAAAAGCCAAAGAACATAATTGGCTAAGAAACTGAAAATCGTTATACTGCAAATTGAAATTAGTTTGGAATTAATTATACCACTATTTTTCCAAGGGAACCAAGTTTCATATTCTAAATTTTTTTATTTGCACTATTTAGCCTCAACGCATTTATATTGATAATATATGCATTACATTTTCTTTAGGTGAGTTAAGAAATTGAACCATACTCAACTTCATTCAGGAAAATTTTTCGTTTTAGATTGTCAAACCTAACTTCCAACAAAAATCTTTGCATCCAGCCTATAGTTTAAAGCACAAAACCATGAATAGTGGATCACAAAATGAGTGCCCATTAAATAACCATCACAAAGTGCATTTAGGTTAACTATTATTCAGGTATGTTTTGTTGGTTCAATAGCTTAATATTATGTGTGCCCATAAGTAGCATGACAATAAAATTTAGCAACAAATATGACCAAATACAAAAACAAACAAAATTGTAAATAACTGAGCCATGCTAAAGAAATTCAAATTTCTATTCTACAAATTGAACAAGCTAATGCAAGCAACAAAGCTAAATAAAGTTTATCACTTACAGTTTGATCACCAGAAGCTGTAAGAATTTGAGTATCCCCCTGCAAAATTGTTCAAATTATAAAAAAGATTAACTTTGCCAAACAACAAACAAATATTTTTAATCAATCGTGCCAAACTGTAGCATCAACACATGCCTTTCTAGTTGACCGAAAAGTCATTTTTGCTTAACCTACATTGACATTTACTAAACAAAAACAAATTCCCAATTCCCATTTCTTACAAATAATTGAAATATGGGTGGATTCTTAACAATCTGGAAATATTTAAATACAATTTTCTGCTCTAAAAGGGATAATCTGAAAGTTAACAAGGATAACTAATTCATGTTAACTAAGAGAGACAAATTTACTAAGTAGTTTTGTAAGTACCTTAATCCAACACAAATCAAACACAGCATTATGGTGCGCAACCCATTCACAAACCCTGGCTTTGTCTGAGAAACAGTAATGAAAAAAAAAAATCAAAAAATTAGTAATAATCAAAAACTAAAGCCAACTACAATTTTGATCCTTGTACATTTGTCAAGTCTCAATTATAACCTTCAACTTTCAAAGTCAATGTCCCTAAACTACTTTCAAAAGTACAGGACGAAATTGAAATTACCCACATTTAAGTTTGGCCTAATGATAGTAAATTGAGATTGACATTAATGAAAAACCCTAAAATAAAACCAGACCTGCATTTTCTTGGTGAGATACAGAAGAGGACAACTTGCGGCGAGTATCGAACAAGCTCAAGTACCCGTCCTCATCGGAAACGGCAAGGATATGCGAGTTCTTACTTGTCTACACCACCCAAAAAACAAAGGGTTTTTTAATATAATTAGTATTGAAAAATACGATTAAGCTATTTAATCCAAAAATAAATAAATGAAAATTGGGAAATTTTGTATACCTTGCAGAATGAGATGGCCAAGGGCGGTGTCTCCTCGCCGCAGTGCTCTACCGCTACTGCTCCGATTTCAGTGATATCCGATACGGCGTCGTTTATGTGCGCTCGTTTTCGAACTGAAACCACCAAACAAAGTAAAAGGAAATGTAAAATGTTAGATAGACATTATATGTATATGTATAGGGAGAGAAAGAGAGAGAGGAGGAGAGGGGGGGACCTCTGAATCCGCTTAGCTCTGTGGATCTGATGTTGTGAAAGAAGGATGGGGGATTTGAGCTCTGCATTTGCAATAGTGTTGTAGATGTAGCTGCGCAGAGAGACTGAAAGAGAAGCTGAAAAGGTGTATCTGTGATTGTGAGATGGTTTTATTATTATTATTACGGCTGACTAGTATTGGCGCCAGGAACATCGCTCTGACTTATGAGCGGGAACTTATTCAATTTCAATGTTTCATTCCGCGGGTTTCTCTTTTCTTTTTCTTTTTCTTTTTCTTTTTTTTTCTTTTTTTCTTTTCTTTTTTTTTAACGGGATGGATAAAACTTAGGCCAACTCCAGAGTCTTTTAAACTTATCTCTATTTTATCTCTATATCTATACTATTCAGCAACTTTCTATTTATTTTTTCAGACAAACTCTCCAGCAGTACTCTCTATTTCACTCTCTATTCTATTTAAATATACTTTTTTATTCTTTCATCACATTTAAATATTATATTTTTTATACTTTCTTTATTATTATTTACCGCCATAAATTACCCAATAACCAACTATAATCCAAATCCTTCCCACCCACCGCCGCCGCCACCACCACCACCACCACCGTGCATCAATCCAGAGTACCCAAAACCCAGAGCAACCACCCATGGCTCCATGAACAAGATCTCGATGAAAAAAAACCCAGATCTCAAAGACCCAAACCCACCACCACAAGCCGATCTCGGCAATGCAAACCCAACCACCACCCCAAGCCGATCTCAGCAGCGCAAACCCGTTAACCACCACCACGCCGGAAGAGAGATCGACAGAAAATCACCCGGAAGAGAGAAGCCCAGCCACTGAATCAACCAGTCTTGCCGTCAACCACCACCACATCGGCAAGCCCAAGCCACCACCGAATCAACCAGTTTTGTGCTTCAACAGAAAGCCGAAAGAGCAAAGAGAGAAGAGAGAGAGAGCATAAAGCAAATGAGAAGAAGAGAGAAATTTTCGGAATAAATGAGAGGAGAGAGAAAAAAAATTTGGAAGAAATAGCATGTGAAATGGGTGGGGTCAGGACTGAAGAAATTGATTTTTTAATTTTTACAAAGTGTATAGTAGCCTTTCATTTTTGAAAGACTACTGTTCACTTTGTAAAAAAATTTGAAGTTGAAGAGCAGTTTTGCAAGACTGCTGGAGCTCATTTTTTCATTTTACTCTCTACAAATAGAGATAGATAGCAGTTTTGCATGACTGCTGGTGATGCTCTTAGGCTACGCTGTTTCGTTGTATATTTTCAAACTTACGGCTATTTGTTTCATTGTAAAATGATGGTCAAACGGAAAATAATTTTTGTTGATTGAAAAATCTTTTGTTAAAATTTAGAAAATGGTTTACACCCAATTTTTTTATAAACCATTTTTCAAAAATGCACGCCTCACCCCCCGTCCCTAAAACCATTTTTAAAAAATGCACGCCTCACCCCCCGTCCCTTCTTCTCTATGTTTCGCATAACACTGTAAAATATTTTTCGGAATGCAACCAAACACTGAAAAAAAATCATTTTCCCTTAAATCATTTTCATCTGAAAACATTTTGCATAGGAAAATATTTTATAGCGAAACAAACGGAGCCTTAGTTACAGTTCCTTAGGTCAGATACATTAGGTTCCTAGTTGAATTCAAATATATTGAATTTAAATATTCTTGAAAAATATAACATTATTTGTATTTTATTGGTTAATGCAACCATGTGTTTGAATTTAATTGAGAACATAATGTACCTAACCTAAGAAATTGTACCTGAATTTTACCTGAGATAAGATATGGATAAATTTTATCATTTTAGCATTCACCTCCATTTTTGTAACTTTGGCCAAATTTTAAAGTTACAAAATAAAAAATAAATCATTTTTTTTTCTATTTTTTAGCTATCTTATTTTCAAATACATGTCTAACTTTTCATTTTCTTATACATCTAATTGAAATGTTTATTATAAACATTTTTTTAAAGATTATATAAAGAGAGGATAGAGTGAATGTTTGAATATTAAAAAAAAAAGTATGGGAATAATGTAATGTTCCGTTTTCATTTACTAATGTCAAAATTTGGGAATTTTTTCCTTTCAGACTGATTGGAATAATGTCAAGTGAGATCATTTGGAGGTCGATTATAGGAGGAGAAAGAACTGGAGTGCGGAATTAGAATGAGAGATGTATACAGGGGTGGAGTGCAAAATTTAATCTATAGGGGTACACAAAAAAATGCTAAAACTTGATAAATAAAAATATATTCATTAACACAAAAATTGCTAAAACTTGATATATACATAGTTATATAAACAAAAATTCATTATAGCATTTTACAGATGATTTTGACGAGTTTTCACATTTTGAAACCATTGCGTGATAACTTCATTTTCAATACTACGAACAATATCTTTCTCTATTTACACAATCAAGTTATCATTTAACCATTGATCACACATTCAATTATGCAATTGATTCTTCACAATCTTGACTTTGTGAGTGACTTAGAGAATATGAGGTGAGATTACAGAATGGCAAGTTAAGGGAAATCGATTTTATTGGGAGAAAAAAAGAGTCACGTATAACTATAAGAGTGTTTTTACGTTAAGACTCTGTTTATTTCAATGTAAAACATTTTACATTGTAAAATATTTTCAAATACAAATGATTTCACAGATTGAAAGAACTAACTGAGGTGAGAGAGAGAATAAGATGAGGCTTCTGAAGGAAGCTTTAGTGAGCTTCTTAAGGAGGCCTAGGAAGCTCTACGCATGTTTTGGAAAATGGTTTACGGAAAATTTTTTCCGTAAACCGTTTTCCGTTTTTTCCTTCGGATTTTACGGTCAAACGAAAATATTTTCAGTTTGACTTTTGTTTTACAGCAAACAAACGCCCAATGCTGAAAACGTTTTACGGAAAACGTTTTCAGCCGAAACAAACGGAGCATAAGTACAGATTGAAAGAACTAACTGAGGTGAGAGAGAAAATAAGATGAGGCTTCTGAAGGAAGCTTTAGTGAGCTTCTTAAGGAGGCCTAAAGCTCTAGCCTATAGCTTGAAGACATTGTACAAAGACATTACTTGGTGAGGGAGGAACTGAAATGAACAGGTTTGAGGAGATTCAACAAAATAAATTAAAATGGGAAGGGGGGTTGGCTATGTAAAATGTATGTTTTATTATGATAAATTTCTAGACTATTAAGGTAATTTTGAGGATGAGTGTTTACTCTTAATGAAGTTCATGTTATTATTTAATTTAAATATCAAAGTAAAAAAAAAAAAACATAGTATTTGAGTATAACACTAATATGGCTTCTTTATAAATATCCTCTATTTTTATCTAGATAAGAGACACTTGACATTTTAAAAAATCCAATGGTCTTTAAAAGAAATCTCCAATTTCCTCCAATTTTTATTAGAATTGTGACACATGACATTTATTTAATTTTATGTGGTTTCAATGAGTGTTTTAAGACCATTGGATTTTTTAAAATGCCAAGTGTCTCTTATCTAGATAAAAATGGGAGGATATTGGAGGATTCAATGGGAGGAGATCCTCTCCCGCCAATTTTTAAAATGCCGAGTTTACATATATAGTATAGTATAGATATAGATTTGTCATTTTTTCATTGTGATATAATGTTTTTTTAGGGCATATATTATACTTATAACCATAAGTTACACTTTTTTTTTTTTTTTTTTTTTTTGAGAGAAAGTTACACTCTTTTAATTAATACCCACAAAGAATGAAAATCGATGTAGAAACATATTGTCCAAGACTCCAAGTCCAATCCAAATACATTTAGGAGAAACGCACCGTCCCAGCTTAGCTTGTTCTGGAAGAGTATATAGAATCTTTTCCCCTCCTGCTGCAGTGAACCAAGCTCTCTGACCTAAAATCTCACTCGCTTTTACTATGAAGCGTTCAATCGAAGACGGTGCCGCCGTCAACGTCACCAACTCCAAGAAACCTGTATTCCTAACCAAAGCCGAACGCGAAGCCTTAGCTCTCAAACGCCGTCAACAAGAAGCCGATCAATTAAACCAACGCCGTCAAGACCTCCTCTCCTCTATTTCCGTCTCCACCTCCACTTCCAACAAGCCCTCCGATTCCGACCGCCACCGCGATCGCGATCGCGACCGAGACCGAGACCGAGACCGCGACAGAGACCGTGAGCGTGACCGGGACCGACGCGATAGAGACCGTGACCGACGCGATAGAGAACGTGGGGAACGCGAAGAGGATGCTAGGGCTCGCGAGCGTGCTCGCTTGGAGAAATTAGCTGAGCGAGAGCGTGAGAAAGAGCTGGACGCCATTAAAGAGCAATACCTAGGGTCGAAGAAGCCTAAGAAGCGTGTTATCAAACCTAGCGAGAAATTCCGTTTCTCATTCGATTGGGAGAACACGGAGGACACTTCTCGTGACATGAATGCTCTCTACCAAAACCCTCATGAGGCTCAGCTCTTGTTCGGACGAGGCTTCCGTGCTGGCGTCGATCGTCGTGAGCAGAAGAAACTCGCTGCTAAGAACGAGAAGGATATGCGAGACGAGATTCGCAAAAAGGATGGCGTCGAAGAGAAGCCCGAGGAGGCTGCCGCTCAGAAGCTCAAGGAACAAGCTGCTGATCTCTACGACACCTTTGATATGAGGGTGGATCGCCACTGGAGCGAGAAGAAGCTCGAGGAAATGACCGAGAGAGATTGGAGGATTTTCAGGGAGGATTATAATATCTCCTACAAGGGCTCCAAGATTCCTCGCCCAATGAGGGCTTGGGCGGAGAGCAAATTAAGTCCAGAGCTGTTAAAGGCGGTAGACAAAGCCGGGTACAAGAAACCCTCGCCTATTCAAATGGCGGCTATTCCGCTCGGTATGCAACAGCGCGATGTGATAGGGATTGCAGAGACTGGTTCTGGTAAGACTGCTGCTTTTGTACTTCCTATGCTTACTTACATTACTAGGCTCCCTCCAATGAGTGAGGAGAATGAGGCCGAAGGGCCTTATGCCGTTGTAATGGCTCCCACTCGTGAGCTTGCGCAGCAAATTGAGGAGGAGACTAACAAGTTTGCCAAGCATTTGGGGATCAAAGTGGTCTCCATTGTTGGTGGGCAATCCATTGAGGAGCAAGGGTTTAGGATTAGGCAAGGGTGTGAAGTAGTCATTGCTACGCCGGGGCGTTTGATTGATTGCTTGGAAAGGCGTTATGCAGTTCTCAATCAGTGCAACTATGTAGTTCTTGACGAGGCTGATCGAATGATAGATATGGGATTTGAGCCACAGGTTATGGGTGTCTTGGATGCAATGCCTTCTAGCAATTTGAAACCCGAAAATGAAGATGAAGAGCTTGATGAGAAGAGGATTTATAGAACCACTTATATGTTCAGTGCCACTATGCCGCCTGCTGTGGAACGGCTTGCTAGAAAGTATTTGAGAAATCCTGTTGTGGTAACTATAGGCACTGCTGGAAAGACCACCGACTTGATATCCCAACATGTGATGATGGTCAAGGAATCAGAGAAGTTTAATAGGTTACAGAGAATGCTTGACGAACTTGGTGATAGGACTGCAATTGTGTTTGTTAATACCAAGAAGAATGCAGATCACGTTGCCAAGAACTTGGATAAGTCAGGCTATCGTGTTACAACCTTACATGGTGGCAAGTCGCAGGAGCAGAGGGAAATTAGTCTTGAAGGTTTTAGGACCAAGAGATACAATGTCCTTGTTGCCACCGATGTTGCAGGGCGTGGGATTGATATACCCGATGTGGCCCAGGTCTTAAATTATGATATGCCTGGGAATATTGAAATGTACACTCATCGTATTGGACGAACTGGGCGTGCGGGCAAGACGGGTGTGGCCACTACATTCTTGACTCTTTCGGACTCTGATGTCTTTTATGATCTCAAGCAGATGCTTATCCAGAGTAATAGTCCTGTTCCTCCTGAACTTGCAAGACACGAGGCTTCCAAGTTCAAGCCAGGTTCAGTTCCTGATAGACCACCAAGACGCAATGACACTGTTTTTGCTCATTGAGAAGTTTGAAGTTTGTGGTGACTTAGTGATTGTGCCATATGACAGTTTTTAGTATCTGAAACTTAGTGATTCAGGTAAGGATTTGGGATCTGATTGTTAAAACCTGCTGTCCTTGAAGGGGTTATTGATGTCATTACTTTTTTCTGCTGCAGCATATTTGCTGTCATCCGGATTATTTATTGTAGGAATATTTTCATGATAATATCAGTTGAGAATGCTATATATGACCTCTCATTTTGTTTATGTCTGCTTCTGTTTTTTTTTTATTGGTTGATGTTTTTTTTTTATAAGTAATAATTTCATTAAAATAAAAACCACCCATGTACACAAAGAGTGTACAGCAGGTATCAGTTACACAATGAACTGACAGAAATTAATCCTCTTGTATAAAGAGAGGAAATAAAAATGGCCTGAGGCATTGACCTGACCAAACAAAATGTTCAGAAAAATTGTTTCAGCTCTTGAACAGTGTGTTCGCTATCCTCAAAAGACCTTGCATTCTGTTCCCGCCAAATGACCCACATATTACAATGGGGGATCAAATCCCAAATAGCAGCAGACTTGCATCGTCAGCATGTCAAAAGCTCCAACACATGACACAGCATGACCCACCAGACACCAAAAATTGAAAGAACCAAATTCCATACTTCCCTAGCAAAAGACACAATGTAGAAAAAGGTGATCTATGGACTCCCATTTGCTTTGCACATGCAACACCAATCGAGCAGCACCATTGGTTCATATTCATTGATAGCATTGATTTTTTAATCATCTTTTTAACTGTCTGTCACATGTTGCCATATTACACCATATGCTGCATAATACTTTCCTCTCTGTGTTTTTTTGTGTACGGATGTACCAACGTTGATAATGTGGTAAAGTGTGGGCTATGATATTATTGTAATTATGCAAATCCGGAAGTGAAGATTTATGAGAGGCTTGAATTACACATGCTTCTTTAGTTTTCAAAAATGATTTTAGAAGTTGCTTAACCATCTTGGGGTAGTCTACAAGCTTTTTGATAGATCTGAGGCAAACCACTTTGCATGGTGGGGCGCTTGAAGAGAGCCTCTGGACTAAATTATGTGTGAATTGCTTGTCTTTTAAGACCTTAATGTTGCTATCCTTGAGTTGCATCTGTATCAATGCTGTAGCCATCTGGTCTCTTGAGGTCCTGCAAAAAGTGATGGAGGTTATAGTTTGGCTTGTCAGTAGATATTGTATCATATGAGTGTGTAATATTATTACCTTGGTTAAAGCGAGCAACAAATGGTTGGAAGTGTCCAGCTTCAGCCATCTTAACAATGGTATTAAAAACCGGACTTCTCAAAGAACCGGAGAAGGGTGTGGTTACTGTAGCCGTCAATGTTCTGCTCATTTATTGATGCTTGCTTGCAGAAGGATGCAGATGCTAGGCCAACATCACAGCGGGTGAGTAAATGGCAGAAATTAGCTGCAACATGGTACAGCCTGAGGGCTGAGGGCTGTACACAATGCTAGTGAATTATAAATCTTTGGGTTTAATTAGTATTTTGTTAGTATAATAGGCCAGTTCTGTCTTGAGGTACTTTATTAAGTAAGGACATGCTCAATTCAACACTGATTTATTACTACTCTTTAATTGCAGTTACTTTCACACCCTTCTATTAAAAAGTATGAGCACTCCAGAGTAGATTTAGCAGCATTTGTCCAAAGCGTTTTTGATCTTACACAAAGAATGAAGGACTTGGCAGATGTGAGTACAGAAAACTTTTAATTTCTATACTTTCCATCTAAATATGTTAAAAATCATTTTTCCACATGAGAAAATTAGTAAATGATGGATTAGATTGTTGTATCTAAAACTTGATATTATGCTGGAGAACTTTCAGACACTATGAACTTTTGTATGCAGCTGCATTTGGATGCAATGCTAAAGAGGGCAGCATTTTCCGACCTTAATCTTGCACCTAAAACATAAGTTAAGTTTTGTTTTATACCTAGTATCTTAAAACCTACAGCTACTGTTGCTTTCTCAAATTTATTCTCCATCATTTACAATGACTGAAATATCAGGTGCTCTGTTATTATCTAATCAACTTAAATTCTATTTGTATAGATATATAAGGTTTGAATCCATAAAATGTTTTCATCTGGTTGCAGACCTTGACTAGAAGAACTGGCATGTTCAAATCTTATTTTGTTCAACAGCCTGAATTTTGGTTTAGATTATAAAAGAAATGGCTCTAATTGAACATGGACCTATTGGATTTAAAGCACTTGGATAAAAAAGCTTGAATAAAAAATAGAGCTAATCACTTGTGCTTATGCTCCATGGATATTGATTACATTTCATGTTTTCTGACCAGATGCTGAAGATACGTTATTACTTATTCTTTAATGGACCTGATGAACACTGGCAGCATATCTTTACCTTATACAAAGATGGCTCAACTTTTAGGTGCTGAACTATGCAAGATTTTTTTTTTTTTTTTTTTGATTGAAGCAAAAGTTGCTAGTTCTGGAAGGGGAAAGGTTTAAATTGGTCAAACATTGTCAGTCCATACAAATTTTTTGTCAAAGGAGCTTCATACATCTTTCGACTAAATATTAATGGAATCTTTATTTTGGATAAGTTACTCCCCTGTTTTGACCCAAAAAAAAAGGTATTTGAAAGATGATCGCAAGAGGAAGGAAACTTATTATTGTAAAAAGATATTTCTTACAACTAACTGAAGAAGTATAACAAATATCAAGTAATTATAAAAAAAAATAACAAATATCAAGTAAAACTTTCTAGTCACTAGTCAGATATATTTGTCAACAACAGTTAGAGGTGGAATGAGATTGGGATTTCCTATCTCAAGATTTAAGAATTGCATTTGGCCTTGCATTCTCTTGGACCTTGCCACCTTGGCATGCATTTTTGCAGTCGTTTCTCTAAACTTACATGGAGTTTATATTTGTGGACGGGTTATAACTGTGACTCCCACAAGATGAAGCTAACAAACTCTTCTCCAGTGTGTATAGTCCTACTTCATAGGCACAAATTATTGGTTTTTTATATCAATTCATGTAGTGAAAATGTATTATCTGGTGGCATAGTATCAAAGTGAAAGCATGTATACATCCAAAAAATGTATTATCTTGGCAAATTTGTAATGAATCAATAACTGTAATGAAATATCTCCTAAGTTACCTAGTTTTCTTTCATCTAAGTAAATTTGTCAAGAGCCTTATACTTCAACTAGTTGGCAACTCCATTCAAATCCCCCAACTATTGATCATAAAAAGGAAGCAAATATCAAAATTTTGTCATCCAAATTTATGGCTTGGTGTTTTGGTCACGTCCTCTATGTCAAGAAGTCGCTTAGCCTTATGTCAGGAATTGAAAGACTCAATGTGACAATGTGGAAACTGATGCAAACTAAGTAATAAACATTTAGAGAGTGTTAGTGCCTGTTTGGAATCCCATTAGAAATGCAAAAAACGTTTTTTGAAAATGCAAAACCCAAATTTTGTGTTTGGTAAGACAAAAAAAATATTTGGTTTGCAAATTTTTTTGCTTTTAAAACGTGCTTTTGGCAAAAAACATAGTAAAAGACTCAATTCCCAAATGGACCCGATGTTACTAGTAATTGCAATATAAACAAAATAACTAATGGATTAACTTGTTATAACAATGGTTAAGATAAAGTAGGTATGGTAAATTAAAAAAGAGAAGAAAAGTATATCTCATAAAATGACCAATATTGAGTAATAATACATTATCTAGTATATTTAAAAAGAAAAAAAAAAGGGTTCGTTTTACAACCTTTTATATTTATATCTTCCATACTTACTATAATGCAAAACCAATACTTTTTTTACTTTTTGTTAACCTTATAATATATTAACACGTCAACTTTCGAACCTTTACAATTTTACACCGAATTAGTATATTTTAATTAATTTTATAACATCTATAAAATTAATTGGTATAAACACAACTCTTTTTGAATGCTTTTATTACCTTAAAGGACGAGAACTTGGGGGACTCAGCCACAGTGGCTGAAGAAGGGAATAGATCTGATGGAGGTGTGGCCATTCTTGCAATATGGATTTTAATTGGTAGTTATTGTTTGTGGTAGCATCCTAGCAAAGAATAGAGACTCAAAGAGACATAGTGAAAGAGAGAGAGAAAAGATTGCAGGCCATCGATGCCACCTCTTTTGTTAATAAGTTTACTAGAAAAGTAGCAAATTTCCAATAAAAAGTTCACCAAAAGGGAGGTCTTTCCAATATATTAGTGGGAAAATTACACGGTAATATGATATAAGTGGGAAAATTATACACAATACTCACCAATATCGCCCTAGCATTTTCAATTCGATTTAGAACAATCTTCAGTCTTTAGTCCTTATAGGGCTTTCCATGCATCCCCCTCGGTTGAGATGACAATTTTGGAAGTATAAAATACCAAAATTTCAAAATGAAAGTGACATTCGGAACCAGCAATTGATGGCTAAAGCAGACCTTTTAGTAGTCTTCCACTTCCATCAAATTATACTTTCACATTGTTTGATTACCAAATATTCCAATGTCATAGTATGAAATACCATACGACAAAAACATCAAACTTCCAAAAAATTGAATTAAATTTTTTTGATCAAACTATAAAGCATAACAAAGAGTTTCATTTGAGTAACTCCAACAATCAAGAAGAATAGACAAACAATTAATAATACATGACTCAAATTACTGAAATATTGTGCATTAAAGATTATACATGAAATACGAATGAAGTCATAAATATATACACACATCACTCCATTTATAATGACAACACTTAATTCAAACCACAATATTATTAAATTTATTTACAACACAAGAGAAACACAAATCTCTTAAATGAACCAGTTTGAGACTTTCTGGTGCTGCGTATTGTTGCTGAATTGACAAGCTGCATGCAATGTTTTAAACAATGTAATCATTAGATGAGTGTAACTTAAAGGAAATCCGCTGGTACTAAGAAATCCATTAAGAACAATGTGTTTCACTCTGCACACAAGATTGTATGATGTACAATTCCTTCAACACTTAATAAAATTTCATATGTAGAAGAACTTAGCTTCCTAATAAAGTGTTTTTCAAGAATAACAAAGCATATAGACAATTTAAAATGTGAAGGTATAGCTCATTTCAATATTCCAACAACATCAGACTTAAAATTGATTTAATATTGCTAATGCAAGAAATTGTTCAGTATTAGAACTTAAATGGATTGAACATTTGAAAATTGAAATTAAAAATAAAAATATAATATCTCACCAGTGGGAATTTTAAGCACAAGAATATCCCATATTCAGACAACAATCTCCATGCAGCATCTGTTAGTTTAGAAACAAGAAGAATTAAATATATTCAAATAATTCCAATTTCACAAATATATAGATTTCATACTTCCTTGATAATATGACTGCAAATTGCAAGTTATATTCTTAGTTTTGCATCACATCCACTCTTAGTAAGCAAATACAGACCATGTAAATTAACTAACACCATGTTTACTTCACCTTCAGATAGTTGAAATGAAAACATAACAAAATTTTGAAAGAAATTCCCAAGGAGTAATCTATGTTTGATTTATCAAACGGGATAGAAAGAAAAGATAAGAAATTCCCAAGATTAATATTTTCTTATTTTCTTCTTAGGATACTAAGTTAGTCCCTTCAAAATAGGTGAAATTTGAAGAGAAGGCTTTGAGGAAAGAAAAAAAAAAAAAAACCAAGAATGGAGTTCATTAATTCTATACTCTGTTTGATCCCTTGACTCAATCTTTATAACAAAACAATAAAAAGTGACAATTATTGTAAACCAAAGAAAATCAGGAAAAAAAAAAATTAAAATACATTAATGTATTACGCTTTCTTTAAAAAAGAAAAGGCAACAAAATCAGATTTCTTGGTTAGTTATAAATAAACAATCAGATTTCAATGGCAAAAAAAAAACGCAGCTTTAGCTCTGTAAGATAGGAAAACAGAGTGTGAAATAGAAGAGGAAGAAGAGGAAGAATTATCCCTTACCTTATCACTGTGTAATCTCAATTTGAGGGATGTGTTTTATCTTGGGCCATTCCACGCCCACTTCTCTCTCACAATTCTTGCTCAATTCACCACAACCCCCAATCTCCAGATCTCTTAGGGCAGTGAGGCGACCCATCCCCTCTGGCAGAGACGATAATTTTCAGCAACCCCAAATCACAAGTTTTTGAAGTGAAGTGAGATTTGGGAGCCACTCCGGTAATGCCGCCAAGTTCTCACACCAACAAATCTGTAAGAACTGTAAAGTGGTGGCAGATTGTATAAGCCATTGGGGAAGAGTCACTAGTTTTGGCGAAAAACCGATTGTGAATGATCGAAGTCTCGTCGGGTAGTCTTCCACTTCCATCAAATTAACCTTCTTACATCTCCAGATTTCCAGCCTTTCCAATGCGGTTAGGTGCTTCAGACCTTGTGGCAAAGAAATCAGGCTTTCATATAATGAAAAACTCAACCTGCGAAGGGCTGTGAGGCGTTGGATCCCTTCAGGAAAAGACTCTAGATCGAGACACTTATAAAAGAACAAATTTCGAAGAGAACACATGGACATGATTTCATTGGTGGGTAGACACGTTTGTTTTGTGGTTATCCAAAAATATTTAATGCTAACCATCTTCCTTATATCTCTTGGTAACTCTTCTAGCTCATCACAGCCACCTAGTAGTAAAGTTTCCAAATTTTGCAAGTCGCAAATGGAGTTAGGCAATTTCTTGATGTGCGTATTTTCTTCTAAGTTGAGATATCTCAAATGCTTCAAAGTACCAATTGAGCTTGGCAACGCCTCCAATGTTGAAAATCTTAAATCTAACAGTCGCAGGTGCTTAAACCTGGAGATGCATGTTTCCACAAAGGATTTATTAATATCAATAGCTTGATTCCATTCTCCTTGAAAATGAATAGTCCGCACATTATTACTCAACTTGCATAAAAATCGTGTTGCCTCATCAGCACCCAAGTTTTTGTCCCAAATTGACACGTGCCTAGCTTTTTCAAAATTGTTGGTGCTCTTAGTGTTGTCAATTAAGCAATAATAATCATTTTGTGCCACATGTAATGAAAGATCGTGTAACAGGTCATGTATTTTGAATGAGAATGATAAATGATTATACTGCACAATTTCTTGAAAGAAAGATCTTGACACTAACTCATATAAATATTGTTGTCCAATATCTTCCAAATCTCGAGCACTTTTGTTGGAATTTTGGAGGAGCCCATTTGCCATCCAAGAATTAATTAAATCCACACTATTATAATTAAAATCCTTTGGATACAATGAACAATACGCAAAACATTGTTTTAAGTACGATGGTAATTGATTGTAACTCAATCTTAATGTGGGTAAAATGTCATCTTCCTTTTGCTCTAATTTCCATATCTCATTATCCCTTATAGAGATCCAATCACGCTCCTCGGTTTTAGAATAAAGTAAGCTCCCTAAAGTCCTCACGGCCAAAGGAACACCACTGCATTTTTTCACAATTTGTTTTCCAATCTCAACTAGTTTTGGATATTTTTTTTCCTCTCCTTCAACGAATGCCCATTTCAAGAACAAGAACAAACAATCATCCTCAGGAAGACCTATCAAGTCATGGATGGGTCCAGGAGCCATCACTGTGGTAACCTTGTGACTTCGTGTAGTGACAACAATCTTACTTCCATTGGCACCTTCTATTAACAATTTTTTCAGACTAATCCATTTGTTACGATCCTCATTCCAAACATCATCCAAAACAATAAAAAATCTTTTTTCCTTCAAGTAACTTCGTAAAGTAACTTGCACTTTATCCATACTCATGTTCTCACTAATTTCACCACCCGCAGATTTAAGGATTTCTTTTGCCAATTTTAAAATAGTAAACTCTTCTGACACACACACCCATATTCTAGTATCAAAAAATTTAGCTACCCTTTCATCATTATATACCCACTGAGCAAGTGTGGTCTTTCCAAGACCTCCGATTCCCACTATAGAAATCACAGGAATAGTACCATCATCACATGGGTGCATCAAAAGATTTATTAACTTTTCCTTGTCATCATCCCTACCAATAACATCAGAATCACGAACAAATGAGTGGGTCATCTCCCTATGCACAATATGCTTATCATCAAGTCGTTCTTCAAGATGAAATTGAGCTCTAACCTTAGCTAGCTCTTCTAACTTCTCTCTAATCTCCTTGATTCTATGACCCATTTTAAAACGGAAATCAAGCGGGTTAGAAGATAAAAAGAAACAACCTACCTTTTTGCCGGTGCTTCCATGTGTTTTCACCACCTGCCTCCGTAGATCCTCACACTCGAATTCATCCAGCACATCTATAGCATCATGAAAGACATCTTTGAGTCGCCCCAACCAAATGCTCAGCTGGTGGTTTTTTGCTTGCTTCTCCTCAGCATCCAGCAGCACGGCTTGGACAGTGGACATGGTGTCCTGAAGCTTTTGCAGATCGCTTTCAATGTTCCGTGCCAAGGAAATCTCTTGGTAAGCAAGGGACCCTAGCTTCTCAATGACTTTTTCTGCAATGGAAAAGGCAAACTCCATCATGTTTTAGGAGGAGAGGAAGGGAAGAGTTGCGGTACATTGCTGTTACTTTGTTAAACGAGAATGTTGGTTTTGTGGTAATCCTGTGAACTATAATGTTTTGTTGCATAGGAAAACTAGATGAACAGGGGCCAATAAAAAGAGAGGAAAGTTCAATGTTTCTTCTTGGCTGTTTCTTTGCATGCTTTGTTTATGTCGGTCACTTGTGATTGAATGATTGTCCTTCAATCTTTTAAGTTTGAAAATTTTACTACTTTCTTATTTCTTTTTACTTTAAGGATCAGTGGATGATTTGGTGAATTTGTTTTATTCATCATGAATTATTTGGAGTCATTTTTATGTTTGAAGCAAACATTATTCCTCACATCAAGCTTGGTACAGTATGCTTAGTTTCCGAAAGAAACACAAGATGGTTTCTTATATCATACAAATACTAGACTATAATTCGCGCAATGCGCGACTCTTTTTTATTATTTTTCTAAAAATATATTTCTAACAAAACAACTTAACTAAGAAGAAGGAAAAAATAATAATAATAATAAAAAAAAGGGAAAAGTACACTTTATCCACTTGTGATTTGGCTTATTTACAAATTACCAACCTGTGGTTTTAAAATTGACACTTTATCTGCCTGAGGTTCTATATGTTAACTATTTGTTAACTTCCGTTACCCACGTCGGACTGCCGTTAAAAACAAAACAAAATAAAAACCTCTCCTTCTCTCTCACACTTGATACAGACGCTCCTCACCGGAACTTTCTCGCCGGCCCTCACGCGATCTCCTCTACTCACCGGGACTCTCACGCCGGCCCTCACGTGATCCACCCTCCTCACCGGAACTCTCAAGTCGGCCCTCACACTTGGGATTTTGGAATTTTAGCTTTGGGTTTCAGTATGACAATCATTCCATATTTTTCTTTCTTGCGTTGTGATGGTTGGATCCGATTGTTGAGTTTGTAAGAGTGAGTGCGAGATCAAAGTTCATGCTTTTTGCCTTGAAATAGATAATGGGTAATGGTTGTTTCAGTCAGTTTGTGGGATTTCTCATGTGGGTCTGTAAATTTGAACTTTGTTGCGGTTCTGATCTTGCTGAAATTGGTGTTTCTATTTCTTTTTTGGTTGTTTGCTTGAATTTTGGTCTTTTGATTTCTATTAGATAAGAAAATTGTTTATATTAAATTTGACATTTTGATAGCTAAATTTTGATATCCTATTGATTGCTCATTTTTATATTCAGTAAGACTTATGGGTTGTTTTCATAAAAATTGATGGTGCTTTGATTTGGGAGCATTCAAGCTGATATCTTTATAGTTTAGTTTCAAACGCGTGAGAGTTTCAATGAGGAGAGGAGATCACGTGAGGTCGGCATGAGGGTTCCGGTGAGGAACACCTGTATCGAGAGTGAGAGAGAAGAAGGTTTTTATTTTGTTTTGTTGTTAACGGAAGTGAGACGTGGGTAACAGAAGTTAACAAATAGATAATGCAAATAATTTTTCTTTGCGCTTAAAAATAGAAATGATCATTTTTATTATATCTCATCAAATGTATTATACTGATTTTTATTATATTTCATTAAATGTATTATATTAAGTCTATAAAGATAACTATTAATAACTTTCTAGTCTAGTTACATCGATTCCTTTCAATTGGGGTTTATATTCTAGAGTTGTATTCACTTAGTAAAAAAAAAAAAAACTCATTTCACATCGTTCATGAATTTCAATAACTTTGGTAAACCTCAATTGTTCCATATAAGGATTTTAAATGTTCAGAGGTTTCTCATTTTTGTTTAACTTACAACACTTTGATAGTACAAATAAATAATACAATTTGTCAAATATTTAATTATCCCATCTTTACCTTTTTTTGACTTTCTTTTGTCTCTCTTTTCATCTTTTTTTGGGCAATTTATCACTTATTAATAATTATAAACAATATTTGTGACTTTAGAAGTCCATCATATAACAAATTGGTCAGAGATAAAAATGACAATGTCATCTTAAGTCTAACATGTATCTTTTAGGAAAATTTAACACATAGAAAAAAAAATGTTAAGATATTATTCCCTCTACCCCTAAAAAAAATATAAAAAAATCAACACAATTGCCTCTTTTGGTTATCTCTAAATGATAGTCCATTGATGTCCTAAATTTCAGATAATTTGAATGTTGCCTCATCAATTCTAATATGAGTGTTGGAAAATAATTTATACTTAACACTTACCCCCAAAAAATATATTAAACAAATAGTTGTCAAGTTATTTAGCATATCCAATTGTATAAAAATAAAATGATCAAGTCAAACTATATTTTATATGCAGTTAGATAATATCAGAAATTGTAAAAAAAAAAAAATTTTTGGTTGCAAAAATAGAGGACTACAACTTAACCAAGCAAAAACATTTTGAATATATCCAATTGTATAAAAATAAAAAGATCAAGTCAAACTAAATTTTATATGCAGTTAAATAGTATCAGAAATTGTAAAAAAAAAAAAAAAAAAAAAAAATAGAAAACTACAACTTAACCAAGTAAAAATACTTCAAATGTAAAATATACATATTGCATATTGTGCAGAAAAACTTATCCTAACTACTCTCTTCAAGACTAACTCGGCTAATGCATTTGCATGAAAAAAAAAAAAAATAACATGAGACACGTTTTACTCCACCCTTTAAGATCAATTCATTAAGGTATCTCATGACAGAATAACATCATTTTACATAATTATAGCTAGAGTCATATAACTTACGAAAGAATTTCACATAATAATTCAAATGAATATTTTAAAAACATGAGATTCTGCCTTATGTTCATTTTCAGTTTTCATGAAGGTATATTGTCATACAATAACTATCATCATTGATTTAACTTTTAAAGCAAAAAGGAAACGAAACTTTTATAGCCAAACCATATATATAGTTAAAGTATTATTTTTCGACGTATCTGCAAATATTAATAGTTATAGCATTCAACTTGGAAAAACACTCAACCTAATTGTAGCAGTTTATAATCTAAACAAATCTTTGCTCTTTAAATAAAGAAAATATAATTTTCAAATATGCAATTATCAACATAGCAAACACATATAAACTTAATTTGAGAAAAGACGAAAATGAAGGTAATACTTATGTAAACTTTATCTTACCCAAGCTTTTATTTCCACTTAAATATTAAATATTAGAAGTAAATTAGACGCAAACAAAAATATAATATAATATAAATTGATACAAACCCAATGATCGAATCAAAGTACTCACAAAGGGATGAGACTTTTTGGGGAGAGGAATGACCATTGGGGCGATGCCCAAATTTTAATATAAATACATATTTGAAATAACATATATTGTGTTTAACAGATTTGGTTGGAATATATCTATTTATATCTGAATTAATTAATAAGACTATTTAATTAAAGCATTTAATTGGATAGTGGGTATATAATTTATTAATGGTATAGTTTTTATTATGGGGGTAGTGGGTATTTAATTTAGTTTATTTAATTCATGTACCACCTAAGACACTACGTGTCAAGCAGAAGACATTGTTTTAAATGCCATGTAGCAGAAAGATGACAACGACTTCTGCTTTAAGTTATATATAGATATAGATTAGTAGATTAGACGCTATATTGTTTTTAGATTCGGAATAAGATCCTCTTTATTTCAAATTCCCTTTATCTGATTCATTTCATGGTTCAAATTAAACATTACATATTTAACAGTGTACAGACTGCTACAATACTCCTTTTAGATTCAAGATTATTGAATTCAGTTGTGTATTTCCCTAAGAATCTCCCAGCCCCTCTTGAAATGGCTTGGTTTAGAGATTTCAGTTGTATTCCTGTTCTTCTTTGAATGAAATTTCATACTAAGCAAAAAAAAGATTCAAGATTATTGTTCTACCCAATATATAAAAATAGTAGGTTCTACCCAATATAATATCAAGCCTAATTACCTTCTTATCAATAGTTTTTCATTGCTTAATATCATTTTAATGTTTTAATTAAAAAAAAAAATTCGGACTTTTGTCGGTACTATTCTGGGTTTCTTATTTGTTTCATTCATTTTATTTTATTTCCTTTTTTCTTTATTTTTTTGCGCGCATCTATATATTAAAATAGACAGATTATCTCTTTTCATTAAAAAAAAAAAAACATAGGTTAACTTCTAATATAAGTAAAAAATATGTTAATTTTTTTGATAACAAAAATATGTTAATTTAGCTTATCTATTTTTAATATTTTACCCACCCATATTTCATACGAAACACAAATATGAAATAACCCGACCCAATCACAAGCGCTTAAACCCTAACTCATATACTGCTCTGTTCCTCTTTCCTCAGCCTCCATTCACTTCTCCAGCGACCTTCACTCTTAACCATGGCCAAGACCGTGGCCAAGAAGCACTATAGGCCTGCCGTAAGTTTTTACACTCCAACCGCATACTTTCATTCACTTACCGAAGAAGATATTTCTCACATCAATTTTTCTTCTCTCATGTTTTCCAGGGAAAGAAGAAGGAAGGAAACGCTGCTAAATATGTCACCAGGTCACAAGCTGTCAAGCATCTTCAAGTCAATCTTCCATTATTCAGGTTTCTCTCTCACACACTTATTTAGTATATATGTCTTGCGGTTTATGTATATGTATGTATTGTATTGTATTGCGGTTTGTGTATTTAGGAATTGTAGAATAGGAAAATAAAAGAGCTTGTTTTGCTAGTATTATTCGTTTTGCTGGTGGAGAATGTGAAACGAAAAAATGTCTTAATTGTCATGGCTGATAATTTGGTTTATATATATATATGCTTGTTTTGCTAGTATTATTCGTTTTGCTGGTGGAGAATGTGAAACGAAAAAATGTGTTACTTGTCATGGCTGATAACGTGGTTTATATATATATATATATATTGATAACGTAGGGAACCTTTCTAAAGAAGAGCTTTTTGGACTTGACTTTAGGCAAGTAAACCTATGTGCAACTGACCCCACCGTCAGGGGTGAATGCCCCTGGATTACCCGGCAACTGGTTCTGGCGGGTGGGGTCAGTTGCTCGTAGTTTTTGCTGCCTAGAGGCGAGTCCTAAAGTCTCTTCTATAGAAAGGTTCCCTATGTTATCGAAAAAAAAGAGAAAGGAACTAGTAGCTGGGTTGTCTGGGCATATGTCATTTACTTAGTTGGAAAAGAGAAATTATCTATGAATATGAACTCATTATTCTAATGGCTTGAAAACTGTAGGAGGCTATGCATTCTCAAGGGTATATTCCCTCGGGAGCCAAAGAAGAAGGTGAAAGGAAATCACCACACTTATTATCATGTGAAGGACATTTCATTCCTGCAGCATGAGCCCTTACTTGAGATATTTAGAGATAAGAGGGCACACGAGAGGAAGGTAAAGAAAGCTGAGGCAAAGAAGAACCCTGATCTTGCAAAACGTTTGCGAATCCTCGCACCTAGTTATAAACTAGATAGAGTTATTCGGGAGAGGTTGGTTTATTCTATCTATTTGCTTTGAAAGATATCATTGAAGTTTGCTTGCTGCTGATAAAACTCACTGACATTTGTTTTCCATAATGCTTGCTTGAATTGTAGGTATCCGAAGTTCATTGATGCACTTAGAGATTTGGATGATTGTCTCACAATGGTGCACCTTTTTGCTGCACTGCCAGCTTTGGAGAGGGAAAAAATTGAAGTGAAGCGCATTCATGATTGCCGAAGGTAGATATTTCATATTTCTAAAAAAAGTGGGTGATGTGGAAATGGCAATTAGATTTATACAAGCTTTCACTTTATAGGCATTCAGTGCTTTAATGATTTCACTATACAACACAGATAATTATAAACTGAGTCATGGTTTATTTTCCAGATTGAGTCATGAATGGCAAGCATACATCTCTCGTACTCATAAATTACGAAAAACCTTTGTATCTGTGAAAGGCATATATTATCAGGTAACCATTGTCCATTCTCTATTATTGCTGTATACCTGTTTGTCACATGGAAGTTTTTTTTTGTTTAGTTGTTAAATCTTTGTGCTGTTTGTCCTTGAAGGCTGAGGTTGAAGGTCAAAAGATCACATGGTTGACCCCTCACGCACTGCAGCAAGTTATGCCTGATGATGTTGACTTCAATGTCATGTTAAATTTCCTGGAAGTTTATGAGGTTAGGTTTTGATTAATGTTGGATGCTGATATTTTATATTTCCAATCCCTTCTATTTTTATCTGCCAAGTCAGAATTATCACTTGATCACCAGATTTTTGTCTAATATGTCCCTCTTCTCATTTCTCCATTGTGCTTGTTTGTTTTGGGTGCAGACTCTCCTTGCCTTTGTAAATTATCACCTTTATCATTCAATAAATGTTAAGTATCCACCCATTCTTGATCCTCGATTGGAAGCTTTAGCTTCAGGTATGCTTTTCACTGTTCAATCTAATCAAATTTCCATGTTCTCATGAAGAGATTTTAGCAGCTTGAAGCTGTGCATAGAGCTTGTATTTTTATAATTTTGGCAGGTAGTTCATGCTCTAGTCTCTTTATTTTTAGATAGATTATTAATCTACTTTAGTACCTTTTCAACTATGCAGATCTTTATGCATTGGCTAGATACTTTGATGTGAGCTCTAGAACTTCTGTGTTGGATCCTCAAGCTTCTAGTATGTCTGGATCTAAGCAAGTTGAGACCCAACAGGATGGGACACCATCTGAGTCCGAATTAAGACTAGCTCAACTTCAACATCAACTTCCTGCCAATGAACCTGGTGCGTTGATGCGCCTTGTTGAAGATGTTGCTGGTGATGTTGAAGAGGATGATGATACAAGGGAGTGTAAAAAACTCTTTAAGAATCTGAAATTCTTCTTGAGCCGTGAGGTCAGATTAGTTATTCATTATTGGCCTTAAAGAGATAATTAGCTATTTTCTTTTGGGGTTTTTACACAAAAAAGATGGGTTTGTACTCCAGTTTTTTCTTGTTTTGGTCGCTGGGAGGAGGTGAATCCTTTTTCAAAAAATAAAACAAATACATCAAAACAAGAAATAAAATAGACACAAAGTAAAAAATATAAAAGTAGTTTGGTGATTGGTTCAAAACTCATTGGTACAAAAGATGAACAAGTTCTCCAGGCAGAATATCTACTTGTTAAGTAATGATTTGCTGTTTGACCAGAAAATTATCTTGTGAATTAGCTGTTAGGGAAATCCATGAAGTTTGAGAATAGTCAACAGCTTCTGCAAGTGATTTTGAACCCTCCTTTGTCTAGCATATGTGATGGCTTTTGAAATTTCATGTGAGTGCTTAGCAGTTAGCACTGGTTGTTGTAGTTTCAAAGGATGAGCCCTCAAAGGCGCAAGCTTAAGTTGTTGGATTAATTTACGCAATTGCTCTCATCTTATTCTGAAATTGACTTGTAATACAAAACTGGAGCTTCTTGCTCACAGATGATTTTTCAAATTTTATGATTTCAGCACTTTGTACACCTACAGGGTCCTGACACCTTTACATGTGCACAAACACGCGCAAACACACACCTACATAAAGGACTGAAACAAAACGTTGTCTTTTTTCTTTTTTGGGTTTTGTTAGAATTTGGCATCAGTGTGTTCCGATCAGTGCCTACCAGTTCACTTAAATGTTGAAGAGCACTCATGTATCTGTTTTTGAATCATATTACTGATTTCACTTGGAATTAGGCAATACATAACTGTTCTTGCTATAACTTACCAGTCTCTTATTCTTGGTTATGCTGTTTCTTTGTCTCAGTTGATTATTCTCTCTTCAATAAATTAACAATGTTATGTACAGGTTCCCAGAGAGTCGTTGCTTTTCGTTATTCCTGCTTTTGGCGGTGTTGTTTCCTGGGAGGGAGAGGGTGCTCCATTCAATGAAGATGATCAGAGCATTACTCATAAGGTTTGCTATTATACACATCATAAATGAGATGAAACATTAATGGATTAGTACGTGCATCTATAGAATTTGTTGAAATACGCTTATAAAAAAAAGCAAAAAGAAGTGGTTAAAATATGTTTTAAGTATGATAGTTCTAAGTATTTCTTTCATATGTCAGATTATTGACCGGCCAACACAAGGTCGTACATTCCTATCAAAAAGAGAATATGTGCAACCACAATGGGTGTATGATTGTGTAAATGCACGTGTCATTTTGCCAACAGAGGATTATATGGTCGGAAGGTAAGTCCCCTCTATATGCAACTATGATCTTCCTTACACTATGTTAACCTCTGCGACCTTTGCCATGATCATTAAGTTGTAGTTGTCATTTGCTATGCATTATGCACACAAAATCATATTTCCTGAGAAAAAGTATTTTGTCGTCCTCCATATCTTCTAGTATCAACCACATGAACTATTTTCTACTCTTAAAAATTGATAGTGTTTTTTGTTACTTTTAAGGTGAAAGCTGGTGCACATTTTTTTAATATCAATATTAATGAATGACTTATTGATACTGTTGACAGGGTTCCTCCACCACACTTATCACCTTTTGTTGACCATGAGTCTGAAGGTTATGTTCCTGAGTATGCAGAGACCATTAAACGATTGCAGGCTGCTGCTAGAAAAGAAGTCCTTCCATTACCGGGTGTAGGAAAAGAAGATCTTGAAGATCCTCAGAAATTACTGGTTGAAGGTATTATCGATCGAGCAGAAGCTAATGAAGCTGCTGAGAGAAAGCGCAAGGTAGTTATTGTTTTAACTAATTGAATTGTGTAAAAGCCATATGCAGGACAGTGATTTATACAAAATTTTTTGCTATTATAATTCATGTTCATGGGATGTTCATCACTATGTCCCTGTTGTCTTGATTAAATTTGGAATGGATGCAGATGATTCTTGAGCAGAACCGCTATCTTGATGAATTGAAAATGGAAGTTAAGGGTGTCCAGGATTCTTCAACTGCCTCAGATAATAAGCAGAGCTCTTCTAAAGAGATGGAGGCTAGGGAAGAATCTGAGCCCGATTTAGAACAAATGGCCCAGGATCATGCAAACATGTCGAAAATTGTGATGTCACGTAATAAGAGGAATCTTTTGGAAGCCATGGAGGTAATTTTATTGGTTATGTTGTTTTTATTGTGTTATAACCAAAATAAAAACAAGAGTGCATGCCTCTGAGCTTATGGATCTATGCTGTCTTGGAAAATTTATGTGATAAGCTAACAAATACACAATGCATGGAGTTTACTATCTTGGATTTCTTGAGAAGTCATAATATCATTTGATAAGGTTTCTATGTTTAATATTCAGTTACTGGCATTTCATAGTTGATCTGGAACCAAGCAGTTTTTGTCCGAATCTACATGCTGTTTGCTCATCATCTGAGTATATTGTTGTCATGAATATCTCATTTTTTAGTTTAATCAGGATCATATGCTGCATTTGTTATTTGTGCTAACATGTGGATACTGAAGTGTTTCTGGATGTTACCCTCTATACAGTATAATTTAGTAGATTGCCATTAAAAGTACTAAAAACTTTTGTAATCTGATTGTCAAGGTTGTGTAGACATATACTTACTGTGGAAGATTAGGTGTTGGTATCATATAGTCCAAGCTATGCTAGAGAGCTTTGTACTTTTTGTGCTCAAATGCTTCTATATTTGAAGCCTAGTGTAATAATTTCCACTAGACTTTATAGAGTTTTCAGTTTTTTTTTTGGAGGAGGGGGGGGCGCGCGCGGGGGTGGGGGTGGGGGGGTGGAGGACGAGCTTAGTTAAGGAGGAAGAGTTTTTAGGAGAATGGAATAGAAGAGAGATGGAAGCAGAGAATTGGGGAGTGGGGAGAGTTAAAGTGTGAAATTGCTTCTTCATCTGATTGGCAAGCGACTTACAAATGCTTGGTTTAATTGCTTCTTCACTGCAATTTTTTTTTTTAAGCTTTTTTTTGGCTTTTGTTTATGTTTTTTTATTTGGCCTGATTGTTCTGATCCTGATGTTGGACAGTGGATTTTATGGATTTTATTCATTCATATGCAATTCTATATGTCCATTTGAAGTACTGTTTTGAGTTTTGTATTGTTTTTCTATTCTAATGTTTTTCTTCTATGATTGTGAATTAAGGAGGAAGAGTTTTTAGGAGAATGGAATAGAAGAGAGATGGAAGCAGAGAATAGTGGGGATATGTGAAATTGCTTCTCTCTTCAAGCCTTACCCTTGGTTTAATTGCCCATCAAAATTTTTTAATTTTTTTTGGCTTTTGTTTATTATTTTTGGCCTGATGTCTGATCAACAGTGGATTTTATTCAGTTTTCATATGCAATCTGAAGTACTATCTTTTGAGTTTGATAATGTTTTTCTTCTATGGAAGTCTCTCTCTTCCCCCCTTCCCATCCCCAGATTGCAAAAAGCGGAAGAAGGCTAATGTTGATCTTCTGAAGGAACGGAAGAGAAAAATTCAAGAAGCTAAGAAATCGAAGGAGACTTGAAGTGCCCCCCTGTATTTGCATGGCTTGAATTTTTTGCTGAATTATTTTGTCATATCTGTTTAGAATGCTAGTTAATTTGCGTGAGGTTGCTTAAGCTTTATAACTACATAAATTAAGTTCAACATTGCCAATTAAGGTTTTGATTGGCTAAAATTTTGGTAAATATATAGTATACTTTTTAAATTTCATAAACTCATCAGCCCTATTGTTATCTCCTTAAGTTTGCACATTTAAATTTAAGGCTGCAATTCTGTGTGGTTTGAGAACCACAATGCATAATATTCTTGGGTCATTGTTGCGTAAGCCTCTTCTCACATTCGTAATGTTTTGTTAAGACTCTTACTAGATTTTGGGACCGACTTCCTCCCTGACCTTTCACACTAGGTTTGGAGCTGACCTCACCAACCTCTGTATCAATCAGGCTGCTTCCTAAAGTTGATATGAACAATCTAATAGATTTAACATTGTGTGAAAGCTTAGAGGTAGACTTTACAATTCATCCAGAAATTTGAGCGTGCATTAGCATTACTCTGGCTTCGTCTGGTTCCTCAATATCACCTCATTATGTGACTTGGCCTTGGCGAAAATGTGATGATAGTCAAAGCGTCATCAAACTGTGAGTATTAGTGTGACTGTGTGAGAGCTATAAATTGTTGGATCATCATGTTATAACTTATAACATCAGAGTTTTACACCTCTATGCTTTTAAGAGCATATTAAGATATTGGAACGTTTTAAGAACACGTCCCCTGCTTGCGTCGGTTGGTGCTAGGATTTCGGTTATTCCTTTATGTTTGGGGTTATTTTTATTTTTTTCAGTCACTTAGAATTCGTTAAAGTATCATTCCGTCAATCTCTGAGTAATTTAACTGTTAATAAACATCTGTCTCTAACTCTTAAACCTAATCAGATAGGGGTTATTTTTATTTTATTTTAGTCTTCCAAGTTTGAATTGCTTTTCAAAATTGTCATGTCCTCAATATGAATCTTGATCGTATGGAAATATTTTACACATCCTTATGGCCTTATTCCATGTAACAGATGCTGCCACATTATTATTATTTTGTTTCTCTGCTCTTTCTCCCCAATTTTAAAGCACTTAACAAATAAATTTAGACACAGAGGACACAGAGGGAGATCCATTGAGAAATGTCCATGTTAAGTTCTTGATCTGTCCACACTTCTCCACCTTGATTTTGACTGTTTGATTTCCTTCTCCATTTTTTTGAACTTTTCCTTCGTAAATGCATAGTCCTTTTTAAGTTCTTCAATCTCCACCATCAATTACTTGATTTGCACTTTGGTTTCGGCATTCTCGTGGAGCAATTGGAGCTTTTCGCACTCTAGGAACTTGATCTTTTTGGTTAGGTTTGAAAGCCTGACATCATAGTCGTTGCTACATTGATCGAGATTGTAGATACTTTACACTGTTTAAGTAGAGACGAAATCAAACTCTACGCCATTGATGATGACCTCTTTGTCCACCATTGCTAATCTGACAAATACACAATTTTTTTTTTTATTTTTTAGTTAGGTACTATTTTAAAAATTAAATAGATCAGGAAAAAAGAAATAATCCAAAACTTCTATATGGTTGTTAAGAAAAGATGATGATGGGAAAACGAATTGGCCATAATATCCACTTATTTGTGATGCTTCTTCAAGCGAAGCAACGACATTGTTCTGAATTTTTCTTTTTCTTTTTTTTCTTGGGTATTTGAGATATTTAAGTGATGTGACATAACTTGACAAATAGTTAAGGGTGAGTAAGGTTGTGACATCATATTAATTAGACATACACTATTTTGAAAATAAACTCAAATTTAAAGGATTAAAATGAAATAAAAAAACTGAAAATAACAAAATAAAAACAATCCTAACTTAAAAGAATAAACTTAAAAAAATATAGGTGTTTTCAATTCTTTTGGATGCAATTAAAATTGAGAAAGAATTCCTTCTCATTGCATCCTTTAATTTCCTCTAATTTTTAACTAGATAAAAGACATGTAGTCTTTAAAAAAAATCTAATAATTTTAAAGTATTCATAGAAATCAGGCAAAATCAAATAAATATCACATGTTATATTTCTAGTTAAAAATTGGAGAGAATGAGATGATTTCAATGGAAAAGGATTCTCTCCCATCAGAATTATCTCCCTCCCCCCGAAAAATTAATTTTTCATACCAAAAAAAAAAGGATTTTAAAAAACTTTAAAATTATAGACGGTGTCGTTTGAGTCGAAATGCGTGATCATTTGGCGCGTACTGAATCTGAACCCCCAGCTCAGGTCCAAACAGCTTACTAGTATTTTTCAAACCCAGTTCAAATTCGCGGTTCGCATTAGTGCTCAGAAGCTTTCACTCATGCCGGGGTTTTCACAATTCTCCACCAAACCGAGGAATCGCCTTCACAAAGATCCACATGGTTAATTGCTCTGTAATCTTCTGCCTTCACTAACAGATTTGAATTAGGGATTTTGAATCATTGCAGAGGTTCAGCTTCTTTATTAATTGGAAACAAAGCCGCTTTACACGATTCTTGTTCATCATTTTTTACTGTGTAGCCACCTTTATTAGTGAACCATTTGTGGAAAATATAATCAAATTAATTTGAATAGATATATAGCGGAAGCAATAATTAGATGTTTTTTTTTATCGTCCATCATAATCATAGTACATGGATTTGATATAGCCGTCGAGACTTGAAACTCGGCAGAGAGAGTTGTGTATTCATGTTGGTGTAATGAGGGTTGAATGGGGAGAGCTAAGGTTATGGGCGAGTCGGATTCCGGAGTTTGATGGCGATACTTGAGGTGGCGTAGGATTAGGTTGTTCTATTAGTAGGCTTGTTTTTGTTGCTATTGTGTATCATATTTGGTTTCAGAGAAATGCTCGTGTTATATGAGGAGATGATTCATTATAGGTAGAGTTGAGTTTGGCGTGAAAGTGAAGGATTCTATTAGTAATAGAGTGATGATATGATGTAATTGGCGTACTAGCTTTTTTGTTTTTGTTTTTAAAGATGATAAGAGCAGTATTGTGTTGTATCTAACCTTTAGATCTCTGGTGTGGTTGAGTAGTTGCAAATTTTTAGTCATGTCGGAAGTCGGAAGTCGGAAGTTGAAGCTGCCTTGTAAAGTGGATTCTTTGTTTTCTGAAACTCTGTTGTGTGAAATAGCTTTTCCTGTCTGTAACGTTTGAAATGTTGCGACTCTCCAATTGTCTAGGTCAATAGCACATTCAGCATGTGGTGAAACTAAAGGGATTGGAAAAATGTGCGGGGTCGGGCCCAACTGATGGGCATTCCAATATTGGTCAGGTTCGGCTCAATTTCTTACATTAGCATTTTCTGGAATATTGTCTTTATTGTTTGTAGTAGTGTATATTGATGCCTTGTGAAAATGTATATTTATAGGTGAATTTTGATAGTTCTTCCAGTCCATGTATTGAACATTGATATTATGTGGTGTTGGGATGAGTTGACACGTAGCAAAAGCCTCTTTAAATGTGATATGAGATTCATAAATCGTTCCTTCAATGTATTGGGTGTCACTGATGATGTTATATTCATCAGTTTTTCATTCTTGATCATGTAATGTGCAAACCATTTTAGTGACTTGAGTTTTTGCTTCAAATATCAAATACCAAATGCCCTACATCTTTATGGTTGTGGCTTATTCCTCAAACATCCCAGAAACTAGTAATCAAATTGATTAATGTGATGGCCTCTGGATGTTTGTAAGGGCAAAACGTATTTTACAATATGGACATTGGCTATATACTAACATGTCATTATTCGACTGACTATACAGATAATGAATCTGAACTTATCCAAGCCGCACATATACACACCACACTCAAACCTCGCAAAATGTTTTTTACAATATGGACATTGGCTATATACTAACAAATGATTCAACTGACTATACAGATAATGAATCTGAACTTATCCAAGCTGCACATATACACACCACACTCAAACCTCAAGACATCAAACTAAGAACAAGCCCTTGCACATAAATATTGTTGTATCTGACTTCTTGCAACTGCCAGAATCATCTACTTTTGTATTTTATTTTGGTGATGTTGTCTTTGGATGAGAAGACTTACCAATAATAGCCTTCTTCACCTTGGAAATTGAATGCTTGACCTTTGAGCCAACTCCCGATAGGATATTATGAGATTTCTTGTGCACAACCTTAACATCAATATCTTTAGGGGCTTCTACCATAACTGGAGCATCAGAGCCTGGGTCTGTCCTTTTGTGTTCATCTCCTTCCTCTACATCTGTTTTTGCCTCATCGATTGTGGTTTCTGCTTCTTGATTTTGCATTTCTTCTTTGCTAGGCATTGGTTCTTTCTCCTTGGTCATTTCTTTAGTCACTTGCCGATTTTCTTTCTTGGATCTCTGCGTGAGGTTGGATAATGAAATCTTAGCTGAATCCACTGATGTAGACTCTTCAGTTATTTGTTCACCTGAATCACCCATTCTTTTTTCTCCTTCACATTCAACCCCTCTCACGTATGCATCAGCCTCTGTAGCTTTTCCAGGTCTTGTATCTTCTCGTTCAACTTTCTGCAAGGCTTCGTCAATTGGGTTCTGCAACACTGGTTGAACACCTTCATGGCCTGTTGTAATTATTGTCCCTGTGTTCCTACTGGGGCCTGCTTCTCCTGGAATCTTTTTTTTAGATGCTGCATAAGAGGTCTTCTCTAATTGCTGAATGTTCTGAGTGATTTCCTTGATTTCTGAAAAGCTCATGGTGCCTTCTTTCGGTGATATCTCTACAGCTTCCTGGATATAAAAAAATCAAAAGGCTTCTCAATTTGATCCTTTCCATGGAACTTAATGTGTTACTTTGATCTTTAGGCTCAATTCAGTTTTTGAAATGATTCAAGGGAATGGTCAGAGACTATAGGAAAAAAAAAACAGAACTCAATAATGGCTTCCATTATTCACATTCCAGGCATATCTTTTTATTCTTTCCAAGGTCAAATGGCTGTTGAAGATATTTCCTTGAGTTTGATCACAAATCTCAAATCTTTCGAGGATTTTTTTGTTTTTGTTTTTATTGAAGTAACTTTGGCAGTAAGGAACCTCATTGATAAGGTGATCTTGTTCTCTTAGGAGATAAAAAAAACAAGAAGTGAAAAAGGAGCAGGGTGATCTTGAGTACATTAATCCATGTGGTTGGCTTTTATACGTATTTATTTATTAATGATCAAAAGAAAATAAAAGAAATAAGAGCTCTTGTCAAACTGATTTCATGGAAAACATTATTGTTTTAGATAATCAGCCAAAATTCGTACTGATTATTTTGTTTAAAGTGAAAATGTGTGCAATATCACTGTAGGTATGTGTCATTTGTTGAGTTTCTGCAGAGATTTCTTACCAAAAAGTGAATGATAATATTAGAATCCATTTTTTTTTTCTACCATTTTAACCTTTTCTTAGAAATTTGTGTTTTGATGGCAAGGAAGGAGGGGAGAATTGAAGGTAATCTGACCTTTTCTCCGAGAGTCATGACTTCTGTTGTTCCCTTTGTGATGTTTTTGTCACCACTCTGATTTTCTAGGTCCAGTTTAATTGCTGCCTCCTCGACATTCTTTCCTTCTGCTTCATCTGGATAACTCTCTGCTGCATTCTCATTCTCAACAGCTCTATCTTCAACTGTAATCTTATTTTCAATATCCTCACTTGTGCTGCCCTTGTCAATTTTTTCAGACAACTATATAATAGATAAAAGCTTCAGCTTTACACTTCAAAAGAATCCGGAAAAGAGAAAATAAGTAAAAAAAATTTAAATTTGTACCCTGGGTGCTTCATTCTGATCTGCATCTGTTGTAGCTATAAATGTTTTATTTGTCTCCTCTCCTGGATGTTCTTCTGATTTTGATTCATGTCCTTGATGGCTCTCTATAATTGTTTCTTCACCAAGAGAAACTGATTTAGAATCCTTATGAACTTCCTTTTCCTTTGTGACCTGTAATATTTTCACACGTAGATGAAAGAAGTTTTATTAAAGAAATAATTTCAGAAAAAAGAAGAAAGGAGAGGGTGAAAAAAAAAAGAAAAGAAAAACTGTATGAAATAATAAATCACAATTTATTTCTCTGACCTCTTCAATAGGAACTTCATTCTTTAGCATTTTATTTGCTTCAACTGTTTTCTTGCATTGACTCTCACTCTCATCATTGTTCAAATCAGTTATTGCTGCCTGGAGATGCTTTTCATTGATATCTTCTGATTTGGTGAGTACTTCATGACTCTGGACCTTTGACACATAATCACAAGCCTTTTCAATTTTCTCAAAGTTGAGATTAACAGGGATTGGTCTTGGTTGTTCCATGATTTCCTCACTTTCTGATGGAGAATTGGCATACTTAATCTCTTCTTTTTCATGAGGCTGTACTTGTAAAGCTCGATCAAGAGTGCTGCCTTCTTCCTTTCGTACTTCATCACCTACCGTATTAACTTTTTTTATGTTCTCTTCTTCTGCCCTCTTGGCTGTGATTGTAGTTCCATGCTCCTGTTCCATGGAAAGAAATGGAGAAGATGGTTGAAGTTGCTCTCCCAATATCTCTGCAGGAAGAGTCTGATCAGCAATGACTTCATCTTCACTAACTGCTTCTAAAGCCTAGAGCCTTAGATTTAGACGATATTTCTGAAGTTTCTTTGGTTTTTTCTATATCAGATGCATCCAGCTTCTCCACTGTTAGGCTTTCCCCAGTTTCATCAGTTTCTTTAACACTCTGATATTTGGAATCAAAAACTGCATCAGAAGCTGTTTTTGTTTCCTCAACTTCATTTGCATCTGGATTTTCCGGAGTACTTTCTTTCTCTTCATTTTTGATAGCTATGTTTAGGAGTTGAGACAACAAGTTAGAGGAACTTTTTTCAAGCTTCATGCTGGCATCTTCTTCAGCTGGTGGACTGGACTCCATGGTAATTGTTTCTGACTTGTCATCTGAGCTAGTATCCTCTGTTGACTTGTCATGCAGCTGAGCTTCCACTGAACTTGGTTCTTTTGTTACCACTTCCGCAATTGCATTTTCAGTCTTGTCGTAACTGTTATCCACTTCCACTTTGATTTCGTCTTTACTATTTTCAAATAACTCTTCAGCTACTGTAATGGAGACACCCTCAGCCTTCACAATACCTTCATCCTGTATCTTTTCTTCTGAGTTAACAAGTGCTTCACGACTGTGAACATCCAACATAGATTCAAAAGCTTTTTCGCTTGTTCTCAAAGTTAAGGTTGGAGGCGTCCTCAATTGGTCTTGTTAGTTCTTTGATTTTCTCGCAGTCTTCTTTTTCTGTAGTCTCTAATTTTGAAGCTCCATCTAAATTGCAGTATTCTTCCTTACATAATTTATTTGAGTTGTCCCCCTCGTTGTTTATTTCAAGCTCCAATTTGGAGACTTTGAGCTCCTCGGACTCTTCATGCTCTAAGCACGTCTCTTCTGTTGCCTTTATTGCTGAAGAATTGTTGATACCCTTCTCATCTAGCATCTCCACTTCCTTTATGCTTTCCTCTTCTGTCTTCTTGAACGTTGTTGTGGTTCCCTGCTCTTGTTCCCTAGAAAGGAGTGTGGAAGATAGTGTTTGAAGTTGCTCTTCCTTTTGTAAGCTGTTCCTCTGCCTTTGTGGCAGAAGAATCATTGATATTCTTATCATCAGTTATCTCCCCTTCCTTTGTCTTTATTGTTTCCGTCTCCTTGACAATGGTTGTAGGTCCATGGTCATGTTCCCAGGAAAGAAATTCAGAAGATGATTTTTGAAGTTGCTCTTCCAACTTCCATGCAGGGAGAGTCTGATCAGCAGTGATTTCTTCTCTGATAACTGCTTCAATGCCTAGGGATTTGGATTCCGACACTGTTCCAGAAGCTTCTTTGATTCCTTCTTCAGTTTCATCTGCATCCAACTTTTCCGGTCTTAGACTTTGCTTAGTTTTATCAGTTTCTTCAACACCATGATATTTGGACTGGAAAACTGCTTCAGAAACTATTTTGGTTTCCTCAACTTCATCTGCATCTGGTTTCTCCAGAGTTACAGTCTCTGTCTCTACATTTTTGTGATCCATATTTGGGAGTTTAGACACCAAGTTAAAGGAATCTTTTTCAGGTTTCATGCTGTCAACTTCTTCAGCTTGTTGACAAGATTCAGTTTTGATTATCTCTAAACTCTCATCTGAGCTAGTATCCTTTACAGCTTTGTCATCCATCTGAGCTTCCTCTGAGCTTGACTCTGCTGGTACTGCAATTGCATTGTCGGCATTGTGAGGAAAATTATCCACTTCCACATCAATCTCCTCTTTAATCTTTTCTTTTGCATCTTCAGCAACTGTCATGGAGACATTTGTTGGCTTAACACTACCTTCATCTTCTTGTGCTTGTGGAACAGGTAGTTCTGTCTCCTCTATTGGATCTTCTTTAATATTTGTGTTTACTGTCTCAGTATGCTCTTTAGTGTCTGTTTCCTTAAGATATTCAGTGGATTCTGGGCTAGAAACTTTCACCTGTTTATCAGAAAAGTTTCAGATTGATGTTCACTGAAAGAACATAAAGAAGTAGCATATGTGATACACACACACATTCATATTCATCTTGTATTGATTTGCTATGAAGTCCCTTGGTGCATGTTTTTTTTGTTGATGATATAGTTTTAGTGGATGAAATTAGACAAATTCAACACCAAGTTGGAAATTTGGAGGGATGCTTTGAAATCTAAAGGCTTTAGGTTAAGTAGGACTAAAACATAATATATGTAGTGTAAGTTTAGTAAAAGTAGAAATAAAGATGAAGGGTTTGTAAAACTTAATGGTTATGAGATACCAAAAAATTAGTGTTTTTGATATCTTAGATCAATAATTCATAAGGATGGAGGGATAAAAGAGGATGTGAATCATTGGATAAGATCAAGGTGGATGAATATGAGAAGCGCATTAGGAGTATTGTGTGATCGTAGAATACCTATTAAATTAAAGGTAAAATTTATAAGATTGCTATAAAACTGGTTATATTTTATGGCACTAAATATTTGGCTATTAAGAAGTAACATATTCATAAAATTCTATACTAATTAAAGCGAATATATATATAACATAGAATTCTATACTAATTAAAGCTAACCTTGTTAAGTATATCATCTCCACAAGATACTGTATGAATTTCCTTCAAGTTGCTTTCTCCATCTATCGCTTGTTCTCTATTGTTTTCGCTTCCAGCAGCTTTCTCAACTCCCTTATGTCCATCTATTTCCTTAAGAATACCTTCATCTTGTATCTTTTCTTCTTCTTGTGCTTTGGTAACAGTTGCTTCTGTTTCCCCTATTGGATCTTCTTCAATGTTTGTGTTTACTGTTTCTATCTCTGGCTTGGACTTTGTTGCCTTGAGATATTCGGTGGATTCTGGGCCAAAGTCTTTCACCTATTTGTCAAATAATGTTTCAAATTAATGTTCGTCGGAGAAGAAAAAGAATCAGCATATGAGATATTTCTATCGTAATATTTCTATACTAAATAAAATTCACCTTCTCAAGTATTTCATCTCCAATAGGTATTGTATGGACTTCCCTTAAGTTGCTCTTTCCATCAATGGCTTGTTCAATGTTTTCACTTCCATTAGCTTTCTCAAATCCCTCATGGACACTTGCTGGCTTAAGGCTATCCTCATCTTGTATCTCTTCTTCTTCTTGGTGCTTTTGTAATAGGTGCGTCCAACTCCCATATTGAACCTTCTTCAATATCTGTGTTTACTATTTCTGTTTGCTCCTTGGAGTCTATTGCCTTAAGATACCCAGTAGATTTTAGGTCAGAGTCTTTCACCTGTTTATCAAAATATATTTCAAATTAATGTTCATTGGAAGACGAAAAAGAAGTATATATATATATCATAGAGTGTTTTTAATAATTAAAATTCACCTTCTCAAGTATTTCTTCTCCAACAGATGCTGTATGAATTTCCTTTAAGTTTCTCTCCCCATCTATGGCCAGCTCGTTGATGTTTTCACTCCTATCAACTTTCTCAACTTCTTCATGCCCATCTGTTGGGTTAAGACTGCCTTCATCTTGTATCTTTTCTTCTTTTGGTGCTTTTGTAAGAGATGCTTCTATCTCCCTTGTTGGGTCTTCTTTACTATCGATGTTCACTATTTCTTTTTGATCATTGGAGTCTCTTACGTTAAAATATTCAGTGGATTTTGGGCCAGAGTTTTTTACCTGTTTATAAATTAACGTTTCAAATTAATGTTTACTTGATGAAGACAAAGAAGCATCATATAAGATATACAATAACAACCAAGCCTTAGTCCCAAAATTTGGAGTTGGCTATGGATTGGATTCTCAACAGGCTAGTCAAGAACAACAACAACAGCCAAGCCTTAGTCCCAAAATTTTTGGGATCAGCTATGGATTCTTAACAGAAGTATTCAGGGTTGGCCACATGTAATCTTTTCCACCATTTTATTCTATCCGAAGTCATACTCTCTGTTATTTCTTAATTGACGTGTCCTTTTTTACCATTTCTATTAATGTTATTTTTGGTCTTCCTCTATCATATGAGATTTATAACATAAATTTTCTACACTTAAAGCTTACGTTCTTAAGTAATTCATCTCCAATAGATACCGTATGAATTTCCTCCATGTTGTCATCTCCATCTGTGGCTTGTTGTATGATGTTTTCACTTTCATCAACTTGCTCAATTTCCTCATGCACATCTACTGGCTTAAGACTACCTTCATCTTGTATCTTTTCTTCTGGAACTGTTATAACAAGTGCTTCTGTCTCCCCCGATGGATCTTTTTCAACATCTGTGTTTACCATTTCTATTTGCTCCTTAGAGTCTGTTTCCTTAAGATATTCAATGGATTCTAGACCAGAATCATTCACCTGTTTATTAAATTACATTTCAAATTAATGTTCGCTGGAAGAAGGATAAAAAGTAGCATATATATATATATATATATAAAACATAGAATTACTATACTATTTAAAGCTCACCTTCTCAAGTATTTCATCTCCAATAGATATTTTATGAGTTTCCTTCAAGTCGCTTACTCCATATTTGGCCTGTTCTATGATGTTTTCACTTTCATTAACTTTCTCAACTTCTTCATTCACTTCTGCCAGCTTAAGACTACCTTCATCTGCTATAATTTCTTCATTTGGTGCTTCTGTAACAGGAACTTCTGTCTCCCCTGTTGGATCTTCTTTAATATCTGTGTTTTCAGTTTCTGTATGCTCCTTGGAGTCTCTGGCCTTGAAATATTCACTAGATTCTGAGCCAGAATCTTTAACCTGTTTATCAAATAATGTTTCAAATTAATGTTCACTGGAAGAAGAAAAAAGGAGCATCATATTAGATGTATAACGTAAAATCTTTATACTAATTAAAGCTTACTTTCTCAAGTATTTCATCTTCAGCAGATATTGTTTGAATTTTTTTCAAGTCACTTTCTCCATCTGTGGCTTGTTGTCTGATGTTGTCACTTTCATCAACTATCTCAACTCCCTCTTGCACATCTGCTGTTTTAAGAGTACCTTCATATTGCATCTCTTCTTCTTCTGGTGCTTTTGTAACAGGTAATTCTGTCTCCCCTGGATCTTCAATATTTGTGTTTGCTGTTCCTATTTGCTCTTCACAGTCTGTTGCCTTAAGATATTCAGTTGATTCTGGGCCAGAGTCGTTCATCTATTTATCAAATATCATTTCAGATTAACATTTTTCCTGTAGAAGAGTAAGAACTAGCATATAATATATATAACAAAGAATTCCTATACCAATTAAAGCTGACCTTATCAAGTATTTCATTTCCAGCAGATCTTGTATGAATTTCCTTCAAGTCGCTTTGTCCATCTTTGGCATGTTCTAACATGTTTTTACCTGCATTAACATTCTCAACTTCTTCATGCACTTCTGCTGGCTTAATACTATCTTCTTCTGGTGTTTTTGTAACAAGTGCTTCTGTCTCCTCCGTTGTCTTTTCTTTGATTTCCATGTTTACAATTTTTGTTTGCTCCTTGGAGTCTGTTGCCTTAAGATATTCAGTCGGATTTTGGGGCCAGAGTCGGTCACCTGTTTATCAAACAGCATTCCAAATTATGTTCATTGAAAGAAGAAAAAGAAGCGTTATATGAGATATATAACATAAAATTTCTATACTAATTAAAGCTCACGTTCTCAATTATTTCATCTCCAACAGATACTGTATGAATTTCCTTAAAAAAACTCTCTCCATCTGTGGCTTCTTGTCTGATGTTTTCACTTTCATCAATTTTATCAACTCCCTCATGCACATCTGCCGGCTTAAGACTATCCTCATCTTGTATTTTTTCTTCTTTTGGGGCTTTTGTAACAGGTGCTTCTGTCTCCCGTATTGGATCTTCTTTTATATCCGTGTTCACTGTTTCTATTTGTTCCTTGGAATCTGTCGGCTTAAAAGATTCAGTGGATTCTGGGCCACAGTCATTCACCTGTTTCTCAAATAATTTTTTAAATTAATGTTTGTTGGGAATGAATAAGAAGTAGCATAAGACATATATATATATATATATATATATATATATATATATAAGATAGAATTTCTATACTATTTAAACTCACCTCCTCAAGTATTTCATCTATAGCAGATATTGTATTACTTTCCTTAAAGTCGCTCTTTCTATCTTCAACCTGTTCTATGATGTTTTCACATTCATTAACTTTCTCAACTCCCTCATGCTCTTCTATTGGCTTAAGACTATCTTCATTTGGTGCTTCAGTAACAAGTACTTTTGTCTCCCCTGTTGGATCTTCTTCAATATTCATCTTTACAGTTTCTGTCTGCTCCTTGGAGCCTGTTGCCTTGAGATATTCAGTGGATTCTAGGCTATAGTCTTTTTCCTGTTTATCGAACAACAATTCAAATTAATGTTCAGCAGAAGAAGAAAAAGAAACAACATATGAGATATGTTTAACATAAAATTTCTTAACTAATTCAAGCTCACCTTCTCAAGTATTTCATCTTTAGTGAATATTGTATGAATTTCCTTCAAGTTGCTCTCTCCTTCTATGGCCTGCTCTCTGGTGCTTTCACTGTCATCAACTTTCTCAACTCCCTTATGCACACTTGCTGGCTCAAGACCACTTTCATCTAGTATAATTTCTTCTTTTGGTGCTTTTGTAACAGGAACTTCTGTCTCCCCTGTTGGATCTTCTTTAATATCCATGTTTTCAGTTTCTGTATGCTCCTGGGAGTCTGTGGCCTTGAAATATTCACTGGATTCTGAGCCAGAATCTTTAACCTGTTTATCAAATAATGTTTCAAATTAATGTTCACTGGAAGAAGAAAAAAGGAGCATCAAATTAGATGTATAACGTGAAATCTTTATACTAATTAAAGCTTACGTTCTCAAGTATTTCATCTCCAGCAAATATTGTTTGAATTTTTTTCAAGTCACTTTCTCCATCTGTGGCTTGTTGTCTGATGTTGTCACTTTCATCAACTTTCTCATCTCCCTCTTGCACATCTGCTGTTTTAAGAGTACCTTCATATTCTATCTCTTCTTCTTCTGGTGCTTTTGTAACAGGTAATTCTTTCTCCCCTGGATCTTCTTCAATATTTGTGTTTGCTGTTCCTATTTGCTCTTCACAGTCTGTTGCCTTAAGATATTCAGTTGATTCTGGGCCAGAGTCGTTCATCTATTTATCAAATATCATTTCAGATTAACATTTTCCTGTAGAAGAGTAAGAACTGGCATATAATATATATAACAAAGAATTCCTATACCAATTAAAGCTGACCTTATCAAGTATTTCATTTCCAGCAGATCTTGTATGAATTTCCTTCAAGTCGCTTTGTCCATCTTTGGCATGTTCTAACATGTTTTTACCAGCATTAACATTCTCTACTTCTTCATGCACTTCTGCTGGCTTAATACTATCTTCTTCTAGGTGTTTTTGTAACAAGTGCTTCTGTCTCCTCCATTGTCTCTTCTTTGATTTCCATGTTTACAATTTTTGTTTGCTCCTTGGAGTCTGTTGCCTTAAGATATTCAGTGGATTTTGGGCCAGAGTCTGTCACCTGTTTATCAAACAGCATTCCAAATTATGTTCATTGAAAGAAGAAAAAGAAGCGTTATATGAGATATATAACATAAAATTTCTATACTAATTAAAGCTCACGTTCTCAATTATTTCATCTCCAACAGATACTGTATGAATTTCCTTAAAAAAACTCTCTCCATCTGTGGCTTCTTGTCTGATGTTTCCACTTTCATCAATTTTATCAACTCCCTCATGCACATCTGCCGGCTTAAGACTATCCTCATCTTGTATTTTTTCTTCTTTCGAGGCTTTTGTAACAAGTGCTTCTGTCTCCCATCTTGGATCTTCTTTTATATCTGTGTTCACTGTTTCGATTTGTTCCTTGGAATCTGTCGGCTTAAAAGATTCAGTGGATTCTGGGCCACAGTCATTCACCTGTTTCACAAATAAATTAATTTTTGTTGGGAATGAATAAGAAGTAGCATAAGACATATATATATATATATATAGATAGAATTTCTATACTATTTAAACTCACCTCCTCAAGTATTTCATCTATAGCAGATATTGTATTACTTTCCTTAAAGTCGCTCTTTCTATCTTCAGCCTGTTCTATGATGTTTTCACTTTCATTAACTTTCTCAACTCCCTCATGCTCTTTCTATTGGCTTAAGACTATCTTCATTTGGTGCTTCAGTAACAAGTACTTTGGTCTCCCCTGCTGGATCTTCTTCAATATTCGTCTTTACAGTTTCTGTCTGCTCCTTGGAGTCTGTTGCCTTGAGATATTCAGTGGATTCTAGGCCATAGTCTTTTTCCTGTTTATCGAACAACAATTCAAATTAATGTTCAGCAGAAGAAGAAAAAGAAATAACATATGAGATATGTTTAACATAAAATTTCTTAACTAATTCAAGCTCACCTTCTCAAGTATTTCATCTTTAGTGAATATTGTATGAATTTCCTTCAAGTTGCTCTCTCCTTCTATGGCCTGCTCTCTGGTGCTTTCACTGTCATCAACTTTCGCAACTCCCTTATGCACACTTGCTGGCTCAAGACCACTTTCATCTGGTATAATTTCTTCTTTTGGTGCTTTTGTAACGGGAACTTCTGTCTCTCCTGTTGGATCTTCTTTAATATCCATGTTTTCAGTTTCTGTATGCTCCTGGGAGTCTGTGGCCTTGAAATATTCACTGGATTCTGAGCCAGAATCTTTAACCTGTTTATCAAATAATGTTTCAAATTAATGTTCACTGGAAGAAGAAAAAAGGAGCATCATATTAGATGTATAACGTAAAATCTTTATACTAATTAAAGCTTACGTTCTCAAGTATTTCATCTCCCGCAGATATTGTTTGAATTCTTTTCAAGTCACTTTCTCCATCTATGGCCTGTTGTCTGATGTTGTCACTTTCATCAACTTTCTCAACTCCCTCTTGCAAATCTGCAGTTTTAAGAGTACCTTCATATTGCATCTCTTCTTCTTCAGGTGCTTTTGTAACAGGTAATTCTGTCTCCCCTGGATCTTCTTCAATATTTGTGTTTGCTGTTCCTATTTGCTCTTCACAGTCTGTTGCCTTAAGATATTCAGTTGATTCTGGGCCAGAGTCGTTCATCTATTTATCAAATATCATTTCAGATTAACATTTTCCTGTAGAAGAGTAAGAACTGGCATATAATATATATAACAAAGAATTCCTATACCAATTAAAGCTGACCTTTTCAAGTATTTCATTTCCTGCAGATCTTGTATGAATTTCCTTCAAGTCGCTTTGTCCATCTTTGGCCTGTTCTAACATGTTTTTACCTGCATTAACATTCTCTACTTCTTCATGCACTTCCGCTGGCTTAATACTATCTTCTTCTATGTTTTTGTAACAAGTGCTTCTGTCTCCTCCATTGTCTCTTCTTTGATTTCCATGTTTACAATTTTTGTTTGCTCCTTGGAGTCTGTTGCCTTAAGATATTCAGTGGATTTTGGGCCAGAGTCTGTCACCTGTTTATCAAACAGCATTCCAAATTATGTTCATTGAAAGAAGAAAAAGAAGCGTTATATGAGATATATAACATAAAATTTCTGTACTAATTAAAGCTCACGTTCTCAATTATTTCATCTCCAACAGATACTGTATGAATTTCCTTAAAAAAACTCTCTCCATCTGTGGCTTCTTGTCTGATGTTTCCACTTTCATCAATTTTATCAACTCCCTCATGCACATCTGCCGGCTTAAGACTATCCTCATCTTGTATTTTTTCTTCTTTTGAGGCTTTTGTAACAAGTGCTTCTGTCTCCCATCTTGGATCTTCTTTTATATCTGTGTTTACTGTTTCGATTTGTTCCTTGGAATCTGTCGGCTTAAAAGATTCAGTGGATTCTGGGCCACAGTCATTCACCTGTTTCTCAAATAAATTAATTTTTGTTGGGAATGAATAAGAAGTAGCATAAGACATATATATATATATATATATATATAAGATAGAATTTCTATACTATTTAAACTCACCTCCTCAAGTATTTCATCTATAGCAGATATTGTATTACTTTCCTTAAAGTCGCTCTTTCTATCTTCAGCCTGTTCTATGATGTTTTCACTTTCATTAACTTTCTCAACTCCCTCATGCTTTTCTATTGGCTTAAGACTATCTTCATTTGGTGCTTCAGTAACAAGTACTTTGGTCTCCCCTGCTGGATCTTCTTCAATATTCGTCTTTACAGTTTCTGTCTGCTCCTTGGAGTCTGTTGCCTTGAGATATTCAGTGGATTCTAGGCCATAGTCTTTTTCCTGTTTATCGAACAACAATTCAAATTAATGTTCAGCAGAAGAAGAAAAAGAAATAACATATGAGATATGTTTAACATAAAATTTCTTAACTAATTCAAGCTCACCTTCTCAAGTATTTCATCTTTAGTGAATATTGTATGAATTTCCTTCAAGTTGCTCTCTCCTTCTATGGCCTGCTCTCTGGTGCTTTCACTGTCATCAACTTTCGCAACTCCCTTATGCACACTTGCTGGCTCAAGACCACTTTCATCTGGTATAATTTCTTCTTTTGGTGCTTTTGTAACGGGAACTTCTGTCTCTCCTGTTGGATCTTCTTTAATATCCATGTTTTCAGTTTCTGTATGCTCCTGGGAGTCTGTGGCCTTGAAATATTCACTGGATTCTGAGCCAGAATCTTTAACCTGTTTATCAAATAATGTTTCAAATTAATGTTCACTGGAAGAAGAAAAAAGGAGCATCATATTAGATGTATAACGTAAAATCTTTATACTAATTAAAGCTTACGTTCTCAAGTATTTCATCTCCCGCAGATATTGTTTGAAATCTTTTCAAGTCACTTTCTCCATCTGTGGCTTGTTGTCTGATGTTGTCACTTTCATCAACTTTCTCAACTCCCTCTTGCACATCTGCTATTTTAAGAGTACCTTCATATTGCATCTCTTCTTCTTCTGGTGCTTTTGTAACAGGTAATTCTGTCTCCCCTGGATCTTCTTCAATATTTGTGTTTGCTGTTCCTATTTGCTCTTCACAGTCTGTTGCCTTAAGATATTCAGTTGATTCTGGGCCAGAGTCGTTCATCTATTTATCAAATATCATTTCAGATTAACATTTTCCTGTAGAAGAGTAAGAACTGGCATATAATATATATAACAAAGAATTCCTATACCAATTAAAGCTGACCTTATCAAGTATTTCATTTCCAGCAGATCTTGTATGAATTTCCTTCAAGTCGCTTTGTCCATCTTTGGCATGTTCTAACATGTTTTTACCTGCATTAACATTCTCAACTTCTTCATGCACTTCTGCTGGCTTAATACTATCTTCTTCTGGTGTTTTTGTAACAAGTGCTTCTGTCTCCTCCATTGTCTCTTCTTTGATTTCCATATTTACAATTTTTGTTTGCTCCTTGGAGTCTGTTGCCTTAAGATATTCAGTGGATTTTGGGCCAGAGTCTGTCACCTGTTTATCAAACAGCATTCCAAATTATGTTCATTGGAAGAAGAAAAAGAAGCGTCAGATGAGATAGATAACATAAAATTTGTATACTAATTAAAGCTCACATTCTCAAGTATCTCATCTCCAACATATACTGTATGAATTTCCTTAAAGTCGCTCTCTCCATCTGTGGCTTCTTGTCTAATGTTTTTACTTTCATCAATTTTATCAACTCCCTCACACACATCTGTCGGCTTAAGACTATCCTCATCTTGTATCTTTTCTTCTTTTGGTGCTTTTGTAACAGGTGCTTCTGTCTCCCATATTGAATCTTCTTTTATATCTGTGTTCACTGTTTCTATCTGTTCCTTGGAATCTGTTGGCTTAAAATATTCAGTGGATTCTGGGCCACAGTCATTCACCTGTTTCTCAAATAGTTTTTTTAAATTAATGTTTGTTGAGAACGAATAAGAAGTAGTAGAAGACATACATATATATATATAAAAGATAGAATTTCTATACTATTTAAACTCACCTCCTCAAGTATTTCATCTATAGCAGATATTGTATTACTTTCCTTAAAGTCGCTCTTTATATCTTCAGCCTGTTCTATGATGTTTTCACTTTCATTAACTTTCTCAACTCCCTCATGCTCTTCTACTGGCTTAAGACTATCTTCATTTGGTGCTTCAGTAGCAATTACTTTTGTCTCCCCTGCTGGATCTTCTTCAATATTCGTCTTTACAGTTTCTGTCTGCTCCTTGGAGCCTGTTGCCTTGAGATATTCAGTGGATTCTAGGCTATAGTCTTTTTCCTGTTTATCGAACAATAATTCAAATTAATGTTCAGCAGAAGAAGAAAAAGAAACAACATATGAGATATGTATAACATAAAATTTCTTAACTAATTCAAGCTCACCTTCTCAAGTATTTCATCTTTAGTGAATATTTTATGAATTTCCTTCAAGTTGCTCTCTCCTTCTATGGCCTGCTCTCTGGTGCTTTCATTTTCATCAACTTTCTCAACTCCCTTATGCACACCTGCTGGCTCAAGACCACTTTCATCTAGTATAATTTCTTCTTTTGGTGCTTTTGTAACATGAACTTCTGTCTCCCCTGTTGGATCTGCTTTAATATCCATGTTTTCAGTTTCTGTATGCTCCTGGGAGTCTGTGGCCTTGAAATATTTACTGGATTCTGAGCCAGAATCTTTAATCTGTTTATCAAATAACATTTCAAATTAGTGTTCACTGGAAGAAGTAAAAAGGAGCATCATATTAGATGTATAACGTTAAATCTTTATACTAATTAAAGCTTACGTTCTCAAGTATTTCATCTCCAGCAGATGTTGTTTGAATTTTATTCAAGCTGCTTTCTCCATCTGTGGCTTGTTGTTTGATGTTGGCACTTTCATCAACTTTCTCAACTCCCTCTTGCACATCTACTGTTTTAAGAGTACCTTCATATTGCATCTCTTCTTCTTCTGGTGCTTTTGTCTCCCCTGTTGGATCTTCTTCAATATTTGCGTTCGCTATTCTTATTTGCTCTTTAGAGTCTGTTGCCTTAAGATATTCTGTTGATTCTGGGCCAGAGTCGTTCATCTGTTTATCAAATATCATTTCATATTAACATTTTCATGTAGAAGAATAAGAACTAGCATATGATATATATAAAAAGAATTCCTATACCAATTAAAGCTCACCTTCTCAAGTATTTCATTTCCAGCAGATCTTCTATGAATTTTCTTCAAGCCGCTTTCTCCATCTTTGGCCTGTTCTATGATGTTTTTACTTTCATTAACTTTCTCAACTTCTTCATGCACTTCTGCTGGCTTAATACTATATTCTTCTGGTGTTCTTGTAACAAGTGCTTCTGACTCCCCCGGTGTCTCTTCTTTGATTTCCATGTTTACAATATTTGTTTGCTCCTTGAAGGCTATTGCCTTAAGATAATCAGTGGATTTTGGGCCAGAGTCTGTCATCTGTTTATCAAACAGCATTTCAAATTAATGTTCGTTGGAAGAAGAAAAAGAAGCGTCAGATGAGATAGATAACATAAAATTTGTATACTAATTAAAGCTCACATTCTCAAGTATCTCATCTCCAACAAATACTGTATGAATTTGCTTAAAGTCGCTCTCTCCATCTGTGGCTTCTTGTCTGATGTTTTTACTTTCATCAATTTTATCAACTCCCTCATGCACATCTGCCGGCTTAAGACTATCCTCATCTTGTTTCTTTTCTTCTTTTGGTGCTTTTGTAATTGGTGCTTCTGTCTCCCATATTGGATCTTCTTTTATATTTGTGTTCACTGTTTCTATTTGTTCCTTGGAATCTGTCGGCTTAAAAGATTCAGTGGATTCTGGGCCACAGTCATTCACCTGTTTCTCAAATAATTTTTTAAATTAATGTTTGTTGGGAATGAATAGAAGTAGCATAAGACATATATATATATATATATATAAGATAGAATTTCTATACTATTTAAACTCACCTCCTCAAGTATTTCATCTCTAGCAGATATTGTATTACTTTCCTTAAAGTCGCTCTTTCTATCTTCAGCCTGTTCTATGATTTTTTCACTTTCATTAACTTTCTCAACTCCCTCATGCTCTTCTATTGGCTTAAGACTAACTTCATTTGGTGCTTCAATAACAAGTATTGGATCTTCTTCAATATTTGTCTTTAAAGTTTCTGTCTGCTCCTTGGAGTCTGTTGCCTTGAGACATTCAGTGGATTCTAGGCCATAGTCTTTTTCCTATTTATCAAACAACATTTCAAATCAATGTTCACCAGAAGAAGAAAAAGAAACAAAATATGAGATATGTATAACATTAAATTTCTTTCCCTTGTTTATTAACTATGTTTAAAAGTAATGTTCCCCAGTAGATTAAAAAGAAGGAGCAGCATGTTTTTTTCTTTCTATATTCCTTATGGGTTTATCTGGTGCTTTCCATGTTCAATCTTATATTTCTGTCTGCATGACTTGGGATATGTGTGATGCAGGTTACTGATTATACAAGAGATCTCGAAGAGATGCAGAATGTCTTGAGATAAGAATACCTTGCATCTCTGCATAGGTGTGTATTTTAATATGAATGGTATTCTTACATGTATGTTGGATATATAACATATTCTATTCATGTTCCAGAGGATCAGTTAGTACATAAAGGTGTTTCACAAGGAATGCCCATTTTCTCTCTAATAAAAGGTCTAATTGTTGTAGTTAAACCTAAAAGTGCCCGACTTTTAATAATATACAAGTTTTACCCATACCATTTGTGGGCAGTTCTATATAATCCACTTGAACATGCAACTCTGTTCTGCAAGTCCCGTCTTTATTCTCTTTGAAGTCAATTAGTTCCCACGGAATTAATAGATCATTGTTGTTTCTAATCTGTTGATTCCTTGTATACACCTAGTATACTAGGTTTGTTCTTTTAATAAAATTTTCTTACTTATCAAAAAAATTAGTTCCCATGAAAACTTCTTGCTATGCTAATTATATATGCCCCATTATGATTAATCACACACACAGAATTCTATACTAATTGAAGCTCACCTTCTCAACTATTTCATCTCCAGTAGATACTGTATGAATTTCCTTCACGTCACTATCTCCATCTATGACATGTTCTCTTATGTTTTCACTTCCATCAACTTTCTCAATTCCCTCATGCACCTGTTCAACAAATTTAGTATCAATAAAACTAATAGAACCTTGGAAAATCACTCATGGAAAAGAAAATTATGCCTACGTTTGACTTGATCTCCTGACCTTTTCAGTAGTGATGACAGCAGTAATGGTGTCGTTTGCATTTTTTAATACGTGAATGTGATCTTCAGCTTCCAATTTGGGCTCCATTTCCAGTTTTCTCTCTGTTTCACCTTCAATTTGTCCTATATTTTTTTGCTCAACAGATTCAGAGTTCCAATCCTGATTCTCATTTCTGTTCTCCTCAGTTTGACTCTTATTGGTTTGAGGGAGTGTTTCATCACTTTGATCTTTGTTCACTGATTCGGAGACAAAATCAGGCTTTTGACCCAGATCAGCTGATTCAAGATTCTGTTCCAGACCAATATATTAGTATAAAGCTAAATGTAGTTCAACATAGAACAGAGATATATATTGGTAGTGATTTGATTTTCATGGAGAAAGAGAAAGAAACATAATAATACCATTTGGACACACTAGTTAGTCATGTAAGATGGATTGCTCATCATGAATAATGATATCATAAATTGAAAGAATGTGTTATTTTCATTATTTAGCAAATCAATTCCTATATAAAAACTGTGATATAAATCAAGATTCAGTAAAAATTATCCCATCAGTGGTTGCATCTGTAGTTATTACCTGCACTAAATGAGATCAAAAAAGAAAACCATTTAAATTAAATATTTTGTTTATTGCTTACTCATTAGAGTGAAATGATTTATATTGCTGTTACCTTTTCTGCTATTAGTTCTTCGTTTTCGGTGTTTGTAGCCTCACATTCGTGGCTATGAGCTCCTGCATTCAATTCAGCTGTTCCTTTCTCTACTGCAACACCTTTAACGCTACCTTCAAAGTTCTGAACAGAGTCCTCTTGTTCCAGGGTAGCCTTTTCACTATCTGCAATAGACTTTGAGGCCTCCTTCGATGGGGCTTCATCCGTCAAAGTCCCCAATTTGCATACCTCAATTTGATCCACTAAATCACTGGTTTCTCCCCTCTTTGAGATCTCCACATCTTCTGTATCATAGCTATTCTTTTGATTGTGTAGCTCTAGGGGCATATGTGACTCTGCATCCTTGTGCTTTTGGACTTCTTCATTTGCATCCTCATTCCCATCATCTGAAGAGAACAATTCAGAAACATCTTTTGATTTAATGGATTCATCTTCCTTTTGTATTAACTCCTCATCTGTTTTCTGCCCGGAAGCTGTTTTGGCACTTTCATCTATGATTTCACCTCTTGCTGGAGTCTCTTCTACTATCTTGCTTACTCCAATGTTCATGGGCTCATGGTCTTTCAATGGCATTATATAAGAATCCCGAGAGCTATCTTCTGATATGCTATCTAAGGGTACTTCATGGCCAATTCCTCCAGTAGGAGCCTTATCGTCCATTTGAAGCTCAATTTTGTTTCCACCTCCATCGGCTACAGTTAAAATCTCCTTGTTCCTATTCTTTTCTAAGCTGGAAATTTCCTCTGGTTGGACATCAATATCTACATTGTCTAAGTTAGTTTCTTCTGTTTCAATGGTTGCTAGACCCTTCCCTTCAGGAGCAATATCAGAGCTTTTGACTTGCTCATTATTTCCTGGTTTGGCTTCTTTCAAGCCTGTTTCTTCACTCAAAACTATGACAGATGCAGAGTCAAAATCATTATTAGTGTGTTCTTCTTGCTTTGGGATTTCCTCTTTGATCTCTTTCTGAGATACCTCAGGCACAAGAGAAGAATTTTCTGCAGTAGTCAAAGTACTGAAGTTCTTATTTGGCTCTGCATTGTCTTGTAATGTCCCTGATTTTGATTCCTCTGACAAATCTTTTGCCCCAATCTTCTCTATGAACTCCAAAGTTGGGCCTTCGACCTGTTGAACAAATATAGTAAGTCAACAACTGAGAATAAACACAAATTGGAAGATTTTGGAAACTAATTCAGATTTTGTGTACAAGCTGACCTCTTCTTTTAACTTCGTAGCATCACTTTCGTCTTCCTTTAAGCTCTCCTTTACTGTTACTTCTCCCACTGATGAAGGAGAGAGCTCTGCAATGGCAGGTTTCTCCAAGTTCGGTTTTTCTGTTTCTATACTTGAGGTTGTTGTTTCTAATCCCCTAGATTCCTATTGAAAAAGGAGGTGGGGGGGAGAGAGAGAGAGAGAGAGAAGAAATGTTTGGTAATTAGAGAAGAGCACAAAGATGAAGTCATTTTTTTAAGCTTAAAATTTGTATCTAAGTCTAACCTGATCATCTTTGGAGCTCTCTTTAGTTGTTTCTTTCTCATTGAATTCTGGAGACTGGTCCTTAACACTGTCAATTTCCTCTATTATCTGTTCCCTATTTACTTCGCCAACACTAGTAGTATTAAATACCTACATTGCAGATAAAGTTTTGAATTAGACTACATTATTTTGAAAGAAAAGAAAATTGGTAAAGTGTAAATGTGATATTAAATTATGATGTATTAGTTGACATTTGACGGTAATGCACAAGATTGAAACAAATAGAATACAGTTTAGCTAGAACCCCCATAGTAAATATAAGGAACTCAGTTTTCTAGTTTTTGGTGAATTTTAGGTTTTCTTTTGTAAACTATCAATTGAATTCAATTCTATGCTCCTAACAGCTGGGCAATGGGAGTTCTAATCTGCATAAAGACAATTTGAAGCAAAGCATAATGTCTAAAAAGGAAAACCAAATAAAAGCTTATATTATATTTGTCAAGAGCCTTGTAGCTTAGTGGCATTGCTTGGTCTCCTTTATGGGGAGAACCAAGGTTTGAATCCCCTCTACACTTGTTGTAACAATTGAATTATTAAAAAAAAAAAAAAAAACCTATGATGTTTTTAACATGTTGTGAGTCAATATCACAATTGTGCCTTTTGTGTTTTCGTATCCCCAGTGACTCATTCTCTAGTTTAAGATCCTCCATCTTGGTGATCAAGTTAATCTATGCAGGGAAACAACTTGTCACATAAGTAACCAAATAGAAATGATATATGACTTTTGTTAGAATAAGGGTTAAATGATTAAATTCACCATTTCCTAACAGCTTAAGCTTTTAGGACAAGTAGTAATTTCTCATGGTTATAAAGCAGGTGGTCTTGCATACCTCAGTTTGATCCACTAAATGACTGGTTTCTTCCCTCTTTGAGATCTCCACATCTTCTGTATCATAGCTATTCTTTTCATTGTGTAGCTTCGGGGGCATACGTGACTCTGCATCCTTGTGCTTTTGGACTTCTTCATTTGCATCCTCCTTCCCATCATCTGAAGAGAACAATTCAGAAACATCTTTAGCTTTAATGGATTCATCTTCCTTTTGTATTAACTTCTCATCTGTTTCCTGCACACTGGAAGGAGTTTTGGCATTTGCATCTGTGATTTCATCTCTTGCTGGAGCCTCTTCTACTGTCTTGCTTACTCCAATTGTCATGGGCTCGTGGTCTTCCAATGGCATTATATAAAATTCTCTAGAGCAATCTTTTGATATGCTATCCAAGGGTCTCTCAACATTGATCACTTCTACTTCATGGCTGATTCCTTTTGTAGAAGCTTTATCTTCCATTTGATGCTCAATTTTTTCTCCACCTCCATCTGCTACAGTTAAAATCTCCTTGTTCCTGTTCTCTTCTAAGCTGGAAATTTCCTCTGGTTGGACATCAGTTATCTATATTGTCCAAGTTAGTTCCTTCTATTTCAGTGGTTACTAGACCCTCTCCTTCAGGAGCAATAGCAGAGCTTTTGACTTGCTTATTATTTTCGGGTTTGGTTTCTTTCAAGCCTGTTTCTTCACCCAAAACTGTGACAGATGCAGAGTAAAAATCATTATTAGTGTGATCTTCTTGCTCCAGGATTTCTTCTTTGATCTCTTTCTCAGATACCTCAGGCACAAAAGAAGAGTTTTCTGCAGCAGTCAAAGTACTGAAGTTCTTATTTGGATTTGCGCTGTCCTCTAAGGTCCCTGATTTTGATTCCTCTGTCACATCTTTTGCCTCAATCTGCTCTATGAACTCCAAATTTGGGCCTTTGATCTGTTGAACAAATAAAATAGTAAGTCAACATCTGAGATTAGACACAAAATGGAAGATTTTGGAAACCAATTCAGATTTTGTGTACAATCTGACCTCTTCCTTTAACTTCGTAGCATCGCTTTCGTCTTCCTTTAAGCTCTCCTTTACTGTTACTTCTCCAATTGATGAAGAAGGGAGTTCTGCAATGGCTGGTTTCTCCAAGTTTGGTTTTTCTGTTTCTATACTTGAAGCTGTTGTCTCTAATCCCCTAGATTCCTATTGAAAAAGGAGGGGGGGTGCAGGGAGAGAAAATAAATCTTTGGTCATTAGAGAAGAGCACAAAGATGAAGTCATATTTTAAAGCTTAAAATTTGTATCTAAGTCTAACCTGATCATCTTTGGAGTTCTCTTTAGTTGTTTCTTTCTCATTGAATTCTGGAGACTGGTCCTTAACACTATCAATTTCCTCTAGTATCTGTTCCTTATTTCCTTCATTGACACTAGTAGTATTAAATACCTACATTGCAGATGAAGTTTTGAATTAGACTACATTGTTTTGATAGAAAGAAAATCAGTAAATTGTACATGTCATGTTAAATTAGGATGTATTAGTTGACACTTGACGGTAATGCACTAGATTGAAACAAATGAAATATGTTTAGCTAGCACCTCCATAGTAATCTAGGAATTCAGTATCCTTTGTTTTGGGAATTTTGGGTTTTGTTCTGTAAATTATCAATTCTCTATGCTTCTAATAGCCAATGGGAGTTCTAATACGCATAAATATTTTGTAGTAGCCAGACACTTTGAAGAAAATGCATAATGTTTAAAGGGAAAAACAAAATAAAAACCTATGATGTATTTAACAAATGGTGAGTCAATAGCACAATTGTGCCTTTTGTGTTTTTGTACCCCCCTTTGACTCATTCTCTAGTTTAAGATCCTTCAGCTTGGTGTCAATTTAATCTATGTAGGGAAACAACTTGTCATGTAAGTAACCAAATAGAAATGAGATTATGACTTTTGTTAGAATAAGGGTTAAATGATTAAATACACCATTTCCTAACAGCTTAAGCTTTTGGGACAAATAGTATTATCATTGGTATTAGAGCAAAAGGTCCTGCTTACCTCAGTTTGGTCCGCTAAGTCACTGGTTTCTCGGTTCTCTGAGAGCTCCACATCTTCTGTATCATAGCTATTCTTTTTGTCGTGTAGCTCTGGGGGCACATGTGACTTTGGATCCTTGTGCTTTTGAAATTCTTCATTTGCATCCTCCTTACCATCATCTGAAGAGAGCAATTCAGAAACATCTTTTGATTTAATGGATTCATCTTCGATTTGTAGTAACTCCTCATCTGTTTTCTTCACACTGGAAGTTGTTTTGACATTTTCATTTGTGATTTCATCACTTATTGGAGTCTCTTCTACTATCTTCCTTACTCCAGTTTTCATGGGGTCATGGTCTTTCAATGGCATTATATAAGAATCTTGAGAGCTATCTTCTGATATTCCATCTAAGGGTGTCTCAGCAGTTGTCAATTCTACTTCATGGCTAATTCCTTTAGTAGGAACTTTATCTTCCACTTGATTCTCATTTTTTTCTCCACTTCCATCTGCTACAGTTAAAATCTCCTTGTTCCAATTCTCTTCTAAGCTGGAAATTTCCTCTGGTTGGACATCAATATCTACATTGTCTAAGCTAGTTCCTTCTTTTTCAATGGTTGCGAGACCCTTCCCTTCAGGAGCAACATCAGAGCTTTTGACTTGCTCATTATTTTCTGGTTTGGTTTCTTTGAAGCCTGTTTCTTCACTCAAAACTGTGACAGATGTGGAGTCAAAATCATTATTACTGTGTTCTTCTTGCTTCAGGATTTCTTCTTTGATCTCTTTATCAGATGCCTCAGGCACAAAAGAAGAGTTTTCTGCAGTAGTCAAAGTACTGAAGTTCTTATTTGGCTCTTCACTGTCCTGTAGGGTACCTAAGTTTGATTCCTCTGTCAAATCTTTTTCCCCAATCTGCTCTGTGAACTCCAAATTTTGGCCTTTTACCTGTTGAACAAATAAAATAGTAAGTCAACAATTGAGAATAAACACAAAATGGAAGATTTTGGAAACCAATTCAGATTTTGTGTACAAGCTGACCTCTTCTTTTAACTTCATAGCATCACTTTCGTCTTCCTTTAAGCTCTCCTTTACTATTACTTCTCCAACTGATGAAGAAGAGAGTTCTGCAATGTCTTGTTTCTCCAAGTTCGGTTTTTCTGTTTCTATACTTGAAGCTGTTGTCTCTAACCCCCTAGATTCCTATTGAAAAAGGAGGGGGGGGGGGGGGGGGGGGGGAGAGGAGAGAAGAAATGTTTGGTAATCAGAGAAGAGCACAAAGATGAAGTCATTTTTTAAAGCTTAAAATTAGTATCTATGTCTAACCTGATCATCTTTGGAGTTCTCTTTAGTTGTTTCGTTCTCATTGAATTCTGGAGACTGGTCCTTAACACTGTCAATTTCCTCTAGTATATGTTCCCTATTTACTTCGCCAACACTAGTAGTATTAAATACCTACATTGCAGATAAAGTTTTGAATTAGACTACATTGTTTTGATAGAAAAGAAAATCGGTAAATTGTAAAAGTGATTTAGGTTAGGATTATTGGTTGACACTTGACGGTAATGTACAAGATTAAAAAGTTAAAAATTGTACATGTTGGGCACAACTTATTAAGGGGGAGTCTGGGCCCATATGTGAGGAGAAGTGTTAGAATAATGGTTAAATGATTAAATTTACCATTTCCTAACAACTTAAGCTTTTGGGACAAATGGTAATTTATCAACTTTAAAGTTTGTATTCTACTATTTACCTTTTCTCTTGCAGCTTCTTCTTCTCTCTTTTCTGTTTCTGAAGTTTCTTCAAGGTTCTGAATGATTCCTTCCTCTTTTATGCAGGTAGTCTTTTTTGCCTCTTCAGTTGAAGATTCTGTCTCCATTTCGTCAGGGGTTACATCTAGAAGTTGTTCAAGCTTCTCTCCTGGTTCATTTTTCTGGAAGACCTGTTCCGTATCTTCTTCACCTTTTCCTTTTCCCTTCACACTATTTCCTGCAGCCTCAGCAACCCGATTAATGTCATCATTGCCTTCAGCTATTTTCATAGAAGATGTTTCCTCGTCTCTTGTCTCTGTTGAAGCTTCTGTTGCAATCATGTTCTCATCCTGTCCCTGCAGACATCCCTCTTGTTTCACTAGTGGAGTATTAAGAGCTTTTTCATGTTTTTCATCTTCATGATCTGTCTCACATGCAATGCTCTCTTCTACTGCATCTTTCTGCACAACATGTTCTGAATCTTCTTCACCTTTGGTTGTTCCCTTTGCATTGTTTTCTCTGGTCTCATCTTGCCTGTTGTTGTCATCTTTGTGTTCAGCCGCTATGACAGGAGGTGTGTCCTCATCTTTGTTCTTTATTGAAGTTTCTGTTGGAGCTAAGTCCTCACCTTCTACATGGAGGTCTTCCTCTTGTATCAACAATGAATTATCAAGAGTATTGTCTGGGCTTTCAACATCGTGATTTTTCTCTCGTGGATCATCTTTCTGCAAGACCTGTTCTGAATCTTCTTCACTGTTCTCCATAGTTTCAGCTAGTCTGTTATTCTCATCATTGTCTTCTGCCACTTTGACAGAAAATATGTCCTCATCACTATTCTCTATTGAAGTTTCTGTCGGAGTCGAGTTCTCACCTTCTCCCTGTAGACTTTCCTCTTGTTTGACGAACAAAGTATCAAGATTATTTTCAGGGCTGTCAACATTGTGATTTGCCACACCTACAATGTTCTGTCCTGGTTCATCTATCTGGAGTACGTTCTCTGAATCTTCGCCACCTTCTGGTGTTACCTTTTCACTGTTTTCTGTATCCTCAGCTAGTCCTGTTATTGTCATCGTTTTCCTCAGCCACTTCGACATAAGATGTGTCCTCATCTCTTTTCTCCATTGCGGCTTCTGTTGGAGCTACATTCTCAGATTCTCCCTGCGGGCCTTCTTCTTGTTTCACCAATGGAGGATCAGAAATATTTTCAGGGATTTCGGCTCCGTTATTTGTCTCTTGTGTAATGCTCTCTCCTGGTTCATCTTTCTGTAAAATGTGTTCTGAATTTTCTTCCCCTTCTGGTGTTGCTTTTGCACTGTTCTCTGTAGCCTCAGCTAGCCTGTCATTGTCATCATTGTTCCGCAGCAACTTTGACAGAAGATATACCTTCATCTCTTTTCTCCATTGAATTTTCTGCTGGAGCCAGGTTCCTACTGTCTCCCTGCAAACCTATCCCTGGTTTCACCAATTGAGTATCAAGAACTTCTCCAGGGCTTTCAACCTTCTGATTTGTCTCTCCTAGTTCATCATTCTGTAAAGCATGTTCTGGATCTTCTTCACCTTTTGGTGTTACCTTTACACTGTTTTCTGTAGTTTCAGATGTCTTGTTATTTTCATCATTGTCTTCAGCCATTTTGATGGAAGATGCCTCTTCATCTTTGTTCTTTATTGAAGCTTCAGTTGTTTTCAGTTTTTCACCTTCTCCTTGCAGATCTTCCTTTTGTTTCACTAATGAAGTAACAAGAATATTTTCTGGGCTTTTAACTATAATTCTCTCTCCTGTTTCATCTATCTGCAGTCCCTCTTCTAAATCATCTTCACCTTGTGGGGTTACCTTTGCACTGTTTTCTTTAGCCTCAGCTAGCCTGTTATTGTCATTGTTGTCCTCAGCCACTTCAACAGAAGATATGTCCTTGTCTCCATTCTCTTCTGAAGCTTCTGTGGAAACCAGGTGCTCAACTTCTCCCTGGAGACCTTCCTCTTGTTTCACCAATGAAGTATCAAGAATTTTTTCCAGGCTTTCATCATGTTTTGTCTCATGTGCAATTCTCTCACCTTCTCTGGCAGGCTGTGGCTTCTCAAAAATCTGCATTAGGAATTAAATATTCCATACAAGTTAAGATTTCGAAAAAGAGACCAAGTATGCCTTTTAATTTAGATAAAAGCTAACCTCATCTTTGGACTCTTTGGCTTCCTTTTTATTGTCTTCGAAGTTCTGAATTGGACCTTCTTCGATGAACTCTGTTGAGAGCTCTTTGCCTTCTTTCATGATCTCTAAACCGCCATCCTCCTCTCTTGACATTTTTGTTTCCTTTTCACTGTCTTGGTAGTTCTTTGTTGTTTCTTTTTCAATTGGTTCTGGTGTGAAAAATGTAACATTGGCTTCCAAAACCTGTTCTTTATTGACATCCCCACTACCTGGAATCGTATGTCCATCATGCACCTGTTTTAACAGATGAGGCTTCAGAATGAAAATGAGATATACTATGTGAATACATAGACAAACATACGTCTGTCTATACTGTGTGAATACATAGACACACATACTTTTGTATATACGTAGAAGTATGTATGCATGTATCCGTATGTATGTATGTATTTAATTATAAATTCTACATTGCAGTCAAACCTCTTCCAGTTTTATATTGCTTCTCTCATTTTCACTGCTCAATGTTGGTGCTGCCTTCCCTAAGACTTTCCACCTGGAAGCTTTGCTCGACAGGCTTGTCTCCAGTATATACAGTGTGGTAGACTTTAGTTCTGTCATCTTCAAGTAAACCTTCTTCAATGTCATTACCTGCATTGGATGTTTGAGGGTCATCATTTCCAGGTCAGGCTGTTCTCTCCCCCTATCACACCCACCCACACACACACCTACAAACACATTCGGTGAATACATTTTGGGTCTCAATTGGGGTTTTGTGGCTTTTATAGTGACGGCTTATGGTGGCATAGGGGTTTGGTGTTTGTGGTGGAAAGATCAAATTTGTTGATTTATACAGGTCATATGTCTCTCCCCCTTTTCTCCAATCCATTTCCACATTTCCTTTCAATTTTTTGTTGTTTGTTTTTCTTTTTCCTGCAAGAAATGCTAGTTTTTTTCCCCATGTGTATTGTATATCTTGATTTATAGATATTATTAGTGAGAGCATTGCAATTAGATCGTATATGAAATTGTTTAATTTTGCTTCGTGCTGTTTTAATTTATTTATTTTGAGTAAATTGAAATCGGTTTTGTAGATGATATTGATCATTGTTGATTTTTTTTAAAAGACTTATCAGAGCTTTTGATGGCTACATGGTAAAATCAATTTGGGTCTCAATCAATGCTGAAATTGATCAGGCTGTTGAGTTGAGGTGGTCTGTGGTGGCTCATTGGGGTTTGGTCAGGTGAAATGAAATGGGTCTTGGGGATTAAGCTGTGAGGTTGGTTCGGCGGCAATCAGAAGTAACGGTGGCAAATTGAAGGCTCGGTTGGTCATGGTGGCAGTGAGTGGGTCTTGTGGCAGCACCTACAACGGCAGCTATGGTTTCGAGGTTGTTAGAAGAGTTTTTTATTTTTATTATTTATTTATTTTGTGTTCTGGTTGAAGACAGAGTTTTGGAAATTAGCGTTATTGGTTTTATAGTCTATTTTTTTTTTTTTTTACAAGTATCAGTTTTATATTCTAGTTTTGGTTTTGTTGGTGATGAATGATGATCATATATTTAGTGTAATTTGTATTGAATGGAGTTTTCTTTGCTCTCTGTTGGTAATGGTCATATATTTGGTGTAATTTTTTTTTTTTTTAAGAAGAAGAATTATGGCTAAGAAAATGAATGGGTAATTTTGTCCACAAAAAAGAAAATTTGTTAATTTGGATGGAACCTAACAATTTCGTTATAGTTCATACTTTAGGGGTATACATGTAGCAGTTGAAAGTTTGTGGACTAAATTTTGTAAGGGCCAAACCACATGGGATTAAATTGTAAGTTTACCCAATTATCTGTATAGTATAGAACTTCTTTAGTGATTGAGTCCCTAAATTAGAGATGTCTTCTTTGAGTATTCAGTACCCCTTGATAGGGCTTCTACCTACTGCAACCAAAAGCTTGTAATCCATTCCATGTTTTATTTGAACTTTTAAAGTTTGTTTTAATTACTAGTAGGATGTGCATGAATTATGTAAAAGGAAAAAAATGGTTGAAGTTTCGAAACTACTCACTTTTTGCGATTTTATGTATATCTGTAACAATAGCTTCTTCCATCTTTGTCACCTCTGGTTTGTTAGCCTCAGCATCCCGGACCTCTAACTTTTCATCAGATTCCAATCCATAAACTGTTTCAAGTTCCTCTGTGCTTTTGTATGCTTCAGATGCATTTGCTACTTGATTTTCCTCATCAAGAGAAGTTCCATTTGACTTTTGTATTTCTTCTTCGGGTTCAAAATCGGAGACTTCATCAATCCTTTTGCCTTCCACTTGTCCTGTTTCTTCAACCAACGAATGTGTAACCTGTAAGTTGTTGGCATTACTGTTTGGAATTTCAACTTCTGAACTATCAGTCTTCTCATTTGAATCAATGGGTGGGGGATTCTGCATTAGAAATAAAGGATCTATGAAATCTTCAGTATTTTATGGAGAGAATTGTTTACCTCAGTGACATGAAAATAGAATACTGAAACCAGAATATATGTTCTGATTTAAAAAAAAAAATTGAAGAAGTTCCAAAACCTTTTAATTGAAAAAGAAAAGAAAAGAAAATCTAACCTTTTGCCCGGGAAATTCATCTCTGTTGGTATCATAAGTAGCAGTTGATTTGTCATCCTTCCTTTTTTCCTTGAAAGCTATCTTCGGGATTTTCGAATTGAGCATTTTCCCTCGAAGCTCCTGTTTCAATCTCCTCAGAAATCTTATTTGAGGTTCTTTCAAGCTCCTCCTTTTCTGGTTCATTTGGCTGCAAATGCTCAGGGCCTCCCTCGTGTTCTTTTGATTCCAATGTGCTAAGCTTTATGGCTACATTGAGTTCTGTTTTGCTGATGTTATCATCAGGCACTACGACCGTAAATCCTTCCTTATCTCTCTTCTCCCCTGCTGAAGCCTCTGTTACATCCAGGTTGCTCTGTGTACCTTCCTCACATGTCATGGAGGAAGCATCAGGGTTTTTGTCACATTTTTCAATGTCCTTATCGTTTTCACTTGCAGAGCTATCAGCTTGGGAAAATTTCTCAAAGATTTCATTTCGGTTCATAACTTCTTTTGTACTCTCTATGACAATATTCCCCAACCCAATTTTAGGGTCTACTTCGAATATCTCAGAATTGTCTACTTCCTGCAAGCTTGTCTCTTCTGTGATGAAGGGTGCATTTAAGCTGTTCTTATTTTGCATCTCACCTCCAACTGATGTTACATCTTTCCCTTGCTTGTTTAATTCTGTTGCATCTTGTTTTTTCTCTTCACATTCAGTACTGGAAGCCTCTTTTATCTTCTCCCCTACTTCAGGTCCACTTTCTTGTTGGCTTGCCCTGTATTTTGCTAGGGTGACAGATGACCTTCCAAGCTTGTCCTTGGCACCATCTAAAACATCCAAGGTTGCTTCTTCATCATTCTGAATGTCTGGACTTTCTGCAATAGTTGGAAAGGAGGCATCTTCAGTCAATTTAGGGACAGACCATATTATATTTTTAGCACAACATATATAATGTCAATTTAATATAATATTCTCCTTTTCCTTCTCTACAATTGTAACAGAGAGTATAACTTCAAATAGAATAGAATGATAGAAAGAATACATGTGGCCAACCTTGATTAGTATGTTGAAGATCCATAGCTTGGTTGTTGTTATATTTTCTCTACAATTATATTCTTTATCTAGATTAAAGGAAACAACTGTGTCTCAAGTCTCAACCTGTCAATTGTGCGTTGTGCATTTGAAACTTGTTGACATTAAAAGAACTTATTTTAGAAATTTGAGCAGGTCAGTATGTAAATTGCATCAGTGCATGTTAAAAGAGTGCTGTTCCAACACATACAGCTCATATTTGGCTCTGCCTCTTTATGAAATTGATAATTTTAACTGTTGGAGGAGTTCACCACATTGATTCATATATTAAATAGACATTTATATATGCATATATTCTGAGAAAATTTGCTTGAAATGAAATATGTCCTGTATTTGTCTCGTTTTCCAAAATCGTCACTTTCCTATAGAGTGCTGTTTGTGGTGACACTGAGTTAAACAGAACATTGCTGAAAAGGCACTTGTCTATTTGCATATTCCTGCTTACTTTTAAGGGAAAGGTTGTTGCATGAGACTTTTTGGTTTCTTAGTGCAATCGATGAGATGCATTAAACATCTGTTAAAGGAACAAATACAGGTATTTCTGCCAAAAACGTTCCTACATTTTTTGTTTGAACCCTGCAAACTAGATGATCAGTATGAACACATGTACATACAGGCATGTATCTTGTTTTACTTTTCAGAGCCACCTGTAATAAGTTACTTTGGTAGATTTGCTTGCTATGCTCCTATAATTGACTACTTAACCAACTGTATTGCATTGCTGGTGTAAGTAATTGATTCCATTATTAAAAAACCCTTACCTATGTAGCATGGAACTTCACCTTCCTAATTCATACTCTGATTCTATTACTGCTTAATTCATTTTAATATCACCACTTTTAACATCTATGGTGTCTGAGTGACTGAGTCCCGGCTCCAGGAATTTTTTTCTGGGTGTTCATTACAAAATTTGAATATAACATCACAAAAAATAAAAAATAAAAAATCATAATACATGAATCTTGCGATATAGAAGAATTTGATCTATTATTATAATCATCATGTTTATCTTATGTAGAAGATGAATCTTTCGGTATAAATGATTTCTTTATCAGAAATTTCTCTAAAGTATTAGCAAAAAAATAAAAAATAAATTATAAAGCATTTAACACGTGATGTGCAGATAAATAGACAAAAAGAATTTAATTTAATTAAGTTATATGATTAATTAAATTATCAATTAAACACTATTATTTTAGTTTTTAATATTAATTACAAAGCCACAAGCCACAAAGTGACAAAACCACAAACAACCAAATAAATAAACCACAAATTAATCAAAGCACAAACCCACATAGTAAAACTGTGAAGTGAAACAAACAAACCATCGCATATCAAACCATCACCAGTTGTTGTTATTTGGGCTTATTTTGTTATTATGGTTGTTGTTTGAGTTAATTTTTTGTTGTTATTTGGGCATTTTTTTTTCTTGGGTTAAGTGGATTGAGTTTATTAGGATAAGGGTGTTCAAGATTTATTTGAGGGTGTTCAAAATTTTATTTAAGGGTGTTCAACACTTTTACAATACTTAAATTTTTTTTTTTTTCTCTTTGTTTTTAACACTTCAGATCTGTACGTGGAGCCGCCGCTGTCTGAGTCCCTCTTTTTCGAGGGGAGCTGGTCTTTGTGGTAGAAGGTGAAGAAAGAGTAGTGGTCTTGTTTTCAAGGTTCTTTTTCTTTAAAAAAAAAGATCGGCCAACAGCACTTGGAATACAGGTTAAATAATCAGTTTTCCCCCCTTCTTTTGCATATGTATAATAGCGTCTTAAATGTAACTAATAGACGTTAGTTTCTTGGGTGCCTGGCTGAAATTGAAATATAAAAGTTATGTGGATATTTGTCTGAGACTGTTGTTGGTTTAGTTTTTGGCAAAGCTTTTGTCCTTAAATTAAAAATATGTAGTTGTTTGAATACATGTTTGGATAAGTATATTTGTTTTGCAGTTATGGTTCTATTTTCTTGTGTGTGTGTTTTTTAAATTGAGGCCAGTATGTACATGTGAGATGCAATATTGTTGTAACAAATTAAATAAATCAGCTATCTTAAAGATGATTCATGGCAAGTTAAGAAATTATGTGAATCTTTCCTTACGGATAAACCATTGATTGCCTCTGAAATGTACTTCAAGTATTTGCTTTTTCAAGAGTGAGACAAGTATTTTATGTTAAAGGTGTAATACAACCATAGATGTTGAACTGATTTCTGTCAAAAAGGATGAATAAGTTGTGTACTGATGGAAAAGAAACCAGAAAAGGCCACAACCTTTTCTTTTAGTTTTTTTTTTTATCTGATCAAATTGGCTGATAGGATATATTGATACTTTAGAAGAAAAAAATGAACAAGATTAAAACTTAATCACACAATTTAAGGAACATCTAGTTTATAAAATTCTGTTCTTAGCAAAATAAGAACAATTTACTTCAAATTCTGCTTGTATGTAGGATATTGATTTTGAAATTGATGAAAGCTAACATCTTCCTATTGAGCAACACAGTCTTGTAAACTTGTATCACTAAAATGCTGGTTCCTACATGTTAATCTAAGAAGCACAGATACCGACATGAAACAGAGATGCGAGATTATACGGATACGGCGATATAACAATTATTGAAAAACTAGGATACGATACAAGTAGGACATGTTAATTATTTATCAAGAAATATACATTCATCTTTATATAATATTTTAACTTTTTTATTTAGAAGATAAAAAAACAAGCGCCAAAAAGGTTGTAAAGCATATCTTAAACTAATATGTAATCAATAATAGATGGGAATGAAGCATAATTTAGAGTACAAAGTAACTATCATCTATGGCCAGAGTAATAGTTTAATTGACACTTCTCCCATTATAATGGGATTGGAGGTGAGGTCTTGGATTTGAGATCCATTGGGTGTGTGTAACTTACTAATAGCTAAAAAAAAAAAAAAAAAAAAAAAAAAAAAAAAAAAAAAAACAAAAAAAACAAATAAACTATCATCTATGTTTAGTTTACATAGAAATCTTCAAAATACACAATTCATTATGTCGCTAAAAAAACATTAATCAATTTGTTATTTGGTCTTTCAAATGTTCAAAATAAAGCATTTATTTCCCCTTTTCTCATATTTGACCCCCAAAGTATTTTAGAATAACAATAGTAGCCCTTTTAGATTATATTCACCCCAAATTTGTCTCAACCGTGTTCCAGCCGTATCGCTAAAGTATCCTACTTTGAAATTCAATATTTTAATTCATGAATATGTATCGGACATGTTTCCGACTGTGTCCAAGTCGTATCCGCGTCTGATATGTGTCAGGCATGGATACTTCAACCCTTTTGAAGTAATTATGCTTCTTAGAGTTTCATATAATTTCAATAATCTAGAAACCAACTTCTGGATTAGAGTAAGCCAATCATTACAAAATAGTTAAGTTTACTCTATGCAGACATATCAACTTATCTTACTTACCAAATAAAAAAGAAGATAAATAATCTTATCTTACAAATATGAAGGAAATACAAAGTGGAAACCATGTGACAAAGTAAAGAGTTAATGTTGGGAACCATACCGTAAGAAATGGTTTCTGATATATCAGGTTCAGTCTCCATTTTGCATGCTGGGATACTTGAATCTAAGGTGGAATAACATGAAGAAACTTTGTCATGCCCAAACTGCAAAAGGTAGATCAACTTCTTTGTGTTGCCGTTTGAAAATTCTTGTAGCTTTCAGTTGAAATTCTGTATGCTAGCTTATTTCAAAAAATTCTCGTGGCTTGCTGTTGTGTCTGTGGATCATTAGATATATGTATTAATCTCTTGATAGTTATGTTGCTAAAGTAGGCAAGAACTGACAAAAGGCCACTTATTTGTTAATATATTGGTTATTTGGCCACAAATGCAATGGTCCTACTGATCGATCAGTCACATGCCTTAGTAGACTAATATAATACACCTTTAGTGAGACAATGCACTATTAGAAATTTAGAATAATTATCTTAGACTAATACTTTTATGATTTTTCCACTTACAGATAGAAGATGCCAGACTTTTGAACAGTTTCTTTTTGTCAGAAGGCTATGTAAGTTGTCTTGTGGGGCTGTAACTCCTTTCCTGAGTATGATGTGTTTGAAGTGATATTTCCCCAGGGGGTTTTAATAGCTCAAGGATTATTTCCCTTGTGTTCATGCCAGAAGACAATCCTACCACTATGAGTTGTTACCAAAGGACCTTGATCCTTCCAATGTATTGGACTGTCAACTTTAGGATTATCTTTTACGTTTGAGTGTGCAGTATATAAATCTAAAATCATATTAATGGAGTTTCTTTATGCCACATATATATTTACTGAACTAAATATTGAAGGAATAGAATAAATTGATATATACAGGAATGAAAGTTTTCCTTTTTGCTTTGTTTAAAGTGATATCCACTAAAGGGTGTTGCTCTTTAAAACATCCAAGATAATTTGAGGTGTATCATGGCTCAAGAGACTTTGGAGTGGGAGTTGGACCCCCTAAAAAGAGATCCTAGGAATCAAAGGATATGCTGTAACCTTTTCCATATTATTTTTCTACTTTACAATATTGCCTTTAATATTGTTAAAGTATATCAGACTCATTCATGGTCAAGGCCCTTATTAAGGTTTTTATAGGAAATTAACCCTAGACTAACCATACATTAACTGGGATTACTAAATTTGCAATACAAATAACTTGTTTAGCTTGCACACCAAGTATTGGACTTGGGCCTTGACCATGAATAAGCCTGATATACTTTAACAAATACATTTGATTCTGTTATGTAGTGTTAATATCTTCAATTAGTGGAAGATTACAATTTGAAGTTGGATTCAATTGTCCAAAAGCAATGAATTATGACAAGAAATTTTGAAAAAGTGGGTGTTTTCTAATTGGTTAGTTTTGTATTACTCTGATAATTATATTTTCTCATGATAACCAAAGTGATAATTATATTGAAGACTGATAGCTTAAAATGATTATCTTTTGTAATAGAAGAATACTCCTATTATATATTTTGAAGTCAGAATTGCCCAGCACAGGGGGTCCCAAATTTGCGTGTCCCATGAATCCATCTAACTACATTTTAGCTTCCAATTGGAATATTAGTTGTGAAGAACAGTGATAGCCAAAAAATATAGATATTGATAAAGGTTTGCCGTATATTTCTATTGATTAATTATGTCAAATTGGTAGTCTAGCCAGTATTTGATGCTATGAGCCTATGACTCATCCGGTTGAGGATAACTGCTTGGACCATCTTCCTCATGATAATGATGAGATCCAAAATTAGGTAGTACTAGTCCCTGTAATGTGAAGGTCAATATAGATCATTATTTCTTAACTTGGAGAAAGTTGTTGATTAGTTGCGTTGTTAAATTGAAACATTAATTGAGAGATAATCATATGTATTTAATGTGCAAGCACTAACCGAAAAAAATGGTGCATGTGTGAGGATCAAAAGCCAGTTGTGTAACATGTTTCAGAAATGCCATTAAGATGGTGGCCATGGCACGGCCGAGGTAATGAAGTATCCAACCACATAATGGATCTTGATGACCCATGTAAGCCTGGCATTGGGCAAAAATCTTAAAGATCCATGAAGAATTATTACTAAGATCCAAATGGTGGACATCATTTTCGTATGCATATGTAAATATTCTCTTTATTATTGGTTCCATGTCACAAAATTATATTATGTAAGCACTTGTGTAAAGTCGCATAACATTACAAAAAAAAAAAAAAAAAAAAACGATCTCAATCACACCGTCCAAACAAAATTTTATTGTGGTCTTGGCCGCCCTTACGTTGATTTTTTATTTTGATTTACCGCCCTTACGTTGATAAACAGAGGAGTTTGCAACTCGGTCCAGCTTTTTCATTAAAAACATTATATTAAATTATTAAGTTAAAGTATAGCTACTTTAAAGAAGACTTTCGTCAGAACATGCATGCAGAGATTATATTGTTCACAAGAGTTAAAACATAATGAATTGCCTAGGTCGGCAATATAAAGGAAACATTTTTATTAAGCTTGTCTTTAAATTTAGCTCAAAACAGTTTTTGGTCTTGCTAACTTTTAGGTCATTGTTATGTTGATCCCTAAGTATTAAAATTTGTAATTAACACTCTTTACTTTAAAATCACTATTGGAGTCATTCTGTCAGATCTATCAACAGTAAGCTAGAGAATACCTTAGAGTGATTATATATATATATATATATTTATATATATATATATTTTAGAGAACTTTAGAGGTATCATAAGTTTAGTTACAAGACTCATGACACTTGGACAATAATTTCAAGGTTGAGCATTAATTGCAAATTTTGATACTCAAATAACCAAAATAATCATAAGTTTAGTTACAAGACTCATGACACTTGGACAATAATTTCAAGGTTGAGCATTAATTGCAAATTTTGATACTCAAATAACCAAAATAATAGCACCTTCAAATATTAAGGAGAATAAAACTTATTTGGGTAAAACTTAGGTACATCTCCTTAGATTAGATACATTAGGTTCCTTAATTAAATTCAAACACATAGTTCCATTAACCAATAAAACACAAATAATGTTATTTTTTTCAAGAACATTTAAATTCAATGTATTTGAATTCAACTAAGAACCTAATATACTTGACCTAAGGAATTGTATCTAAGTTTTATCCAACTTATTTTAATTTTAACTTTATTACAACATGCATCTAGAATTTAATCATAAGTTCCAAAATATTTTTTGGAATCTATAAACAGTCACAACATTTTCATAATATTATCTAAGTAACAAATTGTTATTGGTTTTCACATGGATCCACTGTTAACACCACATTGTTATGTATAATTTACGTTTTACAACCTAAAACCTTAGCTCTATTAATCTACAAGACCTTTCATCCACTCTTCTTTTCAGTTACTTAACTTATTAACAAAAACAAAGTTTCCAAAAAGTTGCTCTAAAACCACGCATTCAAAGCTGTTGAAAAATTCTGTTGAAATCCGGTTGTGTTGACCTATTTCTCTGTTTTGCCCGTTGCTCGTTTGCATTTGCCCCAAAACTTTCATTTTCCTAAGCAAAACCGGACGAATGGTTGCCATGTCACTATCTCAACTCAAATCAATAGGCTCTAGTGTCACACTATTTGGTCAGAAATCACTACCCCTAAATCTAATTCGCATTCAAAAGTTGTTATGATGTGCTTGCCCAAAAGAGAGTCGGCATAGTTGCAGTCCCGACCTCATACGAAACTCTCCAATAACATGTAAACCAGGTGACCATGATCAAGGGGACCATAATTCATGTATATGAAATATGGTTGATTCGTGTATTGGTTATTTTCATAATATTTCTTTTAACCGTTGAGTTAATAAGTTGGTATTATTCTAATCATATGAGTTCATTATATATCACTTTATTATTTATTATCAACATGTTATTTTAGTAATTGTGAAAAAATAAAATAAAATAAAATGAAGAATGTTATACTCTATACTTATATAGATTCCCATTCAAAAGTTGGTTTGGATGTAACCTGCCACAAAAAAGTTTGGCTTAGTTGCGACCCCTACCTGATAAGAAACTCTCCAATATGCAATCACACGTAATAGGTGACCATGGTTCTCTCAGAAGTGTATATAACACTGGTGGGTTATTTTCATCGGCACCGTCCTTGATAAAAAGAGGAAGAAAAAGGTGATGCTGAAAACATGGGGCGGCGGGCTAAAGTGGCACCGGCTTCTATATAAATCTATAGGCTGCCATTGGCATTTAGTTTTTGTGGGTCCAGATGATGAGGCTCACTAAAATTGACAAGCATGTGATTCAATAATTCAAATGACAGTCTAATTATCTACGTGGTACCATGTCAGCACTGATTTCATATTTGGCTTCGTATTGGGTGGCTAAGGCTGCCAAGCCGCCCTTAGACCCCACCACCTTCTGCTTGGCAAGTGGACCCTTATTATTGAGATCTGGTGAGGTAAGTGTTTGTCATTTGTGAACCATGCCGTGCTGCACATATATTCATATTAAAAAATATTTCCCTTTTGCCGTATACGGGTGTATTTTGTCAGCCATATCTGGCCAGGGATGACTGGATGACTGTTAGTTGATAAATTATCATGTTGTACTATACTTTTTTTCTCTGCATCTTTTCAGAGAAAAAGATGTAACACCTATATATGAAATCCATTATTTGAAAAAGAAGGGTATAATACACCTGAGTACATTAAATAATTCGGAAAAAAATTTGGTCCGGGACCATCCCCACTTATGTCAAAAATTAAAAGATATGTGTTTTTTTTATATATATAAAATGTGTCATTTATGATAAATTGTGTATAATTTGTAGTAAAATTAAGTTTATTATAAATATCATTAATGTTACTGGAATTTACACATTTTGTTTTTATAACAATAAACACACATGTGTTATTATTGGGGTTTTGGTCACACAAAATTTACTATAAAACATAAATATTTGATCAAAATCAACATTGTAACGGGACATTAGTGTGATATAAATAATTTCACGTATTTTAGGAAACAAAAGGCAGGGGAAGATCGGATTGTGAATAGTTGTAAGCGTAGGGTTTGGATTTATTGCAAAGAGAGGCTCGTGGTTGTTGTGTTTGTTTTCGTTGTGGAATCGTTGTTGAAGTAGGAGAGGAAGGGATAAAGGAGAGGGGAACGGAGGGAGGAAGGGGATTTGGAGATTTGGGAGGAAAGGGTTTAGGAGAGTTGGGAAGTGAGGGAAGGAGGGGAGAAGGAAATGTCAAGGTGGAGGGAATGGAAAGGGGAGTTGACGTGAAGTGGTGGAGGGGTTAGAGGCGGAGGAGGGAAGGGGAGTGGAAGGGAAAGTGCCGAAGGCGGAGGTGGATGGAGACTGGTGGCTGTTTTCTTTCACAGTAAACTAAACGGTTTGTTTAGTTTAGGTGTTAATTTTATCAATCTATAAAGTGTTTATAATGCGAAATTGATACCCCAGGGGGTCAGTTTGCATCAACATCTTTTTGCATTTTGGCCCAAAATTTACTATAAAACACAAGTATTTGATCAAAATCAACATGTAACGAGACATATTTTAAATAATTTCATTTTTTAGGAAACAAAAGTCCCAAAGAGAGGCTTAAGTATTTTCTTTGTGATTTGAAAACTCATTGACGTGTTCTCTTCAAACATTACGTCTTGTTATTTTCATTTATTTTATTTTATTTCTTTTAATTTGTTGAATATGCATATCCAAAACAAAAGCTGAATAATTCACCTAATCTAGCGCATGATTCATAGACTACCAAAACTTTTTAGTGTATTTTAACTCTAGTATTTCACTCTCCATTATATTATGTTAGGAAAGATCCTATTTGAGGGTCTTAAATATGCTTGGACATCTCAATAATTTATTGATCCATATTTCCGTTCCTGTTAAAAAACAAAAACAAAATAGTCTTTGTCACCATATAGTATCCTTGGATTCTGGTGAAGTTTTTCTTATTGAATCAAACATAACTCGCTGAACTTGGGTCAGAGTGTCAAACCCAAGTACTTTTGCAATAAATTCACTCTTCACAGACAGGTGGTGCAGTCAATAAATTGGATTCCCAATTCTAGGCAACCTTTGTGCGTTTAAAGTTCAGCATGCATAAGGTGGCCGTGACGGGCTTGAAATTACCCTGCAGGACTAATTATATGCTTGAAATTTACTGTCAGAGGCCCAGCTGCCCTGTCCAGATTTTATTCAGCTAGGCTTTACCGTTATGCATATTCAGCTTTGACTTAGCCCAACAATTGTGAATAACATAATTTCAGCTAAAATTTTCACATTCCTATACAAATTTTTTACATCTTCAGCTGAATTTATAGATAAATTTCAAGTATAGTTTCTTAAGTGTTGTACATTAGGACAATTAAATTCAATCATGTGGTTTATTGATTAATGCAACCACATAGTTGAATTTAATTAATGAACCTAAAATACGGCATTTAAGAAACCGTACCAATATTTTACCCATATTGAAATTAAACCAAATAATAAATGCAATATGTTTATTTGATCAATCTTTTACAATTAAAAAGAAATGGTCAGCTAAATTTTCAACTCAAAAAAAAAAAAAATTGTACCAAGTAAAGTCCCTTCCAAAACAGGACTGGTCTGGGCCTTCAATAAGATTAGCCCATTCAAAAAACTTCATCAACCAAAACATTAGCCCAAGCTAATGAAAAAAACGACGTCATTTTCATATGATTTCACCAATGTGCCGATGATTGTGCCCAGAGGCTGGCAGAGCACCATTCCCAAAAAAATAATTTGTCAAAGATCGGAGGGTATAATCGGAAACCCAGAAAGATTATATATAAAAATATGGCGGGAAAAAGAGCCGTTGCCAACTAAATCACCCAAGTTTTGGCGCCAAAATCCACAAGTTCTTCAATCGATTTCGGCTGCCCGTGAAAATCCGGGCAGCCCTGTTTTCTTTTTTTCTTTATTCATTAATTATAATATAATATAATTTTTTTTTCCCTTTTGAGAGAATTGGCTTAGCTCACGGGATTGCATTGCTTCTCTTTCTTTCACACACAAAATCAAATATTTATAAACATTTGCTCCAACTCTAGCTCTCTTTCTATTATTATTTTCCCACTAAAACTCTATCTCTATCTCTGTCTCTAAGTCTGTCACAAAAGAAACACCCTTTTCTCTTATTCCCTTCTCTACTACAACTCTCTTTTCAATCGGATTCTCATACAAGCTTCTTCCTTTTAACTAGTTTTCTTCACTTGTTCTGATTCTCTAATCAGATCAACAAAATCCCATCTTTCTTTTCTTCTTCTTCTTTTGGTTCAATCTGATTCTCTGGTCAAAACCAAAAAAAAAAAAAACAATATTTTTTTTCACAAGGAAGAAAATAAAGGTGTTTCCTTTCTTGGGTTTTCTTCAGTTTGAGTTGAAAGGGTCTTGTTGAGATGGGTTATTCAAAGAAGCCACTTGTGGAAGGAGGGCTAGTAGGCCTAGTTCGAGCTTTGAAGCCTATAAATACAAAACCCAAAGGGAAAGATAGCCAAGAAGATGTTGTTGATGATGATAATAATGAAGGTTCATGTTGCACAACCCCAACAGAAAAAGAAGCAAGAATACCAAAGAGTTTGACTTGCCCACCAGCCCCAAGGGTGCGCAGGACTAAACCAAGATGTCATTTCAATGATCCTAAAGTGTTCTTTAAAAGTCCTGAATTGGAAGCATTTCTCAAAGGCCAAGGAGTTTGAGTTAAGAAAGAGAAAATTAGAGTTGAGAGTAGTTAGCCAAGGAAAAGAAATTATAAGAGTTAAGGTTTAGGGGTTTTGTTGTGTTTTCTTTTTTTCTATTTGGGTTTTATTTTATTTTTTAATATTAATCTCTATTCTCTGTTGTGAGTGGTGGAGGCTGGAGAGAAGTTTATGTACAAAGATATGATATTTTATTAAATGGGTATTCTAGTTCGGTTCATGTTTTATTTTTTATTTATTTTTGGTTTATGAGAAGTTTCTATTTCGTTTTCAAGTTTCTTGCTTTAGTTGCTAAAGTTGTTTTTAGTTTTGCTTGGTGCTTGTGTTGAAATGGAATGAATGAATGCGTTTTATGCTTTTTTATGTCACTATCCATTGTGTGATGTGGTTGTTATGGTTAACATGACTGACACGACAAAATATCCAGAGATTTTACTCATTTTGCACTCTTTGATTTCTATTTACCTCCCATTAATAGGAGTTTACATGATTTGAAATTTTTTGTAAAGCTGAAATTGGATTTGCCAGTGTACCTCTCTGCTGCACTCATCATCAACAAGACTCTTTGTTCATTCTTTTGCTTTCATTCATCAACACTCTCTCTCTCTCAAAAACAATCATTATCAAAGATATTTTTGAGCTAAATTGGTCTGAGTCTGAGTTCATCTTTTGCTCCATTCCATGGCTCTTACCCTCTCACCATTACTTCTCTTTCATACTATGTGTCTCTTACTTGGTTTTTGTTGATTGCGTTATGCTGAAGTGAATTTATATGAGAAAAGGTGAAGTTTTAAAAAATAAGCTTAAAAAAAAACTACTGGCAAAGGGGAACATATGTTTTATGCTCTTCAACTCTATTTCCACACATAAACACACACGTGTGGTGTGTGCATAGGACTCCATATACGAGTCAATACCTAGCTAAGTAGGCAAAAGTAAATCTTTTTCATGGCTGAGATGCTGCACGGATGGTTCACAATTGATTGACTATGACAAATACCTCTTAAGTCATTTACTTAGAGCCCAAGTACCTTTTTATGCTCTGCCACCCTCTCTTTAATCTTCTTCTATGTCCCACTCACATGCCCCACCTAACCTGGAACTCTATGCAAAGCCAAGTTCCTCGTAATGCTTATCTGATTATAAAAGGACAAACATATATAAGGTGATAGATTAGCATCCTAGGTGGGGTTGAGGGTTTGTTTGGTACAACCTCCAAATTAAATGCTTCAAGCACATGATGATAAAGACACTTTCGTGAATTTGGTGTTTGATATGGCAAAATGTGTTTGTGGATAAGATTTTAAGCATGTTTCTCATATGCAAATTACCTAAATAATGGAGTAGACAAGATATGTTCTCCATGATCAAGGGATTTGCCTAATGGCAATTACAATAAGTAATAAGTTTAAGGATGTAACATTTTTCACAATTGATACAATCATTGTAATTGAAGCATAATGAAAATGGTATAAGTGATGAATCCAGATAAAAGTGATACTTCACAATTATGAAAATGAAATAATGTGAATTTTTTTTTATCCCTACCATTACTCAAGTGATTATATAGGAAGTTAATCTCATCAGTTCTCTTTGCATATTAAACAAGAATACTTTCTAGGGATTATGATCCTTTAAGAAAGCATACAGTAAAGTTGTAGTAAAATTTAAGGTCTTTTTTTTTTTTTTGAAGGTCTTGCTTTGTCAGATTGTGGTCATTTTAGATAAGATGAGCAACAGTGTCACTATAATGGTGTAGTTGGACACCACGTGAGAGGGGCTGTTTTTTTGTTTTCTTTATAGTATGAATATTTCTTTAATAAATTATTTTTTACTTTGCCCTTGTTTCCTTTGGGGAAGCAGCAGATTTTGCGCAAAAAAAGATTTGGCTCAGAAGATTTTGAACGAAACTAGGGTAATTATAGAATACTCCGGGTGAATACTACATTGAATAATAACTTTGTATTTATAACCATATTAAACAAGCATTCCCTCTATCACGCCTCAATTAATTATGCTGGTTCCTACAGTTTGCAAAACCACTTGCAAACCGTGTCAAATTCAAGTCATTACTCATTATCCACATCTTTAAACTTTAGTGCCCTTCCCATGAATTCCGGCATGTTGAGAATCTGCAATAGCTCTCTTTTAATTAGTCTTATACTGACAGTGACAATAAGTAGTTACAGACTTATTTTTTGGGGGGTTAAATATTAGAGTAATGATAGGAGTAGATGAGATCTATTAAGTCCATTAATAGGCTTAATCTACTCCTCTCTTCTCTAATTACTTAGTAAAAAAAAATTATTGGAGCCTCATGAGCATTATTCCACATTGCTAATGATAGTATCCAATCTTACCGATGACTTTTGTTAATCACTGTCCTAAAGGCACAACTTAAAATGCATTTAATATTTTATTAAATAATGTTTTTGTATATTTTTTCAAAAAATAAAGACAAACTGTATACAAATATTAAGAAAAACACATATAACCACAATAAATTAGTTTGTAATTGTAAATCAATCATTTATGACGCATATATTTTTCTTTTAAAAAATTATGTATTTCAATTCAAAACTAAATATTTATTATTTCTTAACTTGTGTCATTAAGACAGTCGTTAACTAGAGCCTTCTAAAATAGAGAAATGTAGGAAATTTGTGTTGCTTGGTAAGATATATTGATCACCGACACTTATTTAACTAGTAGCAAGACCTTGCCTTTGCCAATTTTAGACAATGTGAAAACTCATTTAATTCAGCATAAAGGAAGTGGTAACTATGAAAGCACAACACGTAAGTAAGTAGCAATTGGCACATATTCACAATTTTGTCAGGTATAGTGAAATTCATAGCTAAAGTTGAAGGAAATTCTTCAACTCATAATTCCGGATGAAAGCACCAAAACAAGCAATCTTTTCAATTGTGATTGGCATCTTTTTTGATGTAGTGTTGATTAAATAATAAACTTTGTTTTTCACTAGGCTAAATCTTGGTGAATGACTTCTGCTTGTCGTCTTTGAATGGCTCTAAACAAGTCCTTATTGTTAACATATTGTTTTGTTAGTACATGGGGACCCAAACAAGATAATCTAATTTGATGAAGACAAAAGCATAGCTACATGTCAGTCGAATAATTCAATTGAATTAACTAAATTCCCTAAGAATATGATCTAGATCCAACACATTGGATCTGCAACATGTCACTGTGATGGTGTGGTTGACATTGATTTACCATCATAGTCAAGCATGGGGACAGTTTGACCCATGCTATGTCTATGTCCTTGTACTCTGCAAAATAATTGGTGTATTAGACCCCATAATATCATGGATAGTCAATAAACAGCTTTAACAATTTGAAAGATATTAGGGGTTCCGCCTACAAATTCTTTATGCAAAAGCAAAGCATTATTGTTGCCTATGTGATTACTAATTAATAGGGTTCTTTCTAACTCCTAATCTAGGCACACACGTAATTCATTAATGTCTGACTTAGAATTTCTTTATTTATTTGACTAAATGACTTCCAATTGTTTAACACAAAGCAGAGTATCATTGTTCCATTGCCATGTGATTAGTAGGACTAGGATCCTAATCCTAAGATTGAGGTACACAAAGATGACTTAGTTTTCTCCACCTTGTGCTTCTTTAACAAAAAGAGTAATGTTACATACTTGTAGTTACTATAAATTTTATTACATAAAACTTACAAATTGATGTGTCAACTTTTAAATACAAAACAAAAAAATAATCATGTCATTTTGTAAACCTTTTCTACTAAAATTGATAGTAATTTTACATTTGCCTAAGAAAATGAAACAAACATTCTTCCATGAATTCTATGAATATTAATTGGCAAGTCCAAACCAGTCACTTTGTCCCAGTCATTCTTGTACAATCAAATACACACAGAGAGAAAGAGAGAGACTCATTTTGGTTACATAAACTAGATAAATACAAATTGTGTGAGCTTTAACAATATGATAATGCTATTTTCAGATTCTAAATGATGTTGTGCAAATCTCAACATATAAAGAAAGCAGTAGTATAATTCATATGAACCAATAATTCTTGCTATGCTATGAAAATAATATTTCCCTTAATCGAAAAGAATACATGGAAGTCAGTGAAATACTTAACACCATATAAAATTTGGTGCTTCTTCTTGGACTATACATGCACTATATAAAATAAGTAAACAAATTAAACACATACACAAGAGAGAGAGAAAGAAAAAGACCAATGAGAGAAAGGTTAGGAGATATATATAATTGAGGGGGTTGGGACTTGGGATTTGGGAGAAGTTAATTGAGAAAGATAGAGATAACATAAGGCAAAAGAGAAAGAAAAGGGAATCCAATGCATGAAAGAAAAATGGGGTTTTTTTAGACATGTACACATGGGCCTCAAAAGGAATCCTAAGAAGACACAAAGATTCTCGAAGTTTTTTGGAATAATAACGTTGAAAAATGGAAAACAAAAAAACTTTCCCCACAGTCATTGAACATTTTGATACATTCATACACCAATCAATCATCGAGTTTCGTGACTTTTTTTTTTGGTCTTCCAAGCTGACTTTAGTCCACGCGGTTTTGTTTTAGGCCCTGCCGTCCCAACACTCACAACCCAATCCCAGCCCACCACTTTCGGGGTTTGCCCGACCTGCCCGGATTTTTTGGCGGGAATTACTAACATGAAAAAATTTAAGCCCTAAGCCAATAAGGAATTTGGATTTTAGTTTGGGACAAATTTTCGCGCCAAAAGATTTTTATTGTAGCCCGCGAAAAGCGGGCTGTGACGGCTTATATTTATTTATCTCTGTTTTCGTACTATTTTTTTGTTTTTATTTATCTCTGTTTTGGTACTATTTTTTTTTGTTTTGGCTGTTAGCCTTTTAGATATGTCATCCATCATCATTGAAACAATTTATATAATTTTATTTTATTTTATTATATATATAATAAAAATTTTAATCTAAATTTATATATATTATATTTTAAAAATCATGAGGATTAAACTCATTTCCACTCTTATAAAGAGATACAACTTTTTAAAGAGAAAGATTATTATTGGATCAAATACTCAAGTGATATATATATATTTTTTTATTCATCATCATCATCTATCTTAAGATAAAAATCTATATTACACATATCATACAGTATTTGAAGAGGCAGAGGGGATTTAAATCTCTACCAATTGGAGAGGAAAACTCCTACACCACTTACAATCTTTCATAATTGAAACCACAAGTTATGAAAAATTTTGGGATTTTTTTTTCTTTAATAAAATCCATTTTATAAAAAAAAAATTGCCGTGTAAATAATCACTATTCACTTGCTTATTTTTTCTTTCGTTAAAATTACCTTTTTTTATTTAAGAAAGAAACCAATAAAATTGCCTATCCTATCAAATTAAATAAAAAAATAAAAAAACACAATTTTTTCTTATTTGCGGCGTTGGAGATGAATCAAATTGATGGTAAAGTGAATTTTGAATCTGGATCGTACTCATGCGATGGGTTAAAAAGAGACTGAAGATTCTAGTCTTATCCGAGGCATCTATTTGATTGACGTTTTTTCTTTTCTTTTATCTTAATCTTCGTTTTTTGCTGTATAATTGCAATTTTTTAGTACACACACCAAAAAAAAAAATCATAATTTAATTTATTTTTAAACTCCATGTAAAAGTGTTGTTATACTTACCTAACTTTTTATCTTATTTAATTGTAAAAAACATTATATCCAATATTATATCCCTAGTATTGCTTTGACATGTCAGCATATGGGACCTCCAAATGAAGTCTTGTTTTTTAGTGTGATTGTGACCGATTATTTTTATTGATTTATTTTGTTTAATGTGTTTAATGTATAAAAGTTTACTTGTATTTATATAGAAGTTAAATTGCATAATCACTCTTTGGAAGTTGGATTATTTGTAAACTGATTCTTGAAGTTTTAATTTTGCAATATAACTATCTGGAGTTTTTAAATTGGTGAAATTGACTCCTCTAAATACTTTTTTTTTTGTCTATTTTGCTAACAAAAAATTTGTCACATGCATTGCACTTAGGTTTATAATAACGAATTTTTTATTATAAAGTGATCACATGTAATGCACGTGACAAATATCTATTAGTAAAATCGACTAAAAATGTACTTAGAAAGGTTAATTTCATCCATTTAAAAACCTCAAATCTTTATATTGCAAAATTAAAATCCTAAGGGGTCATTTTGTAATTGACCAAAACCCAAGACGTGATTATGTAATTTGACCTATATAATAATTAAAAAAAAAAAAAAGAGCTTAAAAATGTAGTAATTTCAACTTATTTTCATTTTTAAGTTTAGGCTACAAATGTCCGTTTGCTAATTGCTTATTGTCGACTGTGTATTTACCGAAAATTAAAAAAAAATTTCAAAAATAGTTTATTTAAAAAATAATAATTAATTTAAATTTTAAATAAAATTTGAGACAAAAAGTGGGAATAAAAAATAAATAAAAAAAAGAGGCTAATTTATTGCTGCGAAACAGACACTAAATGATGGGACAAAATTGGTGCGACGCTGGACGTGCAGGAGAGGATCTTTATGGAACTTAATTGCAAATTGATTATGTTTTCTTTGCTGAATAATTGCAAATTGATTATAGTAAAACTGTATTTGCATTTATGCTAAAGCTTTTAAAGAAGAAACGCATGATATATCATATCCAAATCCTATAGAATAGCAGAATCATTTGCGGGGGCATGGACTGGTCCTTGGTGGTGCTAATGGGGAGGGTCTAGACTCTAGAGAAGAAGAGAGAGATATGGAGCGTATCTCAAGGATAATGTCGACTCTTACGCCTAATGCCCCCAAATTTTATGTAAATAATTAGTTTTTTTGAAATAATAATAATTAAAAATAGCAAAGATGACCATTGAAATACTTAGGTGTTTCACTAAAGTAAGAAATTGTTATAAGTGTGTTTGATCAACATGAATGATCAATTTTCCTGAGATTTCAATTTTTGGAAGCAAGTCTCTCAAACAATCACACGGTAAATTGTTAAATTTGGTCACTCAATCTCCCATTCTCCTGTACGGTTACACACTAAACAATTTCTCACTCAATCTCCCATTCTCTTATACGGTCACACATTAAACAATTTCTCTCTCATCAGTCAACACTAAAATCATAATTAGAAATTAGAATTTAACTTGCCTTCGCCCCAAGATAAATTAACAATCATTTTTTCAAAAATATTTCTTTATTTTCTTTTGGGAGTTAAATACTTAAAATTTACACTTAAACCATGATATTTGATTCTATATATAAAAGTAATATTGGTTTTGTTAGTATTAATCCATCGACTTATGTGTTATATCCGTCTTTGTTTGGGTAGGATGAGATTATTAGGTGATTCTATAATTAAGTGAAGTTGCAATAATGATTTAGATAAATTAGTGTAGATAGTTCATATTATCATATTATAGTTTTATATTGTAGATAGTGTTTTTTTATTGTAAATATTTTTTAATTATAAATATACTACTAGAAAATATCTATATGGATATGAAAAACTTCATTAAAAAAAAAAAAGAAAAAAAAAGAGAAGAATAGAAAAATTAATTGAATTTCAAATAGAATCTCTTTATAAATTATTACTTTTTTAAGGTAATAAAATTGTAACTAGGAATGTAAAATTAAAATATAAATATATATATATATATATATATATGAAATATCACAAATCATTCATAAAGAAAGAGAGAAAATAATGAAGTATTATAGCCAAAGATATTAAAAAAAAAAAATGTACTGACAAACCTTGTGATAGATATTTCTATAAAAAGAAAATTTTCAAAATTAAAATTGATAAAATCCTATAAACCATTTGAGGAAAACATAGCAATTGACCCGCTTTTTCCTGGATCAAAGTACATATGTCTTAAGTTAGGAGTACCATATCCATGTCACTATGTATTATTTTTATTTTTTGCTAAACATATCCGTGTCACTATGTATACTTACAAATATGATGGAAAATGTATAGATCTTAAAGTTAAAATAAATAAATAAAATAAATAAAAGAGTAAATTACACTGACAAGTGACATTCCCGATGTTTTGTGAAACTAGACTCGATATAACCTATTTTTAACAAATGCTACTCCGTTCTAAAATTTCCAAAATAATTCACACTTCGCTCCAAAAATAGAGTGGACTGTGAATTATTTTGGAGTGTAGTGTCAATTATTTTGGAACAAAGTGCGAATTATTTTGATAATTCTGGGGGTGGAGTGTTTTTTCTTAAAAATAGAATATGCTCAATATAATTTCACTATAAACTTTGGAGTCTTATAATTTCAAATATAATTTCACTATAGCAACTCATGTCTAGCAAAGCATAATCTAGCAACTCATGTCTCTTACTCATTTTAGTAGAAAAATCACTCGACCTCCACTGCCCATCCAGAGACCCACTCAATTGGTAGATCAAGCATCTTTTAATCATTATAAGCCTCTAAATTTAGTAACTAATGTCCATTCCAATATGGTATGCAACAATCATCATGGCAGATACAAGGGGTTCTTTTTTTCTTCACAGCTAAATGCCGAGAAGGGTTAATTCATGGTCAAGAAACTTCAAAGGTTAAGTATCAGTACATTCACATAGTCATGTTTTGAACAAATACATATAGCTTTAGTAGTTCAAACACTGTAGACTAAAGAGTCCACGCTATTAAAGATAAAAAGGAGACAGAAGAACACAAACAAAACTTTGATCCACACAAGGACCATGAGCTAAAGGTAACTAACTAATAATGCCTATGCACTATCTACCAACATTCTTGAGAATCCATGAGTTTCAATCAGTCTTTCTATGATGATCTTCAGTGCAGGGGCACTCACCTGGCATTTCTGATCACTAAAGCAGGATCTACCTTCTTCAGCTGCCTTGCAAAGCTGGGGGTCCAATGGTACCTTCCCGAGAAAAGGCACACCCATTTCCTTACACATTTTTTCTGCACCACCACTGCTACTATCAAAAACTTCACTGCAAGCAATCAAATTTTGAAGTTCTGGTGCTTTCTCTCTAACATATTCCCTAACCCACTCCGAAACGTCCCTATGTTCACCTGTCTCTGTCATCCTAATAAACTTGAAATCCATCATTGGCTGGCTCAAGCCACTCATGTTCTCAACAACCCCAAGAACCCGAACTCCGACTTTTTTGCAGAAATTGATTTCTTTCCGCACATCAATCAAGGAAACTTGTTGTGGAGTGGTGACAATAATTGCACCATCTATTCCAGTAGCCCCAAGGCATTGGACAATTGAGATGTGCTCGTCTGAGGTCCCAGGAGGAGCGTCAACAACCAAAAAATCAAGTTCATTCCAGTACACTTCCTTCAGGAAATTCTTGATGAGCCCATTCTTGCGTGGGCCCCTCCATATGACAGCTTCATCAGGATCAGGAATCATGAATCCAACTGACATAACCCCAAGATTGGAATCAACATAGACAGGAGACCAGCCGAGGTTGCTCTGGTGGATTTCTTGACCTTCTAGGCCAAGCATCTTTGGGATGCTCGGGCCACAAATGTCAATGTCAAGGAGACCCACTTGGAAGTCCATAGCTGCTAGGGCGAATGACAGTTGGGCAGAGAATGTGCTCTTGCCAACTCCACCCTTCCCTGATAAAACAAGTATCTTATGCTTAACAGTAGCCATTCTTTCTGCAATAACAACCAAGTCTGCAGAAACAAACATACGGAACATTAATACAAAAAGCATACCACATCTGTGACCTAAAATATGTTCTTAGAATAAGAACTAAAATGGAGTAAGTCACACTTCAAATATGTTCCACATAAATGAAGCACCATCCTTGAATATTTATTCCAATGCGTATACCATTATTTTATTTTGGGCTGCAAGCCCCAGAGTGATGCTTCTTTTGGACTTTCAGTTAGTTTTAAGGTTAAATTGCACATTTTGGTCCTCAACCTTTACCCAAGTAACCTTTGTTTCATGAACTTTGTTTGCAACGTTAGTATTTTCCATCCATTAGATGACGGTGAGGACATTTTAGAAACATTTTAAAGTATAAGGACGATTTTGAAACAACGGTCAAAGGTTGAGAGACAAATATTCATTTAATGTAGTTTCATTATAAATTCTTTGTTGTCACCAAACTCCACCTCTTCTATCAAAGGTGAGGAAAGGCATTGCGAGAGTCTTTTCCACACTCCACAATCACTTCTTACTACAAGAAGCTACCACATGCATAACTGCATGCTCCAAAAAAAAAGAAAAAAAAAAGGAACAAACAAACTTAAAATGTCTTATTTCCTTATGCTTATCATTTTTGTGGAAACACCTACAACAAGATATTAACCTGAAATGTAAAGATGATGAAAACTAGAGCTAGAAACTGAAAGAAGCAAATTTAAAACTATCTCAATACACTACTTAAGAGTTGTTAACTCATAAGCATTAACGAAATTTACAAATAAGCATCTTTTATCGGGCTATTTCTATTGGTTTCTTCTACTTTCTTATTGTGCTATGTGTAACTGAATGCCATGTAAGGAATAAACATACCACTAAATATATCCACACCCACTGCCACAAAAACCCTTCAGAACCATTCTATTATTATTATTTTTTATTCGATAAGACAGTCTTGACCCCAAGGAAAGACTCAAACTAGAGACCTCCCTTTAGAACACTATTCAACACAGACTTCAAAAAGATATCCATAACCGTAGACAGAAAAGAGAATGACAACCTAAACTTGCTATACTTGTTACATTGTTCATAATAGAAGATAAACACAAGGCCAATGAACTAGAGGCCAACCGACACTTCCTTCTCCCATAATAATGGGATAGAGAGTGAGTTCATGGGTTTAAGACCCACTGGGTGCGGCGTGTGTAACTTACCAATCCAAAAATACAAAACACTTTTTTTTTTTTTTGATAGGTACAAAACACACATGAATTCTAAACCAAAACTCCCCCCCCCCCCCCCCCCCCCCCCCCCCCCCCCCCCCCCCACCTCTCTCTCTCTCCCCTTTCATTCATTCACATGTTATTTATCTACACAACTTGTTCCAAAATCCCAACACACTTTTTGGACATTGTTTATCATTTCCCACCCACAATTCCTAGCTAGGTTTTGTAATTTAATAAGTAAAAACAAGCTTTCTTATTTCTATATAATACATATGCAACAATCACAAGCTTAATTGTACTCTGAATGACACTAAAACCAAACTTGAATGGCATACAAACATAACAAAATTGGAAAAATTAGAAAAAGGAAAAAGAGAAGAGATAGAGTCTGAACCTGGGTCAGGGCCTTTGGGGGCAGTAGAACAAGCTTCTTGATTAGGGCAACCTTCGCAGGAGTCAGATTTTCCAGCTGATTCTGATTGGGGACCAGGGCAATCTGAATATATTTAAACAAAAACAATTTTTTTTAGAGAATTGCAAAAAACAAAACCTAGTGATTTTGGAAGATTTCGGAAGAAGAAAATAATCTTACGCTCATTGGCGTTTTCGGGAATTTCACCGTTCTCCATGCTCGGTTTTTTTCAACGAGAAAGCTGAGAGAAGAAATGGATTTCAAACTACAGAAAAGCGCATAAACTGAGAGATACAAGGTCGGAATTCAAAATCAAGGAAAAATGATGAGGGAAAATGGATTTCAACATCACGAATTGGTTTATAGACTTTTATGGGTGTTTCTATTTCATACCAGCCGACGTGTAGGAAATATGCGATATCATCCACACTTCACGCCAAACTTGAAATTCCCCTCTATTTCTATTTAAGACCCAAAATTTTACATAATTACTTTATGTACGAATTGGTTTTCTTTTTGGCTAAATTAGGTTAAAATTAGAAAAAATGATCATATACTTCCACTGTATATGACTTCCCTATTTTTTTTTTTGTGAGAGGGAAGTCCCATACAGAGGATATACCAGATATCACCTCTAAAATTAGGGATAGTAATAACGTTGGAAGTTGGAACAGATAAACAAGAACCCATGTAAGATAAGTTTCCGTTGGGGTGACACTAACCTTAAGGAAATGAGAGACAAAAATAGGGGAAGTTTGGACCCATGTTTTTATAAAATATTTTTTGAAAAACTAATTTATTTTCTTGTATTTAGTTGCGACCTTAAAAATGATTTTCAAAATATTTTTCCAATGTTTTGTCTCATATGAAAAATTATTAATATTTCTTATAAGTCCAAATAATGATAATAAAAAATGGGAAAATATTTTCTATTTTTCACCATTTAGAAGACTCAAATAGTCAAATGAACCACAAAAAAAAAAAAAAAAAAAAAAAAAAATTGAAATCTACAAAAAAGAAAAGAGAAAGAGTGGAATATTGTTCGTTAGGTTGTGTTTTTGTTTCGATGTAAAACGTTTTCTAACGGAAAATGTTTTTCAGCTGAAAATAATTATAAGATTTTTTCTTATATTTTAAGGTTTTTGGTTGCCTTCATAAAAATGTTAAGAAAAATAGTTTCTAGCATTTGGTTCGTACATAAAATCATTGATACAATTTATACTATTTCTCAATGGATTTCTCTTAAACAATTGAATTTCCATGGATTTCCCATTACGTAATAGATTTCTTAGTTCTTTTGAAAAAAAAAAAGAAAAAAGACTTTTAAAACTATTTTTCTTAAATTAAATTTTACTTCTAAAAGATTTTTTTTTTATTAAAATGATTTATGCACATCCTAACATTTTGTGTCCACAAAACTACAGGAAGTGTGATAGAATGATTAATTGATCATCTCCCCAACCTTTAGGGATTATGAATTTAAATCAGAACATCAACCATAAGGGAATCCGTTTGCTTTTGACCATTAATTCAAGGGATGCTCTTACCATTTTTCTAATATTTTTCAGGACCATAGGCCATACCTAATCAGCTGGTTGATTCTGGATATTCACAAACAATTATACGTATCTACCGATGGATATGTGGGTCCCACCTGTTGCGAGGGGGCTCTGTATATCGAAAACATGAAATACCCTTTCATAGAAATACCCTTTCATAGAAGAGAATATAGAGTTGAAAGACAAATTACGACCCAAACAATGTAGCAGGCTTGGACTAGCAAGGGTTGGTTGCAGACAGCTTAAGCCTAAATGCGGGCCCAATTAAGGACAGAGGAGCCAACAGCCCAACATAGGGAAAACAAACAATATTCTATGACGTTGCCCAATCATTAAAGAGAGAAAATGAGTTGTGTCTGGTTGGGCTTAGGTAGTGAGGGAGTGGATGGAGTTGAGGAAAGTTTTAAGTTCAAATAATATTGTCTATACTTCCCACCCCACTCATCTAACATAGTAGCTTTTTGTAGTATGGACCTACATTAACTATGAAAGTTTGATGGAAGACTATAATCACATGAAACTTCACAGGAGCGGACAAGTTCATCTCAACCTAAAATAAAAAAAGGGTAGAATTGACAACTCAAAGCAACCAAAAAGGAAGATGCTACCAGCTTAGTTGTGAACCTGAAATATTTTATAGGTGGAGATATCTTAGAAATAAATAAAAGAGGTATTAAATGTGTACCATAAATAATTGAAAGGGAGAGGGTATCAAAGAAAAGCTTTCATGGATTAAGATGTGAAACTTCAAAGGGACGAAACACTGGTCAACTTAAAACGCTTTGTTAAGTTTGGATACTCTTGCTTTATATATATAAATGATTTTGGATACTCTTTCAAGCTAACATAGTGGAAAAAGATCATCATCTCTATTCATTTTAAAATGGAAAGAGAGTCTATTTCATACTACTGATCTGGTAGTTAATAAATTTAAGGGTGAGTATGATGCTATGTCATTTAAAATCAATTAGCATTCCTCATTACGAGCCTAAAACATGAAATTGTGAATTTATCGAAAGTTACTTTCCCAAATCATCATTAAAGTAAATACAAACTGTGAGAAGTTCATTTTTTAACAAAACATGTCATTGTTGTCTCAACTCACACAAACTAAGAAAGAGGCAAGTACCAAGATACAACACGTTATAGGTGTGTTAATGTATCATATGACTATGCCAATCTTTCCACTTGGCTTTACATAGTGATTGGGTTTCATCTAAAGAGCAACCTATTATGATGGACATTCATCAAGATTTTGAAGTTATCATGAGTCATTTTATTATCAATTCAATTGATGACTCCTTAAATAAAGTTATGATTTTCTTACCTTTGTAGAGTAACAAGCCCACTCTAAAGCATGGACTTGTGCCATCAAATCCAATGACGATTAATGTTTATTCACTCTTCAAATGCTCTCTTAGAGTGGTTTCAAATCTCCCAAACATTTCTGTGATATCTCAGATTGTATAGATTTGATTGTATAAGTGTGTGTTACGCATGCGTGTAATGAGTCCCACATCGGATGTTTATTAGGTAGATCTAGGTTATATAAACATTTTTGAGAAGTACCAATTGTAACTTAATTATTCTTTTTGGGATATAAAGCCTGTTTTTGGCAGGCATGATAACATTCAGAAAACAAAACAAAAAAAATACAGAAACAGGGGTTAGCATATTCCGGGGAGAGCTACCCCCACAATATGATTCATTACTAGCATGTCAAAAACTGAAGACAATTCTTTTTTGCAGTCATGGATAGAACATTTACCTCATCAAGATACTTTTAACTTTAT